>JADMLD010000681.1:602500-1802500 GCA_017589585.1 Phylloscopus whistleri
AGGGCAATATATCTGGGAGAAGCTCCGGAGAAGGAGGGAGGGGGAAAAGTGTGGCTAATGGATATGCAGGGAGCATCACAGCGGTGTTTTCCCTGGAACAAGCAAGGAATGACATGGACCTGAGATTAGGATCTGGCAGTCGTGAAATTTGGATGGAGAACCCTACAAAGAGCTCTTCATTCCCCTGCCAGTGGTCAGAATCTGTCATGGAATAACCTCAATAATGCTGTAAGCGTGTTTATTTGAGGATCTTTAAGCATTTTCCCATCCAAGTCCCAGTTTTACCTTTATTCCTTCCCCTCAAAATGTGAAATTATTTCCCTTTCCTGAAGCAACTTTTTAATCATAAAGCCCCTGTCTGGAGTTCTAATGGCATTATTCTTATTTTTATATTTTTTTACCATTTCCTTAGGTTTAGCCATGGCCTGGTGGTGTGGTGGAAGGTGTCTCTGCCCACGGCAGGGAGTTGGGATAAGATGGGCTGTAAGTTCCTTCCAACCCTTCATCTGAGTCTATGAAACAGCAAGGGTAGAATAAAATCCTTGCAATTATATTTGTGACTCCTCAGAAACAGGATCTCCACCCTCCCCACACCTACAGTTTAGAAAGTTTAACAACTTTGAAGTCACCAGAAGGATTTGTGAGCCTGCATTTGAATTTTCACTTTCAGACCAGTTTTGTTTTTTTTTTTCTTTTTTTGCTCTTACAATCATTCTGCAGAAACAAGAAAACTCCACTGCTTTTCTTGGCATGATTATTATGATCTAATCTCTAAATACTTTGTCTTTTCCATTGATTATCGATTCAATCCATGGGTAATTCACTCCTAATGCCCTGCCTGGGCTGAGGTGAAATCCCCTGGGGACTATCAAGGTTGTGGCTCTTGACTGCAATGGAGCATCATTTATATTTTTCCCCTCTAAACATTTGTGTTCCCTGTAGGGAGCTGTTATTTCAGCTGGAATTTCAGCCCTAGCTTTGGAATTAGTCATGGGTGACACTGCTTTCTTCATTTTTGGTGTCTTCTCTGTTGCATTATTTGGCTTGAGGCCTCTCTGTACCCATACCTGTAATAGAATTATCATTAATATGGTGAAAGCAGAGAATACAGCTGGAATTGAGGCCCTTTTTGGCAACTTTCAGTGTTTTCCACAAGGCCACCAAATATTCCAGCTCTGAGGTCATGCTGCACCTCAAGGGATCCACCAACATCCCGGAGTCCCAGAGTGGTTTGGGTTGGAAAAAATATTGAAGATGATCTAATATAAAGGATGTTAAACATCTGATGCCATGGGCAGGGACACCTCCCACTGTCCCAGGTTTTGCTCCAAGCCCATCCAGCCTGGCTTTGGACACTTCCAGGGATCCAGGGGCAGCCACAGCTTCTCTGGGAATTCCATTCCAGCCCCTCACCACCCTCACATATATCCAACCACTTTTGGTTTGAACCCATTCCCCCTGCTCCTGCCACTCCAGCTCCTGCTACTGAGCCCCTCCCTGGCTGCCCCGTGGTGCCTTCAGACACTGTCAGGTTTCCATGGGGTCTCCACAGAACCTTCCCTTCCCCTGGCTGAACATCCCTGGTTTCCTCAGCCTTTCTCCATAGGGGAGGTGCTCCAGCCCCCCTGGATTTCAGGCTGTGCTTGGTCCTGTGCCAAATTCCCCCATGACTGCACCTCAAACTGGGAGCCTGATGAAGAATCCTGCATTTTCTGCAGCCCACAATGTTAACAAGCCTGGAGAAATTTGACAAAATACTCTGGATGCTTTGTAAGAAACACTGAAGCTTTTTCTTGCCCCCAATTGTTGCTGCTGAAGTCAGAGCCCGTTTGAAGATCTGAAACTTTTCCTTTTGAGGCACAAGTCCCCTCCTTGTTCTTCCCCTCACGCTGTGCTGACATGTTTTCATCAGCTACATCGTGTTACCTCTTCTGCATTAAAGCCTCATCACAGCCTCCCAGTTTGCAGTTACCAGCTACAAACAGAAAGATTTCTCCCTGTGAGACCAGAGCATTCCTCAAGCAATTTTCCACCTTTATGCAGGGTTTTGTTTCATCAGGGTTGATATATTTTTTTTTCTTTTCGTGTTGTTTCTTACCATCTGCCTTGCAATTAAGCTGTTTAAGAGCACCCACATCAAAGAAGGGCTCTGGTTCTCTACAAATAGACCTCCCTGCTGCACTGCAGAAGTGACAAAAATAATCCACCCAGCTCCATAGTTTATAATGATGAAATAAATATTTTTTCCCTGGTATTTTTTATTGACTTATCAAAAAAACAAAAATCAGAAAAAAGGGCATGTTCAATATGTCTAAATTAAGCAATTCTTCACTGGAGAAAATCTAACCAGCAACATCTTTATTCTTTACAAGTCTTTTCTGAAGACACAAATGATATTATAAAATTAATGGTAATTTCTTGTGTTTTTTCAATTTTCTTTCAGTTCATTGCCTCTATTAAAACCACGTTGATAAGAACCCATCCCTCTACTACATTTACAGTTACTTTTTTCTGGAAAAAGCTAATTGTGGTCGGTCTGAATGTTATTTGTAGTGTTCAGGGTTTCTGGAGTGTGGAGAACAGGAAGCTTGGAAGGAAGAGGTGGGAGATAAGGGTTGAAGAGCAAACTTAATGCTGAGGCAGCCAGTGCTTCACTTCAATTGTTGTTGTAGGAGTGTTGTAGGGATGAGTCCCTCAAAAGATACAAAAATGTACATAATTTATTGCAAATTATATTATTTATATATTATATTATTTTATTTTATATTGTTTTATATCATATTAATTTAATCGAATTTATACAAAAATGTAATTAGTAATGAGTGTAAAGAGAAAAAAAAATAGAGAAGCTGTTTAAAATAAATTACATTTTCTGGTGGCTTCATAGAATGAATGATTTAGGGTTGGAAGGGACCTTAAAGTTCATCCAGTTCCAAACTTTTTCCATGGGCAGAGAGACTTGCCAAGCTGGCCTTGGGCACTTCCAGGAATGGGAAAACCACGGCTTCACAACATTATTATTATTATTATTATCATCATTATTATTATCAATAATAATATATTTATATTTATATTTATATTTATATTTATATTTATATTTATATTTATATTTATATTTACAATAATTTAATATACTATATTATATTTTTATCGTTATATTTATTATCATTCTGTGATTCTGTGATTATAATTATAATAGAATGAAAGCTTATGGAGGAAAAAAGAAACAGAGAAAACCCGGTGTCTGAGGAAAAAAAAAAAATTCCAAAGGTGCAAACGTTCTGATGGTTTCCATGATGTGACAACAAAGCAGCTGGATAAAAAGTGGCCAGGACCTGCAGGTAATTTGAGGTAACGTTTCAGTGCCCAGGTGGGTGATTGCTGGCAGTGACCTCCCCAAAGAACCCGAAACCACGCTGAGAAAATGGGATTTTCTGTTGTCTTCCTGGCTGACCTCTGCTGTCAGCTCCGAAAGAAAGCAAATTAATCAGAGTGTGTTTGCTTTGCTCGGGGAGTCGTGTTTTCTTTCCCACGTGCTGTGTTTGATTTCTGCAGCTAATGGGCCAATTTGTTAGGAAGGAGCCGGGAATTTTGCAAAAGCCATTCCTCTCCTCAGAGCCTGATGAGGAGCTGGGCAGCCCCAGCACAGAGGCTCAGGCCAGCAGGTTTTTATCCTGATATTCCATCCTCAGGTGCTCCCCAAGGATTTCACATCGAGCCTGTCTGTAGGCTGCTCCCAAGCTGGGAATGAGCTGAGCCTGGAGAGGCAAACCTGGAATCCTTCGCTGTCCCAGGCACTGCAGTTTGCCTCTGAGTGACAACACCATTTCCTCCCACTTGGAGATTTGTTTTGGAGCTTTAACCTCCCTCTTTGTTTCTAATTTAAATCCCCCGGCTCTATTCACACAGAGCTCTCCAGAATTTGTCCTGATTTATCTAAAGGAGCCAAGGAATTATTTTCCCACGAAAATATTTCCCCATTGGGAAATTCCTAGCTCTTCTTCCTAGCCAGCAATTAAAATTTCTGCCATCCTTTCTGCAAGGCAAGTGCAGGGGCCTTTTGACCCTGAGAGCAAAACTTCAGCCTTAGAAGTCATTTAAAACTCTTTCACCTCCTAGACATTTATTTCTTCTCTACATTTCAAAAACTTCGGCTCTCCTCTGCACCCCCAGGTGTGGAATCAGTGCTCAGCACAGCCCCATCCCTCTCCCTGCTCCTGGGATTGATCCATCCAGCCTCTCCTTTATGGAAAAATCACATTTTTCTCCCCATGCAGTGGCTGAGCAGAGATCAGTGTATGGAAATCCAGCGTATGGAAATCCAGCCCGTGGTGTTGGGAGGGATTCATCCAGCTTTATCCAGCTTCAGGGGATGGTCCCTCAGTGCCTCAGCCAGCTGGAATCACCATTCCTGGGGATTTGACTCGGTGATTTCTGCATTTCCATGGACATTTGACTCCTAGGTGCCACCAGAAGGCTCATCAGCTCTGAAGCAAATTAAAACAAAGGATTTGCAATTTATCACCAGCTCTGCCTTGTTACGCTTTTCCCTTCTTGCTTTCATTCCAGCGATTGCAAGTAACCAAATTTCAATTAATTGTCAGAATTTTGAGAGAATTGGGCTGAGCGCTTTCAAAGTGATGTCAGGGCTGTGGCAATCACTTTGTTGCCGCGTGGCGTTGTCTTAGAAACTTCCCCGAGATGCAACTTCCATGCAAATGCAGGAGCCGGGTGTTTGAAGAGCTCCGGGAGGGCTCAGATCAGAGGTGCTGTCTCTGGGCTCTTCTCATCTAACGTCACTTCACAGCGAATTTGTTTGCAGGCATTATTTACCTTTGGATTGCTCCTTTTTACTCCGGGACTGATCCAAAGCTTAGAACAAGTTGTGTCAGGTAGAAAAATTTCTGTTGATTTCAGAGGAACTTCTCTCCGTGTGAAGGGAGAGGAGTCAGATTTTCAGTCATTTCCACTCCTGGAAATGCTGGTGATTGACCCAGAGTGAGTTATCCTCCCTCCTCTGCTGAGTTTTCCTCTTATGAAACCTTCCTACCCCCTAGACGGGGCTGACAAAGAGAAATATGTTAATTGGAAGAGGCTTAATTAGCAAAAAGAAAGATATTATAGCCTTTGTGCTAATAATATTAATAATATTCTCATTTCAAATCAACGGGGCTGAAATCTGTGGGTGGAAGGAAGAGCAGGATTTCCACCTGTGATACACTGAGTGTATCAGGTGAAGTTTCATCTCTCCTTCAGCCAAGTTTTACAAAATTGTAAGTGGAGGTCGTCAGGATGAGGGCCATCAGGTTCAGCAGCTCTGAATAATGTAAATGAATTCATATTTTTAAATACCATTGTGGCTAAAAATCACGTAGCATCGCTATGGCCCAGTGCTGGACTGATCACATTCCTGTCAAGAGGGAAGGAATGAAGTTGCTCTTCAGAGGAGTCCTCCAGGGCTGCATTTATTACAGGAGAGCAGAATGGAGCTGAAAGCGTAAAACTGTAAGCAAACCTGGCAATTCACCCCCCAAAAAACCTTCTTAGGGAAATATTCAGAGTGAGCTCCCTGGTGCCTCCGTGTTGCTGTCTGAAATTTACACTTTAATGGGCAGGTGTTAATGAGCAGCAGCCACAGCCTGATCTGTTCTCTCAAGAATTGCTTCAGAAAATAAAGTCTTTCCACCTAAACAGAGTAAAAAAAAAAACTTAAATTTTTGACTGTATGGGGAAGAATAAACCCAGTACAGAAAGCTGAGCAATGATTTAATGATTTAAACAATGCAGAAAGCAGGAGGGATCAGGAGGGCTGGATGCCACAATTCTGCCGAATCTGTCAATGAATTGAGAGATTCACTTTTTAGGAGGGAAACTCGGAGCAGGATCTGAAGGAGCCAGCAGGGAAGATGGGGAGAGACTGGAGTGGCAGGAAAAGGGGAATAGTTTCTCCTGCCGGAGGGCAGGGTTAGGTGGGATAGTGGGAAGGAATTGTTCCCTGGGAGGGGCTGGGATGGAATTCCCAGAGCAGCTGTGGCTGCCCCTGGATCCCTGGCAGTGCCCAAGGCCAGGTTGGATGGGCTTGGAGCACCTGTGACAGTGGGAGGTGTCCCTGCCCATGGCAGGGGTGCAATGGGATCAACTTTAGGGCCCTTCCAACCCATTCCACGATCCTGTGATTGATGATTTATCAAAGCTATGCAGATCGTGTTGTTTTGACTTTTCTTTCAAGGTTAATTTTGGCTCTGAACACATAAAGGTCGTTTTCACACAACTCTCTTAAAAATGAACCCCTGCAAATCCCAAATACACGTGGCTCCAGCAGAGCTTGAGCAGGCAGAGCAACAGCCACAATTCATCACGAAACGCAGGTGTGAAAGGGAGAGTAAAACTATAATCAAAATGAAAAATGACCAGGGTTTGTTAGGAAAATTGTTATCACTAATATAATCAAAAGATTATATTTTTATGCACATTTTTAGGTGGGTTCTTCTTATTCCCTCGTAAGTAATCTCAATTTTCAGGATCCCCCCCGTCTGTAGCAATAACAGACATTATATATCTTCCATCTATGTAGTCTCTGTAAAGATTCTCAAGAGATTCATCAACTTTACAAGCTATAGATACATGATATCGAAACGAATCCTATACAAATCACACATCCCCGGGGTATCACCGATTAAAAAAAAAAAAAAAAAAAAAAAAATCCCTGCCTTTCCATTAAAAAGCCCTAGAGCAGAAATTTCCGAAAGTAAGAGACCTGCAGGAGTGAAGGGTTAATAAATTCCACTGCGCTGTAGAGTCAGAAAACAAGATTGCAGGCAGGGCTGTGAGTGCAGCGCTGTCTCCCTTCCCCGATAAGGGAATAAACAAGGTGATTTCGGCACAACTAATTGTCAGAGATAAGCAGCAAATGTCAGGCGGGGAGGTGAAGGCGAGCTCTGACACTCGGAACATGTTAAACACCTTTACCTGCCTGAGCTCAGCCAGATCAGAGCGCGGAGATTAAGCCTCATTTGCTTAGCCGGGAGCTGCGGATGAGGTTTGTTTCTAAAACACTCCCAGCCAGGAATGCGCTTCAGTAATGGCCCGGAAAAAAAAAAGGCAGGTTCAATACCCTTCTCCCCAGGGTTTGCCTGTTTGGGAAGAAGCCTTTCCCCAGCTCCAGAATAAATCAGAGGGCTGTGTAAATAAAGCCTCCGCAAAAGTATGTTTGCTGTCATTAGCCAAACCACTCGTTGTTGCAAGTATTCCTAAGTATTCCTTGGAGAACCATTTCATCCCAGCCTCAGCAGCGTGTTTGTGCTCCACGAGCCTTCCACAAGCACTTATTAAAGTCAACTATCCAAGGAGTTAAGTGGAGTCTATTCATAAAAATAGAATCTGGGAGTTAAATGCCATTAGTCATTTTGAAAGTATTGATAGAGCCTCTTATCAGAATGATCAGAGATATTCATTATCCAGGCATTACTTATCCCTGGGACTGAGGGATGGAGCAGGAGTCGTGCTGCTCTGCTCTGCTCTGCTCAGGAGAACATTTACCGCTCCACAAGGTTTGTCTGCCAGCAGCTTTTGATTTAACAGATTCCCGATGTGCTGAATGGGTGCAGAGCAACCCCAGGTGTGGCAGTTCCATTTGGGACCTTCAGGAATCCCAGGATTATTGAGGTTGGAGAAGATCTCCCAGGCCATCAAGTCTGAGCTGTCCCCAGCCCAGAGCACTGAGTGCCACCTCCAGGAATTCCTTGGACAGCTCCAGGGGTGGGCACTCCAAGCCTCCCTGACCACCCTCTCCTGAAATTCTTCCTGAATTTCTCCACGGAGATGCAGGAGAAGCACTGCATTTGCCTTCACCCTTTTTACACAAAGTAAGGTTGGAACACTGTAAATGATCAATGGGAGAACTGAAAATAATTCTGATTTTTAATGACGTTTCTGAAGATTCCAAAGCCAACTGCTGTCAGGCAGGGAGGGAAGGGAGCATTTTCCCAGGCAGAATTCTTCCTCAAATGCAATTAAAAGAAGTAGAAGGTTAAAATAAAAGTTGTAGGAGAGCACAGCACAGCAGGACTGGGAGGAGCAGGGCAGCAAACAGCAATTCCCTCTGGACTATGAAATGAAAAAGGCTTACTAATTCATAAACTAAAGGTGTCTGAGCTTTAAAAGAGAGAACTTGTGGGATCATGGCTTCGATTTTTCCATTTTATTAACCATATGATGTGCTGTAGGCATGTAATTTCGTGAGTTTGGAATTCACTCACTTGCTCAACTCTGTCTTACAATCCCTGCCAGCACCTTGAAATAAGAGCATTTCACAGCAGCAATATCCACTGGCAGAGGCTCCCAGCTGGGGGGGAAAAATCCATTTCATGTTCTGCAGGGCTGGCAGGGAGGAGAAGAATGAGGGAGCAGGGAAAGGGAAAGGGAACAGTGATGAAAAGGGAGGAGAAGCAGGTTTTTCAAAACTGTACTGCTTGTTTGTTCGTTTTTTTCTTTTTAAAGACATATTTTTATTAATATTTTTGTTGTTATTATTATTATTGCTATTACTTTACTGTGTTGTTACAAGAGCAGCATCTTGCCATGATGCTGAAGGAGCTGAGTGAGGTGCTCTCCATTCATGTGCACCTTCTGTACCCTGAGAATAGGATTTGGAAGTGAAAAAAAAAAAAACAAAACCAAAAACACACACACACACACACAAAACCACCAACCAACAACAACAACAACAAAACCACAAAAAACCTACAAAAAACAAAACCCAAACAAACAAAAATCCACAAAAAACCCCAAACCAAAAAAAAAAAAACAACAAAAACCAAAACCAACCAAACAAACAAAACAAAACAAAACAACAAAAAACCCCAAACACAACAACAACAAAAACAAAAAAAACCCCAAACAAACAAACAAACAAAAAACCACAACCACACACAATCCAAACCCAAACAACACATGGAATATAGGAAGTGTTATCACCTTTCTCCAGGCAGAACCACAGAAATGAGTGCAGGGAGAAGAGAGGAAAAGGTGGGAGCAGCACGGATCAACTCCACTCTCCCGGGTCAGAGTCTGGATTCTTTCCCTGTGGCAGCTCCAAATGGACAAAATTCGCCAGGGAACGATTTCCAGGAGGGGGGAAGGATTATTCTTTACCTGTCAGGTTATTAAATCCTTCCATAATCATCACTGCCACACAGCAGGATCTTGCTAAATACATCCTTAGCCTGGCCAGCTGTGCTGTTCTTACGTTCTTTGTATTCCTTGAGAGTGGCAGCATCATAAACGAGGTATTCCCCTTCTGCTCGAACCCTGGATAAATTTAACCCTGACTTTCAAACGGGCCATGGGATGAGCTGATGAAGTGCTTTAATTGTCTGAGTTCTGCTCTCTAATTTGTGCCAGAGCCAGCACTGTGGGATGATGTGTTCAGGAGCTCGGGGTATGGATGGGAAGAGCTCCAGGTGAGACCCGGGTTCCTCAGCAGGTGATTTATGGAGCCTTCTGGCCAAAGTGGTGTTAGCAGTAAGAAGCAGCTCTCTGGGGAAGAGTAAAGCCAGAGCAGGGGCTGGGGAATTGAAAGACACCGTAAAGATTATTCCACTTAATTATTCTGCTCAGTGCGAGGCCTGGGTCCCTCCGCTGAGTGCAGGGACACACACACACAGAGCAGCTGAGGCTCCCTGGGGATGAGCCTTTAAAAACCGCGCAGACAGCTCATCTGAGGACCTGGGAGAATTCCCAAACTTTCCTCATCTATCTCTGCATCCAGAGGGCAGGGAAAGCCCCCGAGGTGCAGGCAGGTCTGCGGCAGGGAATGGTCCCGGGGCGGGGAGCCAGCGCTGCCCGGCACTCCACAGGGAATGGGGAACAGAGTGGGAGAGAGAAAACGGCTTTGGGAAGTTGTTTCTCCCAGGCTGGTGCCTTTGGGAAAGGCGTCCTGATGTGGGGATTGTCCAGGCTCAAGTAATGCACAAAGGAGCGGGATAAGTTCTGCACGTGGAGCTGCTCCAGAGCGCAGCTCCTTGGCCAGAGCAGGACCTCTGGGTTTAAACTCGGTCCCAAAAGATGCAAACACCCTCATGTTCAGCCCTTTCATGTCGCTTTCGACATAAAGAACTCACACCCACACCTTGCGATGTCCGAGGCGGAAAAGAGATAACTTTATTTACAGAATCAGCATTTATCGAACTCCAGCAGTGACCATGGATTGGAGGAAGAAAATCTTCTTCCCCAACCACACTGGACAACCCACAGTCCATCAACAGTCTCCTCCTTATGGAAAGAATGTAAACATTGCTGGATTTTATAATAACAAGTAGCTTGTTTATACCAAAGTGTATCTGACTCTAAAACACAGAAGGCTGAAAATAAGACTTTTACAAACTCCTTAAAGGGGACAGAGGAGAACGGCAAAAACCCAGACAACACTTTCACAGCTCATTATCTGCTCCAGCGGGGTTAGCTCTGCCTTAAGGACTTGCTCCATAACAAAGGAGTTGCCTTGAGGATAATTGCCTGGCTGATCACAGAATCCCGGAATGGTTTGTCAATTCGGTCCATCAATTTTGGTTTGACCCAAAATCCCTTTGGATTTCCAGGGACCCTAAAGCCCCTCTCATTCCACCCTCAGGCAGGGACACCCTCCAGCATCCCGGGTTGCTCCAAACCCCGCCCAACCCGGCCTTGAATTTACAGTTTTCTTGGATTTACAGTTTTCTTGGATTTACAGTTTTCATTTTGGAAAGCCTCGACTGAAAGCCTCGGACAAAGCGTCCAAAGGCACCGCAGTTTAGACAGCAAAGTTAAATAATTACACTGCCAATTAGAAATATTTTTTAAGCATTTCCGTGCATTGTCTTGCCTGATTAAACTTTGCTGTGACATTTCAAACTGCTAATGTGGTGCTGCTTGCAGAAGTTTGCCAGTTAAATGGAAATTGAGACCTTCAGGCTGAATTGCAACTAATTATTCCAAATATTGCTATTAGTAGGCGAGAGTAAATGATATGAAAATGACAATGTGGCTCAGATGTCTAAATTTTGTGCTGCACAAGTGGAGCTCTCGGAGATTCCCATGCACACGAATTCATAGCACTCGATATTGCTGGATAAACTGTAATTCCATCCAGGAGATTTTGCAGGAATAACGTTCCCCTTGCTGGTAGCAGAGCAGTAATAAACCCCACATATTCCAGGTGCTCAGATTTGACACGTAACATCCACTTGGTCAATAAAGGGTGATTTTTATGAGTTCTGCTGGAGTGGGGGAGAGAGGGAAAAAAAGTCTTCATCCTGATTTTATGGGACTGGATCAGCCTTTAAGTACCAGCAAAGCTCCTTGCAAGGGTGACCCTAAAAACTTCAGATCAGGGTATGGAAAAGGCATTTTCACTACGAGGAGCAGCTGCAGCTTTAATGTAACTTTAAGGCAGCTCTATAGAGATGGATTTATACTATTTCAGACTTGACCTTGAGAGTGTACATAATCTTCAGCCCTTATTTTCACTCGGTGAACCACAGTCACCTTTCCAGTGGCCAACAAATTCATGGCCCAGTGCCTGTGAAAAGGGAAAGCAGCAGAAATTGAAGTCACCAAGCATCAAAACTTGGTGAGATTTAACTGAGTTTAGTAAATATATATATATATATATATAAAAGAAGTAACAATTGCAAAGATTTTAACATTTCTCATCCCGCTCTCTATAAAGACAATCCCTGAAACCATTTGAAATGCTCCTGAAAATATTTAATGAACTGTGAACTCTTCTGTTACAGGGTTTAGAAATTCATCCCTTTTTAGCTTTCCTTAGTTCACATGGGTTTTATTCGGTGTATATCTAAAAGGGAACAGGGATTTCTGCACGAAGACACAACCCAGTATTTATGTGCCAACAGCAAAGGCAGGCTAAGTCTAATTACAAGAGAAATTTGAGTGATTTCCATACCCTAATGGCAAATCCTTGCTTTTTGCAGTGTTGCAAAGCTGATGGAGAAAATGAACTGCCATAATCCAATTACATCTCAGGAGCTGTCTGGTGATTTTAGAAAAACAACATTTACTAATCTGTTAAGTAAGTCACTGATACGATAAAAATTATGCTTAATATGATAAGACTTCATTTTGCATTAAATCACCATCACATCTGGGAATTCCAGTCCCAGTAACACTCTCCAGGAGCTTTGTGATTTAAATGACTTTAGGTTAAGGAAAACAAGAGATGCTTAATGATTTTGCAGCCATTTCAGCGCAGCAGAATTAAAGGTTTCAGTCCAAACCCAGTAAAAGGTGCTCAGGGAAGGAGCAGGATGGGAGCTGATCCAATTCCAGGATGATGAAGATGGGAAGGTGGCACTCAGCTCTCTGGGCAGCCCTTGACCTTCAGCTCAACTTCCCCTGCGAGCTGGGGTGAACCCCTCAAAAAGATAAATTGCCCCCCGTGGTTTGAACAGAACAGATCTGAGTTTTCCTTGAAATGTGGAAACTTTTTACAGCCAGGAGCCGGTGCAATAATGTCAGGATATTAAAGAGGCAGTTCCTGCTGGTGTTTTCCACACCTGACAAATGTCCTGTGCTATGGGCCACGAGTTTGCTGTGGGGACATGGCCAACCTTCTTTCTCCCTGTGTAGATTCAGGAATTCATTCCCTTCCCATCCATAAGCTTTTACTTCCACGTTTGCTCTTTGACAAGGAGCTGGCACAGGATGCTTTGGAGAGAAGTAGATGTCTGGAACATGCCAATTTGGGCTGTTAGGCACTCCATCTTCATTCATAACCATTAACGAGGTGGCTCTAAACCCAGATGCACGAAGCTTCGCGTCTCTTTTAAAATTTCCAGCTAAATCTGCTCTAAATATATGCATGCCTTTCTATTAAAGCACAAAAAGATAAAATGGTGTCATTAGAGACTGCCTGCTTCTGCCATCCCTAGCAATGACCAGCTTTTAGAATCCATCTCCATTTTTTGCATCAATTAACTTCTCTAACTAATCAGGCACTCCATGAAAACAGCTCCTTTTTATCCACTTGGGTTAAAGTGGATAATGCTCAATGATCCCTCATTTGCACAATCTGAGGTGGTGAGAACTCCTCTCAGCCATTCATTATTTGATATAATGCCCCTACTTTTCCCATATCCAAAGTGAACAGCTTTGCTTTTGCAAATTCCTGATCCCCATCATCACACCAAAGTTGTTTCCATAACGAAACCAGAAATACCAGCAAGTGCTCAGCAAACCTTTATTCCACACAGTTGCTGGACTAGCTTTCCAACCAATTTATGGCATTCATGCCATAAATTCATGCCATGCCTTATCCTATGTATCCTTCTCATATGTGATTCCCAGTAAATATCCTGTTGGAGAAATGGGGAGGGATAAGACAATAAAAACTAATATTAAAAATAATGAAACCTCAAGCAGATTAAAGGAGAATTTTGCTTTGAACTCTGGAGGACCAGAAACACCACCCCGACACTGGCAGCTGGAGCTGCCAAATCCTTGGGAGTTTTTCCCAGAGTTGGGATCCTGCTGCACCAATCCAGAGCACCAAAGCCAAGTGAAGTTCATCCAAACTCCAGGCTGGGAAAGCCAGATGCCAGGCAGCTGTGCCTGTGACCCATTCCTTGTGCAACAAAGCTGAGGAGAACTGTGAAGGTTGTGTTGGAATAGGAAGATGAGGTGGGGCACGATCATCACTCTGTAGATAAATAAGTCATAATTCCTCCACGAGAAAGGAGTCTAAGAATAACTCAAGCTAGGGCTCAGACAGGGAAATGCTAATGAGTGTAAATCAAAGCTCATTTGCCTGTGAAAAGGCAGAGGCTTCAAGGAGCGGCTCTGCCAGGTGGACAATGCCTGGTGCTGTGTTTGGGGTCAGGCAGCCCCGCAGCCCCGAGGGGGCTCAGGCATCGGCAGCGCTGCCAAACCCTGGAATCACCGGGGCTGGAAAAGTCCTCCAAGGTGGCCAAGCCCAACTTTCCACCACATCCCCCCATTCCCACTACCCCAGGCTGGGCAGGGCCACATCTGCTCGTGGTTTGAGCGCTCCCAGTGATGCCTTTTGGGGCTGCCTAAAAACAGAGGGCAGACAGAATGAAGGGAATAAAAAGCTGTTCTAGTTATTGAAGGGCCTTCAGGGACATTTAGGGCAGACAAAGCCCCCCAGGGGCTGCACCCAAAAATGGACCCCGGGTCAGGGGTTTGCACACTTTGATCAGTTTGGTCCATTTGCATCTTGGGGGTTCATCTCCCAATTACAGCTTCAGGTAATGAAGTCATTCACCCCAAGTTTGCTGCCCCAACTCACTTTTGTTTCCATCCCTCGGGGCCTGAGGCAGTGAGGTGTCCTTGATTCCCAGGCCTGGAGAGAAATTGTTGTGTCTGAGCAAACTGGGGGAGCAGCAGCTCACACTGTGTGTGGGGTTTAGAGTTCTGCACTAAAGAACTGCAGGGTTACAAATCTATGAAAAATAGAAAAGCTGAAATCCTCAGGCATCACCAGAGATGGTGATTCCACCACTGCAACCCCGGGACTGGGCACCCCGAGCCTCCTCATCCCCCCTTCTGCCTTTGTTGCAGACAAATCTGGTTTCTGCCATTTGTTTACCCTTGGACTCTGCCTCCCTGCCTCGGCATGCATTTTTAATTAGGTGCACTCCAGTTCCTTCCCTGCCTGCTCGCACTTTAATTTGGGAAGCGCAGTTTTCATTAGCTCTGCAAATATCCACTGTTCTTTGCAAAGTCAAATCTATTACTCGCAAAATAACCTTGCTTAGCCCTGGTTATCAGTTATCCCAATAATACTGGGCTCCCTAATTAGTCCAGCTGTTAACTGTTCAAATTCCCAGGGCTTAGCTGCATCAGGCAGCTCGGCATCCACACGATCAATGCTGTCACTTGGCAGGTATTTTTCTTGCAGGCAAAAGTGGCTTTTCCAAGCTCCCTCCCCTTTTCCAAGGGACAGGGTTGGGTTAGGTTTTTGGGTTTTTTGTGTTGTTTTTTTTGTTTGGTTGGTTTTTTGTGTGTATTTTTTGTTTGTTTGTTTGTTTTTTGTTTGTGTTTTTGTTTGTTTTTATTTATTTTATTTTATTTTATTTTATTTTATTTTATTTTATTTTATTTTATTTTATTTTACTTTACTTTACTTTACTTTACTTTATTTTACTTTATTTTATTTTCAATTTCAGAACGATTTTCTGGTGCAGTTTGCACTTTCCTTTGTAATCCCTCTGTGATGCACTGCCTGTCCCTGATGCCACTAAACCTGCCACCCACACCTGGGGATTTCCCTGGCTTCAGGATCTCTTCAGAACACCTCAACTCCCATGAAAAACACACGAGTGCTGTAATCTCCCCTTCCAGTCCTGGGCCACTGCCTCAGAAATCCAGGTGGCTTCACCTCCTGCCAGGAGTTTCCTTGCTCCCAACACTCCATAACCACCAGAGGCTCCTGGGGATACTGGGGGGATCAGGGGGTTTAGGATTTCTGGCCCCAAGAGGTAGAACAGGACCCCATTTCACTGGAGATTTGGGATACCACTGATGAAGGACTCAGTGCAATTCCACAATTACTATTTTTTATCGACCAGTTTATATTTTTAAGAGCATTCTCAAAAAATCAGGGGTTTTTTTTGTGTAAACTTCTCTACTCTGACTATCAAAGATCAGTGTCACCTTTCTTATGGGCCGTTGCAGAAAATCTTAAAACTTTGAAACTTTGCTTGAACTACTCATTTTTGCCAGGTTTGTTCAGTCAAAAGAAACTGGGGGGAAAAAAATCTCCCAAAGAGTAAACCCCAAACCTCAGGTATGTCCCAACTTCCGGCCATAAATCAACATAATTTTTAATTCAATGTTTACTTCCTAAATGTATTTTCATCTCTTTTGTAGATGTTTAAGCAAGCCTTCAAGTAGAAAAGGGTGTTTAATTTTGGATTTGAAAGGAACATTCTGTTCAACTCCAAGAGAAAGCTTAATTATTATTTTTAAGTCTGCCAAAAGATCAGACAAATTTTCGTGTCATGTTGATGGAGTTAGGTTTGTTTTTTTTTTTTTTTAATAAATTGAAAATAAGCTACAAAATCTTTTCTCAGGCTGTACCTCCAATTTTTCTTTTTGGTTGGAAATGAGATGCAGTGGAAGAAGGGTTAATTCCCATCCCTTTTTCCATCCTCCTGTGGGGTCACAGGCTGAGAACTGAGCAGAACCTGTTTGCAAAATCAAGTGGCAGGGAGAACTCCATTCCTCAAAGCTCCCCGTGTGAATTAACTGGGGAAAAGTTAACCCACAACAGAAAACAAATGCACTGATGCCAGGAGAAATTGAAACCTTTTTTGAAACAGCCCGAGAGCATAGAAGGATAATTTTGCACATTGGCGCACTGGAGTTTTTTCAGGTGATGTTCAGCAGCGCTGAAGATAAAGGTTTGCCTTGCCTTTGATGTAGCCAGGGAGTCTGATAGAGCTCCCAGGAGATGTGAAAAGTGGATCTGATTTGAATTTAAAGGTGAGCCCAGCAGCATCCCCTGTGGATGGAGGTTTCACCCAGACCTGTGGTGATGACCAAGGCACCGGTCACTGTCAGGTCCCCTCCAAAGCCCACGAGTCCATCAGGACAATTCAGGGCACATTATTAAACATAATTTTTTAAGATTATCATGTTTTCCACAGCAGTATCTTCCTTTTTTAACTTTGATTTACTGCGACAAGCAAGAAAGGATGAAAGTTACTGCAGTAACTGAAATAAATAACCAAAAGTTCTAACAGTCAGCAGAGACTCTGCAGGTCAGGGGGAATTCCTGCAGCTTGGGAGAAGACAGGGAAAAGCTCTTTCAGGTAAAAACAGAGGGATTTTTGTGGCAGAACAGGGGCCTCTCCTCACCACTCCTCCCCTTCTCCACATGTGGAACATCTCATGAAGGTTGGAGCAGCATCACCCAGGTGGGCGCCTTTATTTGGGAAAAGCCAGATCCCCTGTGTTCCTCTTTCCTAAAGTCATCACTGTAGATGATTTGGACAATTCCACATCAGAATTTGGGCCAGATCAAGGCTCTGCATGAATAGAAATACTTAAAAGCTTCAGGAAGAAGATGCAGAAGTGCTCTGGAGAGAGTTGGATGGAAAATGTCAGCTAAGAAAGAAAACCATCATAACTCATCTGAGGTACAGCTAGGTGAAAAATAAAAGGTTTGGAGATGAAGAATTTGAGAGAATTTTGTAGGTGGAAATACGGAGAACTTTTGGCAAAAGCATCCCTGCCCCAAGAAAGCAGTGAGTGTATAAATGAGTGCTGATCAGGCAAGGACCCCCCTAATAGTGCAGATAATTTATTTATACCAAAATAGTTCAGGCAGCACAAAAGATGTACTCTTCTTCCCTCAGTCCAGAGAAATATCCTCAAAAAGCTTCATTATACAATATTAAACCTCTGAATAATGCTGGCCAGTGATTTTACACCCTTCTGTAGCCCACAAAGAGACCTTGGTAGTCCAGAGAGACCCCTAAAATTTATTGTGGACAAGGAAGGTCTCCAGCCCAAACTGTATCAGTAATTTGTGTCTACAATCACTAATTGTCCTTCAGGCATTGCTGGAACAGCTCCCTGCTCCCAGGATCCAATCCAGCTCTGAGGGATCTCTGCAGAGGGCAGAGGAATCAGGGACTGTCAGTGACAACTCCAAGGAAACACAAAAATAAGAGCTTGGGCAATTTTAGAAGCCCAGTGATCAGCTCAGCTTCAGTATCAAATTAGCAAATGTAAATATCTTTATCTCTTTCTTTGTTAAGTTAACCCTTGGATAATAAATAATGCATGGGATTTACATTCCAGTCTCTCTCTCTGCATCAGCCCAGGTAGGGAGTAAAGCAATATTTGCAGCAACATTTTCCTGGAGCTTCCAGAAAGTTATCCTTGCAATAAATAAATAAATAAGGCAATGAATAAATACATATTAATTGGGAAGGCTGATTTTCAGCAGGGACACACCGGCTTGGCAAACAGACACTGTACTCAATCTCAGGGACCATTTAAACCCAGGTTGAGAATTCATTCTCAATTCACTTCGTGGAACAAAAAAAAAAACCCAGAAAGAATGAAAACATAATTTTCCAAGATGCAGCTTCCATTACCTTGCAAGAACTGTGACCCAGTTAGAGTTCAGAGGGATAATTCCTCACCTGAAACTACAGATGTATTTTTAAATCTTCTAATACTTCCAACTTAGGTTGGATTCTTAGGGAAAAATCTCACTGGAGAACAGCTCAGGAGCCCAGAGAATGGCTCCTCTCCAACAATTTCAATTTCATTCCCACTTTCCATGAGTCAAGAGCTTCAGTCCCATTTACTTGACACCTCTGGTGTCATCTCCTCATATTTCCCACTGGACCAAGGAAAGATGTAAGAACATGTGCTCCCCTCTTTGCTGTCCTTCAGGATCAGGAGTTTTCCTGGCTGTGCTTTGGATTGCTGAGCAGGACAGTGATTTATGCATCCAGAAAGCTGGAAACAGGATTTCCATTATTTGTAGGTTGTATATAGATTTGTTTTTTTATGAGTGATCCTAATAAAACCTTTTTTAGCAGTGGACAGGCAGAGCTGTGGGTGTTTTCAGCAAGGAAATCAGCTGGGGGAAAGGAAAGGACTTTGATTACACCTGGTGGGAGGCAGGTGGCTCACGGACACAGAGAGGAGGAGACCAGGTACAAAATGCAGGTGCTAAATGGCAGATTCTGTTATTCCTCCCTTCCCTGCCTTGGAGGAGAGGCTGCAGAACCTCTGCTCTCCCTGGAACCATGGAATGTTTGAGGTTGGAAAAGCCCTGTAAGATCACCAAGCCCAACCATTAACCCAGCACTGCCAAGGCCAGCACTGAGCCACGTCCCCAAGGCCCCAACACCACCAGAGAATTCTCACTGTACAAGAAGAAAAGAGCACCTGAAGGTCGGGGGTTCAGTGCAGGAATAACACAAGTGCACGTGCTTGTAGCTCAGAGGATCCTGCACCTGACTGCTGAGCAGGAGAATTCCCAAAAAAAAAAAACCCCAGGGCTCAGCAGATCCACAGAGAAATCTGAGTGCACAAGCAAAGTTTGAACTCCCGTCTCTGAGACAGCTCCTTCAGGGCTGCAGCAAAGAGGTGCTAAAGGTGACCTTAAAGGTTTTTTCCATCCCAAATGATGCTGGAACAGAGACTGGACAGAGCCAGAGAATAAAGCAGAGATTTATTGAAAGGCCTTTAGGAAACACCTTGGGCAGGACAGGGCCTGGCCAGGGCTGCACCCAAGGTGGACCCAAAATGGTCCCAAAATGGACAAACGGTCACCAGGTCTCACACTTTGATCAGTTTGGGTCCATTTGCACTTTGGGGTTGAATTGTCCAATTCTAGCTGCAGGTTGTGAGGTCCCACCCTTCTTGTTCCTCCCTCCAGCCACCCTTGTTTGTGCTTTGGGGCTGAAAGTTGTCCTTGGTGTGCAGCAGGAACAGGATTTGTTTTGTGTCCCTGCTCTGTGCAGAGCTGAGTGACCCTGAATGTGAGCTCAGAGCTGCACCCCTGGGCAGCACAGAACGTGAAAAACATCAAAGCTCAAACTGAAGATGGGTGCCCTTTAGAGCACCTCTTTGGAAACAGGGGATTTCTTTAAGCACCAGTTGGTGGGGGGACAAACTTGCTGTGGGCCAAGGGTTATTGGTTTTAAACTAAAAGGAGGTTGATTTAGATCAGCTATAAGGGGTAAGTGTTTGGCCATGAGGGTGGTGAGATGTTGGAATCCTAGAAACTTCGAATTTGGGGTCAATCCCACAGTGAGGCCCTGGCAGGGGTTGTTCAGGGAAGCTGTGGCTGCCCCCGGATCCCTGGGAGTGTCCAAGGCCAGGCTGGACAGGTTTGGATCAGCCTGGGATGGGGGAAGCCATTCCCAGGGCTCCTGCAACCCCAAGAGCTCAGGGGTGTCTGTAACAGACCCAAAGTTCTCCCTCCAATGCTAAACCTTTACTGGGCTCCTGGGAAAACATTTCCTTGCTGAAATCAGGCTCCAGGCTGGGGAAAACCCTTGGACACTTTCCCAAAACCGGTATCTAGGGCTGGAGCAAGGAAGACAGCTCCCTGTAGGATTTGGGGCAGCAGCTTTTGGGACTGGTGCTGGAGCCACCCCACCATCAGGTAGAACAGGGAGCTGTGCACAGCTGAGGAACAGGGCAGAGATTTTTGTATTTTCAAGGTATGTTTTTTTTTGCTCTTCACATCCACCCCCACAGCAGCAAAATGCCAGCAGGGACAGGTTGTATTTCTCTTTTATGGAAGATAGATGCTCCTGTGGTCCTGTTACCTAAACGTCTCAGCACCTCCTAAATCTGTCATTTCCCTCACAGTTCCATGTTAAATGGATATTATGGACTGTGCAGGAGCAGCACAAACCAGTCTGCACAGGGGGCCTGGAGTCCACGGAGCAGGGAATTGGTCCTTCATTCTCTTCATTTCCTGGCCATCCAAAAGCACCCCCTCTGTGTTTCCATCCTTTGCCCAAGATCAGACCAGCTCCTGCAAAAAACCACAGATGCTTCCATTTCTTTCTGCTGCTTTCTCTGGAAGCTTCTAATTTTACCCATGGGCTCCACAAAATTTGAAGTCTATTTGCTCTAGAGAGGCAAGATCAAAGGCTTCTTTTTTTATGCACCTCGTGGCATGAAAACAAAGCATTTTGCTTTGCCATGAATTTATCACACTGAAAGGGAAACCTGGGAGAAGGTAAATTCCCAAATGCCTTTGCAGACCCCAAGTGGCAAGGTACCCAGGGGATAAATCACCTTTACACCACTCATTAGTGCCCATGATTTGGCACTGCAGGGGACGTGGTGTGGAAATTAAACTTTCTCCTCAGAGGACAGGATCTTTATGATGTTCTTTGTGTGAAGAAATAGTGGAGGCAGTTCTTTGCTGCCCTGGGAAGATGTCAGAAGGCTTTGGAAAAACCTCTCCAGCCAGCCCTGGTGAGAGATCCAAGGAGTTCATTGGTGAAGCAAAGTAATCATTTCCAGAGGTGCTATAAACAGCCAGTGTTGCACAAAACTCTCCCTCCTCTCCAGCCTTGGTGTCCTGGCTCTTTGTCAGGCAACCCAAACCCTTCAGTGATTCTCAATTTTGTGGCCCTCATTCTCTCCAAAATAAAATCTCAGGTTTCACATGTCTGTTCTTTAATTAAGCCACTGTGAAGATAAAAAGGGAGTGGATTTGGCTCTTGAACTCCAAGAAAATCCATGCTGGGAGCTCTGAAATGGGGGCTCTCAAAATCCAGCTCGCAGAATAAACCTGGGAGCATCAGCAGGTGGGAGCTCAGGAAAAGCTGGGTTTTCTCCAGAGAGCTTGGGAGATTTTTTATCACCTAAATACATTTATTCTCCTCTGATGAGAACACTGCACCCAGCTGCAGACCCAGAGAGGGGCAGTGGCAATGAACAGATGTGCTACAGTGCTGCCACTGGGGAGGTGGGTAGATAAAAACAAGGATGCAGGAGATGGATGCAGGAGCAGAGGGACATCCTGGGCATCCTGGGCACAGCTTCATTGCTGGGGGCAGTGTTTGGTAGGCCCTGTCTGCCTCTCAAAGAAGGGGAATGGAGCTGATCTGACAGCCCTGTATGGAAATATTTTAGAAAATGTTTCAGGGCAAAAGGCACTTCCATCCAGAGTCCATAAGCCTGAGAGGAACTTGCCATCAGCCTTCTTCTGGTCTGGGTAATTCTCTTTTCACTCCCCTAAAGGCAGAACCATTAACCAGCCATGAGATCTTTATTGTTTTTGTGTCAGTGCTGGAGGAAAGGATCCTGCACAAAATGCTTGTTAAGAGGGAGGCTGTTCTTCTGCTGCTGTGGAAGGGTTGATATTTTTTCTGTTGTTGTTTCGTTTTTATTGAGCTGTTTGTTGTTTATTTTTAATGTAGACTTCGCAGAACACGGTTCTGCAGCTACAGATCCACTTTTCTCTGGTGTAATTGAATTATTAAGCTGCTCCAGGGTCAGCAGAATGGCTGATTTCTGTGCAGCCCCAAATCCTGGTGTCATCACTCACACTGAGAAGCACCACGCTCAGCACGAGGCCCTGCTGAAGGATCTACCTGCAAAGCCTGCTGCTGCTGCTGCTGCTGGGAATTAAATTGGTGCTCCCTAATAAATGGAATCACAGCACAGAAAATCCAAAGGGGTAAAACAGGTCTGGGTGGATGGAAAAAAAATCCAGGTGCACTTGGCTGCAAATGACCTCAAGCTTTGCTTGTTCCAAAAGAGCAAACCAAAATGAAAACACCAAGAATCAGCAGTAAACTTTAGCAAAACCTCTAATGGATGGGCTGAGTTCTTGTGCATTAATAGAATCCCTTTTTGTTTCAAATGGCTGCTGCAAAAGTTTTGCCACCCAGAATGAAACTGTTCCCTTCCTAAAACTGATTTTTTTTTCAGTTTCCAGCACTGAAATATCTCAAAACTTGGGGTGTGCTATAAGAGAAGAAGATTCCCTGCAACACATCAATGTTATATCCTGATTCTTTATACATCCTGACTCTTCTTTATGCTCTGTTCTGCACTGCTTGCCTTAGCAAAAAAAAATTAAAAAAAAGAAAATTTCAGGTCTGGTCTCTGCAGCCTTTTCTCCACTAATAAAAAAGAGATAATGATGAAGTAAATCAGGGATGTCAGATCATGTCATTGTGCCACTCCGAGCAGGGGAATGTGGTGTTAACCAGAGAGTTTACAAGTCATACAAGCTAGAGGGCAATTAGGCATGAGGATTGCTAATCAGGCATCGAGTAATAAAGCAATGAATGAACCAAAGGAAATGTGGGACTCCAGAGCACGTTGTGTACACTCATCTGGAGCCCCCTGAGAACAGGAATCTGGCACTGACATCATTTTGTCCCGTGTAAAGCAAACAGCTGCACTGCTGGGATTAAAAAACAGCATTTCATGCTGTGGTAGGACTAGTAGGACTAATATTCCAGGGAATATTATCCAGAAAAATAATGGGATTTGTCCCCCTGACTTGATTGCTCCTGCTAGTCCTTGGAAGCAAACAGAACCTCCAAGGATACAGTGGAGGATCCCTCTCCACCAAAGTGTCTCCATTTCAGGAAGGAAAACCTTTGGAGGCTTTTATATCCTCCCTTTAACTCTAATTTTGGCATAAATAATACTCAGAGTTAGGGAGCCTGGTCCTTACTCCCAGTTTACACCCTGGAATGGGAATTACACTCCGTGTTAGTCAGGCTCCCTAATGCACCTCTGAGGGGTGTTCAGCCCCTCTCAGGAGAACTGGTGGTGAACTTCCAGCTGGCTGGATCTTCCTGACAAACCTCTCACACTGGGAGATGTTGATATGTCACAAACGCTCTCAAAATTACCATTATTAATTTATTTTATTAGCATTATTAATATTAATTGGGCTTGCTGCTGGTGGGTTTGTTCCTTATTACATCCCAAGGAGAAAGACTGATTTTTTTTATTTTTTAATTTTAATTTTTATTTTTAAAATTTTAAAAATTTTATTTATATTTATTTATATTTAATTATTTTTTATTTTTTATTTTTTTTATTTTTATTATTTTTTAATTTTTTATATTTTTTATTTTTTATTTCATAATGTCTTCTGGATGTATAAACTCTTCTCTGCTGTGCTCTCTGACTTGGAGCAGATGACTGAGGGATATTTTGTGCCTAAGGAGGAATATTTTGGGATGGGTGTCACCCAGAGCCCCTGTGAGGTGAGGGGCGTGGCACTGAGCTTTTCAAGATCTCCATCATTTATTTCAAGGTCCAAGCATTGAGATTCTTTTTGATCTCCTCAGAAGGAATTTCTCCGCATGGACGGAATTCTCAGACGGGAAAAATCCCGCCCAGAGACTTCCATGGAATTTTCTGATTTCGGGATCTCGCTCTACCTTAAAAATAATTGCAGCTTTCCACGTCTCCTGCTGAATTTCCTCCCCATTCAGCCGAGGTACAGCCATGGAAGGAGCAATTAAAGCAAGCTGAGAGGAAGAGCAACGTGGGCTCTGTGTGTGGGATGGTTTCCAGGTGGGATGGCTTTCATAAGTGCCTTAAAAAACATTCTGCCACATGGTTCTTTAGAGGCCTCCCCACAGAAGCAGCTCAATTATTCATTCAGAGCAGAAACTGTTTTATTACATGTCTTGTAGTTCGAATGGTTCCACTGAAATGTGGGACACTCTGCTCTCAACAAGGTTCTGGTATTTGCATTTGTACTTGCACTTGTCCTGTGGAGCAGTAAAAGAGTTGCCAACACCAGCTGGGAGAGAGGAATATCATTAGCACATATTTTGTTTTGTATCTTCAAGGTTAGTACAAATCACAAAATCTCTGCAGCTGAAAGAGAGGAAAAAAAAAAAAAAAAAGAAAAAAAAGGGCACAGCTCTGGAACTAAACTTATTTTTCAAATCAGTCAGAAAAAAAAAATTAAGATTTAGACAGAACCTTTGCCTGTGGTCCAGGGGAAGCTCGCTGTACCACGGCACAGTCTCACCCAGAGTTTGTTCTCATCCTTGCTGCAAAACAGCCCCAAAATCTGCATTTCCCACTCAGAAAAGCTGATGAAAACCCGAGGAATGCAGAGCCCATCCCTGCTGCCCCTCTGCCAGCTCTCCCCACCCCAGGGGACACCGGGGACCTGCACTCAGGGTCCTGGTGAACCCTCCCAGGGTTGTACCCAGCCTTTATGTGGATATTCAGCTCAGGGCTGGGCATTTATACCTCATTTGGGTTAAAAGAAATATTTTAAAAATTAGGTGAAGAAAAATGAAGCTTCCCCCTCCATCTCAAGCAGGAAGTTGTGTAAATCCGAATGAATTTTGTGCCGGGGTTGGATGTGGGGCTGTGAGGTGCCACAATCTGGCACTGCATGAGCAGCGAATGATTTCCAAAGGTTTTCCTTGAGCTAACATTGACTTAATTGTGTAACACATTCCATATTACCATATGTACACATTACCAAGGCTCTTGATTATTTTCTAATTTGAATTTCTCCAGCGGTTCTCCAAAGGGCACTAATTCAGGATCCCTGGAAAGATGGAAGTTACTGAGCACCACGATTGCCTGGACATCTCTCTCCCCATTTATCCAGAGCTGTGAAGAATGCCCCATTAATTGTGGTCAGTGTTTACAGAGGCACAATGAGGGTGATTTCAAATTGCTCTGTGCTATTTTAAAACGGGATTAATTAGGTTATGAATCTTCACAAAGCCACTGCCTTTGGCCGAGCTGGTTTGTGGACAAACCAGCAAATGAATCATCTCATCAAACACATCAGTTAATTCTGCCTGCAGGGCAAGGCTGAACCCTTCATCTCAAGGGCAAGGCTGAGCTAGGAGTTCTTCCAGGGGGATGTGGTGGTCTCCAGCTGGGATAACACCCTGGAGGGAGCAGGGATGGGTTTGCTGCTGTGCTACACCTCATTTTATATCCCTGGGAAAGGTTATCCCAGCTCTGAGACAGGCACAACCTCTCCCTTCTCCTGTGTGTGAGAGGAAATGCACAACCCCAGCGTGGCTCGGGGTGGCCACTCACACTATTCCATCCCCTTGGTGCCATCCCAAACCAAAGGGATCCCCGAGATTTGGGAGGCCGTGCCCATTCTGCTCCATTATTCTGGTTTCTCCTCCAGTGCTTGCCACGAGGACCAAAAGTTCCAGGAGCTCTCCATGCATCCAAAGCATGAACCAAGAGAGCAGGAGAGGCAGCTGGAGGGATTTGGGGTCTGGGCAGCGCTGCCTAGGGCTCGGCAGCTGTGGCTCCCCGTGGCTTGTGAATCCCATTTTCCAACCTGATCCTCCCAAAAACCACCTTCCACTCCCTGATCTGCCGCTGAGGAGACCAGCAGGGTGTCCCTGTCTGGAATTTGGGCTGCAGAAAAGGAAACAGGTCCCTCGTTCTGCACATCAGCTCCGGGGCAGCGGGATCTCTGGCACGGCCACAGCACAAAATACCAGCAAATTAACACACACAGAGAGTCGAACCTCCATGAATTTTTCAAAGACTGGCCCGAGGTTTTAATTTCCAATCTAATCCGAGCTCAGCTGAGCTGCAGCCCCGCGATTCCTTCCTTGCCCAGCATGGGAGCGCCGCAGTCAGCACCTCGCGGTTAATGAATATGCTAATTGGGGACTCAGGCGAGGAAGGGAAGATGGGAAAGCTCTGGCTAAAAGCAGCTCGGAATTGAGATGCCCTCTTCTCTGCCTGTGCTGACACAGCTTTGCTGCCACTCTTTCCACTCCTGGCCTGCTCCAATCTCCTCGGAAAGGGAAAATCGTCGTAATGAAAGGAAATAAGTGTGAATTTCAATATGGGTAAAGAGCTGAGCAGCTTCACCAGAGTCCAGACCCCAATTCAGATTAAAGACACCAGAGTTCCTTACCTGGGGCAGGTTTCAGCTCCATCCTCCTGAACTCCAGCTCTGAACTGTCCCTGCTCCTGCCTGGAGCTGCTGAGAACTGCAAAACAGTGCAGGGCCAGAGAATACATCTTAAATGGAGACACAAATGCAGCTGGTAACATGATTATTTGGGGATGGCAGGCCTGACCTGATCTCCTGAAATGCACAGAGGGAGAATGGCCCATGGGTGAAACCCCAGGAACTGTTATCTCTTGGGGAAGGGAGCACGATTAACACAGAGCAGCTCCTGGATTTTTGCATAGCCCAGACGTTCCTTGGATGCAAACACACTTGTAGATGTGGGTGCACTGGCATTTTTCGTGTTTTATCACTTCCTTCCTGTCTTATTTCACTAAATTTCTAATGCATTATGTACTGGGATGTTCTCCTGTCACTAAAGCATACCTAGACAGGGCTCTCTCAGAAATGCATTTAATTTTTAACCACTTCCCTCGCTTTCAGACAAGTGTTTTCAGGCCCTGGTGAATATCAGGTGAGATAATCCAAGTGAAACATGAATGTCTGGTCTGTAGCACGTTCAGAGCCCTCAGTGTCTGAAGTGAGGATTGTGTTCATACACGAGGAATTGTTCTGATCAATCACCACGCACCCAGGGAAACACCCAGTGTTTCCAGAGAAACACTGGATTTCATCTTAACCCTTCAGTGAAAGCAAGGGGACACTACAAGGGAGCTGCTGGATGTTCTGCAAGGAGTTTACCACTCATTTTATACCTTCCCTCCCTTTTACATCCTCAAAATTAAAGAAAAAAAAAGATAATGTTTGACTTATTTTTTCCTTCCTACTAAGAATTCCTGTGTAAGGAATGAATCTGGGATTTTTTGTTTGATTGCTTGTTTTTTTTGTGGTTTTTTGGTTGGTTGGTTTTTGGTTTTTTGGGGTTTTTGGGATTTTTTGGGTTTGGGGGTTTGTTTTGTTTTGTTGGGGTTTTTTGGGTTTTTTTGGGTTTTTTGTGTTTTGGGGTTTGTTTTGTTTTGTTGGTTTTTTTGGGGGGGGTTTGGGGTTTTTTGGTTTTGGGGTTTGGTTGTTTTTGTTTTTTTTTTTTGTTTTGTTTTGTTTTGTTTTTGTTTGTTTGTTTGTTTTTAATTTAATGACTCTGTATTTTTAGCAGTTTTATTTCAAATCACATTGCAGGGACAAGTGTATTCAACCCCCCACTGTCCATGGATCTGTGTCCCTATAAATGTGCCCTGGAGGCAGTGTGGGTGACGTTGCTGGGGAGCAGAAGGCAGAGACAAAACCCAGCTCTGCTTGGAACCCACTGGGACAATTTAGGGAGATCAATTAATGCTGTAACTGTGAGGCAGGAGAGGCTCAGCCACCTCCCCAGAGTGTGGGCACTGCAGCAGGCCAAAATTAAAATATTTTTAATTTGCAGCTCTGGAGGCCAAGAGGGAGGTTGTAACCAACCCCAAATGTCTCATTTTACCTGGTCCTTCTTGTCACAACAGCATCCAGCACCTCGGTCCACCACAGAGAGATGCTCTTGCTATTACTCTGAGCTCAAAACCTGATTTTACAGCCAGATACTCCAGAGAAACACATTCCAGAGAATGGCTACAAAGACAGAGAGTGAGGATGCTGCCTTTTCTTTTTTTCTTTGTAAAATATTTTGTTTTTCCACGCAGCAGGCAGCAATCCTCATGGAGGCCATAAAGTGGACAAGAGGAAAACAAGAGAAGGGAATTCTTCCCACACTTATTTAGAGCTTCCTAAAGGGAAGGAGGAGAATCCTGACATCCTATCACTCCTCGTGGCAGTGCTGATATGGAAATGGAGACATTTCCCAGCAGAGGGATGTAGGATTAATAAGGATGGTGCTGGAATTGTCTGGGAGAGGCCTCGGGAGGGGACAGGCTGCAGGATTAACAGTTTTCTATCAGGGTTCTCTTTTTCAGCTGGGTGATGAAGCTGTGGCCATAAGAGGGGATGTTTTGTGCAGATTAATTTCGTGTCCCAGGCTGGGTGAGAGGGCTTGGGACCAAGGAAATGGATGGGCTGTCAGCTCCCCAAAAGTTCATCGCTGCCCTCTCCCAGTGTGGGGTAATTAATCAGGTAATTAATCAGCCTGGATGGGGACCCTGGGATCCCCTTACCATGAGCACAGGATCTGCACACAGAGGTACAAACACAGCAGGGACAAACTCTGCTACCTTGGAAAAACTGCAAACAGAACTTTTTGTACAAAAATATCAACTCCTGCAATAGGAATTGTGCCTTGGAAAAATTGCAAACAGAATTTTTTGTACAAAAATCCCAGCTCCTGCAATAGGAATTGTGCCAGCAAATTTTCTGAGGTGCAGTTCCTATTGCAAGAGCTAGGATTTTTGTACAAAAGATTCTGTTTGCAGTTTTTCCAAGGTGTCAGCTTGGTTTGGAGCTCTGGCTCCCTATGCACAAATCCACCACGTTTAACCTATGGAATTCAGAATTCCCATTCATTCAGGATTGTGACCTGTTCCTTGAATTGCAGATTCTCACTTTGGGATGTTTTTAACTTCTGATTTGCCAAGGCAGTCTCTGACTGAGATCCAGAGCTCCCTGATCTGCTCATCCCACCCTGGAAAAGCAGCTCCAGACACAGCAGAGCCCATCCAGGTGATTTGCTGCTCCTGTCCTCTCACTCACCACTCCAGTGACTGAGAAACTCAAAAATTGAATCACAAGCTCAAATATTTTGGAAAGTCTCTGTTGTTTTGGTGTTGTTTTTTTTTTTAAGCATCCCTGTTTTGCCTCCTCCAGTGAAGTATTTAGAGGACTCTCAGATTCAAACTGAGCTGTGAGGGTTTCCAAGAGCCAGTGGCCCTGGCCAAGCCATCCCCAGCCTCCCACTGGTGCCCAAATTTGCAGCAGATTCAGAGGTTTGAACATTGCCTGACTACTTCTTGGTGCTCATAAATGATTCATGTAGTACAAGTGAACAACTGAGCTTTCCCAACAAAGAAAAACCACAACAAACAAACCCCAAACCCAAATTAACCCCAAAATGAGCTTCGTGATGTTGTTGGTTGTGTTTTCCAGCCCCCATCCTCTGGTGCTTGGAGAGCTCACACAGACCTGGATGTGCCAACCCCTGAAATGGTAAAAAGGGGGATTTGCTGACCAGAGCAGCAGGAGCCATCTGGGTCCTGGGTCCTGAGCCAGTTCTGGGTCCAAATGTGCCTCCTGCACTTCCCCAGTGTCACTGCAGTGCTGGGGAGCAGTTGGATAATCTGAATTCCTGGCTGTGGGAGCCAGAGCTCTGTCCAAGGCTGTGATTACCCTGCCGTGGGCAGTGGACTCCCCACTCCTCTCCAGCCCTTTCCAAAGCTGGAATCTGCCATTCCCATGGCTCATAAACCCCCTCAGCACTCCAGGAGCTGTCACTGCAGTCTGAGCACCCCGAGATGCTCAGTCACAGGGTCAGGAGCTGTCAGTGGCTCTTTGCTGTCACCCAGGGCCTGGTGGCACACGAGGCTGGCAGGGAAAGGTCAGGGAAATTGGAGTTTCACAGCTTTAATTCACCTGTCTCACAGCTCAGGCTCTTCAAAGGGGAAAAAAAAAATCACCACAAGTCTTAATTAATGTGCCATGAGCTGGCTGCTAAAGGAAGCACTTCAGGATATTATCTGAACCTCACCACTTAATGGGGCACCAGGTGAGAGCAGGGAGCTTTTGGAAGGGAAATTCAGGCCCTTCCTTTCCAGAGGTGCTGGTGGCAGCAAGGTCAGGGCTATTTAGCAATTTGCTGGCCCCCAGTGAGGTGCTCCACCACTAAACCTTCCTTTGTGGAAAACATCATTGGTAGGAATGAGCCCTGATGTTGTTGGTGCTACAAAAAATGAGTTTTTTATACAGCCATAGCTCAAAATTTTCATCGTTTTATACTTCTATTGGTTTTTATACTCGTAGTTTTTGCTATTAAAATCATGATTTTTATGTATACAAAGCACTTCCATGCTGCACAATTCCACTTTTCCTTTACATCACATGGGTTTTGACACATATCCCTTCACTTAAAACCCCCAAAATCACTGTTTGAGCCTGTGTTCTCCTTCTTCCCACCCCGCCCTCCAGCTGGGACATCCCTGCTGCATTTCAAGGTCCTGCCCAGGAACGAGTCCCTGGCTGCTGCACAAACAGAGATAAAGAGAAGCACCTGCTCCGGAGAGATAAAATCCACCCTGGGCAGGATTTGTGCCCTCCGGGTGAGCTGAGCTCCTGCAGGGTGGCCTTGCAGAGGTGCAGCCCCCACCTGCAGAGCCACTTGGCTTTGGGAGGTGACAATCTGGCCTCAGGGGGACTTTGTGGGGACAAGCAGCCCCAGTTCTGCCTTGTTCATTGTCCTCCTGCTCAGGCTCTGTTTGCAGGTGGAAGGACATTTAAACTTTACACCATCTATTTGTACTAAACTGAGTGAAAAAACCCCAGACGAAACCAACAAAAACCCCCCAAACAATTAAAATACTTGGTATTTAAGCAACAAAAGCAATACAAAAGTAAAGAATAAAGCAAAAAGAAGTAAAAAGGAGGGAGAGGGACTTTTTTTGTGGGCAGATAGTGAAAGGACAATGGTTTTAAAGTGATAGAGGGAAGATTTAAATCAAATTTTGAGAAGAAAATCTTTACTCGGAGGGTGGGCAGGCCCTGGCACAGGGTGCCCAGAGCAGCTGTGGCTGCCCCTGGATCCCTGGCAGTGTCCCAGGCCAGGCTGGACACTGGGGCTGGAGCAACCTGGGACAGTGGGAGGTGTCCCTGCCATGGCAGGGGTGGCACTGGATGGGCTTTAAGGTCTCTTCCAACCCAAACCACTCTGGGATTCTATAAAAAATGAAGTGTGAGCTTTGGGAGGGGTCAGAACTGAAACTCAGTGACTGAACAATTTCTGAGGGGTTCAGAAAATCAAAAATCATATCTGTTAATAGAATTCACAGCTATTATAATAACTCATAATAGAAAATAAATAAGTATTTTGTTCAAAGAAAATACACTCCACCACACCGACAACTCAGTATTTTACTGTGGGCAACAAGTTCCCGCAGAGATTATGGATAAATCCATCTCTGCCAGCAGCTCGAGAGGTTCTGTTGGTGTCACCCACCCCGGCGCGGGGATTAGAGCCTGAACTGACGGTGCTCGGTGCTCGTTCTCTGAAGGGCAGCACTTCAGAGGTGTTTGTTTAACAAACATTGCCTGCACACCCTCGTTAGCAAGCTTTAATGAGCGATCACCCTCAGCTCTGCTGCTCCTGCGCTCAGGGAGGGGACAGCGGGCTGAATTCCTCACTCTGGGGCAAATTTTGTTGGTAATCTCAATAAGAGCTTTAATTCTCATTTAGTTCTCACATCCTGGTGGGCAAAAACCAAGCTCCCCAAGTAAGGCTGGGTTACAGAAGCCGTGGATGCCCTTCGGATGCTGACAATCCACCCCCGATTGTAATGATCAGTGATCATAAAATCCCTCCAGGAAAACTCTCGCCTTCATTATCAGTTTTATTTCAGGTATCGATTAAAAAGGGGCAAACATTAATTAACACTATTAGGTTGATGTTCTCATAATTAACCCAGAACTGCCTAAAGCTGCCCAGGGAACTTTTAGAGGTTTCTTTTTCCCCCTCTTCCTCATCCTTATTTACCCCTGGGGATGTGGTGATGGGTGCGCTCCTCTTCCAGTTCCTTTCCCATTGATGAGCTTAAATGCTCCAAGTTTTTGTTGTTGTTGTTGCTGGTTTTTTTTTTGTTTGTTTGTTTGTTTTCTTTTCCTTTATTCTTATTTGTTTGGTTGGTTTTGGTTGGTTGGATTTTTTTGTGTTTTTTTTTTTTTTTGTGGGGTTTTTTCTTTTTTCTTTTGTTGTTCTTTTCCTCCGAAGATGCAGTGCTGGAATCAGGCGGTGGATGCTGGAGGAATTTGTTTAAAGAAAAATGACCCAAGGAAGATCAGCCTGGGAACTCGTGAGCAGCCAGGCGTGGAAAAAAAATAAAAAAGGTAATACATGCTCAAAAATGCATCAAAGCCTTTTGGGGTCTGCACTTTTAATTGGGTTTAAAGCAAAGTTTCCAGCTGCTGCTGTCTCATTTCCCATCCCGGACCCGTCCTGCTCAAAGGCATCGCCCCCCAGAGCCAAGCCGGGCTCGCCGCTGCTGGGATTTCCCAGCTAATTCAGCTTTTCCTCGAGTGAAACATCCCTAAGGAACACTTGGTACTCCACAGGCTGTAATTACCCCGCCGAGTTCGATGGAAGTGACCTTTGCTTGCGCCAAACGTGTTTTTTATCCCGAGATGACGGACTGCAGCTGAATATTGCAACACGAAATCCTAATGGAGCGAGGTACCAGGCGCTTCTGTTCTCGTGGCCGTGATTAAATCAATAATGCATCTGCCCCCTCTCATCCATCCAGCTTCGGAGGTTCAAAAACAAGCGGCGTTTTGTTTCACAAGGATTTTATATCAAAATGTGCTTGAAGACACGGCGAGGCTCCCAGAGCGCCTGGAGGAGCTTGAGTTCCACTCGTTCCTGCGCTTTTTCGTGTGTAAATCTGTTGGAAATTCACAAAGATTGGTGGAATTTTGGGGTTGCTTTCCTGCCTCCATTTCACCTGCCATGGGGGGATGTTTAAGTGTGAATCTTTTGGGGATGGAAGGTGCTTCACAGGCAGAGCCACGCGGAATTTGCATTACAGCAGAGTTAAACGCTGCGGGAAAGGAGCTGGAAACCCGGGTCTGAGTGTGTTCTGTAGAATAGCTCAACATTTTGATAATTGAGGGGTTTGATTAGAAAAGATGAGACTAGATAGCCCCATGTGCCTTTTTATCTTTATATTTTTTTTTAAGTCACTCTCAGAGCGTTTTGATTACTGAAGTTTTGTGACGTTGGTGATAACCGTGGTGTGTGCAGAGCTTGTTGCCAGAGGGATGCTCTAAAAGGTTTTAATAGATGAAAATGGTTGTTGTTGTTGTCCCTAAAAGCACTTCTGGAGAGGGGCTGAATCAGGGACAAGCCTGGCATGATGTCCTTCCCCCCCAAATTCCATCCTGTCTCCAGCACATGCCAGGTACAGGTGGGGCAGCCAAGTCCTGCTGAATTCAGCACTTAGGGCTCAACTCAGGCTTAAGTTCCCATCAGTTTTCAGGCTGAGTGGCTCTGCAAGTTTCACCTGTGGAAGGTCCCTTGGTTTTTTTCGACCTTGGAGGGAGCAGGACAGAGCCTCCCTGGCCTCCTTGACACCCCAAATTCTGCTCCACACCTCTGTCGCAGAGGACACAAAGAACTCACACCCACACCTTGCGATGTCTGAGGCAGAAAAGAGAGAGGTTTATTTACAGAATCAGCATTTATCAAACTCCAGCAGTGATCATGGATTGGAGGAAGAAAATCTTCCTCTCCAACTTCACTGGACCATGCAACAGTCCATCTGCAGTCTCCTCCTCATGAAAAGAATGTAAACATCTCTAGAGTTTACAATAACAAATGGCTTGTTTATATGAAAGTGTATCTGACTCCAAAACACAGAAGGCTAAAAATAAGACTTTTACAAACTCCTTAAAGGGGACAGAGGAGAACAGCAAAAACCCAGACAACACACCTCCTGGGATGGCACACAGCCCCAAACCTGGTGACACAAAACCCCCTCCGCTGCTCTCTCACGGTGTTTTCAGCTGCACGTTGAAGTGCTGGCTGCACAAATACTGCTTAAAAAAATATTTTAGCAAATTAAAACGTCATCTCCGTGCAAGCCTGTTAGGCTGGGCTGTCACTCGTGAGATTAATTATTGCATAAACAGGGGCTGGGCAGGGGGGTTGGCCTCGGGCGACCTCGGGCGAGTCAAACCTGAATCGCTAAGAAGGACAATGACTCACAGCATTAATCTAAAGTAAATAACCCCGGGTTTAATCTCGGCAGAAGGGAATCTGCACCTTCTCCCCAGCTCTGATGTCACTGCTGGAATCCTAAAGCAAAGATACTTTTGGCAAAACCTGGCAGAAGTTGGGAGGGTTGGGGACAATCCAGCTCGCTCATTTTGAACTTGGAATTTTTCAGCTCCGTATTTTGATTGGAATTCATTGGGATGGAACAAGGTTTTTGTTTTTTTTTTTGTTTTTTACTACAGACAACTGTGATTCTTTTATAACATGAGGTATTACGACAGATCTTACAACAGAGGGAATGTTGCAGCACTTTAATCAGCATTTTTTCATTCCTTCAGTTGGAAAAGTATCCAAGGAAAGACCCATCCCAGCAGCCCAAAACATTGTGCTGGTGGAGATGGCAAAGGGGCTGAACCCCAGGGACGCTCCAGTTCTGTTGATTTCAAAGAATATATACATATATATGTTTGTATATATATATCTAAACACATATTTTTGTGGCAAGAACACAGAAAAATCACAACTTTGATCACTTCTAATTAAAAACAAACAGACAAAAGATGAGACAATACGTTATTTTAAGGGTTTCTCCTCTGAAGCACAGATGCTCCAGCAATAGAAAGGGACCAGAAGTACAATCTTTGTCTTCAAAGGCATTAAATAAAAGATGTTGAATGGCTTCGTTTGTGCTCTCTCCCCATAATTACAGGAAATAATTAAAATTATGTATTATTCTTCTACTCAGCTGCTCTGAAATGCATTGACAAATATGAGAAGGGGAGTACAATTTACCCTTTTAATCTCGAGCCCAGTCAAGTCCAGCTCTCTGTGGCCTCAGTTTAGTTGGGATTTTATTTGCAGACCATAAGAGGCACAAAAGGCACCCCCAAAAAATGGGAATAGGGGATCCCACAGGGCACTTTGATTTAGGATAACACTCCCCAGCCTGGCTGGAGGTGCCTGTGGCACATCCCAAATGAGTCCAGGGTTGATTCCTCGTGCCTCATCCCATTGGGAAGAGGGAGGGAGGCTCCATCCAACACCACCAGCAGCAAGAGCCACCCTCAGGCTGGGAATTCTGTGCCTGCAGAAAGGCAACTTCCATGGAGGAACTGGGGTGGAAACTGGATTAATTTATGGTTGGGCTCTCCAGGGCCTTGTTTCTTAGGATGTGTTTGGTATTGGAATAACTCAGGGAGGCTGTAGCTGATCACATCATATTAAAACATTATTTCCCCACTAATAAAATCACTGAGTTCAGCTCCTGCTTCAGGCACAGCTGATAAAATCAGGCCCTGGCTTTTAGCTCAAACATGTCTTGTTTTGATATTTCTTGTGGAAAACAGTTAATTTACTAAAGGAGGGGGAAACCTCCCTAGTGCAGCAGTTGGGAGCTTTTCTTGAGCAACGCTTTGGGGATCTTGAAAATAGAAATAGACATTTTTTGGAGCTAAGTGAATAATCTAATGATTACAAAATCCAGTTTAGCTCTTGGCAGCTGTGTTCACACACCCTGAGATCCTGGGAAAGCTCTGATGGGCTGCTTTATTTATTAAGCACTTATTAAAATGAAGCAGCTTGAAGTTTCTGAAGTTCTGTCTAAAAGGAAGATGAGCAGCCTGTGTTTGCAGGAAGGGATGGGATAAAGATGAGCAACAAAGAGGGAATAATCTAATGGAAAGATTTTGGACAGAATTGCTTCTCTAATTACTGCATTGAGTATTTACTGCTTCTTTTTTTCAAATTATATTGTTGCCCAACTCTTTCATTGCAATACAGCTGAGAAATGAAATGCAGCTTGGAAAGAGAAATATTTCCAGAAAGTAGGAGGTGCCCCTTGTTGACTTCTGTATGTAAATAAAAATACTCCCACTAATCTGTGGCAAAAAACCAAGCAAACAAATAAACACAAAACCAAGAAAAAAAAAAAACAAAAACAAAAACCCAAACACGTTTTCAAACAATGTTTCTGTCAAGTAAGAAAATATGATTGTGTCTAGTTCAAGTGAGCTCTTCCTGCTGCTACTTTGATGGCTGAGGCAAAATCTGCTTTACAAATAATGCATTTCCCACAAAAAAGTTTACATTTTTGTAAATAATGCCATTATTTTTATGCTGGAGAAAACCCCCAGCAAGAGAGAAGCAACACAACCCAGCAGGAGGGAAAGGCAGGGAGGAGGTAATGGATTCTTTAACTGAAAGAAAACTTCCAGCCTGTGATTCAAGGAATAAAAATAAATAGCAGGCTTTATTTTATCTCACACAGTCGTGGAGAATTGAGTGTTTTGATGGATTTAAAGCAATGTCTGTCCTTATGCTAATGCGGAATAATTCCTTTCCTGTGCTGTGGAATTGTTCTTCAGGGAAGGAAGGGAAGGGAAACTTTTAACCAGGGAAAGGAAGTATTTTTGTGCAGTCCTAGCACTGAATAAAGGAGTTTCTACAGTGATATTTGCTTTTATTTCTCAGGACAGAGCAGTGGAAGCACTGACAGGTCTGAATCCTGGCAAAATCAAAATCCTGGGAGACCTTGGGCTGGTGCTGTTCAGAACCACTGGCTCAGGGCTTTACTCTTGGCTCTTGGTAACTTTTCCAGAATCAATACTGATGTGATAATAGTTACACAAAACTTCTAATTCCTAAAACTTCCACAGCTCAGGGTGAGGAGAAGGAATGAGAACAACTGAGAAGTTGCTTATTTTATTTAAAAAGAAAAGAAATTCAACCCTCAGGAATGTCTGTGGCGACTGTGGCTGAGCCTGAGAGGTGCCAACACCCAACACATCCTAAAGGAATGACATCAGCAGGGATTGCAGGGCAGGAACTCCACAGGATCTTTGGGGATTTTTTGGACTTGAATGATGCCTGGAACAATGGGAAGGGGCCACTTCTCCTACATAAACAAGATCTATTGTTGCAGTAGAGAAATTTCCAGGGAAAGAGATCCCATTGACATATTTTGAGACTTCCTTAAAAGGAATTTTGCTTTTAATATCTGTTTTTGGCCACTTTTAGAAGTTTCTGCATCCCATAAACCACCTTGCCTTTAGGTAGTCTCTGGTTACACCAGTTCAAAAGTTGCTTTACCAGGATCCTCGATCTTGAGCTTTATGGATTTCCTCTCAACTCCGTTTACCCTCAGATACAATTTTTTGCACCACACCAGTATTCCCTCCTCTAATTTAAAGACCCACTGGAGAATGCTCGTGAACCTTTTAATCTACAAGGAGCAAGCCCGTTATCAAGTGTCATCTGAAGGTCTGGAAACTCATCCTGATGGAAGTGTTCCAGTGTCTGACTGGAATCTGAATCCATAATTCGGTTTAAAAGATGCCAGGTTCATAATTTCAGTCAACAAAAAGTAATAGAATACACTAATTAACAATTCCTCCTGGCCCTGTAAGAAACGACATTGACTCTGAAAGCTTCCTCGTATTTGGATTTATTTCCTGACAGAACACTGGCAGCATTTAAAAGGTCTGGGGTGCTTTGAATTCCTGATTGGGCTGACAGCTTGACAGGGATCTGTAAAGGGAAGGTGTTGGCACAGCTCGTGCTGCTGGCAGAGCAGGGACAAAGTTCAGGCTCCAGACCAGCCCCTGCTGCAGCACAGAGATGAAAAATTGCTCTGATAAACGTTGGCACTGTGGGAGGATAAAAGGTCCTGCTCCTGAAAATGAGAAGATCTGCTCCAAAAAAGGATTCAAATCGGTGGAAAGGTTTCTGTTAATTCTGGTGGCCGTTGGATCAATCGCTCCTTTCACATGTATCCCGTTTTATGGCATATTGGGTTGGTGTTTGAGGTTTATCCAGAGCTAAAACCCCGTGATCTACATCAAAAGGAGAGATTTCACCAACATTAAAGGGGCAGCGATGCTTAACAAGATGAAGCAGGTAGATAGAGTGATTTATATTCTGTAATCATTTAAAACAGGCTGAACATCAAATCAGAGTGTCCTTTTCCCCTCTTTCTCAATCTCGCCAATTCCTATTTTCTATTCACACCAAAATCTCAAAGCAAAATATTTTAATTTTTACTGGGATTCCTCTTTCATGCACCTGAAGTACAACTCCACCAGCAACAGGGCCACGTTTGCAATTTCAAAGCAAAGAATTTCATTTTCAAAGGTGGTCGGTTTCACGATCTTCTGCTGGGATCTCCGGGAACCCAGAAATAATTAAACGGGGCAGCTGAGCGTGAAACACCACACCTGCAAAGTTTGCTAGCCGTGAAAATTTACAGTTGTTTCCCTCGCAGCGCTGTATTTTCCCCATTAAACCGAACCCACGTTCCATCATGAAACCATAAATTTTCACGGCTTGCGAACTTTGCAGGTGTGGTGCTCGCCGCTCAATTGCACCGGTTAATTATTCCCGGGATTTTTTTTTTGTGTGTTTTGTTTTCCCCCCACAGCCTTGCAGGACACTTGGAAGCTGCACAAGTGGGCAGTAAAAGCCCTTTTACAGGAAAAAAAAAGGTGGAAATATTCTGGTTAAAATCACGGTGTTTTGGTTGGTTTTTTTTTTACAGTGCTCTATTGTTGTCTGTGTTTTTGCCGTTCTCCTCTGTCCCCTTTAAGGAGTTTGTAAAAGTCTTATCTTTAGCCTTCTGTGTTTTTGGAGTCAGATACACTTTCATATAAACAAGCCATTTGTTATTGTAAACTCTAGAGATGTTTACATTCTTTTAATGAGGAGGAGACTGTTGATGGACTGTTGCATGGTCCAGTGTGGTTGGAGAAGAAGATTTTCTTCCTCCAATCCATGATCACTGCTGGAGTTCGATAAATGCTGATTCTGTAAATAAAGTTCTCTCTTTTCCGCCTCGGACATCGCAAGGTGTGGGTGTGAGTTCTTTATGTCCTCTGCGACACTCTATTTTTTAGCGAAACTCTGGGGATGCTGGCAAGGCACCGATGCTCTGCAGGGTGCCGAGGAATCTTTTCCGAGGGGAAGCACTGGAATGAAGAGGTGTTAAGAGCCACTCCACGAACTGAGCTCTCTGCTTGGCTTCTGACTCCTGAGAGGTGGCAGAACCATCCTCAGCAGCTCCGGGCACCTCTTGTTCTCCGAGTTCTCCTCCTGAAGGGTTTTCTCAGCTTCTCCCTCTCCCGGGGCTGTGACGCTGTTCAAGATCACAACGAGACGGACTCCGAACTTTTCAGAAGGATGAAATGACTCTAAATTGTTTATTACCCTGGGAGTTTCTTCCCTTTATGCTGTTTTACAAAGAGCCACCCAAAGGGTGGGAGACAGGCGAACTTCTTCAAATACATTGGTCAAGTCAGAGGGACATCAGGAAAAGGTCCCTCCTAGGGAAAGGAATGTAAACACAGGTTACAGTTATAAAAACGTGTCTCTTGTTGTCAGAACAGTGCCTGGGAAAAAGTTTCAGAGAAACTAAAACATCACAGGCACCGAACCATGGCTACACGGGGCTGTCCCTGAGAGCTCCCCAGCAGGGAAAGCTGAGCTGGGATGTGCTCCTGGAAGCTGCTGCCCACCCCAAGCACTTCTCAAGAGCACAATCATGAGATTTTGGCTCTTGGTCAACTGAATATCCAGGGGGAAACATGGAAAAATGGCCCAAAATCACCTGGTGAGGTCCCTCCCAGCCTCGTTCATTTTTGACACTGTGACAGAGAGAGAGAGAATAAATATTTTTAGTGTGTGCCCCATCTGACACAGCCAAATGCTGACTCCTGCATTTGCTGTGATTGCCAAAGCCTCAGTAACTTCATATAGAACTTCATCATTTCATTCCTGTAAATTTTTTTTTTAAGCTAATAAAGTTTAATTTGCTCCATTTTAGCAGCCTGGGAAGCAGATGCAAACAGAGATCCATCCCTGTTCTCTCAGCATTAGCTGTGACTCCTCCATTTGTGTCAGTCATGTCCCATTTGATGTGATTTACCCACCAAAAAAAAGCCAGCAGTGCAGCTAAAAATAGACTCAGCATCCTAAATCCCAGCCCTGCCCCTATCCCAAAAGATTCAGACTCGGGGACAGGGATGCTCAGCATTTTAAGGACATGGCAAAGTCTCAGCTGCAGCCCTGTAAAAACAGGGATTTCACAGCCAGGAAAAGGGAGAAGGTCACTGGAAACGTGCCACGTGGAAAAGGCTGTTTGTGTGCCGGGTTCTGCTGCCTCACACATCCCTCAGCTTTCCATTAGGCTAATGCAGAACAATATTAATGAGGGAATCAAGGTGTAATGTTCTTGCAAGGATGCTGACAGGAGGGAGCCCGAGTTTTAAGCAGGGATTGCTTGCTTTAGCATTATCTCCATTGCTGTTAAACATGCTCTACATTTTCTGGGCAAATATCATTTGGAATTAATTGAATGGAAAAGAGGATGTTCAGAAAATGCATCTTCAGAGCTGTTGAAGTATGACTTTTTAATCAAACTGAGTGATTGTAAACATAAATTAGTTCTTGTTCTTCCTGCTGACTTGGAAAGGGAGAAATGTGAACGCTTTGAGGTTAAAATCTTTTTCTCCTGAGCTTGCAGTTTCAAACCTTGTAGATGTTTTGCTGGTCTGGTCGAACCATTATGTAATGATTATTACTGGAATGTTACTTGGAGCACAGACTCTCTGTATATAAATTGATTTTTTTTTTAAGCTTTTGCTGTATTCCATCGTTCTCCATGTTCCCAAAACGTCATCTTGTGGCAAAATTCTTTTTGTCCTTGTATCTCCTCCCTCTGGAGGACATTTCAGGGCATCCTTAACAACAATTTCTGATATATTTCCTTCATAAGGAGTGACCTTCTTCTTTAGGACAACAGTGAGCAAAACCACCAAGTGTACAGTTTCTCCATGCAATTTTTACAGCAAGTGAATAAAGCTGTGGAGTCTTGTAGGTCTTCAGCCTCTGTGGAGCTCTGGGAGAGGAAAAGAACAGGATGTGGATGTTCTGAGGATCCAATAGTCTAATTAGGTCTAAGCTGTAAAGCTGAATGATCTCATTTAATATCTGCTGGATGGTCTGATTAGAGTTTGGGCTGGAGCTTGATGGGAGCAGAGGGAAATCTGAGCATCAGTGCCTGGAAGGAAGGAACAGCATCCCAGGCATATTCAGGGATTTTATACTGAAGTGCAACTCCTTCCATTTGCACAGTCCCAGTTATGGCAAGGGGAATTAAAAGAGCTTAAACGTGTAACTGCTGCATTCACAGAACCCCACAAAACCCTCTGCAAGGTGCTTAAACCCCTCAGCCTGCAACACGCAGGAGCAACGTGCGAAATGCTAGTGAATAAAAGTAATGGGAAAATCAGACACCACCTTTGGGCAGTTTCAAACGTTTCCCCCGATGTGCCCTGAGTGCCTCTGCATGTGGTGAGCACTCAGGAATGGCAGTTCAAAGGGACCAACAGCACAATTTGGTTTAATAGAAAATACTTTTGCTGGAGGTTCAGAAGACCACTCACTCGGAATTTTGATGACGGTGTCTGTCTGAAGTTTAAGGGTTTCTTTAAATGTGTACTTTAGCAATAATAGTTATTCCCATCATAAAAAAAAAAAAAAAAAGGACTGTAAAAACATGATTGAACAAAAGAGAATGACTTTAAAGAACTGAGAGGGCAGTTTCCCATTTTGTTCTTTAAAAGGGAAAAAAACCCAGATCTTCTTTCCACCCTTCCTAATGGACAAGTCCAATGAGAATGAGGTGGGCAGCAGCTGCAACCCACAGAATTCTCTGTTCACTGCTGAAAAACAAATTAATGCTCTGCTGTCCTGTGCTTGTTGTTCCTGTTTCTGTGCTTGGAGAGATCTGGGGGCTCAGGCTGGGGACCAGATTTTCATTCCGTGTCTGTGAGGTGTCTCTCAGTACTCATTAGCAGCCTCCAGATGTGTTTCACTTTGCTGCTGCTTTTTATTCAGAGTCTTAAAAGATGTGGTCTTCTTTTTGTTCTGGTTTTTAAGCCAATTTTACAGCCAGGCCTTTTTAGGGAGTTTAAGAGGGTTCTGAAGGTGCTTCTGACTCAGTATTTTATTGCATAGAGGCTCCTAGAGATATAAAAAAAGCTCAGGCTGTGGCAAGGATTCATGCCAAAAACTGCCCACAAAATCCCAGTAGGAGAGAGCAGGAGAAAGTCTTTCACCCTCCTTTAGGAATTTAGCAAGAATTGGTGTGACTATTCCAGCACATAAAGTCCTGGCTCTAATAATTCACTCCAGGGCCTTACCTCTGCCCTGCCAGGATCTGTGGGGTGCTCTAGGCCATCCTTCTGTTTACAGTGTTAGAAAATTCTGTCAAAAAAAATCTGATTTTCTTCTGGTTTCAGCAATGTACTTAAAATGTGAGTCTCTGGTAATTCATGTTAGTTTAAAATCATTAGAATCTGTTTGTGCTTCAGCTTAGTCTTCTTTTTCCTGTTTTAGGAAGATCTTTGTCCCCAAACCCTATTGAATCATGCAGAGCATTGATGCCTTGGGAAGGCTGAGCTGGAACAGAGGCTGGGCAGAGCCAGAGAATAAAGCAGAGATTGATTGAAAGGCCTTTAGGGTACACCTTGGGCAGGACAGAGCCTGGCCTGGGTTACACCCAAGGTGGGCACAAAATGGTCCCAAAATGGACAAATGGTCACCAGGTCTGACACTTTGATCAGTTTGGGTCCATTTGGGGTTTAATTGTCCAATTCCAGCTGCAGGCTGTGAGGTCCCATCCTTCTTGTTCCTCCCTCCAGCCACCCTTGTTTGTGCTTTGGGGCTGAAAGTTGTCCTTGGTGTGCAGCAGGAACAGGATTTGTTTTGTGTCCCTGCTCTGTGCAGAGCTGAGTGACCCTGAATGTGAGCTCAGAGCTGCACCCCTGGGCAGCACAGAACCTGAAAAACACAAAACTTAAGGCATCAGCAATGACCTGATTTTCCAGTGCCATTAAATGGCAGGGGTGGCACTGCAGCACTGAGGTTTTGTTGTTGTTGTTGTTGTTTGTTTTTTGGGGTTTTTTTTTGTGGTTTTTAAAATTTATTTTATTTTATTTTATTTTCGTTGTCTTAACACTGGGCAACATCAGAGTCACCAGGGGCACGATGTGTTCATTGCCTTCCAGGGACTGGGGCAGAACTTGTGTCATTGTTGGGCCTGGCAGCGCTGGGGTAACAGCAGGACATGAGGATTTTGGGGGACTTTTCCAACCTAAACCATCCCATGATTCTGTATTTGCCAAGCTGCACCAGGAATTGGAAAACTTGGAATAACAGAACTGTCTGCGAGCAAAATCTGCCGGTGTCCTTTTCCTTTCAGTCTCCCACCATGGTGATTTCTCTGCTTTGAAACCATTTCCTCACCAACTGGCAAACCCCAAAAGATCAACCCCAGGCCTTTCTGTCTCTCAGAGCCAGCCCAGGTCACCTTTCGGGAGCCTCTGCTGAGTCCTGGCTGGTGTTGGAAACACAAATCGCCTTCTCTTTATCTCATTGTCTTTATTCTCATGCAACAACAAGGATATCGCTCCCATCTTCGGGACAACCATCAAGTGCAAGCATTGTCTTTATCTCTTTGTGTCACAGCGGAGCGAAACAAAACAGCAGAATTTGCTGTTTACTAACAACTCGAAACTCCTTATTTTGTCTACGACAACATCAATGTCATCTCTTGGGCTCCCGTTCCTGATAAGAGAATGCAAATGGAGCAGAAACTCGAGCACTGCTTTCCACGGACTTCTTTGATGGATGCAGTTTAGAAACTTTTCAGCTGAAAGCTGCTTTGCCCTCTGTAAAGGACGGGTGTGGTTCGCCTGTTTTAGGGGAGTCAACATTTTGGGTCCCCGACAAAACCCCTTTCACCCTTAATTCTCCTCCTCCCACCTTCCCTCCACACTGCTGAGGGACACCTGCAGATGTTGAGATGTGGCAAACTGTAAAGGAAAAAAAAAAAAGCTTTACCTTTCCAAAAGAAAAACCTCTGTCTCTGCTAATTAATGTGTTTAAATGCCTGGGTAAACGCTGTTGTTTGACCCTCCAGTAGAGGAACTAAAATCCCATTAACTCCAACAAGAGCTGCAAGGCTAAAGGGCCCCTCTAAAGTGAAGGTGGCACTGTTAATTCCTTTTTTCCCCCTCATTTTAATGGACTTGAACATAAAAGAAAATGAAGCGGAACCGGAAACTTAGAGAGGGTCTGTCCACAACAGAAATTGGTGTTAGAGGGTGAGAGAGCTGAGGGTGTGGAGTAACCAAGGGGAGAGGAACAGCACAGCTCTCACAGGGGTGAGGAATCTCTTAAAAATACCAAGAATTTGGAGATTTTGTGGGTGATAGCAGCACAAGAACATCCTTTAAAAACTGAGAGGGTTCACCATTCTCCTGCGTTACAACAAACAGGATTTGGAGTAATTTAGGAGCCAGAGGAGTAAAACAGATTCAGAGAGACTGAGCCAGCTTTAGTTTGAGAACACGGAGAAAAACTAAAGGAAATTCACCTGACAGTACAGAACCAATCAACCCCCCTCATTCCTGCTTTCATTATTCCAGATAAATAATTCAGATTGTTTCCAATTCAGGTCGTGAGTTTACTTTCAACAATTCCCAGCTTAGCTTTTGGTAGGGGAGATCATAAATTATCCCCGGGACTGTTAATGTCACACAGAACTAATCAGACACAGAAGCATGTATGATATATTAAAGTTCCCCTGTACTGAAATAATGTTAATTATGAGGATTTCATTCATTATTAGCGTGGCAATACGTAGTTCTACTGTATAACTGAAATTAATGGACTGGAAATTTTGACAGGTTGCTAACATCATCTTTAGTGGTTTCTTAATTAGTCACGTGTTGTTTCTTTTTCGGGTGCTGTGTTTGTGTTGCGGGCTCTTTGTTGCCATAAATCAGAGCTAGAAGGTCAAACTCAAAGATTTCGGGACAGAATTAATTCTTTTGTGGAGATCATCTTTCAAAGGAAAAATTTCTCTTACTTCCACAGGGACTGAAGCTAACGAATGTAAGACCGAATATATTACAATTTGTTTGTGAAAAAGCAATAATGTGATTATTGGTATTGAATGAAAAAAATATATTTGGAAACTTTTTTAAAAAATAGTATTTGGAATTTTTTTTAAAAAAAAAGTTATGTTCTTTTCATTCCATGAGTGACTGTTTCAAAGGAAAACTGGAAAAGACAGGGAATATAGAAAAATTATTAGTAAACAGTCACAGTACAGAACAAAATTAACCTGTCTGATATAATTCCTGTTTGAAACACACTCTGATCTTCCATTTCTACAGCAAATAATGAGAAAATAATTAAAAATTATACATATTATTAGTTCACTAAGGAATGTGGTCTTTCAAGCCCTGATGGTTATGGTTATAACTGGAGTTGCTGAATTCTCTGGGACTTGGCTTTGGTAGAGAACTCTTAATCCTGGAAGAGCAAACAACTCTTTCTCTGCTGGGCTGGTTTTCCAGCAGTATTTTGATTTCTTGGAGGGGAAAAAAAAAAAAATCCAACCTCCGAACAGCCAACTTAGAAAAACCCAACTCTGCTCTGCTCGGGAGCTGAAAGCTCTTTATTCCTGGAGCCTTTGGTCACCTGTGCCTGGAGATTGCTTTGGGGTGGTGAGGGATGAAAATTCCTTCTGTCAAATGCGCCCCTCCCCGTGCAATTATAGAAAGAAATCAATCAGGTGAGAAATGCATCAAAAACTTTTGTGCAAAAGAATTGAGAGTGACAGATGGTCTGAGCCGGGAACATATGGATTTTGTCAGACAACAGGAAAAAAAAAAATCCCTAAGATCATGCTGTGGAAAAGTAGGTGTAACCTCTGTGCGTGTGACCTCAGAGGGAAAGGAGGCGGCAGAGTGTTTCAAAACTTATCATTTTTTTCTTTGACAATGATTTAGAGGAAAGCAGAGGAGAAAATACTTGGTCCTCCACCTTTGTAACTTCCCGAGGAACGCCAGGGCCAGGAAAAACAGATGGCACTCGGGTCCCTCCTGAAATGAGAGTTATCCCTCTCCTGCCAGATCGCCGTGGTGTGCAAAATATATGGTGTAAGTCACCATCAGAAAACAAGCCATTAATTAATAACATCTCAGCGCTCAAGGATCAGGCAGGTGAGTGCCAGGCAGCTGCCTCCACGAAACCCGGCTGGCAGAGCAGGGGAACGGGAGATCACACTGCCATCCCTGCCTGCAATGCAGGCATCCATCATTACAAGTAATCAAGCCGAAAAGTATTTGTCATCCCCGGGGCATGGAGCTGTTTGAGGTGCAGAGTATAAAGAGAACATCAGCGCAAACAACAAAACGATCAGTCAAGTGGAAAAAGGGGAGAAAAAAAAAAAAAAAGGTGGAAAAAACAGATAGTAGAATAACAGAAACGCTCTAATTAAATCCTTACTGTAATTAAATTCGGTGTGACGAGACAAACGGCACTTGCTGAGTGATTTTTTGGCTGTTGATGCTTTTGCTGTGCAGCATTCACGTGTTCTTTCTTCGCGGCTATCACTCTTGGTGAGGTTCAAGCAGGAGCACCGATGCCACCTTCATTTCACTCCAGGGTTTTCAGTGGGTGCAGCTCCACAGGTGGTTGGAAACCAGGGCTTTCCAGGGAAAGCAGGACGTGCCCTTCACCAAAGCTGAGACCAAGACATTTCTCATCATCTCCCCCACTGTGCCCCTGACACTCATCACCACCAGCAGAGCACGGTAGGCTTGGCTGCAAATCAGGAATTTACTAATAACAGCATAATTAAAATGGGAATTCCTTGAAGATCACTTTAAAGGTACCTTTGGCAGTGCCTGTTCCTAATTAAACGGAACAAGTCTATTGAAAAGGAGTAGGTTTAGGAGGGATATGAGGAGAAAATTGCTCCCTGTGAGGGTGGGCAGGCCCTGGCACAGGGTGCCCAGAGAAGCTGTGGCTGCTCCTGAAGCCCTGGCAGTGCCCAAGGCCAGGTTTGGAGCAGCCTGGGACAGTGGAAGGTTGTAGCCCTGGTTGGTGCCTGTGATGTTTGGGTTTCTCTGAAACTCTTTTCCCAGAGAGTTTTCTGTCAACAAGAGACACGTTTTCCTCACTGTAACCTTTGTTTACATTCCTTTCCTTAGGAGGGACTTCTTCTTGATGTCCCTCTGCTCTGACCAATGTGATTGAAGAAGTTTGTCTTTCTTCCACCCCTTGGGTGGTTGTTTGTAAAACAGCATAAAGGGAAGAAATTCCCGGGTAATAAACACAGTCATTGTCAGCCTTCTAAACTCTGTCCTTGTGATCTTGAACAGCATCAGAAGGTGTCCCTGCCCATGGCAGGAGTGGCACTGTATGACCTTTAATGTCCCTCCAACACAAAACTTTTTGTGGTTTTATGAACCTCAGGGTGCCCGTGGCAGGCAGAACGGGTTAGAAGAATATTTGTTTCACGGGGAAACAATTTCATGAGTGAGCAGAAATTAATTTCCCTTCATTTTGTTCAGACTCAACCAGAAATTAAAACGACGGCGAGCACTCAAGAAATATAAGCTCGTTATAATGAACAGATGGCAGCTCAGTGAAGATTGGTGTGAAGAAGATCACCAGTCCTTTTGTTTACAACACATACATGTCCTGTTTTGTTTTAATTATAGTGTTGTTTTTCCACCCAGGCTCTTCACTTAACAAAACAGCAGAAAACATCCCCCCTCCACCACTGTGTTTATGTCAGCAAAGCTAATAAGCAATCCACAAACTGGAACTGGGGGGGAAGCAAATGCTCATGAATATTGAGAACTCTCTGATAGATGTGGTGTCTGCCTGTGTTGTTTGGATCCATTCTGATGTCCCCTGTGAAGTCAAAGGAAGCAAGAAAGAAAATCATCTTCAATCGCTGTCTGGCCAGGAGCTCAGGGCTTTGCTACCTGGTTTTATGTTAGGCTTTGTTAAATCCATTTAAGAGTCTTATGTTCCTGAGACTGAAATATGAAAGGGTAGGAAAACCCAAACGCTTTCCCTTTTGTCAGAGGCTGGAGGTTTAAGGGAGGATTTAAGCACTTTCTAACTCTTTTATTGTCTTGTATACTTCGCACTGGAAACGGCAACGTTTAATTACAGGTAATAAACACAGAAGCCCTTAATAGGATTATCAACAGCAGCTTTCAGTGCCTGGCTGCTGCCTGGCGGGACAGGGAAAGGTGCAATACCCGACTGGAGCCTCAGCAGAGGGTCCCAGGACAGGGAAAAATCACCACGGCTGGGTCTGGAGGGTGTGTGTTTGGCAAGAAAAAACTCTTTCAGCTCTTCACTGAGCTTGGTTTGAGGCTCGTTCGTGAGAACCTTGTGCTGCTTCCCATGGCTGTGACACCCTCTAGTGACACAGAGCCTGTGATTCAAGGATTTGTCATTCTGTGCCAGCAGCTGCTGGGACACGGGGTGGGGGGCACGGGGGTCTGTGCCACTGCCCACCCTGCTGCCCACTCTCCCAGAGCTGCCCAGTGCCACCAGCATCCAGGGGCTGAGCAGAGTCTCGACAGCTGAGAAATTAACCTACAAAAATACCATCAGCAGGCTAAATCTTGCAGTGAATTTGGGAATAAATCAGGTGAAAGCCGTACCTTTCCAGAACCTTGGTTTTCTTTTTCTTTTATTCTTTTCTTAATACAGTGCCCAGCCAAGAAAAAAAAAAAAAAAAGGCACAAAAAACCCGAAAAAACAAACCTATCAATCTTCTACTTCATTTCTAACTTTTCTCAGTATTTTATAATAAACCCCTGAGCTGCTGCAGTCTAGAAATACCCAAATTCTAATAGCCCTGCACCTCAGCTGTCAGCTGCTAATACTCTTCAGTCAGTCAGTATTAAGCAAGGTTTAACAATGTTCCCTCACATAAAAAAAAAAAAAAACCAAAAAAAACCCAAAAAAACCTTGAGCAAATTACTGGTTCTGTTTGACTTAAACCACCATCCTCGCTGAAACAAAACCGTGGAGTCACCGGCGTTCTTCCGATGATCAACTTCTGGTGGTACATTATGCATTACTGAAATTAAAATAATTTAATGCTTCAGATGAGCCCTGGGAGCCTGCAGAGTTGCAGGACTCGTTCCTGTCAGCATTACTGTCAGCACTAAATACACAGCACCCCGTGCCTGCGCCGTATTTCACGCTGGGCTTCTGCTCCCCTCGGTGAACGTGAGGGACAGAGCCCATAAAATTAACAGCTCCTTACTCTAATCTCTGGCTCCAGACCTTGTGGAGGTTGTAATCCAAGCCCAAGTGCAAAACTGTTTGGTTTTCTTCACCTTTCTGACTGCTTGGCAGCAGTTTGGGGGAGCACCAATGCCGACCTTGCTGGGGAAAGGATTCGGAAACTGAGGCACAGGAATTTGACACTGATGCCAAAATCGTGCTCCAATTCCAACAGCCAGTGTGGAAGGTCTTTGGAGTGATTTTCTTTCAGAGTGTTTAGCATTTCTCAGGGCTGTGGGAATAATTTTAGTGTGCTTCAGCTGCTCTGTTCTTCTGAAATACGACCTCAGATGTGGAGCTGGGAACATGTAAAATACAGGGTACGTACTCAGAGGCCATCTTTCAAAACTTAGTTCCAGTGATTTACTTGTCATCACACAGTTAATCTGAGTTCCTTCAGCTGTCTCCCTCGCAGAGGCAACCTTCCTCCTCCAAAAATTCTCTGCTTTTGGGATGTTTGATCTTAGGCCTCACGGCCAAGCTCGTGCATTTCTATGATTAGGCTTGGTCAAACAAAAGTTCCTGTTTTTGACATGGATTTAAACTTCTCTGGGGTACATCAGACCAGCTGTATATCCACAGCTGTACAGGAAAAGTGCTTTTACCTTTATGCCCTATGAACTCTCAGGTCTCTGGGGTGAAGGACCACGGTGATGTGGTGAACTGGTGAAGCTGAAGGCAGAGATTCTCTGTTATTCATTTTGCAAACAGATTCTTGCTGTAAGAAGCCTTTAAGGTTAGCTCGCTTGTAGGTTACTCTCAAAAATAAGAAATGGATCATTTACAGTGCTGACTTGTGGTCAATGTTGAGGGAAAAAAAATCCCAGCAAGTTGCTCTTTATGTTGCAATATTCCTTAAAATTCTCATCGAATTGTGCAGGGGAAAAGAAGTTTGATTGTGAATACTGGAGAAGTAAAACTGGATTTTTCTGTCAGTGACTTTCCGTGGACAATGAGGGATGAGCAGGGAACCAACAGCAAACATTCCTCATCAAAAGCTCTGTTTTTCATCACAGCTCAGCCAGTTACTGGATTCAATCACCTCTTTGGCACTTCCCACAGAGAAGACTTGAAATGACCCTTCAGCTTTGTCCCCGTGGCTCTCAAAGCCTTTCCACACTTCCAGGCTGCTGTTTGCAGCCTCAGATGAAGGAAACGAGCTTTGGTGAGGTGGTCTCTCATTAAAGTGCTGGTTTTAGTGGAGGCACAACACTTGACCTGCTTTATTCTCTCACTTGCTGCCTTCACTGCCCTGCTTTGGGGAGCTGGTGTGAGGCCATCACGTGAGGCTTTACAAGAGCAAGCCAGCCTGGGAGATCTTTATCAAAACTCCCAGTAACTCCTATTAAAAGCTTGCTTAGGCCCTCTTGCTCCTCCACAAGATCACAGTCCAAGCCTGCTGCTGTTCTGTATTGATTTTTGCCTCCGAATGTGAAAGCTGTGATTTCTCCTTGCCCACCTGCCTTTGTGGGCCCTCACACTCGTGTCTGACCCTCCAGACTGACAGCACTGGGTGGCAGCTGAGATTTTTAATAAACTTTTCTGCCTGCTAAGCCAGACACAATAAATAACTTCAGGTTTCACACCCTGGGACCTCCAAAAAACACAGATCAAAGTGGCTTTTGAGGTTTCACTGAGGTCTTGCAACACTCCTGTGAGCATTGCCCCTGTTGGGAGCAGGAGAAATGCTGTCCTAAATGGAATATGTCATTGCATTTGATAATCTACACCTTTTTCCACCTCAGCAGCTTAAAATATCTGGATGAAGCATGAATTAGTAAATAAAGAAGATAAAATATTCAGTATCATTAAAGCTTTCATTAAAAAAGAAGAAAAAAGATCACTGTTTTCCAGTGTGGCATGACGGCCACGGGATTAAGTGTGATTTTTGATTTTTTTTTTAACATTTGCATAAAACCAACTGAACAGTTGGCTGGGTTAAGCCATGTAACTGTGGCAGTACTGCTGGAGACAACAATAATCACTATGGAGATTAAACCATTTTGTTAGATGAGTGTTTAACCTGCTACAGCCCATTCTGAATTGGTGAATTGAAACAGACTTTATGAGGAGTCATTAGAAAATGAATAAATAGGTATGGGGAGGCCTAAGGTGATGCTGCTGCATTGATCCCTGCTGCTGCAGGTGTAATAATGTCACTAAAGCATCGAGTGTACATCAGGCCTAAAAAATACTGCTAAATTGGAAAGCTGATGTGGTAAAATGGTGCTAAATGTTCATTACAGAGCCAGAAACTGCTGGGACACAGAACTCCCCGAGCCCTGGGCTGATCCCAGCAGGAAAGGGGGGATTCTGCCCCTCTCAGGTGAGACCCCACCTGCAGAGCTGCCCCAGCCCTGGGCCCAGCACAGGGAGGAGCTGGAGCTGCTGCAGAGAGCCCAGAGGAGGCTCCAGGATGAGCAGAGGGATGGAGCAGCTCTGCTGGGAGGAAAGGCTGGCAGAGCTGGGATTGTTCACCTGGAGAGGAGAAGCTTTGGGGTCACCTCACTATGCCCTTCCAGGACGTGAAAGAAAGATGGAGAGAGAGTATTTCCAAGGGCCTGGAGTGACAGGACACAGGGAATGGCTTCAAACTGCCAGAGGGCAGGGTTAGGTGGGATATTGGGAAGGAATTCCTCCCTGTGAGGGTGGGCAGGCCCTGGCACAGGGTGCCCAGAGCAGCTGTGGCTGCCCCTGGATCCCTGGCAGTGCCCAAGGCCAGGTTGGACACAGGGGCTGGGAGCAGCCTGGGACAGTGGGAGGTGTCCCTGCCCTTGGCAGGGGATGTAACTGGATGGGATTTAAGGTCCCTTCCCAACCCAAACCATTCTCTGGTATCTTGTGAATCAATACCAGGCTGTGGAGCACTCTCATGCTTGAGGAATTTCAGCTCTGGCTTTTGTTTATATTCTTATATTCTGCTGAGATTTTGAGCCTGACAAGTGATGACGCTACAGATTTTTTTTGACTTGATAAAAATTGGATCAGCAGAGCATTTTGGTTTAAGATGCACCAACACAATTTTTCTGGCACTTGAAAAAAATCAGTGTGCGATAATGATGGGTTTTACTAAGTGTAGTCATCTGCTTGTATAGCCCCTCCCACATGAATAACTGCTTTACTATCCATCTAGATGACATTAAAAGCATATTAATGCATTGTTTTTACCCTGTAAAAAAACCCAGAGAGTGTCAAAGGAGACCCGAACTATTTATTTTCATAAATTCACTTTCCCTGCTCTCGGAACGCAGCATTTCACAAACCTCAATTTTCTCCCCCAGTCACGAGCAGTAAATAACTTAACTGTATCACATTATAGCCATTTAACAAATATTCCCAGGCCAGCAGCAACGCTTGGCTCTGTGAAATAGATTTGTTCTGGGTGTAAAGCGGGGAGAGCAGGACACACACATTCCTTGGCCCTCCTGGGCTGACGTGGAGGTGACTGGAATGAAGATGGAGCGTGTGCAGAACAAGTATCCCCCAGACAGGGATGTTTATTCACATTTCCTCCCAACCTCCCCTTTTCCCTCCCTCCCAAATGCAGCTTATTATGCCCGTTTTCCCCCCCCATAAGTGGATTTTAAAGTTATGTGGCCGTTTTCTCACTCCCGGATAAATGTGTGTAATATATCTCTCATAAAATGTTACTACACAGATGGGACTGAGAAAACTTTTTCTTTTTTTTTTTTTTTAATTTTTTTTTCCTTCCCCCAGTTTATGGAGCCACCGTCGGTAAGATCTACCACTTATGAATAATAAAAGAAAATGGCCTTTGGCGAGTTTTTAAGAGTTTTGTTTTGCTTTCTGTGGGAATCCTTGAAGGAAAGGAAAGCTCTGAAATCAAAGGATCAAAGGCTGTGCTACACAATTTCCTCAGGTAGAGTGCAGCCAACCCTGATTCACGTGGGTGATAACTCTGGCATGTGCAGCAAATCCTTTCCTTGTCTCTTCCCTTTTTGCTGCCACTCTTACACCATCAGCAAATCTCCACTGCAGTCAGCTCTCCATCTGTATTTTTAATGAGTAAACAGAGATAAGCTTGGGCACTACTTTTATTTGGTGTGATGAGTGTGCCATAAATCCTTGTCTCTCTTTGAGGTGGCAGGTGAAAGAAGGCATTGCTAATAAATGGGAACCAACACAATCTGGAGTAAAGAGTGGCCAGAGGGAGAGATGATAAGAAGATAAAGTTTCATTTTATTAGGAAATAAATGGTGGTGAAAGGTAATTGTTTCCCATATAACTGGAGCTGTAAAAAAATGGGAAAATCTGGCTGTTCTGAGCTATCAGTGGCTCAGGGAGCTTCCAGGGGCTGTTCTGAGTGTAGTGTCCTGTTCAAATAGAACCACACAATCTCCTGAGTGGGAAGGGACCCACGGGGATCATCAAATCCAACCCCTGGCCCTGCACAGAGCCCCAAACAATCCCACCCTGGGCATCCTTGGAATGCTGTCCTGGAGCTCTGGCAGCCTTGGGAATGTTCCCATTCCCTGGGGAGCCTGGGCAGTGCCCAGCACCCTCAGGGGGAAGAACCTTGGAAGATATAAAGGCTGAAAACATCCTTGGATATCTGACAGTGAGCATTAATGCTTCAGCAGGAAGGAGAATGATAAAGGGACTGGGATTTACATCATAATTCTCAAGAACTGGTAATTCTTAAGGTCAAATGGAGCTCTGGTCTAGTAAAAGGTGTCCCTGCCCATGGCAGAATGGAACTGGAGGAACCCCAAGGTCAATTCCAACCCAAACCATTCCATCTTTCTGTGGCTCTCTGAACTGGAAAACAATGAATGGGAATTTTACAAAGAGTGCAAAAACACAGGAGCCAGACAGGAACTTCCTGCAGGCTCGGGAGACTTTAGCAGGTTGGAGATTTGGCCCAAAGTCTTCAGTTCCTAAAAGAAAAATGAAATATTTGCCTCACTGTGTCTTTGGCAGTGCTCAAAGTTGCTTTTGTTCATGTTTTGATTTACGGAGCGAGTCTCTATCAGGCATCTGCTGCTGGATGGATTAACAACACACAGTATTTATTTCTCAGCATGTGATGCAAACTTCTCAGTAAAAGGAGAGAGAATAACAGTGACTATAAATTGATGCAGTATTTCAAGTGAGGAAAAAACCCTAAGTTCACTAATCAAACAGTAAATTATTAAAACACTCCTTTCACTTATCATAACAACAAAGGACGAGAGGCGAAATGATATATATTTCTGAAAAAAAAAAAGAAATATATTTATGTCTATATTGATATTGGCATGTTCTGCTCCTGATTTACTGAGCATTGTCATGGAACCTGTGAGCAAATCCAAGTCATAACTCTGCAGAGACAGGATCTGTACCTGATTTTAAGCAGATGAGTAACATGATTGACTCAAGTGGGCTTACCTGGAGGTTGAAAATTGTCTTGCAACTTCTTGTCATAGCTGGAGCCTTATTTTCTTGCTAATCCACAAGCAGATCAAGTATCAAGCCTTCGTTTAATTTGATTTAATTAGCAAGTGGTGAAATGAATGGTGTCAATATGGGAGTTAAAAATATGGCACTTGAGACAGAAACCTGAGTGCTCTGACTGAGAATTCAGAGCGATTTGAAAAACTGCAGCACGATGCTATTGACTCCTGATTTATGTCTTACTGGGGCTTGTCTGAAAAGGACTTTCAGGACCAGGATTTACTCAGTTCTGTCCAAACAGTAAAGAAATCTTAAGCTCCCATTAATTGAATGCAAACAGAAAAAAATAAATAGCACAGATGAAATGACTTTTGCCAAGTTGGATGCTTGCTGCTGAGAGCTGTCTGATCAGGTAAAAACAATACAAGCCACTTGCTTATGCCATTTTTCTTCCAGTAAAAGGAAACTAACCTAATAACATCTACAAAATGACTGATGATGCAAAAATTCAGATATATTTGTATACACACAGGTGAGGGCAGGCAGACCTCAGCTCTTCATTCCGAGCTGGTTAAACCCTGACAGTTGCAGCCTGAAAACCATGTAATAATGGAAATGGAATGAATTAAAATCTCATCAGCCCAAGGACATTTGAACAAATGATTTTCACACGAAACTCTGGAGAAAAGGAGGCTCAGAGAGCAGCTTATCCCTGAAAGGAGGTTGTGGACAGGTAGGGACTGGGCTCCTCTCCCAGGTAACAAGAGACAGGACAAGGGGAAGGAGCCTCAGGTTGCACCACGGGAGGGTCAGGTTGGATTTCAGGAAATAATCATCACTGGCAGTGTGGTTAAACACTGGAACAGGGAAGAGGTGGAATCACCATTCCTGGAAATGTTAAAATACCCCAAGTAAACGTGGTAATTCATGATATGGTTTGGTGGCCATGGGGGTGTTTGGTCAAAGGTTGGACTGGATGATTTTGGGGGTCTTTTCCAGGCTTAATGATTCGGTGATTTTCTGAAGGGAGTTAGAAATCATCCTGAAAATTTCTAATTTTCCTGAAAATTTCTAATCATAAATGATACAGAAATGGGGTTAAACATTCCGTCCTGAGCTTTTGTGGCTTGCAACACTGAAGACCTTGAACGACAGCAAATGGCTTCATGGTGGAGGCAGAGTCTGGTTCCTGGAGGGGCACTGGACACGATTTTTTCTTGCTTGAACTTTCGGTTGTCTACTCTGTTTTAAAAAATCCTGATATGAAATTGGTGAAGACACAACCTCCCCTCTTCTTTAATAGCAAAGCTTTGAAACAAATCCCTGCCAGTGAGTGACTCAGTAAATATAAATAACTTTATACTGAAGCTTCAGAACCGCAACTTGCTTTGTTGCTGCCTTGCATATTTATAAACAGCAACCCCAGCCCTGCGTGTTGACCCTTGTTGAACCTTTCTCTGGCACCCAGGGCATGAAGCTGTTTGATGCAGAATCCTACTGGGCATGCCTGGAACTATTGATCCATCAGGAATCCGAGGAGGATTCCACCATCAGCTGAATCAAAGGAGTTCAGGCACTCACAAGAGAACTGATTGTGCTGCTTGATCTGTGTTCTCCCTGTACAGAGCAGGGTGACTTCTCAGGATTTTTTTGTAATCCACCTTCTCCATCCTGCTACAAATGATTTGCAGCAGAACAAAACCATTTTCAAGAAAGGCTCCCTACATTGTTTCTTGTCAGTCTTTAATCACCTTTAGGTTTCCTGGATGTCTCGATATAAATTTTCAGCCCTGAGAAGATTTATCTACTAAAGGTTCAGAGTTACTTGTATAATGAATTCCCATGTTCTTTAAAACTCCTAATCAATGAAGATACATTTCCAGAATGACTTCCCATAACATACCTCGTGTGCTGCTGGCTCCTGAGAGAGCCTCGAGATTTATGGCAAACATAATTTTCAGGCTTCACAAACTTCCAGAGTTACGGATTGCCTTTGGAGAGAGTTTCTGTTACCCCCGTTGTGCTGCAGTCTTGTGTCTTCTTGTGGATAAACATAAGCAGAAGCCAGAGAATATTGCACCTGGCTTTGATAAATTCCATTCAAATTGAGCAGTAGTGGAAAGAACAGGAAATTATTGCTTGTTTTATTAATTTCTAGTCCAGCTTATAAGAAAGAAATCTTCTTCCTGGAACCTGCATTATTTTGTTACCACAGCAGTGTTTTAACAGCGTTTCTCTGAAATATTAACCAGAAATTGAACACTCGATTGACACATTAGGTTTTAATTACAGACTCATTTTTAATTTCAAACCACAGGGATTATTTTTGGAGACAAATTCACACCTCTAGGTGGGTACAAGTGGCCCTGGGAGTGACAGGAAAAGAGGAAACGCTTCTCATACCCCATAAAGCAGCGGGCTTTTACTATGGAAACTTTTCCTTGACCTTGTCCGTCAGCAGCCTTTGTTTTAATGGAATTCATCATTACGGTGCCTCATTTTGCTGTTTCTAATTCAATTGAAAAGGCAGTTTTCTTTGATGATGCATGTTATTTATTCACTGCAGAAAAGAAAGCAAACAACTATTTTGGGAAGCAGGTAGTTTTCCAAGAAACTGGGCACGAGGGATTCATCTACATGAGCAAAACAAATCCGCTTTTGAAAGAGAAGTAAGAGCAACTTTCCATAATTTTTTTCTCAAAGCGACGCTGCTAAATTTAGTTCTGAAGACTTTCAAGTTTCTGGAACTTTCAAAGCCAGGACTTTCATTTTATCATGAAGGGTCTTCAAGAGCTGTTCAAAGCAGAGTTAATTGCGTCCCGCTTTTGTTTGTCACTATGGAGAAGAGGGGTTTTACAGGACATTTACAGGACATTTAAGGTACTTATTCGCTACCAGAGGGTAGAGATCAGTGCCAATTAGAGTGAGTTAAAGATCTTTTTTGTTCAGCAAAGTTCAGGTGTCTTATCCGGACACGTTTTCATTAAAGCCCCTCTAAACAATGCTAAAGCCCTGCAGGCTTCTGGCTCCTCTGCAGTTGGAATTCTTGCGGTCTCAGGACCAACACAGCCAGGTTTTCCATGTGAAATAACTGGGATGATGAAAAATGATACCAATAAATAATTTTAAAACTCAGTAAACCTCTCTCCAAAGCTGCACTGAGGAATGTTTTGATGATCCCTGTAATCAGGACGCTCTTTTCCAATGCTTTATAGGGATTGCTTTGCCACAGGGTTTTGTACAGTGTTTTCCATAGAATCCCAGGATGGTTTGGGTTGGATGGGACCTCAAAGCCCATCCAGTTCCAGGGTGAAGCTCCTTTAGGAGCGAGCCAGGGTTTTGCTGGAAGCAGCCCAGCACTGCAGTGTGGATCACCCGGCTCCAAATGGGAGTAGAGCGCGACAGAATCGCTCTCCTGACAAAATAAAAGATATTAACTGGAGAGAAGGACCCTGCGGGATGGACTGATCCTCAGTCACGGCTTCACAGCGCCGCTTTCTGTTCCTCACTCATCCCGTGGGGTTGGGCAGCTCCTGCTCCATGTGCTGGAGAAAACGCAGGGAACAACTCGGAGCCGTGTAAAACCAGCAGGGTTTTAATCTCAGCCCGCGAACAACAACTTCAATGTGCAAAGAGAATGAGCTTGAACAGCACAGAACTGAAATGCTGAAATCAGCACGTGCTGCTCTGAAAGGCACCTCATGATTTCATAGAATCCCAGAATGGTTTAGGTTGGGAGGGATCTTAAATCCCACCCAGTGCCACCCCTGCCATGGCAGGGACACCTCCCACTGTCCCAGGCTGCTCCAAGCCCCAGTGTCCAGCCTGGCCTTGGGCACTGCCAGGGATCCAGGGGCAGCCACAGCTGCTCTGGCCACCCTGTGCCAGGGCCTGCCCACCCTCACAGGGAAGGTTTTTTTCCCTAAGATCTCATCTAAACCAATTCTCTTTCAGTTTTAAGCCAATTTCAGAGAATCCTGCATTCAAGGAGTGTTGGCAACACTGGATCCATTAACCTTCCTTCATCCCTCCTCCCCCTGGTCTCCACCCAGGGCTAGCAATGGAAGGAAAGGTCAAACAACGCTTTTCTTCCCATCTGGAAGGCACCTGCCTAGGGAAAGTTCCTGTCTTTTACCCTCCTGCATTGCCTCCAAGATCCACTTACATCCAACCTCGTGATATCAATAATAAAAGATCCAATCTGAGCTCGCAGGAGCTCCTTGCAGAGGAATTATCCCTGAATCCAGGTGGTGGAATTGGGCCCAGAGGACAGGCTGTGATCAAACCCTTCTCATGTCTCCATAAGCACTTTAAGTCCCACCACTGGTAACTGCAGGTGGAGGCTTTGCTCCAGAATTCCCTCTCCCGCCCCACAAGTGTCTGACAGCTCTGAAGTGCAACGAGCCCTGCAAGGGTGAGCTGGGACACACAGGTGGAAGCAAGTAGGTCACGTTTCATTGAGAAAAGTACCACTCTGAGCAGTGTGAGAATACATTAGCAGTCAGGTCAGGCCAGGAGCTAAAGCCTAGGAAGTGAGATGGAAGTGTGATGCTGAGAGCAGCAACAACTGTTCTTTTTCCATTTGCTGCGAGGCTAATGAATGTATTAGCGGAAATCATGGGGGGGTTTCAAGCACGGAGAAACTGGTGCAGGAAGAATATTCCTGGGGGAAAAAAAAAGTGCTTCTAGAAATATGCCAGATGATGTAATGGCACAGAGAAATTTGCAGGTTAATCCTGTGTGGCACCACCAGCATTCTGTGTCCGGTTTTGTAGACTTAGGTACAGACTCACTTATTGTCTCTTGTCCAAATGCCTTTAAAATTCTATTTATTATTTCCCTGTGAATTTGTACTTTAAAAGGTTTTCTTGGATTTTTGTCAATCCTTTATGCTTTTTTCATTTTTTCCTTTATTCATTTTTTGCTGGAAGTGTTCAGTCCCAGGCTGGATGGGCCTGGAGTGGAAGGTGTCCCTGACAGGGGGTGGAACTGGATGGGCTTTGAGGTCCCATCCAGCCCAAACCATCCTGGGATTCTATGGAAAACACTGTACAAAACCCTGTGGCAAAGCAATCCCTATAAAGCATTGGAAAAAGGGTGTCCTGATTACAGGGATCATCAAAACATTCCTCAGTGCAGCTTTGGAGAGAGGTTTACTGAGTTTTAAAATTATTTATTGGTATCATTTTTCATCATCCCAGTTATTTTACATTTAGCCAGCCAAACACTGGTATTTTTAATTAAAACTGTTAATTAAATTCTTAATAAAAAATGTGGCATATGTGGAAATATGCTGATGCTTCAGCAGTTTGTACTGGAATGTTAAAAAAAAATAGCATTTCATAATTCCCCGCTGAATGAAATTCTGATTTTCAGCTCTAATCAATATTTGCATGTTTTCAAAATCCTTCTTAAATTTATCTGAAAGAGTTGTGGAGGGATTTCTTTCCCAGGTAAAATGGTTAAATATTCAAGATATAAATTTTTCAGCTTTCTTGTGTTGGATTTGGTGCCTTTTGAGGTATTTTCCTTTTGGAAAAAAAATCTGTTCACTATAAAAATGTACTCAATTTTAGAAATTGGTTTTATGTCAAGGATTTGCATGGGTTTAATCAAGATTTATGCCAATGAAAGTGAAAGAGGAACCAGGAGAATCTTTGTAGAAGGATGTAAAAGGCTGAATTTTCCAGATGGGGAGTTAGACTCCAAGCCCTGTTCAGCAGAGAGTGAAGCATTGAACAGAACAGATCATCTGAGGGTGGAACAAATCGCTCTGGAGGGTTTATTCATGTCTTCACCCAGAACAAAAGACTTTCACACTGTGGAGGAAACACTTGAGGAGTTTAAGCTCCAAGCACGTAATTGAGTGAAGTCAGGTGAAATGAATCCAAGTCATCATCTTCAGCCCAAAATCTGCTTTGTCGTGTTTCAGCAAGAGACTCTTGGAGTTTCAAAGGATCAAAGGATCACTGAGGCTGGAAAAGAGCTCCAGCATCACCCACTCCAAGCTGTGGCCATTCCCTTTTGGAGTTTCAAAGGATCACAGGATCACTGAGGCTGGAAAAGAGCTCCAGGATCATCCACTCCAAGCTGTGGCCATTCCCTTTTGGAGTTTCAAGGATCACAGAATGATTGAGGTTGGAAAAGCTCTCCCAGACCATCAGTCCAAGCTGTGCTCCATCCCCACCTTGTCCCCAGCTCAGAGCACTGAGTGCCACATCCAGGAATTCCTTGGACACCTCCAGGGATGGGGGCTCCCAGTAGGATGCTGCTGTTATTCTCTTGATTTCAGGGGTTTACTCCTTGCCTACATCCAGACCCACCAGAAGGAATCCAATTCCACCTTTCCAGCTGACCTTCCACCTGCTCAGTCTGACCTTCAGCTTCAGTTTTTCCAGCTTCTCTTATCTCTGTGTTGAATTACAGGTTTATGATTAGAGGACACCAGAAATGTTCAGGGAAACAGAAGCCCCGGCTCTAACCTTTGGTGGTCTGCTACCAAGAGGTTTCTAGACCTTCAGATGTCCTGTGACCCGTTTTAGAGCAAAAGTCCTACCTAAAATTCTCAATAAAGTTTGAATAAGCAGTGAGTTTGCAAAAAAATCTTCAAAAAGCCAGGACCCTGGGAAATCTTCCCATCCCTAATTGGGATTCAGCAGTTCCTTCACTGTCAAACGTGTGATAAATGCCAAAGCAGCAAGAGCACGTTCTGCTCAGTGTGAAGTTAAAGGCATGTTTGCCTTTAGACCTCAGAATTTAATATACAAGTTTCTAAGCCAGCCCAAATCTTTCTGCCTTGGTCTGAGAGAAAAATCTCAAGATTTTACTTTTTTCCCCTTTTTTCCCCCCACACTATTAGCTTGTCTGCTGGGAACAAAAACACAGCTTGTACACTAAGTGAAAAAAAAAAAAATAAAAGCCTTTTTTTGCTATCCTAAACTGTGGGTTTTTAATAACACAGTATTGAAAGTTCAATGTCAGCAGCATTTACTCTCCAGATGATGGAGAATTCAAACAATACACTGCACCTATTTGCATATGTAACTGACAAAAACGTCATATCGTCTGTCCCAACAAAGGAAATGAAAGATTTGAACGTTAATTTGTATTTTTTGAAAATGGAAAAATCTTTTGTGGCGCTGCCATTAGTACACAGAAAATGAAGAACTGAAGTTTGCCAGATTTTTATTCAACTTTTCGCTTCTTTTTTTTTTTTTTAAAGTCAAAGAATATTGTGAAAATAAAATGAGAACATCAGAGGCTGATCTCCAGGTACTTAAACTTTTGTTATCCCTTATTCACCTTGTTAGAGGCAGCAAGGAGTAAAAAGAAAGACACAGATTCTCTTGTGTGAACGCCCTTTCTGAAGGCAGAGGACCCTTCCTGCATCTGTTTTTCTGGGCATTTATCCTCCTGCAGGAGAACCTCTGATCAAAGAGAGAGTGCCCTCCCCAAATCCTCAGGAACAAAAGGTTACAGGGGAACCAGGTTCAAATTCAGGCTTTGTTAGTGGTGGAAGAGTTTTGACCTTGAATATTCTCCATCTCGGGTAAGAAAAACATGAGGTTTTCCGAGCTCTCTGTGTATCCAGAGAGAAAAAAAGCAAACAACTCAGCCATAGGCCTTGCTGACATAAACCTCCCTACTTCCCCTCTCCACCTTTGCCCCGTATTTTAAGAACATGTGCAGAAGAACTTCTCATTCTGTTGGAAAAAGCTACCAACACTTCAAAGCTGCCAACACTTTATGGCCACAATCAATAATACTCTTGCTTACCCTGAAACATCTGGTTTGAGAAACTCTGGGGGAAAAAAAAAATGCTATTTTGTGTCTGGAAAGTCTCAGAGGAGCAGCGCCCTTGGGAGATGTTCTGCAGTTCTGGTGTTTAGTGTTGATCAGTCACTGTCAGCACTGCTGAGCAATTTGGGCCAGGCAGGGCTGGGAAACCTCAGCCAAGATGTTCCCTTAGTGCAGTCAACCCCCAAACCCCCGTTTTAAGACAAATTAAGAATGAAGACTGATTTCTACGGACTTGCAGCAATTAAAAACTTAATTGAGGTCTTGACTGGCCTAAGCCACAGGAGTTGTGAGCTATTAACCCTGGCCATAAAATAATAGAATTGTTTGGGTAGAAGATCATCCCGTTCCACCCCCTGCCATGGGCAGGGACACTTTCCACTATCCCAGGGTGATCCAAGCCCCAATGTCCAACCTGGCCTTGGACACTGCCAGAGATCCGCATCTTCCACCCCTTTCCCTTTTTTTTTGTCCTTCTTCCATCGCTACTTTGCCAGAGGAAGCTGTTTTCACCTTGAATTGTGGTGTGATGTGGCACTTGGCAGCTGTTATCTCTGCCTGGATTTCACCCCTAAAACTCTAAGCGATTAGAGGAGTTAAATGTCACAGACAGGTTTGGAGAGTGTTTCGGAGATAAGAATGAGATAAGCTGCTAACTAGCCAGCAGATTAATAGCCCGAGCTCTTGGAAAACCAGATATTCTACAAAGTGCCAGCTGATTTGCAGGCGATCTTGGTGCCATTCTCTGTTTTAAGGTATTTAGGAAATTTACTGCTTAAGTGAGAGTTAAGCCGCTCTAGATTTTCTAGCGGAGAAAGTTCTTACTGTTTCTTGGTAGAGTTTTGTGAAGATCTAGGGGAGAAAGCAGTTTTATGTTTGTTTGGGTTTTTTTTTTGTGTGTGTGTGTTTTTGGTTTTGTTTGTTTTTTTTGTTTTGGTTTTTTTTTGTTTTGTTTTGTTTTGTTTTGTTTTGGTTTTTTTTTCCTTCTTTTTTTCTCTTTTTCTCTTTCTCTTTTTCTTTTTTTTTTTTTGGGTTGCACTAGACATGTCACTTCCATCCTGACCCGCGGTGATGCTGGCACCGAGGGTGATCACCGGACTTGTCCTTCTCAGGAAGCTTCAGCTGCAGAGACGAGCCCCAGGGCTCAGCAATCCACCCCGAAGGCTTCCCTCTGGGAATTATTTTATTTTTCCCTTCCAAAGATGTTTTCTTCCTGCCTCAACTGACTCCCTGGAAGTTTAACTCCGCTGCAGACCAAAAATCAATTCAGAGATTCAATAACACAACACAGACCACTCAGCAAACAGGCTGACACTTGAACGTGCACTTACATGAGCCCAAAAACTCGATTTTCCTGTATTTTTCTTTCCCTCTGTCACAACAATCAAGAGTGTAAAAGCCTGAGAAGGCCGATCGGAAGGAGGGGATGCTGAAAGTGAAGAGCTCAGTAGGAAAAGGAATGCAAGTTGTTAAGGCAGGGGCAGGGCTGGTGCCAGCCTCCCCCAAAGGTGTCACCTCGGCCCGCTGGGTCCCCGTGGGCTGAGCTGACTGATAATAAAAGCTCTGCTCCTGCTGAAGGAAAAGCAAGGAATGCGAAAAGTTTTTGTCTCTTCTGACTACCTGAGAAACTCTACAGAGCAATGTTCATTTTCAGCACAGGCTGCCAGGTTCGAGTTCAGAAACAATCCCAGAGAGGTGAGGCATCCTGGCTGTGGGCGATGGGCACATTTCTTCCTCGCTTGATCCTCTGACATTTCTGCTCTTTTCCACAAAGCAGTTTCAAAAACAGAGGAGTGAAATACAACTAACAGCACCTCCATAAACCTGGTAAATTGTTTATTAGAATCACTGAATTACAGAATCACAGGATGGTTTGGGTTGGAAAGGACTTTAAAGCCCATCCAGTTCCACTCTATGTTTGGGGAGGGACCGAGGGGAGTGTGTGTAAACCAAAAAGTTATAAAAATGGGAAACTGTGGGGAAAACTCCAACTGGGGAGGGACCAAGGGGTGTGTGTAAACCAAAAAGTTACAAAAATGGGAAACTGTGAGGAAAACTCCCAAAGCTGTGCGTGGAGCACGAGCTGAGACTTGTGCTCTCCAGCTTTCCCAGCGCTGCTCGCTTCGGCTTCTTGCTTTAATAAAGTTTATCTAATTGGCAATCAATTATTGGGTCCTTATGTTTATCAAGGGTTTCTGTCATGATGGGTCACTGGGATAAATCCTAAATCATCTCTGAGCTCTCAAGAGCTGCCCCAAGTGCGGGGTTTTAGGAGGGGCTGAGCCCTGCTGCCTCCCACAGTCACCTGCTCTAAACTGGATTCAGATTTGCTCAAAACTCAGTAGAAAAAAAAAAAAAACAACAACCAAACTCTGTCCTCTTCTTGCCACTAAATCAAGTTTCAATTTGCAAAGAGACCTGACAGCCGCTGAATTTTATCTTGTTTTATATTTGATTTCATCTTAACTTCAAGATTCTGCTTGCTGCACCATTCAGTTTTGAAAGAACCATCAAACAGCTCTTGCAAGTAATTCAATAGAGCAGAGCCACATGCGAGAAGATCTCAGCAGACATATTTAACCTTGTGAATCAGTTTCATTTCCTACATGTTTAGTGCTTTATGAAAATTCATGTTTTTATCTGCATCTCGCAAATTCTTCATTGTATCGAGGCTTTTTCATTGAAAAAAAAAAAGTTCAAAAAGCTTGACTGATATTCTAATGAGCTCTTCTGCTGAATGCTGATCAGCATTAATGGGCAGACATTCCTTGTAGCTGCTGTTTGACTTGAATGCTGTCAAAATAATCGAGGTTGTTACTCCTGCACCTCCAATTTACTCTCGTTAATGGCGCTTTAGTTGTTTCTGAAGTCATCCTTCAAAGATGATTTTAAGTGACATCTGTGTAGGCCTAAAGACCTGAATTGCTTTCTAAATCGTATCCACTCGTGCCCAGGGATTTAATTAAAATATTTTGAAATACCGGAAGAGGGAAGAAAGCTTTGGAAGAGCTGGAAATCAGATTTCCCCCTACCCCCAGTCGGCGGCCGTGCTGGCAGAGACGGGGGACTGCTCATAAATATGCTCTAATTGCCTTAATGAAGTACATAATCACATGATATGGGAAAAATAGGATGGAGGTGATGTTTAATGGGATGAAAGAGTCTTTGCTAGTTCTAATTACAGGCTACATTTCCGGGCTCTCATATCTGCCTTGAAACTTCTGAATTCTGGGTGTAGGACTGACATTTTGTACCTCTGGGTTTTACTGTTTAATAAAACACACAGGCAACTCCAGCAGGGTTTTACCCCTTTTAAACAATCCCCAACTCCGTTGTCAAAGCAGATTATTTAGATTTAGAGGAGAAGTAAGGGACAATTAGACAAGTGCTGGTATGGGTTAGGAATTTAAAACAGCTCAGAACTTTACTGTCCTATAAACTCGGGTAAAGCATTGACCAGAATGTGGTTTTTTTTTGTTATTTAAGAGCTATTTAAGGCTATTTAAAAGCAATTTCAAGGCTATTTAGAAGGAGAGCGATGCTGCTTAGTGGGGATGGTGGCATTCGTGGAAAGTTGGACTTGGTGATCTTGGAGCTCTTTTCAAACCTTAACGATGCTGTGAAAATAAAAGGAGTCGAGATGCAGGACTGGGTTCTTAGTTAACCCTTGCTGGGTTAAGGGTGACAAATACTGAATTCACGGGACTGTGGAAACTGTTCAAGTGATCAAGCTCAGGGTAGAACCTTCCCACTGCAGTTGTCCCGAATTGCCGAGAATTTGCATGATTAAGGAGGGGAAAGTCCTTAAGCGATTGTTGCCAGGGGAACTGGCACCTTCCCGTTCCCCCGGTGAGAACAAATGTGTCGCTTTTATTCCAAGCAAAGGGATGTGATGAATCAATCCAAGCCCATGTTCTGCTTGGAATATTACATTTTTCTTGCCGTGCTCCATGGCAGGAAATAATGGGAATGGCCTCACTGTGTTTTTAGAAGCAGAGAAGATAAATACGAGGTAAACAGAGAAAAAAAAAATCTTTCTGTATTTACATGACATTCTTGGGAGTTACTGTTCATCCTTCATCCCAGGTGAAATATCTTTAGAAGTTTTCAAGGAAAACATTAATGTTGTGCTCTTAAATAGCAAGGTGCTCCAGCACCTCAATTCATGTTCTTTGGTTTAAACTCTAGTGAATGGAGAAATTGCAGCTGAACTCCATCGAAGTTCTCAAATTTTGAGTTGTTCCTTAAAATTCTGTATAACCTCAGTTAAGTTTTCTTTTTACCCCTTTACTTTTTGTTTGTTTGTTTTGTTTAGGTTTGTTGTTGTTGGGTTTGTTTGTTTGTTGTTTTGTTGTTGTTGTTGTTGTTTGGGGTTTTTTTTGTTTTGGTTTGGTTTGGTTTTGTGGTTTTTTTTTCCCTCTGAAATTCAAGAACTTTTCTTCAGGTTCTTCGTGGTCACAGGAGATGTAATGGACAGATCACAAGCAGCAACAGCTGGACGATGTCTAAGTGAAACTTGTCAGGAAGTGACAAAAATCTTCCACTGTATCGAGGAAATAAAAAGACAAACAAAAATGACAAACAAATAAAAACACGAAAAGGAAACCCAAGCTAACAACAACCAAACCCCCCACAGCCCCTTCCTAAACATTTCCTTCATCCTTTCCTTAAGGAGACATCTCCTGGGTATCCTTCTCTGGCACAGCATCCACTGCTGGTGGTAGCCTGTAAAAGCTCTTTTCTCTACTATTTGACGAAGAAATGAGAAGAGAAAATGCAAACCATTTTTCTTTGTACTCTCATCACATTTCCAAGATTACATCTGCCCCTTTCCTTTTTTCTTCTCTAATGGTCCTGAGCACTAAATCTTCCATGATTGTGTTTTTCAGGCACTAACTATTGGTTTAACAGAAGTCCTCACCGGGTATTGTATTTCTGAAATATATATTTTTAACCAATATCCACATAACAACATTAATTTTTAAAAAGTTTGGATGTTCATCTTATCAGAGGAGTGCTCGAAATAAAATAAAATAGAATAAAAGATTCAAGCTTGAGATACAGAACACTTTTTTTTTGTAGAATATGGGACAAAGAAGGATATTAATGTTTGAAGTGATTTTAGCTTTCCTGCACTCTTTGTGTGTCTTTAGCATTCTCCGATCTCTCTAATCTCCACTGCATCACTCAGTTCTTTTAATCCTTTGTGCTGCACTTTCTGGGTATCCAATGTGCTTTTTGATGCTCAAAACCCTTCACTCTCAGACATTTGCTCTTCAACAGAGCAGTTTTGATACACGGATAGGGAACAAGAATAAAGAAGTGCAAACAGTGTAAGGAAAGTCAGGAGTGAAGGCAGAAGAAAGGGGCTCTAATGAGAAAGACGGTGAAGGTGCAGGTGAAGGAACAGTGCCGGCATTCAGGAGGAGATGAAAGCCTCTGTAAAGCTGAAATAACAAAGTGTTTGTTATTCTAAGGAGCTCAGCATCTAAATGGCCAGCAGTGGTCTTGGAGATCTCCAAGGCCCACCCCCAGAATTTCAATTCCTTCTCATCTCCTTAAGGAAGGCAATGATTTGCTCAGTGTGAGCAAAGCTGTGAAATTGGAAATGTGTCCCACCAGGATCTGAGGAGGGGCCAAGGCAAACTCTGCATCTAAACCTGGCTCTGGTCCTCCTCAGGGCTTTGCTCTGGGATGAGGGGCACTCACTTCAGTTGCCTTGAGCTCCCTTGGTCTCTTCATGGAGTCACAGAGTGGTTTGGGTGGAAGGGACCTTCCAGACCATCTCATTCCAGCCCTTGCCATGGGCAGGGACACCTTCCACTATCCCTGGGTGCTCAGCATCCCACCCAGCCTGGCCTTGGGCACTGATCTCCAGCTCTCTGGTTACTCTCTTAACAAAGCCAAGCAGTTTTACATCCCTTGTCTTACACCCCTCCCTTAACAGAGGGAGTCTCATCATTAGGGGAGCAGCTGCTCTTACCCTGAATTCCTTCCCTTGTAGTTCCTGAGGTGACCTGCGCTGCTCTACTCCAGGGATTTCTTCCTTCAAAGAATGTCCTAAAATAGCTTCCTTATCTTTGGAGCCTTAACATCTCAATAACTGAATAACTTTTCAACAGCTTTTCACTGCACAGCCCAAAGGCTCCTGGAGCAGCCTCGGGGCCGTGCCCATTTCCTGGGCAGCCTGGGCAGTGCCCAGCACCCTCTGGGGGAAGAACCTTTCCCAAAAATCCAACCCAAACCTTCTGTGACAAAGCTCCAGCCACCCATGAGTGTTACCTCACAACAGAAGCACTTTTGCTAATTTAGTCACTGAAACGCTGTTGTCTCTGGCAGTATTTCTACCTTGAAAAGCTGACATCTCTCTTGTGACGAATCTTTTGTAGAAGATGGGCCTGAAATTAAGATCTTAGGGAACTTTTAGGGACCTAATTATGGGCCCCAGAAAAGGTGTATCAACTTGGTTATAAAGCTGATGGTGCTAGTGGCACAGGGAGAAAATCTGAATTAACTGAGGGAGCCATAGTTTTTAATTGTACTTTTTATCACTCAGAAGACTCATTAAAGAAGTCATAAAGACTGTAAAAACCATTCCAGGAGATTTCACTTTTTAAAATTGAAAAAGGAGCAAGACATGGGGAACAAAAAAAAAAAAAAAGCCAATGAAGCTCTCTTTTTGTCTGAGCTTGTTATCTGCAGGTAAATTTTTTACTGGTTTCATTTCACTTTTAATTCTTAATCTATATTCAAGCCTAAGTGTAATAGCAAGTGGAAAAGAGGGGAATCATGGAAGATAGGTCTTTGGAAAAAAAAAGAAAAAGCCACTTGGTGGATTTTTTTCCCCCTCACCTGGAGTGAGAATTTGTCCATAAACCAAAGGAGCTTCTAAATATTTGGATTAAATTTTATGCCAGATTTTATGATATGTATAAAATAAAGCACCGATATAGGGAAAGTGTTGTAATAACACACACGTTACAGAAAGCAAGAGGAGCAGAGGAATTTTTCCTCCTCCAGGAACAGGGAACGATCCTAAATTGAACAACTGCTGGAAAAAGAGGCAGTCGGGAGTCAGCCCTGATTCCCGGAGTCAGGATGTCCCCCTGGGAGGGATTTTTGGAGCAAGAAGGTTGGAGGAGCAGCTGCAGAAGGCAAGGGGAGCCACAGCAGGAGAGACAAACATTCCTGCAGGAGGGGACTGAGCATCTGAGTGCCTGCAGCTCCTGGTGATTCCAGCGGCAGCTGCAGGCGCTTGGCGAGGCTTTCTAAAGCTGCTGAGCATCGTTCAAGGCGAGCAGCGTGCTTTGAATGGGCTTTGGCTCGGGCTGAGAGCAGTGAGGTGAGCTGCAAAGAGCCTTTCCCTCGAAAAGGTCACTTGTGGAGCCGGGTTTTAATGTGTGGCACTCCTGGGGCGTGCGTGTTTGAAAACCTCAGTTCCAGCCCTGGAGAACACAACTGATCCTTCCCCAAAAGCAGCAAATAGGTTTGTTCTTGATGTTGTGTCGTCCTCCTGTTCCATCCATGGACCTGTGGGGAAGTGCAGGATGTGGGGTTTGGAATGAAATTGTGCCCAGCAGCATCCTCGGAGTGTTGAGTACAGGAATATTATAGAGTGAATTTGTTCTCTGAAGTCAGCCAGGAGTTGCTGCTTTTCCAGGCGTTCTGCTGTAATCTGAAAGAGTTTTGTAGGTGAGGATTCAATTAACCAGAGCCTTTCAAAATTCAGCAAGGCTTGAAGTCAGCCCTGTTATGAATTAATGGGCCAGGAGACCAGCTCCTTTGAAAAGGCCTTTATTAGAAATCAGCTCTGGGTAGGGGGCTCGGGGGCTGCGCCTGCCGCCGCTGCTCCCTGTGGACACCGTGGAGGAGGAGGTGCTGACGATTCTGCTGCTGGTGCTGCAGAGTCGGGATTCTTGTCCTCGCAGGAGCTTCCAAAGAATCTACCTTTACTCGTGTGCTCTCGGGGGGGTCACCTCTCTCCAGTTCTCTTCAGGTCATGGCGAGAAGGTAACCAAAAATACCTGCTACCTGCAGGTAGCTGGACTTGTGCATTGCACAGTATTATCTTCCTTAGGTTCAGTTTTTGTGTTGACTCGTTGTTTTAGGGGGTTTAGGGGTTCAGCTGGCTGAATCAGTGCATCTTGGGAGCAGGGTGTCCTAATCTCCATATTGGGCGGGGTCAGCAGCCCCCACTGGGAAGCAGGTACAGGATTCTCCCCTGACGGGGTGGGGACAGCCCGGTGACTCAGGGAAAAAGGGTGGAATCCCCCCGGGTGGGGGCACCCCGAGACCCAGGGGAGAAAGGGTATAAAACTCAGGGTACAACAAGTAAAAATTTTAGGGATACATTCAATTTGAACAGCTTAAATAGGTAAGTAACATTGCATCTTCTATTTTACAGCAAAACATTCTTTCTGGCTGCCGACAGCCTTCGCAGACAGCCCCTGGGGGCAGGGCTCGCCTCTCGGCCTTTTCTCTTTAGGCCGGGCGAGTTAATAGGCTGTTTTAACATTACAATCAAACTATTTAACATTACAACTTGGGAGTATACAGCTTGGGTTTTTGTATTTCTTTCAAGCCCAAATCAAATTTTCTTGGACTTGGGTGTGTTTTTAGTTGGCTCTGGAAATAGAGAGACTTGGGGGTGGTGAGGGAGCTTTGTGCTGCCAGATGTGATGGTAAGGATTTTGTGCAAATACCTCACCCAGCGTAAGTAAATACCAGAAAATTATCTAGCACAGGACAAACATGGGAATTTTCTTTTTTTTGTGGTATCATCGTGGAATCCTGGAATGGTTTGGGTTGGAAAGGACCTTAAAGGACATCTCATTGCAGTCTCCCACCATGGGAAGGGTCAAACCCCACTGGACCAGGTTGCTCAGAAAGACCAAAAGACAAAGCCTGTGTTGGCTCCTCAAGGGAGTATCAGCTTGAGTATTAAGTCAGTAAAAACCTTCTAGGTATTGTCAGATATTAACAAAACTTTCTGGAAAACAGGGCACTGTTTTTATATTAATAAAAGCAAGGGGGAATTGGAAATTCCTTTGATGTTTTACTTGCTGATCATTAAAATAAGACACTTCAGAAAGACTAGCCTGCTGCACCTTCAACCTGTTGCATAAACAAGCATGCTCCTGCTGTTTTCCAGACTCTGGCATTCTCATTTCTGCTTTTGTTCACAGAACAAAAAGAAAATTGCAAGCTGATTCATAAAGGGCTGGGTTTTCTGCCCCTGAGCAGCCGTGTGTTAATTGACTGCTCTGGGATTCCTCTTGGTGCCAGAGAAGTGTGTGCAAAGGAAATTGTTCAAGGAGAAAGTTATTCTTGACATAGCTGCCTATTTGTTGTGCTGCAGTATTTTGACAACAGCTGGTTAAAAATACTTTAGGAATAAATCTTTTAAATGAGTAAAATTGGTACCCTTTCAGTGTGTTAGCTCTAGTGGAGGTAAATATAAAGATGCTGGGGGAGTATGGATTGAGGTTTTTGCTTGCTTTAGGGGCTTCCAGATCATAATGTTCAGCATTTAAATGTATGAGAAATAAAAGGATAGAGTGCTTTACTTCTGGTTTAAATCATTATTGCTTAATTTCTGCACCAATAATAGAACAGTGATAATGGTTTTATCTTTTTATTTACTAGTGGTACAAAGAGACACCACAGGATTTTCTGGAAATATTCATGAAGATTGATTCTCTGTAAGCAATATCAGCTGCTCAGAGATGATTCCAAATGTGCATTACACCTCTTTTTTTGGATATTTTGCCACTCAGAGTCCTCCTTCCTCTCTCTGTTCATTATTCCAGGGTGCCTGAAACCAAAGCAGCAAACAGTACCCAAAGCCTGTTCTTTCTGCATAAAGAAAAAGGCAAAGGGCTGCAGATTTCAAAGGAAACTCCTCTACTTAACAGTCTGGGAATATGTAGAAAGGTATTTGAAACTATAGCTCAAGGCAAGGAGGAAGAGGATTTCAGTCTGCTCACAATCCCTTCTGAGTGCCAGGCCGGGCTTGAGATGTGTTTTCATCCTGGGCTCTCAAAGATGCAAAATCACCACCTTGTGGAGCAAAATAATGATGAATAAACAGAAATCCAATGTGCTGGAACTTAAAATTTTGTAGCTGGCTAAGCTGCCTATAGTGAAATGGCTGCTGTTGGTTTCCATAAGTATGGGATAGCAATAGCTGAGTCTTAAAAAATGAAATTCAAAGCAGGGACGTAGCCAGAAACTCCAGTGCAGAGTGTAAATTAAAAATATGTTACAAATTGGACATCTGAGGGGTAGATCAAGAAGTAAATCCTACTGATGGCCCACCAGATGAGAATTAATCCTGTTTTTCCCAGTATCCATTGATCCCTCCAAGCAGATATTTTGTGTCTCCAAGTCTGTCTTGGTGCAGGACTCGAGAGGAGATGCCAAACTTTGCCCTGTGGGGCTGGGTGTGACTTGCAGTGCTTTTGTGTGCTGCTAACAAAGGACTCTTCCTCCTTCTGCTGTGGAATAGAGCAGGCATTATGTTGATGTGAATTGTATCTAACGCAGGCAGCGCAGCCCTCAGTGAAAGCTGAATGTGTTATTGTGCACCTGGAGCTGCTGGATAAAGGGGAATTTTTAAATTAATATGTGGCCTTCTGCTCTGCACCGTGGCCTTTGCACTGTGGCTTTTGTGCCTGGAGAAGGCAGGGCCCTAATGCTGAAAAATTCTATGTGTAAGTGACTCTGCTGTCACCTTAAATTCTGGTTCTGATTAAACAGAAGTAAAATAGCACAAGTGGTAAGTTTGGGATGTTTTAGAACCATGTAAATATTTGCTGCCTGTTGCCAGTCTGTTTTATCAGGCTTGTCCAAGCTGAGGGCTGGAGGGTGGTTCTCACTGTTGTAAAGAAGTGTTACATTTCTCCAGGGTAGGCTTAAATGTCTGAATGGATTTTTAGGTCATGGAATCATTAAGGTTGGAAAAGACCTTTAAGACTGAGTTCAGCCATTAAATCACCATTAAACCATGGCCCCAAGAACCATACCCACACTGTGTGTGAGCTCTTCCTGGGATCTCCACCACTGCCCTGGGCAGTTCCATCTGACCACCCCTGTGAAGGAATTTCCCCTGATGTCCAATCTAAACCTCCCCTGGCTCAGCTTCAGGCCATTCCCTCTTGTCCCATTCCTTGCTGAGTGGGCTGTTTTACTTGGGGTCGAGGAAGGGTTTCTTTGCACTTTTAAGAACCAGCAGATCCAGACCAAGACCTTAAATTCAGATGCTCCTATTTCTTAGGGAACACATTAAAAAAGCCAGTGGCTTTTTCACTCACTGCACCAGCTGCCCTGTGCTCATGGGAAGTGTGTTTTCCACGGCTCTGATCCTGCTTGAAGTGGTTAAATTTAGCTGATGGTAGACTGTTTGTTCTTAAGGATTTTTTTTTCTTTTTCCACCCCCCTTGTTGTGTAGGCTCGTGGTACAAGATTGAACACGACTGTTTTATAGTGGTTTAACAAGTTCCTGCTCGCCAGCTGAGCTTCTCTCCCTGATTCTGCAAGTGCTGGGAGCTCCACTTCACTGAGCAATAAATGCACTCCCCTAAACCCTCCGTGGCCATGTCACAGTGAATGTATTTCACCTCCCAGTTGCACTGGGTGAGTACTGGCCATGGGATGAGTAAAGGCAGCTCAGCAGGCAGACAATTGTGTGGAATCCTTTTGCCTCCACTTTCATGGACTGGAGCATCTTGATTTTTGATTTTTTATTTTTTTATTTTTTATTTTTTTGTGGGGAAAAAAAGTGTTTTCTTTCTTGGAATTGAGCATTTTTTTGCTTTTAATTCTGAATCTGGAGCGCTGAGAAATCCAGATGCAGTTGCTAGAAGAATGTAGGCAGCTGGCATCTGAGCTCTGACACCAACAGCTCCTGCTCCATATGGCCCAGCTTCAGCACCAGAGAATTTTAACAAGTGAGGAGAACAAACAATCCATCAAGCCTAAGTACTGTTCATTTCTTATTTTTTAAGGGAAGCAATTTGTACAGCATCAAGACACATTGTTGTTCCCAGTGACTTCTCTTCAGGAGCGTTTCTCCCAGCCTGACTTGCAGCAGAAACACTGCTACGATTTCCTTTGCAAAACATTCTGAGTTCTGCTGGAAAAACAGATTCTCGAAGACTTCTTCATTTTTGGATAGAATGCACAAATTAAACCCCGTGGCTGAGTGAGCAGTGGGGGCTGGCTGGGGCTGCTGCAGCTCCAGCACAGCAGCTCAGGTGCTCAGAGGCAAAATTACCTGGTGAGGGGCTCAAGCTGTGCCAGAGAAGGTTCAGGCTGGATAGCAGGAGGAATTTCTTCATGGAAAGCACTGGAATGGGCTGCCCAGGATGGGGTGGAGTCCCCAGCCCTGGAGATGTCCAAGGACCTGTCAGTCAGTGCTCTGGGCTGGGGGCAAGGTGAGGATCAGGCACAGATGATCATTTCTCTGTGCCATCATGATAAAAACAGCCAGAGAGATGTGGGAGTGCATTTATTGCTCAGAGAAGTGGAACACCCAGTAAAGCTGCTGAGAGTCTGGAATTTGCTAGGGGTAAAACACAGCAATTAATTTTTGCTCCCCTGCCCCAATGTAGAGGCATTAAAAACAAACAAACAAAACCATAAAAAACCCAACTAACAACAAAAAAAAGCATCAACAAAAGCAAAAATGTCACAGCTAAACCTGTGAAAATCCTTGGTTTTTTTGAACCTTCGTTAAGCCAAAAAGCACAAATTCTTTACAAAGTTGAGATTAATTATTAAATCTAAAAATCCTGTCATGATTGGTTATGTGAGAGCTGCCATTGCTTGACTGATCTCTCCTCTGACTGATTTTTGAAAGACACAGGTGCTGTTTTGGGCATTTCCTTTATCCTTCTAAAGCTCTGCTTGAAACGTTACCTTAACTACTGAGGAGACAAACTCTACAATGCAAATTTGTCCTAAATCGACAGATGGAAGACAGAGTTTGAAGTTCCCAAATTAAGCAGCATCTCTTCAACAGCAATAGCACAAAGAAAGTGTTATTGTGTGAGAGAATCTATGTTCTGTAATTTACAATAACTGAGTAATGATGTGGTAAGGATGCAATTAGATCTCATTTGCTTATGTAAGTGAGCTGCATAAAAAGATCAATATTCAGTCTACACCTAGTGTGAAAAACAATTAGTTTAATTGACAAAAAACCTTCTGCTTCAGCTAATTACATAAAAATGACCTAATACTCATGCAAATTAAGATTATTAATAGTACACGAGTATTTTTAATTACATAAATCGTCTTACCTGTGCTGTGGTATTCTCTCTGTAAAGGTAAGGATTTTCATTTTAGGAAAACTACATTTAGTTGTAAAACTACATTTACATCTTTGTTTTCAAAAAGTTCTGTATTGCTTCTAAATTCGAAACGAAGCCATTTCTCTCACACTGAAGTGCTGGACCATCAAAATTTACTGTCCTCACCATCCAACTAATAATTAATCCAGAAACAAAGAGGACAAGCAAATCTGATGTCCTGAGATGCTTGGTGTGGATGACATGGATAATTTCCTGTTATTGCCAGAGCAGGCAGTGATGGGAAGGGGGACAGGCCTCCTCCACGGAAAATTCAGAGCACAAAAATTAGATTTCTGTTCTGAATTATCTCTGAAGGAAACTCCTCAGTCAATGAGAGGAGACACCTTAATTTGTGATGTTTATCTATAATGAGGCTGTGCTGGCCTCTCCACAGCGTGATGGAGTGTCAGGAGTGCAGCTTTAAATTCTTTTCTAATTTAAAGATAACTGCCAGACAGTGCCTGGCCGTGTTTGGTGTGGAGGACGGAGGCACAACCTTGCACCTCCTCGTGACAGGAGGACAGGGATGGAGGCAGTGGCATCTTTAGCCTGTCAGGGCAGCCCTGAGCACAGGCCACCTATCCCTGGAATAGGAGACTTCATAAATCCCTTTTTACCCTTCCAAATCCACCATCATTCCCTGATCCATACCACACAACTCCATCCCGAGTTCAGCCTCCAAGCTCTCCCAATCCTGCAATCCACCAGTGTATTTTTTTTTTTTTTTGTATAATATATATACAGGTCTGAATGCAGTTAATAGATTTTTTACCCTGCAGAGAACAAAATCCTCTGCAGAACAGTTGGTATTTTCTGGCTTTCAGCACTGTATGGTAATGTAAATGTCAGGACAGCATAAGGTAATAATTATGAAATCATATTTTGCTGCTTTAAGGAACTAAAAGGTTTCTAAAAAGTAAATAAAACTTGTCTTTTCCACTGCAAGCTCTCTCAGCCAGTGACTCTATTTTCGTGTGTTTGTGGACATTATTTAGTGCTGTCTGAATGCTAATGGTATTTATTGGAATAATAAAAGCTGTTTCCTGGTTATCATCTCATAAAAGCTTACAGTGTTCACTACCTACAGCGTTCCAGCTTCCCAGCAGGACAAAAGAAGCAGCTTTGGGTGCAGTGCCTGTCTCATGAAATCATCACAGAATCACAGGGTGCTTTGGGCTGGAGAAACCTTAAATCCCATCCAATTCCACACCTGTCATGGCCAGGGACACCTTCCACTATCCCAGGCTGCTCCCAGCCCTGTCCAGCCTTGCCAGGGCCTCACCACCCTCACAGAGAAGGATTTCTTCTTCATATCTACGTGCCTGATACCTCAGTAACAAATATATACATTAAATAGCTCAGCATGCCAGATTAGGTAACTCACTCTTTATTCCAGAGGAGCTGAGCCAGGCAGTTCAGTTCTCCTCTGCCTTGCAGTGGAGTGAGTGTTGTTTACAGCATTTTCACATTTTATTAAAGGCCAGCAGCTGTACTTTACAGCTTAATATCTCCCCCTCAAAAAAGGGACAAAAAATGGTCCATCTCTTCCAATATTGTTTGTTTTACTAGATTAGATCAAGCAATTCAGATAGAAAGGTGGAATGTAAGAGGGAAGAAATAAGGTAAATCTGGTGTTTAAGTCCTACTTCTTGTATTTCATATGCTGGAGACACTGCCCATCATTGTCACTGCCATACAAATGAGAACACCTTGAAATTGGAGCCATCCCTGCAGGGTTACCAGGGGTCTGTATTGGAGCAGAAACTGCTGTTACCATTCACCAACATTTCTGTGATCACAGACAGGCGAAAGGATCTTTTCCTTGCATTTCTGCTCCTCATTTTTCCTCTTGATCATCCCAAAACACTTTACTCGGTGCCATCCATCTCTTCTGCATGTAACACATCGTTAGTGTGCAGGGGAGATGGGGAGCACATTCCCACAAATTGCAGGAATCCTCACAATGCCCAGGTGCCCCCCCAGCAGCTCCAGTGCCAAGGGCAGGTTCTTGTTCTGGAGGGCTGCTCCTGGGAGAGGGGGGAGGAAGGGATGGGCTCTCAAAAAGCCTTGCTGTGTTCCTAGCCAGAGATTTCACACTTGGAAAAACAGAGAGAGGAGTTTGCTGGGAATGCCCTGACCTTGGACTGGGATAAAGGGGTGCTGAGGAGGAGTGACCTGATGGTAAAACCCTTGGGTTCTGTAGTGATGCCTTTTGGGGCTGCCTAAAAACAGAGACCAGGCAGAATGAAGGGAATAAAAAGCTGTTCTAGTTATTGAAGGGCCTTCAGGGACATTTAGGGCAGACAAAGCCCCCCAGGGGCTGCACCCAAAAATGGACCCCGGGTCAGGGGTTTGCACACTTTGATCAGTTTGGTCCATTTGCACATTGGGGGTTCATCTCCCAATTACAGCTTCAGGCAATGAAGTCATTCACCCCAAGTTTGCTGCCCCAACTCACTTTTGTTTCCATCCCTCGGGGCCTGAGGCAGTGAGGTGTCCTTGATTCCCAGGCCTGGAGAGGAATTGTTGTGTCTGAGCAAACTGGGGGAGCAGCAGCTCACACTGTGTGTGGGGTTTAGAGTTCTGCACTAAAGAACTGCAGGGTTACAAATCTATGAAAAATAGAAAAGCTGAAATCCTCAGGCATCAGTAGAACCTTAAGGAGATGAGCAAAGCAATGCTGCAGAGGTGTCTCACAGTATCAAACACCTTCTCTCCAGCTCAGCAGGCTGTGGTGCCATTCCGGGCACGCTGTTTAATTCCTCCTCCTGCTTATGGTAAATATTTTTCCCATAGCTGGTCTCCCAAATATTGGCATCCTTTGAAGTGCATTTGAGCCATTCCCTTGTCAGTGTCACCTGCAGCTGTGACCTGATGCACTCCCATGCAGGGCTGGGGAGGCTGCATTTTTCTGATGAACCCAAGCACTCCTGCAGCTGCTTTGCAGGCTCCAGGCTCTGAAAATTCCCAGCTTTTCTTCCCACTGGGATTGTAAAGCTCTTTGCTTCCTCTTGCTGTGGGGCTGTGCAGGGGTTTGGGGGTTAAAGCTGGCACTCAGAGCTAAATTAATGAATGGGGCAGACACCCATGTCCTGCCTTTCCCAACACGTGGAACACAGATACCAGTGACACCTTCCCTGTCACTAATTGTGTCTGTTTTGATTTTTCCATGTCTGCGTCTCTATAGCACTTTTAACTGCCCAACCATGGCTTCTTTGTGTCACTGGTGGGAAAAAGAGGTCACAAGTATGTGACCACTGACAGGAGGTGGCAGTCAGTGCCATTTCCTGAGTGACAGGACAGAGACAACTGTCTCAAGTTGTGCCAGGGGAGGTTCAGATCAGATACTAGGGAAAACAAAACAAAACAAAAACCACTTCATGGAAAGTGTTGTCCAGCTCTGGAACAGGCTGCCCAGGGAAGTGGTGGAGTCCCCACCCCTGGAAGTGTTCAAACAATGTCTGGTTATGCCACTTGAGGACAAGGTTTAGTGCTGAACATGCTGGTGGTGCTGGGTTGACAGGTGGACTCTGTAATCTTAGAGGGCTTTTCCAACCCTGATGATTTCTGATTGTCCTGTTTCACCTTCTCCTCCCTCATGCCATCTGTGCAGGGTCAGTCAGGGATGGGCAGCAGGGGCTTGTGGCTGTTCCTTGGAGCTGTGCCTGGAAGCAGAGCAGTCATTGATCACTGGTGATCATTAAAAATACCATAAAGCTCTTCACAAGCAATGGCTCATCCAAATTCTGAGCCAGGGATATCCTGATCATCTCCCAAGCATGAAAATAAATTCCCTCAGCTGTTTAAGAAGACAAAGTACTCACATGTTTCATACCCAGAGGGAGTTTCTGGCATTTGGATTCAAGGCTGGAGATGAACCTGTGCAAATGCTCTGGGCAGTGAAATCTGCTTTGCTCTTCTGTGAACACTTTCAAGTTGCACAAAGCTGTCACATAATTGGAGGAGCCATTAATCTGTGGTTTGAACCCCCTCAATTAATTGTGTACACGAAAAATCGTGTTAAAATGCAAACCAGACTGAATTCAAAGGCACAAACAATATCTGTACTTACTGAGGTGAAAAGATCAGCAAGAAGATTTTGGCCAAGGTATTTTCTCCATCCAGAGTTGAAAGGTTTTTGAAAGTATGAGGGGGAGAATTTGTCTGAATGGGGAGGGGGTGGCCTCTAAAACACTTTGAGAGCCTGCAAAGAGTAAATCAGAATTAATGAGTCTGCTTGTTGATAGGGAGCTGCATCTTTTTATGTCTGTAAATAAGAACAGATGTGTTGTTGCTTGGAACGGTTTTGATGAGGGATTTCCCCAACATAATCTATGTTTGTGGGTATGTTGGTCTTGAGAAAACAGTATTTTCTGTCAAATCAAGAATTGTCAGATCTGTGTGCTGCCTTGCACATCATCAAAATGGGAAAATGCAGATTTCACGTGCATTTAAAAAGAAAACTAAATTATTAATAAAATACATTAGTCACTCAGAAAAAAAAAAACAAACAAAAAAGGCAGAGCAGGTCAGAGTAACACTTAATTGCTCTTACTCATTAAAAAAGATGTTTAGTCAATGGAAATGTTTGATTGAACTATCTCCTTATCTTCCAGAGCTACTATTCTTCCTTTATGGTTTCATTCATCAGGGCTCTGTTCTGACAAATAACTGTTCTCTGTAGAGAAATACCCCAAACTCAGACTTGCTTACTGAAGACTTTAAATCGTGGCCAAAATCCCAGTCAGCATAAAGTGTCAGCTGCTGTGTGCCTGCTTTTCCTGACTTAACCTCTGAAATCACACCTGGACCTTTGGGATTTGTGGAACCTTTTGAGAATAGCTGGTAGGTATTTAGATATTAAATATATTGAGTATTAGTGAGATTAGTAATAGTGGATATTAAGAAAAAAAAAAAAACTCAAAATTCCCTTTTTCATGCTGAAAGTTTTGCCTGGAAAAGGCAGATTTAGGACAGATGGAAGTGTGGACTGCAGGATGCTGTTTCCATGTTCCTGAGTTCATCCTAATGCTTTCTGCAGCTCATGTAGCCCACTTCTCCTTCCTTGCTCCTTAAAGGTTCTTGAAATGCTCTTCCCTCTCTTTCCACGAAGGTTTGGGCTGAATTTCAATGCTGCAGCCTGCAGTGAGCTGTCCCTGTGTGGATCAGCATGCAGCTCACATCAGCCTTTCCACACGGAGGTGCAGGGGAGGCAGCCCTTAATGAGAATTGTCAAAGTGAGAAAAGAGAACGTTGTTGTGAGCAAATTCCAGGGCCAGCTGATTAGAGAGGACCCTGCTCCTTCAGATGTTCTTGCAGGCTGGTAGGTGCTGAATACAAGCTTGGAATACAAGCTTGCACAGATGATGGGTTTACAGTCAGCTTTTTTTTTTACTGGAGATTGGACAAACCGTGGATTTGGATTGTTGCACCACCCCAGGCTGGGTGTTCAGAAGGTGTGGGGATGTGGCATTTGGGGATGTGGTTTAATGTGGGGCTTGGCAGTGGTTGGACTCCATGGTCTTAAGGGTCTTGCTCACCGTAAGTGTTTCTGTGATTCCATGTGCATGTTCAGGCTGGGAGCTGGCACATCTTGGAGGGGATGGTGAGGGGTTTTTGCCTGGGCTGATCCCTCCTTGAGAGCATTTTCCATGCCCACTGCTCCTGGGAGGTCACCTGAGCTCCAGCTGTGTCACAGAAAACACTGGGAGCATTCCCATAAGTGGGAAATTCAGGTTTGTTTGATCACAAGGAGTTCAGTGCAAACCTCTCCCCAAAAAACACCTTGGCTTTTCATGGTTTCTGTACTGTGTTTGTCTCTGATCTGGTGGAAACTTTGGAAAACTGTGCAAAGGCTAAAATCCAATCTATGGAGATGTGCATTCCTTAATGATGAACATGGTGGGTAGGTTCAGATGGGACATTAGGAAGAAATTCTTCCCTGTGAGGGTGGTGAGAGCCTGGAACTCTTTCCATTCCCTTTCATAATAATCATCCTGAAAATACCAAGGAAACATTTCTTAATCCTTCTTAAAAATAGAAAAAAAAAGTATGGTTTATTTTAGGGATATCTGTTTAGTAGAAATCACCAAAAAAACCCCAACTTAATATTCACATTCTGGATTTTCACCAGAATGTTTCTATTGCATGGTAATTTTTAAAGATTATAATTATTATTTTTTTTAACAAAGCCCCCCAAATGTTTTCTTTTCAATTAGTTTTATATGCAAATTGGTCAAGCTCAGTGGAAATGGCTGTCATAGGACACAAAGCTTTTGGCAGCAGTCACAATTAAAAGGCTTAAATTCATTTAAAATGGATACTTTTCAATGAAAATAGATCTGCTCTTTTGAAATCTCCTGGCTGATGTGGCATGGGAACACAGAGTGACAATTCCCTTTACCCAGAGGGAATTCTGCTCATCCATTACAGTGCATTTCCAGAGGATTTATGTGTTTTTCTTAATTTTTATTACTGAACTGATCTGCATGAGAACAGGGCCTTTGTTCCGTGGGGATTCATTGGGTCCAGATGTTTGTCATAATTCCATTTGTGACATTGCACTGGGCTGTGGCAGGACGGTGCTGATGACAAAGGCAGGACTATCACTTCTGCAAGGGGTAAACAGCAGCCACCCAGAGATTCCAGCAAAACAAAGGCCTCGATTCCCTGCACCTTTGTTCTCTAATAGGAAATTTTGCCTCGTGGATGAGGGAAAGGAAAGCAGAACTAAGAAGAGCTTGTGTGGAGAGGACAGAGCTGAGCAGGGCCTGCAGAAACCTCTCTGCTGCTTGGTGGGTCCTTGCCACCCACAAAGCTTTTCCAGATTTCCTCATTCCAAGCTCATCCTGCACTGGGAAGTTTGTCCCCAGAGCTGTGGACTCTCCCAGTACCCAGCCCAACCCTTCTGCTTTCCATCCAGATCTGGGCAGGTGTTATGATTCACTCTCATTGTTATTCCAGGTCTGGGTTTTCATCTCTGTTCCAGAGGAATCGATGCATGGGATGTTCTGTGAGGCACACAGGGAAGTTTTTCTTCAAATGGTTGAGTTTTGAGGGGTCTTTGCCTGCTGCCTCAGGAGTTTTACCAGCAAGACCTTTCATTATTCCCTGCATTCCTTGCAGACATCTCCAGGAATGCTGAACCAGAATTAAAGGGTTGCTTTTCCTATCCTCGAGGTATTGCCTGGCTCAGCTGGGACAAACCTTTTCCCCTCTAATAAAACAAACAAACTCCCCATGAATTTTAGCAGGGAGTGGGAATTCTCTTCATATCCATGTGGGCCCTATATAACAAAAATCTGTTTCTTCCTGGATTCTTTTCAGGGTTTTTTGAGACACAGGACCTTAGTAAAAAAAGTTTCTGGATTTTTGAATTATTCCAACCTATATTGATTTTCAATGCTGCAACATTCCAGAATTAATACAAATATGAGTTAATGCAATTTTAATTAATTTTTAGCCTTTAAATGTGTTTGCAGTAGCTGTTAATTTGGACACAAGACCATGCTTAGAGTTGATAAAGGCAGCTTAGTTCAGTACCATTATATTGAAGATAAATCTTGGGGTGCATGGCATAATTTATAATCCTGGATATTTCATCTTTATTAGGTTTAATGATATCAGATATTCTGATTGTTTTAATGAGTTTGGTCAACTGCCAAATCTAGTTAGCATCATTCATCAATAATTTTTTTTTTTATTTGCCTCCAGCTTTGGACTGGCAATTTTACATGTGTTCATGTCCATGTATAACTTAGAGAGATTCATTGGGAGCTGTAGAAGAACAGAGATTGAGGTTTTTACATATAAAATAAGAAATCACACTCTACAGAAGGCTCGAGGGAATGTTAGAAACAAGGAGTATTTGTCACTTACAAGCTGAAGCAAAGTGGTTATAAATACATGGCTCACATTAACAGCCCACTTCCTTTGGGGTGCACTGCATAAAGGCTTGGAAAGAATTGAAATGGAGAAAGCAAGCGAGCCAGAGCAGCAGAATTGCTGATCACAGGTGGAAGGGGATTTTTAGGGAGTACCAGGCTTTGGGTGATGGTCACTGCAGAAATACAAAGTCCTACCCAAGGAGGGGGCTGAGATTACACTCCATAAACAGGGCAAAGAATGAAGTGAATGAAAACATCACCTTAACTGAACATTTTTATGAATATAACAGAACAGGAGGATGACTATTTTTTTTTTTGTTGTTCTCAGACACTTGCTGTTTCATAAAACTTTGGGATAATTATGGCAGGAAAAGGAAGCATTATGAATGGAATCTAATGAATGGGATCTAATGAATGAGATCTAATGCACAAAGGGCATTAAATCACCCCTGCTTCATGTTTCTCCTACACTATTGTCCCTGAAAAAGTTCATAGCATGCCTTAAAGGGAGCTTTCCAGTGCTGAACGATCCAAAAAATCTGTCAATGGAGCTAAAGTATCACCCATGGAATGTGGAAAACTGAGGAATGTGTTTCAGGGAGGATTTAGGAATAGTTGGAATCTCAGTTTCCTGGAGCACTGCAGCTGCTGAGTGAACCCTGCCTCAAACCCCAGCACCCACTTGGCTCCTGCACAGATCAATGTCAGGGCATCCTCAGCCTTCCCCAACTTCAAACACAAAAGTAAGTCTGACTCTCTTAATCCTCCATCAGGTCCAGAATGATTAACATTTATTATGGAGCCACTAAATAGCCAGTGGCCATGCAGTCAGAGGAGATTTATATCTCCTCACAACAGCTTAATGTGGACTTATGCTCCCCCAGGGTCCCTTGTCCAGCTGAGTGGCCAAAACGAGCATGTTCAGAACTCTCTTACTCTCAGCAAACTCCAGACCCAGTGGCTACTTGCACATTTTAATCTGATTTATCTTGTCAAGGAGAACGCCAATGCCAAAGTGAGCTGCACCAGCAGATCTTGTGCAGGGTCCTGCCTGCCAGAAACTCTGCTTGCAGAGGCTGCCCTGAGCTGTCAGAAGTGGTGGCTCTGCTGTGCAGGGCTTTGTCTGACACTGGGTTAACGTTTGGGTACAAAGTGAAGCAGATCTCGGGCAAACTTTGGCTTTGGGGCATTTCTGAGCAGCACTGGCTGCTCTCCTTTAGGGTCAGGAAATATTTAAAATATAAATATAAATATGTTATATTATATAATTATATAATACAATACATTTAATTACAATATATAATATATAATATATAATATATAATATATAATATATAATATATAATATATAATATATAATATATAATAGATCATATTATATATAATATATTATATAATATATAAAATATAAAATATAAAATATAATATATAACATATAACATATAATATATAATATATAATTACATATTATATAATATATAACATATAACACATAATAAATATATAATATATAATATATAATAGATCATATTATATATTATATATTATATATTATATATATTATATTATATTATATTATATTATATTATATTATATTATATTAATTATATAATTAAATATAAAACCTTCAGGTGTCCTTGTGTGAAGCCCAGATTCAGAACCCTTAGAATAATGTTGGCATTGGGTGGACAGGACATGTAGCTGTTGTTATTTTATGCCAAATATAAATTCACAATATTTTGAGTCTTAAGTCCAGAGGTAATAGCTGAGCATCACAGCTGCATGGCATGGCAGATAACACAGCTGAAATGAGTGTGCTTCAAGAAATCTGCCAGAGACAACCTCTTCTTCAAGCCCTACTCTGAAAGTCTCCGTGTTTGCTTATTTTTACACCCTTTGCAGTGAGGGAATCATCCTTATTTATGACGGAAACATTCTTCAGTCAAAGCCTAATTTTTTATGGGTATGTAGCTGCTCCATCCTGGAAAAAGAGACACTAAAAATATTTTAGATTTCTTTTCCTGGATCTGGTGTTTAACAAAAGCAGCTGACCAACGTTTTCTCTTTTGCTCAGAAGACAGGGAAGCAATCTCTGCTTCCATGGGCAAGCCAGCAGATGAAAGCTTCCTTCTCTCTGTTGTCTTTGGTTTGTGCTTCTCGAGCAGCAAAGGGTAAATCTGATCCTTCCACAGGAGCTCTGGAAGGCCAGGAGTGATTTCTAAATCACTCCCTTGCCCTGCTTCACCCATCTCAGCAGATGAGGAGACTGCTCTTGCATTTAGATTGTTATCCAGAAATGCCTGTCTGCTCTCTGCCTGCTCTCCTGCATGCAGCTGCAGAGGAGAATGTCTTGAAATCCTTGCAGAAGTTGTCCGTTCCTTCAGATCCTGTCTGCTTGCAGTCAAGTTTCCTGTGGAATTATTTGAATCCCAAGCCTTTCTAATTAGTGCAGCCTAATCAGCAGGACTCCAGGAGCTTCCTGGCTCCCTCGTTTTGCCTCTCTGTTGTCCCACAAAGTGCCTTGACTTCCCCTAGCAGTCAGGGGAAGCTGTGGCAGTTCCACCTGAGATGTTTTTTTTTTCCTGGGACACAGGCAGGCTCCCCAAAGCCCCAATCCCTGCACCGCCCAGAGCAGAGCTGTTCTGATGTGAAGCATAAATGACATCAGGTTGTATTAAAAAAGGCAGGAGCTGTCCTGATTCGACACAGAAGTGAATGTGTCGAGCCTCAGTGCTCAGGAGGGAAACAGAGTGTACTTTGTGCCCATAATCAGCATGTTTCCAGCAGCCTGGCAAATGGTTTATGATACTGCTCACAACCGTCGCACCATCAGGAGCAGTCCTGCATTTCAACTTAATTGAGCCACTGCTCTGACACAGCCAAGCTTTTCAAGTGGTAAAATTGTAATTACAGAGAGTGCTGCTCTGGCATTTTCCATTGGGTAGCTGCTTGCAAAATATGAAGCCCTCAGGATACATCTGTGAGGAAGATTTTCCTGGGGAAACTTCGCGTTCGTTTTCCCTGTGCCAAGCTCCTGACTCCTTAAGAGGGATGGTTGGGGGCTGGACTTGGTGATCCTGGAGTTCTTTTCCAACTTCAGTGGTTCTCTGTGCCTTGAACTGAAGCATTCTTACCCCATTTCCTCCCACTCCTACCACGAGGCCACCCTTCCCTTCAAGGGGTGGGTTGTGCCAGGAGCTCAGAGCTGAGGTGACACGCCCTGTATTCCGCACCCAGGCACAGGGAAAAAAATGGAAAACTTGTGGAAAACTGGTCATGGGCTCACTTTTCTCTGATATAACAGATCCTTGAGCAGCCAGTTATGGAGTGTGGCATTTTCTGAACCTTAGTGATGCACTTACCACTGAGAGAGAACAGCACGGAGCTGGCAGTGGGGCTGGAGCTGCAGTTAATTATAGATTTGTCCCAGGAAAGGTGCATTCAACCAAAGGTCACCATTTCAAGTGATTATTGGTTGATTCTGCAGAATCTATCCATCATCAGGTGTAGCGTTTGGGGGAGGCAGAGTGGCCCAAGTGCCTGTTTGCATCAGGAAATACGGAATAAAAATGAAAGAGAATGGTTTCCATCCCTTTCTGCTGCACTGAGCCAGGAATCCAGCTGGGATAGCCATGCAGGCTGGGAGAGTGCAGAGGTAAAACAATGAGAAGAGGGAGAAGGGGCAGCCTGTGTAACCAGGGATCTCCTTCCTTTGCTCCAGCAGTTTGTGCTGGAGAGCAGAACCACTGGGCAAGGCTGGATCTCCAGGGTGCTGTGGATTTTCTGGATTTACTGAGTTCCTCAGAGCACAGGCACCATGGAGGCTGATCTCCAAACCAGCTGCCCCACATGACAAACCCACTCTCTCCTGCTTTCTGATACACTCCAGCTTCTGCTGTTTGGCTTTGGATTTTGATGCTGGTTGTTTTTTCCCCTCTTTTCCTTCAGCTGTTGCGAGCTCTGCTGTTCCATTGCTGTGAAAAGCTCTGGGATATCACCTGACACACTCCACTCCTGGTGCTGCATCGATGCAAATCATTGCTGGCTCTGCCTGCCTTTCATCCCAGACAGTCTGGCACTATAATTGCTTGGTTCTAATATTTCCTCTCCCAAGGCTATCAATTTGTTTTCAATTTCTCCACCTGTTGGGTTGGCTCAGGTATCCCACAGGGTTTTGTCCTAGGCATCCACTCCTTCATTTATTATGCTCCCAGCTCTGGAACACGGGCACCCTGAAGCATTTTTACAAGCAGGATTCTATTACGGGGTTGTTTTGTTTTGCCAGAGATTTTGGCAGGGAACAGAGGAAAGTTTTTGTCTTTATTTGCTCTGTGCAAGCCTTGCTGTGAAGCTGGTGATCGTTGCACTACATAAATCTGAATTCTTTGACTGATTTTCTGGTCAGGAGTGTGCTGTGACTGTCCAGTGGCACAGCACATGCAGAGCAAATGGCCAGGGTGGGGGAGAGCACCTGAAAAAAGAGCTTTGCAGGTGATGGTTTCCACATAATTCACCTGCCTTTCCTGTGGTTAACCCTGGCAATTACTTTGGGAGATGATGGGAAGAGGCTAGATTTCAAAAAGCAGAATTCAGCTCAGGGGCAGGCACTGGGAAATAAGCTGGAATCACATGGATAAAGAGAGTAGGAGGGAAAAAAAGTCTGTCCTCTTAGCCAGGGCTCAGGGGCTGCTGCTGTACTGTCCTGGTGGAGACTGGAATGAGAATAGTAGGAAAAGCAGCACTGCATCACCTCTGTGCCTGGCATTTGAGGCTTTCTAGCCATGCATCTGAAATGCACATCTAAAATACCATGTCAATTGGTGTTCTACAAGTTGGTGTTGCAGGTTGCTGGCTGGAAAAGCCCTGGAAACCAGAAGTGGATAAAATCCAGAGGCATGAGAGCCACACAGCTATTTTTTTTCAACCCTGTTCCACTTGCTAAGTGAGAGATTTTCCCTTTCCATAGGATGCAGAAGGTGCTTTGCATGGGGGTTGTCTCTCAGCACAGTGTTCTCCAGGAGAGGGGCAGAAGCAGTTGCTGTCATCCTTGAACAATTTAAAACATCCATCACAGAGTTCCAGACTTTCCTCCAAGCTCTGGGTAGGTATTTCATTGTTTGGATGAGCCATCTAAGGAGAAGTGTTACTCCTTGTGGGTTTAATAAGGACTGAAAATGCTTTTTAGGGCAGCCTTTAATCCCATACTTACGAGTACAGGTAAGCACAGCAGAGGTGGATAAGCAGCAAAAAATGTGTTTATATGAAAAACAGTGAAAAGAAAACCGCAAATCCCCACTCTTTTCAGGGTCTGCTCCATTATCTCATGATAAAAATGTTAAGAAAATAACTTCTGTATAAGACAAAGCTCAGTCACCTTGGTGACAGAGTGGCCTCTGCTAAATTGCACTCTGCATAACCTAATTTTTTTTTACTCCTTCTACTCTGACAAATGAGTACTAAAATATTGATGAATACTTTGTCTTATCTATCTTGCCTTTCTTCTAGCAGACAGGGAAAGTAAAAATAGCTGGAGCAGTGGGTTTTCTGGTTCTGCTGTGGTTCAGGCAATTCAGGCTTTGATTTGTGTGACCCAGCAATGTTTGGGGCAGGAGGGCTGAGTAAGAGAGGGAGTGAAAGCAAACCTTAAATCTCTTAGTAAAATGCTTGTTCTGCTCTTTCTGCTGAGGGGGATAAAGGAAAAAAAAATAATAAAAAAAAAGATAAACAGCAGAACCATTACAAGTTGGCCTGAGTCCAATCCCTTAGTTACATCTATGCCTTTAACTCTGCCTGAGAAAGTCATTTTAAAGAAATACAGTTATTACATGCATTAGTCCTCGCATCCTGGGAGGTACATCTGTACTCTTCAATCTTTCTGGATTACTTCAAATGTTTCCTGAAGGCTTTTAAATCCAGGGAAGACCAATCTGAGAGAAGTCTTGCTGCAATCCTTTTCTTTTTCTGGCTCTGCAGGCAGGAAAAAATCTGCAAGAGGCTCACAAACTATGTTAAAAAAACAAAAACAAAAACAAACAAAAAAACCAAAAAACCCCGAAACCAACAGGAAAACTGAGAGAGAAATTTCAAACTGGTTTATAAAAACACTGCAGACAGGGAATTTAACAGGAGCAGAGCTTCCCCCTAGAACAAAGTGTGATTAACTTCTTGGACTCTGGTCTCTAATCAGTGTTTTCTGAGAATGCAGGCCGTGGGCTCAGCTGGGCAGGGTTATTGTGGCTTCCCTGATTTCAGTGGATATGTCCCAGTTTAGTGCTGCTGAAAATGGGGCTGAGCAGGATCAGTGTGCACAGCCTTCAAAACACACCCTGAATCAGCCACTTGATTCTGTTAATGCCTGATTAGTCTTTCACTGATGAACCTCAGTGCTGCTGTTCCCACTTTACATCGATGAGAACTGAGACAGAAAGCAAGTCCAGCATCACTTGGATTCTGGTTCTGGGCATAGGGCTGCAATGTGATCAGAGATAATTGCCCAGTGTTTGGTGTTGTGAGGTTCAAAATGAGCTAAAATTGAACTCTTTGTCCTAAAGCATTTCTCTGTAAACGCCTCTCTATTTGCTTGGACTCCTAACAAGACCCCAGTTATGTTTTGTAAAGTGTTTAATCCAAAGGTCACTTGTCAGCTGAGGCTGCTGGTCCTGCTGGTGCCTCTTGGAGTGTCTCTGGACCTGCTCCATGTCTCTTCCCCTGCTCCTGGCATTGGAATTCCAGCTCTGGGTCATGGTGAATGTGCCATCTGTCTGTCCTCTGCTCTGGCTCCTCTCTTCTCCAGGGACGGGCAGATAATGAGCAGGGCTGGTGATGGTCCTGGAGGAGGTGGTCAGGCCACCAGGTTCCTCCCGTGCCCTCGTCCAAGGCAGACTTCCAGGCAGATGGTTTGCCTCAGTTAGTGGAGAAATGTGAATTAAAGCCCAGCCCTTGGTGCATTACAAATGGAAAGAATGAGGAGATCCAGAAAATTGCTTGCTGTGGTAAATACTGTGTTTGCTTTTTCTGTGCAGTATTGCCCCAAAAGAGCTGTGAGAGACTGGAATCGTGGAATTGATATGGCTGGAAAAGGACTTCAAGATCTTCAAATTCAGCTCTAAAAAGTTCATCAGGAAGAAGTTCACCTGCAGAATAAGAACTTCACAGGAGTTACTTCCCAACTCTTGTTTCTTTAATTTAACACTAAATATTTATTGTAGTAAACAAAATTCGTATGTCACAGGCAGTGTTTTCTTTTGGAAGAGTCCTTCAAACCAGCATTGACCATTCAATGAGAAAAGTCCTGTGGCCTTGACATGTGTATTCTGTGAGTCCTGCGAACTCAAAGCTGCAGTGTGTTTATGTGTGAAAATTGCTCCAGCACCAGGATCAGTCACTGCATGGGATACACAGAAATTAAAAAGCAACAAAAGAATGGTAGAATTTGGTTTTATATTATGTGTGACTTCCCTGCTGTTAATTTGAACTTCTAGCTTTACAGACAACTTCCCTTATGATGTCAGCATGGAGCTTTTCCCCCTTTGGTTTAGCTCATGTGCCAGGCAAAAAAAAAAATAATCTTTTTTTTTCCTTATGAATTATCCAATTCAAAGGTCAATAGTGGTATCATGTATCACTTGCCATGTCACCCAGAGCTTAAGGGCACGAGTTTTAATGTGATCTGTCAGCCTTTGTGAACAGATTCAGGACGTACTTGTACTGTGTGAGTGCTTTCCTTCCCAGACTGGGCTCTCACCCCACATCACAGCAGGGGATTGATTGCGATTCCCGAACGGAACCAGGCACGAGTTCCAGCCGCAGAAACCACAGCCACATCCCTGACGGGGCGTGCTGAGCTTTGTCTGTGGCCGTGCCTGCTCTCATTAGGGCAGAGCCTGCCTTCCCAGGCTGAAGAAAAGCCCAGCTGGGCAGCCAGGATTGGGCTGGTTTGCAGTGCAGAGCCGGGCACTCCTCGCTTCCCTTTGTGCTGCCGGGCATGGAGCTCTGCACACACATCTGCAGCCTGCTGGAAGCCAGGATCAAAACTCCCTTCGCTTTCCAGAGGCCAGAACATCCCTGCCTGTGCTTGCTTTAATTATTGCTCAGATTGAGAGGAATGGCAGAGATCTTTGCCGTGACCTCGCCGTGTCTGCTCACGTTTGGATGGGTTATTTACTAATTGCTGTCATGAGATCTTAGTTAAAAGGGGAAACTCACTCTGCTGGGCTTACTGCTGTTGGAACTTGGTAGTAAAATCACCTCTTGGGGTAAATAAGTGCTAAACTCACCCACAGCTCTCTACCTGGGGTGTGAGTTCTCTGTTGTAAATTCTGTGGGAGTCCATGAGTCAATCATGTCCCAATGACACTGAAACAGGATGATCAAATTCTTCAGTAGGTCATCATTATATTCAGCTATTCCTGCCTCTCTTAGGAAGAACTGTTTTTTTAGTTCTGACAGATCCCATTTGCCCCCTAAGTCCCAGCTCAGGGATTCAGCAACAGCTCAGGAATGTTTCCAGCAGACGCTGTTACATCTGCAGGAATTGTCTGACACAACCAAAACAAAGTCACTGTAAACTAACATTGGCATACATTTCTCCTAAAATTGTCTCAAAATAGCAATCATTTTATGGAGCATAAATAACTTCAGATTATCTCACCCTTTCTAGTGGCAGCTGATGTCACCCTGCACAGAGTTTTGTGCAGATGTCTGTCTTTAACTTACTATTTTTAAATGTTCCCTCACTATTAAATGCGTCTTTATGTCTGTTCCCAATCGTTATTTGCTGTTCATATTTAGTTTTCCACCACTTCATCATCTGAATTTTTCTATACAGAGGAACTGTTAAAAATAAACATCCCAAATTAATCCTTTTTGTGGAACTCATAGAATGATCTAAAAGGTGTTTGCAGGAATCATTTTAGATTCTTGAGAGAACTTTATTTTTTTTAATAATCTTTTGTGTTTTAATGCACTCCAAAACTTCTGAGATTATTTAAATAACACCTCTTAGCTGTTTTTCCTCAGGAAGTGCTGACTGTTGTAGTTGTTAACATGCTCTTAGAAGAAAATAGGGTTTATTTTTTGGGTGGACCTTTCTTGTTTGTTTGTTACACCAGACACAATTATAAATACAAATGTAAATTCTGTCTGGCCTGCAGCCTTCCCATGGGAATGCTGCAGCAGATCTAAGAAACCCTCCCAGAATTATGGATTTCAAATGTTTCATTTAGCTCAGGTTATCAGCTGGGATAGCAAGGCCCAGCCCTCTTTGTTTTGGCTATTTCTTGGAATATTTGCAATGTTCAGACAGAACAGGGTAAGAAATCTGTGGAAGTGAGTGAACTTTTCTTCTACTCCAACACTTCCAGCAGAGCAGCTGTGGCTGCCCCATCCCTGGAGGTGTCCAAGGCCAGGCTGGATGGGGCTTGGAGCATCCTGGGCTAGTGGAAGGTGTCCCTGCCCATGGCAGGGGTGTCACTTTAATGTTCCTTCCAACCCAAAACCATCCTGGGATTCTGTGACTCCAAGATTCTCTGACGTGGAAGTGCGGAATCAAACTTCTCTGCAGTGGGAGCACGTTTCCCTGGTGGACAGAAGTATCCACCTCAAGAGTTCAAGTGTTCTGTTCTCTGAGCAAGCACAATTTTAGGTCTTGAGAGTCTGAGAAAAACCCTTTATCTTCTCTGTGTGGAGTTGAGATCAGAGGGAGTTCCTCCACTGCAAATATTTTTCTTGGGATCACATCTTTGGGTCTCTCTTGTGTCTGCAAAGCTTACCCAGAACCCCAGCGTGGATCCTTCCTAAACTTTCCTAATTTCCCTGCAGCGTGACAAACCCTCCTGTTTACAAAACAAAATTATGTTTGTGGAATCAGTTAAACTGCAAGCAGCGAATTTTTTGTTGTTGTTTTGAGAGGCAAAACGATCACATTACAGAGGAGAAAATAGAGATGTTAGAGATGGGCCCATTTTGCTGAAATGAAAAGGCTCTTGGCTAAGTTTACACAGAAGAACGTTCCCTCATGGAGGAGATGCTTGTGCCAAACCCATCCACTGCTTCAAGCTCTGTTTTATCATTTATGCTCTGTTTTCTGCTCTGCCTTTGTACTGTCAGCTCAGCCACTTCCAGGAGCTGACTGGAGGGCTTGGAAATCTTGTTAGGAACATAAAATCCCGTATAAATTGTCAGCAAGGAAATATTATTTGTTTATTTAAGCATGAAAGTCCTCTCACACAGCCAGTCCAGCAGAACCACACTCCAGCAGTTTTCAAAGCCCTTTACCCTCTGTCAGTTGTAGTGCCTGGACCTTTCTGGCCTTGCTTTGACTGCATCTCTGACAAGTTTGGAAATGAAAGATGAGCAGAATCCTTGATTGCAGGTGGTCAGATGGAGTTTGTAATTATTGTGGGGGGTTTTGCTGCTCTGGCTTTGTACTAAAAACTTTTCCACTTCTGACTTTGCTGATGAAACTGATGTGGGACAGTTCAGCTGGAGCCCAGCTTTGCTCTGAGTTAGAGCACTGAAAACTCTCTTTGCTGGGTGGATTTGCTTCCCAGTCCCTTCAGAGAGTGACTCAGACTCCGTGCTTTTAGAACCCTCGCTAATATCTCATGTTTGTTTTGCTTCTGGCTAAAGCACAACCTTTCAAATCCCAGGGCTCTGCAAGGAAATTGGAGAAAACTGTTTTTTCCTGAGTGCCACAGGTCGTTTGTTCTCCCCAGACAGGTCTGTTCAGCAACTTGTAGTCCTTAACTATCAATTATTTAAGAGCTGATGTACCAAAACCGTTCTCTGGTGTCCTTAGCATAAGAACCACGAGGCCCAATACAATAAAAGGGAGTCATAAGACAGTGGAGAGAGTCACAAGATATAAGAGTATAGGTAGTTCATAAAAGCATGATGGAATTCATAAATCACACTCAGACAAGTCCCCCCAATTCGTCAGACAGCCAAACACTGCTAAATGAGATTTTTATATTGGCTTGGGGGACTGAAGTTGGGAGCTTCAAAGGAGGTGGTGTTTTCTGCTGTCACTGCTGACCTGAATACTTATTAATAATGAATACTGCATGAGGGCCTTGATGGCTCTGAAGTTGTTGTTGCTTTCCTTGGAAATAAACATGGATTTCAACCAAATTGGGTGTTTTCCTATGATAGGAGACAGGGAACAGCCTCAATTTGGGGACACTGTTCCTCTTTGTCTTGGAATTAACTCAGTATTACCCCTGATGCAAAATGAGAGAATTAGGAATAGAATAGCTGTTCCAGGCATGAACTTGTCCAGAAACATTTATATCTCTCTTTAGAGTGGTGGCCAAGCAGTTTTTTTTTTTGGTGTTCAGGAGAGAAGGTTTTCCCAATAATTTCTTTAGAGTGGAGCAAGAACTTGCAAAACACCAGTGCCCAGCCCAGGGATCTTGCACACAGAGCAGCCAGGCAGTACTGGAGGCACTGAGGGTGGTGGTACAACCTCCCTGTGGGACTGGGAAGGGAAACAGGGCTGCTGAAAGGCTGTTAAAGAAAAACCCCCAAACCAGCCAGCCAAATTGTGTCTGGAAATGGGAGTGAGCCTGCATCAGAATTGGAATTTGTTATCCCTAGACAGCTTCAGCAGAGCTCAGCGCAAGGCAGAATGAGCTAAAATATGTAGAAAATGCAGCAGTGCCCTCAGCATCCTTTTGGCCAAAGAACTGGAGCTGCTGCTTTGGGATGAGGCAGAAGAGGAAGAGCCTTGGCAGAGAAATGGGGAACATGCAGCTTTGCAGAGCTCTGTGTTAGGAGGAGGCAAAGGCAGGGCAGTTTCACCTTTAGCCATTTGCCACCTTTTACCTGGAGTTACCTTCTTGCAGAGCAGTTCCTTCAATTAACTCAGGCCCCAAACAAGCTTATTAAATGTGCTCTGAGGTGCTTTTGGAACTGGGAGCAAAGATGTTGGAGGGATTTTTGCCTTGGAAAGTGGCAGTTCCTCTCCATCAACAGGGTGGGCTGGTACCCCAGGAGAGACTGGGCCACAAGGAGTGTGCCTGATTGCAAATTTCCTTCTCTTTTAGAAGCACTTACTGACGCTGTTCAAGACAATGACTGTGTTTATTACCCGGGAATTTCTTCCCTTTATACTGTTTTACAAAGAACAACTCAATGGGTGGAAGAAAGACAAACTTCTTCAATTACATTGGTCAGAGCAGAGGGACATCAAGAAGAAGCCCCTCTTAGGGAAAGGAATGCAAACAAAGGTCACAGTCAGGAAAACGTGTCTGTTGTTGGCAGAAAACTCTCTGGGAAAAGAGTTTCAGAGAAACCAAAACATGAGCCTTGTCACAGCAAACCTGGTGCTGCTGCCTCTGTTGTGTTTGCCTTGCACAGGCGGGTTTGCAGGGGGATTTTGGAGGAGGAAAAAACACCCTGGATTTGGGGGAAACACCATGAATTTGGGGGAAACACCCTGAATTTGGGGGAAACACCCTGAGTCTGGAGTGGGCCCAAAATTTGGGGGGTTTGGGGGGGTCCTGAGAAGGTTTGGGGTAATTTTTGAGGGATTTTGGGGAGGTTTTGGGAGATTTGAGGACTCCAGAGGGGAAAGGAGGGAGCAGGTTCTTGTTGCCTGGTTTGTGTCAGGTTTGGTTTCCTGTGGTTTTGCTGTAGCAGGGCTGTCCTGCCCCTGTGACCGTGGTAAAAGTGATGCTGCTGCTGACCTGGGCAGGGTAATCCACCCTCAGGCCTGATCTTCTCTTCTAAATAACAACCTGCTTCATAATCATCAAGTGTTTTCCTCGAGGAAACCTGCAAGAGGGAGGGAAATGAAAATCCTGGCTTTAAGTTATGATTCCTTAAAGAGCAGTGGGTGCAGAATGTGCAGTTAAGCTGAAGATGTGATATAGGGGTAATGTTGCCTTTTTTTTTTTTCCAAGCAGCAAAATTAACTACCGAGTGCCATCATTTTGAGCCTATAAACCAGTGTAACCTATAAAAGATTTACTGGGAATCTAACTCTTCTTTTCGATATCCTAGTGAAAGAAATAAACATAAAACCGAAATCAGATGCTTTAGGATTTATGAGGCTGATTCAATTTTTTTTTTTTTTTCCTAGTGACTGTTTTAACAGCCTATTAACATCTTCCCCACAGCAAATATATAACAAAATTGATATTACAGAATCAAGTTGGGATGGGTCCCATGAGTGTACTTAAATATACCGTAAACATCCAGAGCTATTCATCTGTATTATGGACTGGGTGTATAAAAGTACATCTCTATAAATTCTCCTCAAGCAAATTCCTTCCGAGTTCCTTTTGCGGAATAAAAAATTAAAGCTCTGATTCTGCGGAGGGCTGAGTGCTCCCGCTGAATTCCCAGCTCCCTTGTAAAAGGATGGTTCTCGCTCAGCGCTCTCAGGGCTGCTCACAAAAGACTAATTTTCTCCCTTGCAAGCCGAAATCAGTTTGTCACCGCGTTAAGAAGTCTTTTTTACAGATGATTTGTGCCGCTAATTTCTTAAGTGTCAGACATGAGCGCCTCTAATTCATGGCAAAAAGTGGCGAGGCTGTTAAATGTTGCTAATAAAAGGAACACGAAGGGTGCTGTGCCCGGCCTTGCTTTGCCATTTATCTGCATCCTGCCAGCCCTGGTGGGTGACAGCGTGGGGCTCACCAGGGTGGTTTCATCCTGCCTGTTGGGTTTGTGCCTCATCCCACAAAAAGGAAGGAGCAAACTTTTTAATTAGGTAGCCCAGGACCTAGAAAACTGCCTTTTTTTTTTTTTTTTTTTTTTAAAAAAAAAAAAAAAAAAAAAGTTCTTAGTGGGATTTTGAAGAGGTTAAGCTTAGGGAGACAGCGTGTTAAAATAATGCCAAAATGTTGTTTGCATCAGCGGATGATTCAGCGCCCGCCTCGCCGCTCTCCTCTACCTCCTCTGTTTGTTCTGGTGCCTTTTACTGAGCTAAAGAGAAAACAATCAGAGAGCACCGGAGCTGTTTGGAATGGAAATAGCGGCGCTGCATCCAAAGTGGCCCAGTCGAGTGTTTGGAGGAGAGGATTTGTACAAAGGATTTAGCTTTGGCTTAGCTACTCCTGGCATTTCCAAACAGCATCTTGATTCCTGTGCAATTAAGGCGGGATAACTTCTGAATCGTTTGTGTTATGATGTCTCAGTTCCATTTTATAATTAAAACCAAACTGCATGGCTGAAGGTTTCTGAACTTGGGATGTTTGTGTAGTAAAAGCTGAAAAACTCCAGGCCTTTCTCTGAAAGCAAATTCTGAATGGGAATCTTTCCCTGGAGCCAAAGTAATTCCATTAATTTCTTCAAGTGTTTTTCTGTAATACGCTGTTTAATCTGAGCATGGCCTTCCAATGAATTCCTTGCAGTTCATCTCTGATCCGTTGACCATAACAGAGTGAATTCTGAGACAAGATTAATTTGATTTGACAGAGTAAATTAGTGACTCAGTTGGCACCAAAGTCTATAAAGCACCCAATGAAGTGATTTTTTTTTCTGTGTAGAATAAGTGTAACTATTCTTGCAGCTTCAAACAGCGAGAGAAAGACACTACAACTTAAATAGAAATTGATTTATTCACTTAGGGCAAAAAATTGGAGCCTAAAAGCTCCATACTCAGAATAAATTGAGATTTATTCTGGGTTTTGAAGTGAAAACACATGGTATTTAAAACCTGGGGACTTCAGGGAAGTGTTTAGAATGAATAGGGTAGAGTAAAGTGTATTGACAGCAAAGAATGCATCCAGTGGGGAAAGGCTGCAGGCCATGGATCTTTCATCACTTGTATCCTCATGCCTGATCCCGTGTGGAGTTTCCTCGTGATGTTCAGCCAGCTATGAAAAGGTCAAGCAAACCAGAGGAAAAAAAAAGAAAAAGAAAAAATAAAGAAGCTGAAAAGCTCCAGCTGTTTGTTGTCTGATTGTTTTGGGGTTTTAAGTGGAGTTGTGGAGAGAGCTGAGCAGTGGGACTTGACTGGCAATTCCTCGCATCCTTCTGGCGGGGCAAGAGGGCCTTTGCACCATGAATATCTGGGCATATTTTAGCAAAATTATCATAGGAGATTTTGTGAATCTACTTTAAACCACAGGATTTACCCTCAGTGAGGTTTGTATTAAACACAGTACCTTGGAAAAGGACTTCCATGAGACTACTCGGCAAGGAAAAGTTACGACGAGCCAGGTCTAGCAAAATACTTTAAAATAATTCTCCAGGTATTGGTGCCACAGTTTTTTCTGCCTGCAGCTGATGCTTCAGCTGCACCTGTCCTATTTTCCAAATGCAAATGTTCGTGCCATTGCCTCAGAGTGATGTTATTTCGCAGAGTCTAAAAATATTGTGATGTCTCAGTATTCACTGCAGCACAAAACACCCCAAATTAAAATAGCAGCAAAATGGAGATAATAGCTCAGATTTGACTATTCTTAGTGCCTGAGAATGCCAGAATGAATGAAAATTCCGGTAACACACACAGCCTGTGATTGGATTGAATTTCCCCTATTCAGAACGTTCAGGTGTTTTGTTTTGGCAGTGATCACATCCACACACCGCTGCACTCTGGTTATGACAAGATGCTTCAGTTTCAGGGCATTTTCATGGGAGCACAGAACCATTAAAGCTGGAAAAGACCTCGAAGATCACTGAGTCCAGCCATGAACCCAACACCACCGTGTTCACCCCTGCACTGTGTCCCCAAGTGCCACATTCAGGGATGGTGACTCCACCACTTCCCTGATAGACCTGTTCCAGTGCCTGACCACCCTTTCAGTGAGAAAATCTTTTCTGATACCTGATCTAGGAAAAAAAAAACATTCTTCACCGAAAGGGTGGCCAGGCTTTTGAGACTTTGAGGTCCTCCTGGGGTTTGATGGCAGCTGGACTTTGGCAGGAAGGGTGGAGGATCCCAGGCTGTCCACACGAGGTTTTGAGAGGTGCAGAAGCTCTAGAGAGACCTGATGAATTCCTACCCACCATTCCTGCTCTGCAGCAAACGTGGAACCACTCCCAAAGCACTTGAGTTTGCCCTTCACTCCTTCCCATGGATCATTTCTCAAAAGCCTGGGAGATCCCTCACTGTGTAAAAATCTAGGGCCGGGGTGACACCAATGTCACACCCGAGCTGCCTGCACCGGCCATTTCCACTGCCCTCCAACAACAGAGGGTTTGTAATTTGGGATTACAAGTTGGGACCCAAAAATAGATTGCTCCCAGGCAAACTAATCTATTTGCAACATGCACTGCAATCATTCTGGCAGGGAAGGCCGGGGTGGGTTGCAGCAGATGGCTCTGAGCGTGGTCCTGGATTCACCCTGGATTGCAAAACGAGGTTGTGTAACCGCTTCAAGGTCACCAAATGACTTCTTCCCAAAAGGTAATGAAGGATTTGTCTCTTCCACCCCTACAACATTTATTTACAGGAGCCAGCCCTCGGTGATTTGAGGCTGCAGGGGGAGGCAGAGGGGGATTTAAGCTTCGGGGGGGCAAACGTCCAGAGGGATTAATCCTTCATAACCATCATTTCTGTTATCCTTAATCTCTCATTTGCTCTCTCAAAACAAGGTCTGGGGGAGATCTGGGGGGGATCCAAGGTGTGGGGCTGGTTTGCCCTTGTTCCAAAGACTTTTGACAACTTTAGTTCATGCTCTTGGGGCCAACAGGACGACTTGGAAAAGACTTTGCTGGCTCACTTGGAAAATGCAAGGGAGCAAAGCTGCTCCAGCAGCTGGAGCTGTGTCAGCAGTGTAGTGGAGGAAGGACATAAGTGGTCAAAATAATGATTTTACTGATATTAGGAGAAGGAAGGGCCTGACTGAAATCCATTTTATTAAAAACATAAATTCTTACTTAGATTTAAGTGTTTTACATTGCCAGATTTGGCAGAGAAATGGAACTCTTCTCTTCCCATTCAGAAGAAACTTCCAGTTCTCCCCAGTTTTCTGAAGACTGTGATCTGTCAATTCTTAATTTCCTAGAAATACATAAACCCTGACATGGTAAAGTTTTCATTTCTGGTGTGTTTTTTTCTGATCTTTTCAGAACCCACCTTTTACTCTGCTGTCTGAGTGTGGCACAGTCTTTAAATACATTAATTTTTACAACAGTCAGGGATTATCTTTATTTCGCAGAGAAGTCCATGAAAACACCTAAGAGCTACATTTTCAAAATAATCATTGCCCTGAACATAAAGAGCTGTCAGCTGGAAATTTCAAAGGAGCTCTGGTGCATGACACCTGTCTGGAGCCCTGCAATGACATTTATTTGCATATGTGGTTGCCCGTGTATCTTTAATTATTTAAGTTTTATTACTTAAATAAAAGCACTGATGCTAAAATGAGTTACTCAGGGAGCTCCTTTGAAAAGTCCTTTTTGCATTTCTAGTGCCAGGATTCCTTGGAAGATTAGGCTCAGATGATTACTTTGAACAGAGGTGACAGAATCCAGCTTGTTGGAATACGTGGAAGGAATTCAGCTCCCATGCAGAGCTGCATTTGAATGTTTGATGTGCTTTATGCTAAAATTAAGGCTCAGATTTTCTTTTTTTCCCTCCAAAATCTCTAAATGATTTCAGAGAAAAGGAAAGAGCTACTAGAAAATGGGAACTCTCAGTGATGTTACCAGGAATGTTTCTACACTGTGGGTTAAGGGGTTATTTGTTGTTTATCTCATGGAATTGTAGAATTCCAGACTGGTTTGGGTTGGGAGGAGCTTAAAGCTCATCCCCTCCAACCTGGCCTTGAGGCCACCTCCTACAACCATCCTTGTTTTAGCAGCATATTAATTGATGAAGCACACTCCAAAGATATTCTGGCAAATTCCAGTTGAATTCATAGTGGTTCTTGTTAGGTTTTTTTGAAAAACTTTTCATTGTTTCACATTAGATTTACCGTCGATTCAATTGAAAAAATAAAATCTGCTGCTCTTAATAAGCTTCAGTACATTCTTTGAAATGATATCACCATCAAATGGGCTTTATTTCTTCCAAGTAAATGAGAATGCTTTCTGTAAGGAATTATAAATCCCACAGGCACCTTCCTGGTTTCCAGAATGGCTGTGTTGTGAGTCCAGGACAACATGTTAAATCTTTAATCACTGACTGCTTTATATGGCTGTAACTGCCTCACTTTATTGTGAGTGCTTCCTGAAACTGTTGTTTTGGAGTGTCATAAGCTGCTTCATCCTCATTTCAATTAATAAATCCTGGGAGTTGTGCTCTGTTTGGATATTTATTACAGTTCTACCTGAATGGAGCCTTGGAAGAGCACAAAACTCAGTTTAGATCACTTTGAGTCACACACTGAGATCACTTCTGAAGGAAAAGCTGAGCATCTTAGCTGGAAATCTGGAAAAAATTCTTCACAGAAAGGGTGGTCAAGCACTGGAACAGAGTGTCCAAGGAAGTGGTGGAGTCGCCATCCCTGGAAGTGTTCAAAAGCTGAGCAGATTTATTTATCACTTTGTGATATGGTTTAGTTGATGTGGGGCTGTTCGGTCCAAGGTTGGGCTTGATGATCTTGGAGATTTTTCCCAACATTAACAATGCCAAGATCTTGTGTATAAAAGCTTTTAGTCAAGGTTGAACTGAGAAGCCTGAAGGGCAGAAGAAGATCTTTAATTTGTTAATTATTTCCAGTGAAGTTCAGCTTAGCTCTCAGTGTGGCTTTATTTTTACCCAGTGCAAACAGGGATGGGCCATAACCCCACATCCCAAGCTCTGCTCTCCTGAGGTTGTTCCACAGCCTCTCCCAGCTCTTTGGGCTGCTTTCTCTGCCTTGTGATGGGAGTTTTTTCTACAATCAAGGCACGCTTTTGTTGTAGTAGCAGTGAGATGGACATGACAAAGCATTCCTTGGTGTTGGGGGTTGTTTGGGGCAGAGATGGAGGTGGTGATTGCGTGAGCAGAGGTGCAAGCTTTTGATCAGCTCAGTAGAAGACCGAGGGGAAAGTTTTGGGGATGATTTGCAGGAATACTGAAAGATTAGCCAGATGAAGCTTGTAATCATTTTTAAGGCCGTTTTCACTTGCAAAAATAAACCCTGTGGATGCAGCACGTGAAGAGAGTTGTGATTCATCTGCCTAAAACGTGATGATGAACTTTGCAGCCATCCTTCATTAACCTGCCATGATCCTCCTGTCACTTATCACCCTGCCCATCACCTGGTCAGCCATCAGATTCTTCTGAGGAGATAACTGTCCATCATCTTCCCAGTCCATCAGACAAGCTGCCCTTTGGAATGACAAAGATGGCTTCACATCTATTTTTTCATAAGACTCCAATTCCGTGAGGGACTTGGAGCAAATTCCACAACTCATCCAGTCCTTGGAGCAACTCTCCCCTGTGTTGCCAGTTGCTGTGACACTCCCTGTCTGCTGCTGGGGTGAGCTCCCACTGCAAATAATCAACACAAAAGCAAATAATTAATTACCAAATGCATCATTTCCCAGGATCTGTGGCTGCCCCTGGATCCCTGGAAGTGTCCAAGGCCGGGTTGGATGGGGTTTGGAGCACCCTGGGATAGTGGAAGGTGTCCCATGGCAAGGATTTGGGACTGTAAGGTCCCTTCCAACCCCCCAAATTCTCTGATTTTAGGGAAGATGGGCAGCCATGAGGAGTTTGGTGTTTCCCCCCAGAACAAAGCTCCTGGTACCAAAAATTATTCTGGTTCTGCTTGTAAAATCAGAGCTCTTGGCAGTTTGTGTGAGCTGAGGATGTGGTGCATAAAGAATGGAAACTGGGAAACTGAAGGTAATTATAAAGTATCTTCCTTTCTAGTGGAAAGTGTCCCTGCCCATGGCAAGGGGATTGAAACTCAATGATCTTTAAGGTTCTTTCCAACCCAAACCACTCTGTGATTCCTCTGGAAAAGAAGAGGAAAACAGGCCTGAAACATTTTGATATAAAACCTGTTAACAGCCACTGTGGTCACAGCTCATTTATAACGAGCTGCAAGACTGAGCACACCCTCTAACAGATCAACACTTTAATTTTATTTATGAATTAAGCTTTTGATCTATAAAACAGCCATGTTCAAGCCACATTTTATGTGACTGAAATACAGAAACACAGGCACTGCTGTTTGGAATGTACTTGCCTTTATCTGAATAAAGAACGGGATTGCTGACAAATCCCCGTGTAGTTAGGGTAGTAATTAGCAAAAATACATGTAATTTAGTTACCTTTATTTACCCAACTGATTGGTGTGAGTGCTTCTAACATATTTTGCTTTTTAATCTGCATCCAATTAGATGGGAAACAACGCATAAACCACAGCTAAACATGAAAGAAAGGCTTTAAGTTATCTTTTCCTTTCCAACCTCCCATCTCTCCTGCAGAATGTGTAAGAATTTGGGATTTTGCCCTGCTTCTTGAACTTGTTTGTGCCAGATTCAGCCAAACCTCTCTGAAATTTGTTGTAAAGTTGAAATTATAGAATTACAGAATGATTTGGGGTGGAAGGGATGTTAAAGACCACCCAAGGCCACTCTATACCATGGCAGGGACACCTCCCACTGTCCCAGGCTGCTCCAAGCCCCAATGTCCAACTTGGCCTTGGGCACTGCCAGGGATCCAGGGGCAGCCCCAATGAAAATTGCTGCCACTGTGGAGTAACAAAAAAAAATGCAATTTTTGGGCCAAACCGTTTATTTTGGTTTTAAATACCAAACTTGGAAACAACTCTCTGTGCTATGTGGGAATATTTGCACGTCATGGGGTTTATACAGAACCACTGGAGGAGTTAGTCAGGTTTCCTTCCAGCTCAGACCCATCTTCTAAGCATAGAAATCAATACTTTTAAATTTGGTGAAAATCTTCTCTCTTTCCCCAACATTTTAAACAAAACGCCTTAGAAGATGGCATGGAAAATCACAGACCTACAGTTTCCCCTCCATATTATAAATATCTTACTTCCATTAAATTGCAGGACTTCAGGGCAGAATTCTTTGCTAGTTGCTACTTTCGTTGGCTCATTTTTCTTAAATCCAACAAAATTACCAAAGCCACACTCGGTGGTTTATTTGTTTATTTTTTTTTCCTAGTGAAGTCAATGAGAAGGAGTTTAACAAGTAAAATTAAAAAGTTTTATCATCTCATGTGTGGCTTGGATCTAGACAGCTGCATTTCTCCTTGCTGAGCACAACTTTCTAATTTAATTCCTCTTTATGTTGTTAAAAAAGTACTCCAGCTGCTGAGGGTGAAATGCTCCTGGAGGAAACAAATCCCTTTTTCCAAGGACAAGGAGAAGAGAGAGCAGTAATCTGTAAATGCACACGCTGCTGCTCTTATCTCTGCCATGGGAAATTGGCCAAAGAATCAGGTGGAAAAACTAATTTCCTCAAATATTTTTTTTTGGGGAATGGGGGCAGCTCTCTGGAGTATCCATAAAGAAAGGAGTCAAGTCTTGCTCCTGGAGTGGGTCCAGGGCTCTTGGATTGTTTTATTTACACCTGATATTAAGGTGCTTTCCTGTGAAGAGCTCTCAGCTCCTCTGAAATCTCTGTAATTAATTCATTCTACCTTTAGCACATGGATGGGAAGTTCAAGCAGCAGCGGGGAGAAAAGACATTTAGAGGTGTCCTGATCTTGTGGGAAAGGCAGGATTCTCCACCAGGCTGCTGCTGCCTCCCTGTGCCCTGTCTGTGGGACAAAGGGTGGCCAAACACAGAAAATTTCCAATTATTTATGACACCACCTAACCCACGACTCTGAACTGGAGACTCTCTCTATTAAGGCAGCCAAACCCCTGCCCAGTGAAGCTTCCCAAATTTTAAGGCACCCCTTAAGGTTTCCTTAATTCTCTTACAACATTACACATCATGTTTTTTCTCCCTTGGGTATTACAGCTTTAGACACATATGTATAAAGTTTGGGAATTTTATCCAAATAAGATAGAGCCAAAAATGGTTATTTAGAAAGTCACAGATTATCCTGAGTTGGAAGTGACCCACAAGGATCATGGAGTCCAACTCCTGGCCCAGTTTATTGCTCTGCATTTCATGAGGTAATGCCTTAAGTTTAAAAACTCTTAAAAGTCATGTGGGTTGGGGTTTTTTTTGTTTTGTTTTGTTGGTGGTTTTTTGTTTGTTTATTTTGGGTTTTTTGGGGTTTTTTGGGGGGGTTGGTTGGTTTTTTTGTTGGTTTTGTTTGTTTTGGTTTGATTTGGGGTTTTTTTGGTTGGTTGGTTTGTTTTGGGTTTTGTTGTTGTTGCTGTTTTGGGGTTTCTTTTGTTGTTGTTGTTTTGTTTTGTTTTGTTTTTTGGGGTTTTTTCCCCTTCAGTGCTGAACAGTAAAAAAGTGAGGTAAGAGCCAGTGTGGGCCCGGAACAGGAGGTAAACTCTGGATCCCAGTGGAAGATGCAGGTACCTGAGAACACACCTGAGGTGGCTGTGAAGACACTGAGTCAGCTCAGGGACCAAACCCTCTTTGTCCAATCCTTTCTGCAGAGGAACTGGGATATGATCTTTAATGTAATTTTACTTTAATGTAATTAAAGTATTAATTACAACAATATCTCTGACGTGGAGCTCCAGCACTCACACTGAAGCAGAATTCTGTGTTATGTCCACCCCGCTGAACAAAGTTACTGAATGTGTGTCAGGAGCTTTCTTCTCCCTGAAAAGCTGGGGGTGAGAAGGAGCCTCCTGAGATGGTGACCACGGCATTTTTTGGGTGGCTGTGACCCACACATGTGAACTCCTGTGACCTGCATCAGCCCTTTTTGGGTGACTCTGCAGATTTTCAGTCCTTGTGCTGGTGAATCTGAGATCTCTGATGAGTCCCTACACATCCAGCACAGCTGCAGGTTCCTCTGCATATTCTGAGTATTTAGGGAGACCAAATGTTTTGTTTCAACACCTATTAAGGATAATCCTGATCTTCCTTCTGCCCATTACACCGAGTGGCCGAGCCATAATAATGCTTTTAGGCTCAGAAACATAATTTGTAAAACCTTTTGTGGAGCTTGCAGAGTGCTTTAGGGGAACTGCATGATCAGCATCATATAAATGTTGGTCGTTAAGCAAAAGAATCATCATAATGATCAGCAGTGTAATAACAATTAGCTGCTCCCTGGATGCTGTGCTCCCCTACAGACCACTCATCTTCAATAAACTGGGGATGGGACCATGGCTGAGGCTTTGTCTGAGCACCACAACTGATCAATAATGGGAGCAAAGCAATCGCTTTCATTGACTCCAGAAGGCAATATTTTTATTTTTATTTTTTCATCAGGCAGTGTTGCTGCGTCTGAACGTGGCGAGCAGCAAACAGATAAAAGTGGCAGCACATCAATTCCTGCTGCTGGCTGGGGCCAATTACTGGAATTAAAATAACCCCTCTCAGACTGCAGCAAGATGAGCTGTTGACCCTGCTGGCCTAATGCAGTTACTATTATACTTATTATCATCATCAGGCCCTTTTCTGCCTGTGAGTCTCTGTCATTGAAGGCACCAGCTCCTGTGTTTATTATTTGTGCTGCAGCCACGTTCCAGGCATTTGAGAAGTGCCAGGAACTCTTTGTTGACAGAGCTGGAGGATGTTACACAAAACAAAGGTGTCAGACCAAGATTTAGTGGGTAGAGGAGGAAACCCACTCTGAGTCTGCACTCACTGGGCAACTTCAGTGAGTCCAGGAAGTAGGAAAACCTGAATAATCTCTGTGTTAGCTGAGGCTTAATTAATCTCTTTTAGTATATATAATTTTCCTCAGTTAGTAACACTTTCTCTTCCTGCTCCATGGCTAATGGTGTTCATGTAACTGCTGAAATTTAGCACAAACCATCTGAAACCCTGCAGAACCAGTGCTGATCCGTGTTCCATCTGAGGAGTCTGGAATGGGGAAATCCATTACAAGGAAACCTCCTGGCTCAGCCAGCCCTGCTCAGAGCCCTGCCTTGCACCTGCTGACTTCAGATTGATACTGCAGAATGACCCGAGCCTCCCAGGAGTACCTTTATCTTGGAAGCTTTTACTGTGCTATCTATTCACTATTATTCTTAATTTGCAGGGAAATTTTGTCCAAGGTGTGCACCAGCCCTGGCACAGGCTCACAGTGTGATTGTCATCACCATGGCAGGCACAGCCAGAGCAATGCTAATCCCCAAAAACCTCTGAGTTTCCATGGTTCACTGACCCAGTGACATGTTTATTGTATGGTTTCGGTGAGGAGGAGCCACCTAAACTGCCTTTATGAAGAAAATCTAATGTGTATTCTCATTTCTACAGCCTGCTTTGGAGTTGAACTGAAGAAGCTTAAGTCTTTAAATAAGATTTCCACAACCACTCCACAGAACCTGTGAGGACTGTGGGGCTTGTCACATGGAAACAGAGCTCGTCCCAAGAGGATTTGAAAGGGTGATGAGCAGACATGACCACCACAAACCTTCTGGGATGCTCTGGATGCTTTGTCTCCCATCCCCAAATCAAAGGTGGTCTGTTTTAAGCACATATTTGTAACTAGAAGGTCAAATGGCAGTTTTCAGATCTAGAGGAGATGTTATAATAATCTGTTTTCCTTGTCCAAAGGTGTGGGGAACATAAATTCCTGGAGGAAGCAGAGTATCAAAACGGTGCTTTGGAATATTTCTCATCAGTTCATCTCTCTGCTTTTCAAAAGGAGCTGAACAATCCCTTTCCCTTTTATACTGTGGAAGATTCTGGCTCACAATTGCATCTCTCATGCTCTAAAAGAATCTGAGACACTGAAATTATTGTTGGGGGGACACAGCAATAGTTAGACCCAACATCATGTGGATGATGAGTTTCTCCTGCAGAGGGAATGATGCCTGGGGGCTGAGCTCCAGCTGGGACTGGAGCATATGCAGGGGGCACCAGGAGCCACTGCTGCCTGAGGATTTCAGCTTTTCTATTTTTTATAGATTTGTAACCCTGCAGTTCTTTAGTGCAGAACTCTGAACCCCACACACAGTGTGAGCTGCTGCTCCCCCAGTTTGCTCAGACACAACAATTCCTCTCCAGGCCTGGGAATCAAGGACACCTCACTGCCTCAGGCCCCGAGGGATGGAAACAAAAGTGAGTTGGGGCAGCAAACTTGGGGTGAATGACTTCATCACCTGAAGCTGTAACTGGGAGATGAACCCCCAACATGCAAATGGACCAAACTGATCAAAGTGTGCAAACCCCTGACCCGGGGTCCATTTTTGGGTGCAGCCCCTGGGGGGCTTTGTCTGCCCTAAATGTCCTTGAAGGCCCTTCAATAACTAGACCAGCTTTTCATTCCCTTCATTCTGCCTGGCCTCTGTTTTTAGGCAGCCCCAAAAGTCATCACCACGAGGCAGGCTCTGGGAAATGAGAGTACAAGTGCCAGAGAGGCTGGGAGCACCAGCAGGGGCTGGAAACTCTTCCCTAAAGGGAGCTCCAGAGTGACACAATCTTGCAAGAGGAATAAATTCACCGTGCAAAGCACCCAGCTGTAGGGAACAGCCAGCCACTGTGTCATTAGGCTTGAATGGAATGTCTGCTTTGCTCTTGGGGGATTGGGAGTGGAATGTCACTGGCAGGAAATACAAAATGTTGGGGTTTTTTTGTTTGTTTGTTTGGTTGGTTGGTTGGTTTTGTGAGGTTTTTTGTGGGTTTTTTGTTTGTTTGGGGTTTTTTTGGGTTTTTTGGTTGGTTTTTTGGTTTTTTGTGTTTTTTTTGGTTTTTTTTTTTTTTTTGTTTGGATGGTGGGTTTTTTTGTCGTTGTTGTTGGGGTTTTTTTTTTGTTTGTTTTTTGGTTTTTTGGTTTTTTTTTTCCTGCAAGAATGGATTTCTGCAGAGATGTTTCCCCAGCAGGAGTGTAAAAGCCATTTAGAAAAGAAAAATCATAGCAAATAATAACTATTTTTTTCCGACTTGCATATAACTCTTGCTGTTTCCAACCTCCTTAAAAAAAAATTGCATTTAGTTGAAAATGGAAGCTGTAATTAATTCTAACACAGAGTTAGCACTGTGATTTGTAAAAGAAGGTCATGCACTTAGAGGAAATTTATCCTGGAGTATTATTTCTTGAGCCAGATTCCCTGGGAAGATGAAATGGAGCTGTTGGGGCTACAGAAATGTAGATCCACCCTGAGTCAGGGCTGGCACTGCAGCCTGAGAAGTGTCGTGGTTACGTGGAGTGTGTGACAGAACAGCTACCCAGGAAAATAAAGAAGATGAACTATGCAGAACAAGCAGATGAGATTAAGAGTACAAGGTCAAATTTCATGAAATAACTCAAGTCAGGCATAATAAAAAGGGAAGACAGAGAGCATAAAGTGCTTTGGAGGGACAGGATGTTGGAGAGGACTGGATGTGTGCTAAGCAGAAACCCAATAAACCCAATTACTCTGGTTATTACTGCCTTCACTGCTGCTACAGAGGCAGCTCAGTGCCTCATTAGTCATTCCTTGCAGAATTATCATCTATCATGGCCTCATCTTTTCCTTTCTCCCTTGGGAATGCAGAAAGGAAAACAAATCCATAAGCTGTCCCCTCCCTGTGTCCTGCAACGAGCTTCAGAAAAGCTTCCTCATCCTTCAGAAGAACAATCAATATCAAGCATCTTTTACTTTGCCAACGATTGATTCTGTCTCATTTCCCATTGCTCATAAAAAAAAAAAAAGGGACATTTGGGCTCGATTTTTATTTGTATTTAAGAGATGACAGAGATGCAGGTAGCTGAAAAATTCATGGAAACTTCCCTGGTGTTGCTCGTGGGGCTTTAGCAGCAACCTGGAGGGACAGGACTGCCCCAAGAGTGCAAACTTCTCTCCTAGGTCATCCTCTGAAGAGCACAAATAAGTATGACAATTGCTTAAAACTCTTAGGGAAAGGCTTCTTCTACAGGATGTTGCAGATATTTTATTTGCAGAATTTGTGGGTTGAAATCTTGAGCACCTTTAAAAGTATTGCTTAAAAAAACCCAACCTTTTTGTTAAAAATATGTAAGGAGTCCTGTCTTTTTATTCAGGTATTTTATTTTAATCAGTGCTGAAGTATAACTTGAAGCAGATCTAAGCTGGCTCCTGGAATTTTCAGGTGGTTGTTGTGTTGGTGTCAATATCAGCTCCACAAACACAGGGCTAAAAAAAAAGTCCTTCAATTCCAATTAATCTGATTTTGAAATTCCTATGTCCTGGAAAGGCCAGCACCACAGAGCTGAACAGACCACCTGTGTGCAGCTCCTGGATAATGTCAGGAGTTTGACAAAAGATGTTTGGTTCAGAACATGGCCAGAGTCAGCAGAATCCACCTCAACATTGTTGAGTGATGTCAAAACCTTGAGTAAATGCTGACAAATGCCACCATCATTTGTGCCAGGAACAAGAGAGCTCCACAATATCAAAATTCCCTGTACAGGCAAGAAAAGAGACTCTTGTAAATTCTAAGGACTAAACTGTACCTTGCTATTGAAAAGAAAACAAAGAGCTTTGAGACAAACCCTGCTTTTCTGTCTTGAGAGGAAATTCTCTTTTCATCCTCGAGCAGCAATAATAAAGATAATAAAGCAGGATAAGCAGCCTGCTTTTATTGAACCGCTTCAGAATGGAGCCCTTAACAACATGTTCCCTTCCATCCTGTGATTCCTTCTGACTACAATAAAGTTGAATCAGAGAGTTTGGAGCCTCGTGCTGGGGATGTTCAATCAGCTCCACGGAGTGTCCGTGCGAGTTAATGCCGCGGGAGGGAGGCGGCGCCTGAGCGCTGGTGGAAGATTTGTGTTGGGTTCTGCTAATTCAGACACATCCCAGCAGATGTCTGATTAGACTAATTTAAAATTAAATGGCAAGGAAGGAAAAAAAAAGTTTGCATTCATTGAAAGTGATGGAACAAAAGATGAAAACTCTGTATCTCTTTGTTTGTAGAGCCTGGAGTGTCTGGAAGCGCTGAGCTCGGCCGCCTCCCGTCCCCTGCTCTCCATTCAGCAGAACCCACCCAGACACCAAGGCTGCACGTTCCCATTGCAGAGATTCGTTTCAAATAAGCAAACACTCCGAGTTAAACAAACATTTGGCGAGCGCAGCACTCTGGGATAATCAGGGGAATTGAAAATAAGGAGGCAAAGACGCTTTGCTCATCCTCCACAGGCTGGAATTCCAGCTGCCACCGTGGGCTCGGGTTCTTTGGCAATATCAGATGTCCTGGGTCAGGAGTCTTTCCACGTGTTTTGAGGGAAATGAGGATCTGTATTTCCTGATGTTGTACCTAATCCTTTTCTGGAAGATGTTTGCATGACTCGGAATTGTTTGTGCATTTCTTGGGGTTTTATTCTGGTTTAGTGTTGAGCAGTGCTGGGTTTGGACAAGTTCTGTCCCACAGAGGGTGTCGAAATGAGGTGTGGAAGATGCTTGGAGTGCTTCTCTCTAGATTTGCCTCTTCAAAGATGAAGGAAAAATGTAAGAAGTAACTTTCTAATCGGGATAGATATTCTGGATAATTAAAAAAATACCTCAGAGTTGAAGTGGGGTTGGATGATGAAGATGATGATGATTAATATTGTTATTTATTTAAAGGAATTAATGTATATGTATTAAAAAATACACTCCTTACCAAATTTCCAGCTCTTTCGGCACAGTACCGTAATTCTGATTATTTTTAGCCTAATTTTACAATTTTGCTGCTTAACCCTGCCAAAGGAGGGAAGTGCTCACACAACCAACCTCCTCCACCACATGAGACAGAGAGGAGGTGCTGTCCCATTTAAATGTTTGGACACATTTGATTTTTTTTTTGTAATACTTTTGAAGGAAAATATCTGATATTTTTCCAGGCATCCATATTGCAGCTTGAAAATCCTTCTATTTTTAATCTGGTGTCTGACTGTCAAGGCTGGACTCAATAATGTTTTCATGACAGCCCATATGCTTCCAATGTACTTCCTACAGCTAAAACTTTGGAAATTCCCTGTCAGCAGGCCCAAACCCATTGGAGTTTCATTCAACAGCCAAAAGTTTGGAGTTTTTTAATCTGCTTTCCCATAGTTACCTCTGGAAGTTTCTTGGGGCAGAATTAAATGGCTGCTCCATGCTCTCAGTATATTGCAGGGAATATTAAAGATCTACCTGCAGTACCTAAGGCTACAAACATAATGTATGCAATTAAACCCCAGATAATAACTTTTCAAACTTGCCTTTAATATCCAACAAGTTTCAAATTAAAATGGAATTTTAGCCAATATAGCCTAATTTAATATATTAAAAAAGTTCTGCTGTATTTTTTTTTTTTTTTACTGCAACAGATGCACATCTCAGCTCTTATTTTATACCAAAGGTGCTGTGGTTCTGTGAGAAAGGGGTTTTTAGGGAAAGCAGATGTTTGCTTTGATTGCTTCATGAGCTGCTGGAGGAATTAGGAGCTCCAGTTCTTGTGTTGGCAGTTTCCTGTGTGGATGCAGAGGGGTGATCTGTTCTTTGCATTTCCTCTCCTCTGCTACCTGTTTTATCCAAAAAAAGAGATTGCAGAGTCCTTATTTTCCAGCTCTGGTGGTGAACTGGGGTCATTCTACTTGAGGGATTTGAGGGGAAAATAGGAATCTTGTCACCAGAAGCACAAATCAAGGGGAGGGAGACTTGGAGAGGTGGAGCTCTATTCAGAGATAACTTCCAAGAGATGTGGAAGGGGCAGGATTTGTGTTTTAAACAGGTTCTGTTCCTCATGGTTCCTTCTGGGCTCTGATTCTCGAGGCTGGGCCTCCTGAGGCAGGATGTGGCAGCAGGCTCCTGGTTCCCCCTTGTGCCACCTCTGATGCCAGGGTTTAATAGGGGGGAGCACGTTTTCCCTAAAGGGGCAGCTAAAATCCACTAATCCTCGTGTTCCCTCCTCGAGCAGAGCAGATCCTGCTCCATGTGTGGCAACCTCGGTTAATCTCAGCACGTAACCCAGATGGCATTTTCCTGGGGAGACAGTTTATGGATCAGCTCTGCACACTCCTCACCCTCTTCCATCAGGTTTATGGGGCCTGGAGGAGAGGAGCTGCTGGATTAGGAACAGCTGGCACAGGCTGGATTTGGGGAAGATGGGAGTGCTTTGGGTACTGAGCCAAACAGCAGCGCCCAGGCTCTGCTCCTCCAGCGCTGTGAAGGATTCTGGACAATTAGGTGGCACCAGGTTGGATAAAAGCACTCCAGAAAATTTTTACCTCTTCTTTCAGGTGGGATCTCTGCTGAACCACCCACATATTCATCATTTTCAGCCTTCAGCCAACACTTTTGGATCAGCAGGTGTAATTTGCTCCTGGTTTCTGCAGCCCCAGCTCTGCACACAGGCCCACGCACGTGCCTGAGAAGAAATGGAGCTTTTCAATCAGGCTTTCCATGAACCTCTGAGGCAATTCTGTGTGACACACTTTGGAAATCCCTCCTTGGGCACACTGGGGCAACAGCAGAGTAATAAACTGGACAGGAAACATAAACAGTGGAGTTGGTTGCACAGCAGTTTGAGAGGAAACAAGGACGCTGCTCCACTCTGTCCTGGGAGAATCTGTGCTTTTGTCTTCCAGGGCTCCTGCAAAGGCAGGAATGGGATTTTCAGCTTGAATGGCTACATGCAAACAGGGGGCTAAATGTTCCTCCAGCTGCTTTCCTTCTGCTCCCCTCTCCTGTAAAAACAAGGCATCAAAGCTGAAATGATCCCCCAGGCCCCCAGTTTTTAATGCTGTAGGACAACTGGTGCCTGGAGAAGACAGATCTGTATGGCAGCAACAGTAATGATTTTTAATTTGCATTTCAGTACTCAGGTTATTGCAGATATAAAACTTCAATTATAACTTTAAAAGGCTGTCTGGATGTGATCCAGTGCGTGCTGTAGGAGAGGGAACAGCCCCTGCCCCAAACCTGTTTGTGCTGCAGGTGCTGCTTCCCCTCAGGAGCCAACAGGAGGCAAATTTTGGTGTTATTGGGATTTTGGGATCAGATGTTGATATCTTGTATGTTTTACAGAAGAAGGAAATGTTGGTACCCAGAGGAGGAGGAGGAGATTTCCACTTTACAGTTAAATGCAGGATCTGCCTTTCCAAGGTGGCCTCAGCAGAGATAAAGTAGTTTTTCTCTTCTTTATTCCCCAATGTCATTTGTTACCATGTGGTCTGGTTTTGATATTATAAATACCTCTATCTCCCCTTTCCCTTTGCTGGGATTGGATTCTAATTTGAGATAAGTGGATAACAGTGAGACCTTCTTCTTCTTAAAGGCTTAGTGAATCCATATGTGGGTATCTCAGCTTTCCAGCACATCCTCCAGCATATCTGATGGACAGCAAGAGAGTGCAATGCTATTTTCCAGAAAAAAAACAGGGAGCAGGGAAAAACATCTTCCAGTGCTGGTTGTGGCACTGAACACAGATATTCACTGAAATAATGCTGTTTGTAATTGAAATATTTTTATTAAATGGAGGAACATCACAAGGTTTATGGGGTTTTAAAAGCTAAAATGTTTTGTTAAAAGGGTTTTTTTAAATTTTGTATCCATTCTGCCACGTGTGTCTCAGGTTTCAGGGATTTTATGCAGCAGTAAAATCAAAACAAAACTCCATTGTGAGTTCCCACGTTGTTGCAAACACCACCCTAAAGAAATAACTCATGGGGTAGTTAATACAATTAGGATTTTTCATAAGGCAAAGCAAGAGTTAAGCCTGATGCTAAAGAAGGTGGAGAAATTTTTATTTAGAATAGAACTGCAGAACTGTCAAACTCCCAAAACTCAGGAAAAGAAACTACTAAAATTTAAGAATATTTTAAAAAAGAAGGAGGAAAGGATGAAGATGATAATTTCATTTTTATGTTTGATTAGCAGGAAGACCTGGAGGGATTTATATTCTGATGGAAACTGATTTTGTGAGTTCACCATCAGAAGTTCATGGAGTTGTTTTTATCATTATCATCACTAAACTTTGACCGTCCTTCAGAACCTGAGGCAGGATTGAGTTGGGATTTCCCCCCTTTTCCATAGAATATTTTATTTGTCATTTAAAAATCGTCTGAAGCAAAGCTGAGATGACCAAAAAACTCATGGCCAGGTGCAAGTTGCATTTAAAATTTAATATTTTGGTTGTATCTACTACATCCATTACATTCCTGAGTTCATCTCTTTGAACAGGGAGGGTGTAAAATATCTTAAATTTTGTGCTGCAAGTAATTATTGGCTTGCAATTTCAACATAACTATCCAATGCACAGTTCATGTTGTGTAATTAGTACCACAAAGAAGCAGGGTGGAGATGTGCTAAGCAGGAGTGAGCTTGAAACATTATTCATTAAGAAAAAGAAAGCATTCCAGACTATTCCAATGTGTAACTGGAACCAAAAAAAGAGCATATTTCGGGGGGTTTTTTTTCAGTTTTTATACTGAGCTAATTCATGAAGAAATTTATTAATTGAACATTGTGATGAAAGACAGGAAAGGCTGAAAATACTGGGATTCAGAGCACACAGTGCCTATTTTTAACATAACTTTAAAACTGAATTTCTGATTCACAATGGCACATTCCCCTCTCAGAAGCTGTTTGTGTACTCCCAGTCTGTGACACGCGAGTGGAGGTTGACATATCAATGTGATTCATTAATAAAAATCATCCTGTCCATGTGTACAAACTGAGGCCTTTTGCAGGCATCCCTAAACAATCCCCATCTGCCCGAGGGGCTGCAAGCGTGGCTGTGAGCAGAACAGAAACCTCCACCACCCAAATCACAGCCTGGAAAATTCCACATTTTTTCGCATTTCATGGGCTTGTGGCAGATGGGAAACTTTTCCAAGTTGTGCTGTTTCAGACATCCCCGTGGAATGCACTTTTCCTGGATATTTTTTTTTCAAATTGGCTTTTGAGAAGCCCAACTCAGCAACAGTTCTGTTTATCAATGTAACAGCAAGCCTGCAAGTGAGCACAATTGGAGTTCTCACAGATGTTTTTCCTGAAGGGCAGTAATAATGGTAGGTTCTGAGCAACTTCCATACCTGGGAGCTTCAAATATCCTTCCAGAAAAATCTCCTCAGCTGTGCCACAAGTACTGTGGCACCTCTGCCAAAAGAGAAGTATAAAAATAAAAGATAGGAGCACAAAGGAGGGACTTTTTTGAGTGAAATCTGGGACAAATTCAACATTTGAAGCTGATTCCATCCCCTGCCTGACTGGATCCCTGACCTTTATAGTTTGTGTGGGGGCTGTGCTGATGGAAAACAGGGAATCTCATCACTTATTTTACCTTTTCCCAGTCTTTTTTTTTCCCAGTGCTTCCCAGATTGCCACCCTCTGCTCTGCTTAACCAAAACCAGGTGAGGTTTTTTTGAGGGTGAGCGAGGTAAGGGTTTGTTCCCTCTGCAGATCACAACACCTGACCTGATCTTTGGAGCAGTCCTTGAGTCACCAAAATTATTTTTGCAAATAGTTTTGCTCGCCTGTGTGTCCGGGGAGGGGATTTCCGTTTGCCTGTTTGTGTTTTTAGGTGTTTAAACCACCTGTGGGCAATGACCACGACTTCCCAAAGGATGCTCCTTCTCCAAGCAACCACAACTGAAAACAAACTGCTCACAGAGAGCCCTGGGTGGGCTCCAGCAGCTGATGGGTGCCAGATCTCCAAACCTGAGGTCCTAAAGTGAAAAAAAAAACAACAAAAAAAAAACCAAAAAAAAACCAAAAAAAAAAACCAAAAGAAAACCACACCAAAAAACAAACAAACAAAAACAAAACAAACCAAACAAAACAAAAACAAAACAAAACAAAACAACAACAACAAAAAAACCCCAACCAAACAAAAAAAAACACAAAAAAATCAAAACAAACAAACAAAACACAAAAACCAAAAAAACACCAACCAACCAACCAACCAAAAAAACCACAAAAAAACCAAACAAACAAAAAAACAAAAAAAAAACCCCAAAAAAGCCCCAAAAAAACCAACCAAACAAACAAAAAAAAAAAACACACCAAAAAAACCCCACAAACAAAATCAACAACAAAAAAAATCACCAGTGGTGGGGAGGAGGCATTTGGCACCTGGAATAATTCATTCCATTTGCTGGAAAGGAGCAAACCAGCAAAATCCAGGTTTTTTTGGTGTTTTTTTTTTTTCGAGAATGTCCACTGCTGTGGTGGTTTCTCAGGCAATCCAATTCCCAATAAACAGCACAAAACTGAGCAGTTTGGGGCTGTCCTCACCCACCCCCAGGCTGAGCCCCTGTGCTCTTTGCTCTTCCAAAAGCGAGGGCTCTGGCACGGGAGTTGTTTTTGCTGGAATTAGACAAATGCAGGTGGCAAGGAGAGTTAATTATGTAACAGTGGGAATGAGAGAGCTCCTGAAGGATTTGAGCATTTTCCAGTGATCCTAATCTGCTTGGGAGCACCTGTGAGGGAACATTTCACAGGAAAATGGGGCTTTGGAGATGTGCGTGGTCTTGTCCCAGAATTCTTTTTTTTTGTGCTGAATTTGAGCATAAAAAGGGCGAGGAAACAGCTGGGCAAGGACAACAAAGAGTGATAGCACAGAGAAAAGCATAGAAGCTCTTACTTCTACAGGAAAATAACCTAAAGCACATCCCTGGGGGTGTCCAAGTCCAGGTTGGAGCAGCCTGGGACAGTGGGAGGTGTCCCTGCCCATGGCAGGGGTGGCACTGGATGGGCTTTAAGGTCCCTTCCCAACCCAAACCATTCTGGGATTCACCTCAGCAGCTACACAATCAGTGCTCCAAGAGCTTCCATGAAACAATTCACATTAAAGCAGTAAAAAAAATCAATTTCCATGTGCGTAACCTTGATAAGCAGGAGCCAAAGGTGATCAGAAAAGAGGAGCTGGCTTTTTGGTGCAGGTAACAACAGAAGGGTGGTTCCACCTCTGGAAATGGTGAACACCTGGAAGTTTGTAACACTGACAGAAAAAAAAAAAAAACAAAACCAAAACCAAAACCAACTAAACAAGTTAAAAAAACCAAACAAAAACCAAACACCCCCCCAAAAAACACCCCAAAAAAACCCAAAAAACCCCAAAAAACCCCCAACAAAACAAAACAAAAACCAACAAAAAAACCAAAACCAAACCAAACCAAAAACAAAACCAAAAACAAAACACACAAAAAAACCTCCACACACAAAAAACAAAACCAAAACCAAAAACAAACAAACAAACAAACCCAAACCTACAAAAAAAGCCTCTTGTGCCAGTGCTGGCTGTCAATGTCCTGTGGTGTTCAGGGTCACTGGAGTGTCCTCACCTCCAGTGCTCACTCCCTAAATTTTGTGCAGTGCAGCACCCTGTGTTTTATGGTCAGCAGCTCTGCCCTGGCAGGGGCTGTATATATTTTAAGTATATTTACAGCTCTGGGCAGTCTGTTTTAGCAGCTGATAAATGGGTGCCAGCAGGACCCTCGGCAGCCTCGGGGTCAGCACTGCTTGGAGGCAGTCCCTGAATTAACCTGGATTTCAGCAGCTTGAGGATGTTTTGCTGCAGTCCTGGTTATTCCATCTGCCTGCAGATCTCAAACTTTCTGTTCTTGCTGCTGCTTCTGACAGAATCTCCACGAGGATATAAAAATCCAGGGAGAGAGGTGCATTTGGGGGAAGGTGTTGGTGTTTCTCAGAGGATAATTGGCTGATTTCTGCTTTGCCAGTACAGATTCATGAGGGAAAAGTCACTTTTTTGGATTATTTTTTTAGTTCTGGGAAGCAGGTAAAGCATTGCTTCTGTTGCCTTCAGTCTGTAAATGCCAGTGTGGCACATAAATCAGTTTTTGGCTTTCAGAAAAGAAGCATCTTGGGGTGCAGAGATAGAAATTCAGAATTGGACCTTTTTTACCCTTTTATCATAGAAATGCACTTCTTTCAATGCCAATTTTCTTTCTTTTTTTTTTTTTTTTTTTTCCAACAATCATCCTTATTTTGGCACCTGTTTGTCGTGCTGGAAGGTAGAGTGGTGCCAGCTGAAAGGGAGGGGAAAGACACAGCTAAAAAATGGTTCTGCCTCCTGTTCAAAGGGTCCTGATTGTCAAAAATCTTCCCAAAAAGCTTCCAAAAAATCTTGCCCAAAGAGCTCTCCCTGTTTTTAAAGCGCTTTTTTGAAAAGCTGTTGAAATCCACAGTGTTTTTTCCTTAGACAACCCTGTGTCATACCCACTGGGGAGATGGAGCAGGCCCTTAATGGTGGTAATTTTATTACCACGACTCAAAAAGCATTAAAATCACAGAATTGTTAAGGCTGGAAAAGCTCTCCAAGATCATTAAGTCCAATCTTCAGCCAAACACCATCATTCCCACCCAGAGATTGGGAGCACAGGGACTCCAGGGCCAGTTCTGGCAGCAGATTTGTTGTTACCTCTTCTGAACTGTCGTTTTTGAGGTGCACAAAATAAGGACAGAGGTGACCAGCACTTAAAAACCCCTGCCTGTGATCAGCCTTCTCCACAGGTACCTCACACCGAAAGAGGTTTTTTGTATATTGACGTTTTCCTCAAAATTTGAGTTTACTTTTTGATCAAAATGAGTGATTTGCTTTTCCTGGCAGCTCTTGGAAAGTTCTTGATGACTGCAGCCCTTTGGGGAGCCAGAACCTCCACTCAGCCTCTGCAGAGGCAATTCCAGCACCACTCTGCCCTCACTCACGAGATTTCTTCCAGTTGGATCATTCTCCCATTTTCACAGTGAAAGAATATCCTTCAGCTGGTTCCCTAAATGTCTTACAGTGAAAAAAAAAAGAACTTTTGTTGGCGTTTCTAAAAGCCTGAGAGTGGAGAACATCCAAACTGATTTAGTTTTAAATGGGGTGAAATAAATTTTGCTCCAGCACCGTTTAGTGGGGGCACATTGTGAGGTCAGGACCCCAAAAAGGTCACAGGTAAGAAGTGGGGGACACCCTCCCTGAATCCACAGAGCCAAGTGTGCAGTGATAAATATTAAATGATGTTTTTGGCTAGAGGATGATTTGTATTCCACGGCTGCATTTCTGGTATTCGAGACAGAGGAGTGAATTTGTATCCCGTGGAGATGTTTTATTTATGCTTTCGTATTTCCAAACTTGATAAACACAGACACCAAACTCAGAAACATAGAACTCCTCTTAGTTCATCCAGTTTTTAATGTAATTTTGCTAGAATTCAATAGTTTAAGGTGAAAACAGGAAAAAAAATCCCCAACTCCTTGAACTAACCATGGTTTGGGACTGGAAACCTGTGGGGTTTTTGTAGCATCCTAAGGAGCAGACAATTGGAAAGGCCAGGAGAATTTTTAAAATTCCATGTTGTGGAGAAATGGGGAAAACCTTCATTAGAAATGAGCCTCCTCACAGATTCTGGGTTCATTGCAGCCCAACTAAAAAATCTCAGTGTGCTTAACCCTGTTGCAATTAAGAGGAAAACACGTGGAAACAACTGGGGCTGGCATCCATCACTGGCTGTGCTCCTGTTTTAAAGGACATCTCTGTCTATAATGTGTTCACATGGACATGGTGCTCATCCCTGCTTTTCAGGGAAGTCCTGGGGAATATTATTCCCAGTCCAGCCTAACCACAACATCTGGCCTGATCTTTGGAGCACTGTGGTGCTCGAGTTACTCTTGAGTTTTTTTGCAAATAATTTTGCTCACCCGGGTGTTTGGGGAGGGGATTTCTGTTTGCTTGTTTGTGCTCGAGGTGTTTAAACCATCTCTGGGCAATGACCACAACAGGACAGGGACACCACTGGTCCCAGTTTAACCTGTGTAGAACCTGCCCCACTGGTTCTATAGGATGGGAGAAGTGTTCAAGATTGGACCTGGAATAGTGGAAGGTGTTCCTGTCCCTGGCAGGGGGTTGGCATTAGGTGATCTTTAAGGTCCTTTCCAACCCAAAACATCCTTTAGTTCTGTGATACGGAGAGTATTTAAGGGATTTCTTGCTGTTACAAAGCTGTTCCAGGTGTTTGGGGCTGAATAATGTCACATAATGTCACTGGAAAAGAGGATGGGAGCTCGGGGAAGGAATGCTAGCAGAGGCTGGAGCAGGAAAACCTGGTGATTTTTTTTTTTTTTCTTTTTTCCCTTTAGGACCTCAGATTTGGAGATCTGGCACCCATCAGCTGCTGGAAACCCACAGATCCAGCTCTTCCACATTGCAATTCTCCTGCAAAGTGCACCAAGCATGGCCTGTGTGCCTCCAGGTTCCGTGGGCTGGCTCGGAGAGCTCCCCTGGCTGCAGGGAGAAGTCATGGCTGGGACTCAGCTGGCCTCTGCTTGCCTGCAGGTGGCTTGTTTTCCAAAATATCCTTGGAACTGGAGCCTGCACACATCTGCCTGATGCTTCCCCATAACAACTTCCCAGTTCCAGTGATGCTCTTCGGGTTGGCAGTCTAAGGTGAGGATGTGGACAAGTTGTTGGGAGGCTGGCCCGGCACAGAATGGAGATGACTTGGAAAATGTTGAACCATTGGTCATCTGGAATCCATTCCATTCCTGCCAGGGAAAGGCAGAACAGAGAGCTCCAATTAGCTGCTGCTCATTTGCAACCATGTCGGTTAATTAGCTGAAGGACGACCAGATGGGGAAGGATTTCTCACAGAGCTTTCACAGGCACTTCTTCTTGCCCAGTTTCCAACACTTGGGATTTTTATTTTTTTCCCATTTTTCCAGGGGGCTGAACACAAGGAAAAGAAATTGGACTCCCAATCCTTTGTTCCTTTGTGAGAAGGGTTGGGTTCTCCTTAGGCTTCGGTTTGCAGGACACCCAAGTGAATGGATGATGGAACCCCTGGGACGTTGTGTCAGCAAAGATCCAGCTTTGCTGTCATGGATGGGACCTGGGAATGGTTGGGACTGAAGTCAGGCCATGGATGGGAGCTGGGAATGGATGGGAATGAAGTCAGGCCATGGATGGGAACTGGGAATGAAGTCAGGCCATGGATGGGAACTGGGAATGAAGTCAGGCCTTGAGGTTCAGCCTCTGCCCACTGCCCTGGTGATCCCAGAGCCAGAGGGGACAGACAAAAGCAGAAAAATCCTTTCTCCCAAGCTGACCATGGGTCCACTGTGCACTCCAGGGCACCTCTGTGATACAGGTGGGCTCAGAGCTGACCTGTATCACAGAGCTGACCCTCCAGAGCTGCACGGGGTGGGGGGGGTTTGGGGATTGCAGAAGGAGCTGGAAATCTCTCTCCTCCTTCCTATTCCAGCACAGCTACAAGGATCTTGAAGAAATGGTTATCTTGGACTGTGGATGCACCCAGGTGGGTCCATGTCCTAAAATATGATGATACGTGAATCACAGGTCACATTTGGCAATGTCGCCCGTTCTGATCTGAGCACCTGTCTCCAAGAGCACTGATCAAGCCTTGCCTCCAGGGCAGAGACTCATCTGCACCTTCCTTCCCCCATATTTACATTTTTAGAGCTCTATTTTCCACAGTCAGTGCCCTGCTTCCCCAGACTCTTGTTTGTGCCTCCCTCACTTCAGGCTCCTCCACGACTCCTCGCTTCCTTTGACATTTCTTTTATTTCTCTCCCGTGCACCAGCTCACGTTAACACATGTTAGAACAGCAGCATCCTCTTGTAGCACTGGTTTTAATTAGTCTGCACCTTCCCCTGGGATGGCTGCGTGCTCCAAAGCTTTCTGCAGGTGCTGTTCTGTGCTCTGTGACTGCATTACCTGCAGGTGACACAATGCAGGAGGTGCTTCTGTTTTAGATGACTCCAAAAGTCCTCCCCAGCCTGCAGAACTCTCTGATCTTCACTGATGAAAAATCACTGGCAATGTGGACGAATATTTTTAATGATGAGGGAAGGGAGAGATGAAGGTGGGCACTTTCAAAGCTGCTTTGTGGGTTTGGTGTTCAGAGCCCACTTGTTTGAAGGGGAGCCAGTGTCTGAGCGCCATCGATGTATTTCAAGGATTCTTTGTTTCAAAATGTGTTAAGAACAGGACTGGAGGAGCAGTTTGTAGGATCAATAAAGCAGGTGCTGATAGAGTGCAAACAGGCTGTTTTATCCTCGTTTTCGCTGTGCTTACAATGACTAATCCCAAGAGTAACTGCAATGAAGTTCTATTAGCTGTGCTACGAGGGCCTGCACTTGTCTCCCTGAATCTGCCACGCCACATTTTCCTATTATCATACCCTGCACAGAGCCTTTGATAACTTCACAGCTCCCTGGGTTTGGCTGGTAGGCTCCATAAACCCTGACTAATTATTTTTACATCCTACATCTCCTCGTTACGACGTTTGCCCGGCTCTCTGCGCCGTGCTGCTCGCAGCGAGTTTTGTGAAACACATCACACCATCAGGAGCTCTGCTTCCCCAAGCCATGGAAAATCTAAAGCCTGGAAACTTTTGCTCAGTGTGCTTTCCAACACCTGGGATCTTGGCTTTGCTTCTGTGAGCTGCATCTTGGCCCATTTAATTGCTCTTCTGCTTGTATGGAGCTGATGCAGCTGTACTCAGAGTATTTATTATAACTGACCATTTACCCCGGTTCTGTGCAGAATCCCAGAGTGGTTTGGGGTTGGAAGGGACCTTAAATCCCATCCAGTCCCACCCTATCCATGGGCAGGGACACCCTCCACTGTCCCAGGCTGCTCCAAGCCCCAGTGTCCAACCTGGCCTTGGGCACTGCCAGGGATCCAGGGGCAGCCACAGCTGCTCTGGGCACCCTGTGCCAGGGCCTCACAGGGAAGGATTCCTTCCCAATATCCCATCCAAACACGATGATGTGAGATGCTGTAATATTTCCTGAAGCCAAATCCCTGTTGATTTTAGCAGGATTTAGCAGTAGATTAGATGAGGATACACTTTCTGCAGGGAGTGTGTGGGGAGAGTGTAGCTGAGCTGTCCCTAACAGATCTTGAGTTGTTTCTAAGACAGAGCCACAGTGGCCAGTATTCCGTGTTCCACTGAATTACTGCCTTCAGGAAGATTAATGGTGGCTTGAGGCAAGAGTGCAATCCTGCTTTATTTCTGGTTTAATTCATAATTTGCTGTTCCTTTCTTGCCTGGTGGTTGGTGCCAGCTCTGTTCTCTTGTTGCTTCCATGAGAAACAGATGTGAAGCCAACACCTGACACTGGAGCTTGAGTCTTGCTCCTCTTGGCATTATTGATCACTTCAATTAATGCTTTTCCAGGAATGAGACCTGGAAAGGCCCAGAGCAGCAGCAGGGAAGAGGCAGAAGTGCCTGTCCCCACTCCAGTCCAGGGCTTTTGTCCTGCCCTCCTCCAGGAGAGGGAAACAACCCCACATGTGAAGCATCCCTCAAAAAAGCATTTTGTTCTCGAGTGTCTTCTCATTTCCTTGGGATTTACTGCATTCTGTCTGTGCCACACGTCACCTGGGGAATGTGGCTCGAGCTGCTGCCTGCACACCTTGGGGATACTCAAACACTCAGGAAAATCTGCATTTTAAGACACCGATTTCTGAGCCTGCACTCTCTGACAGATTGGATTCACTTTGGATGTATAAATTACCTTTTTAACTATTGATAAACCACCAGAGGAAGGGACGTGCTTCGGGCTGGATTGGGGTGCAGGAAGGTGGTGAGATTTGTTGGGAAATGGAAGCACCAACAATTTCCCCACACCCTGCTGTGTGAAAGTGCGTTCTGGCAGAACTCCTGGTGTCAGCGGGCTGGCTCTCCCGGCTCACAGGAAGGTGGCTTAGCTAAAGCTGCATTGTGTGTCCCCCCTTCGACAGAACTGAAAAGAGAAAAGGCTGCCAGGAGACAAAGAATGAAACAAAGAATTAAACGCTTGTGCCATTAAGCCTTCGACGTTTGCAGACAGGGCTTTGGCAGAGCTTGACTTCCCTGCGCTAAGCACCGCGTCCGGGTTTGGTCATTTAGTGACTTATTAAAGCCCTCAAAGCTTTTCCAGGATTTCTTCTTTTGTTAACTGCTGTCAGACGAAGCGTTTTTAAGGCTTTTCTCTCTTTTCTTGTGTTACAGCCCTGCGATATTCAAATCGGGCAAGCGGAAAGAGCGGTGATTTAATTATGAATGTGGAAATTGCAGGAGCTCCCTGTGACACGCTCACACGTTCTCAGGACACGAGTGGAACATCAGTGAATCTGCTGTTATATTTACAGGTAACCACAGCTATCCAGCTCAGGGAACCTTTTCAGCTCAGCTCCACGATGGTTTCTGTGGGAGATGATCTGTCATTTGAAAACCTTGACAGTGGAAGTTAGTCCACAATAACCCACCCACAGTCCAAAGCAGTTCTGTGGCTTTTTAAAACACACTGAACAGGCTCCTGTGTGGAAATAAACAGCATTTTAACTTTTCTGTGATGGGAATCGATGGGGTTTTGTCTTTGGGACAGTTTCCACCCCCATTATTTTTTTTTTCATTCAGACAATTAAGCACCGGTTTGCTGGGACAGAAGTGCAGCTAAAAGACTGAGCTGGTGCTTCAGTGATTCTTCATTAATAAATGCAGCTGCAATTGGCCTGTGAGGGAGGTGAGAAGCTGAGAGCTCTTCAGGAGCAGGAACTTTGCCTTTCCAAGCTCAGTGGGAGCAAAGCCACCTCACAGGAGGGCTGCAGGTGATGGAGAAACTCTCTTACTGTGAGGTTTCCACCAAAAAAAGCTTTGCTCCTCCAGTTCTGCTGCTCTGCAGCTCAGGGGGGACGATCCCAGGGTTTGGATGTGTCAGGATGGGTTATCCCAGCCCAGGGTGTGGCTCTGCCTCCATCCTGGTCCTGCCTGGTTTTTGCTTTGCTGGGACATTGCAGCCACATCCCTGTCACTGCCCTCACTCCAGAGAAGGGATTGTGGCCACCAGAGCAGGTGAGATCTTTGGAGCATCACCCTGCTGGTTTAATAAGGATATTTTACAGATCTGTGGTCTACAGCAAGCAGAAAAAAAATACATATAATAAGTCCAGAAATATTATATACTAGGTGTTGTAATTAAAAATTTTATTTATGATATTTTAGTCCATTTGAAATGTTGAGAATAGCTCTGGGTTTAATGCAGGAAGGATTTTTTTTTTTTTAATCTACATATAAAAGAAAAAGGAAAAGGAATATGGTTGTTCTAACATTTTAAGCGCATTTATACCAAGTATAAACTAGAATCCTGGATTTTATTTTTTAATGAAACTTAATTCAGCCTAGTTAGGAAGCCAATAACCATATTTCCTAATTCAGTTTATTAAAGTAATAAACACAGCTATTCCAGGAAATGAAAACATTTCAGGGGGTGAAATAGAGAGTTCTCTGAAGAAGATACTCAAGTGTGGGTACCAGGCATTTCACAACCCTTTTGGTGCTAATCAGAGTTCTGTGTTTTTGGAGATGCTGGGTGTCACCTGGTCTCACTGAGGCTGGGGATGTCAGAGATTCTCAGCATTTTGAGAACAACTCTGGCTGGTTTGGATGTGTAAGGCAGATTTAGATGTCTGATTTTAAGCAAGGAGACCTTCAGGTGCTTCTCTTGGGCCCTGGCTTTCAGAGACAGCATCAGCTGCATGAAGCCTGACAGGACAGAGCTGGAATTGTGTTTAATAACGGACTGAACCCTTCCCAGGCTACAGAGCAGGGACACCAAATACAACAGGAGAGGCCACCAGCAATGTTCGTTCTTCATCCTCATCACTGGGTTCCTGGAGATGGAAGGAAGAGCAAAGTGGAAAACACAAAAATTGGTATTTTGCCATCAAACTGGGATAGGAATGTCTGGGTTCTTTCTCGTTGAAGTCCCAGAATGGTTTGGGTTGGAAGGGGCCTTAAAAATCATCCAATTCCTTCCATGGGCACAGAAACTGTGGCTGCCCCTGAATCCCTGGCAGTGCCCAAGGCCAGGCTGGATGGGGCTTGGAGCAGCCTGGGACAGTGGAAGGTGGCAGGGGTAGCACTGAATGACTTTTTAGATCCCTTCCACCCCAAACCATTCTGGGATTCTCTGGATTTCTGAGTTCCTCATTTTTTTTCTCACTCACAAACCTCTGTTGTTTCCTCTTGTGGCTCTCTAAGGATATTGGTTGCTTTCCTTTGAAAGCAGAGAAGAGGAAAAGGGAACGAGCAGCTCTTGACATGAGGCAGCCAAATCTGTGCTGGCAGTGCAGGGTAGCACAGGAAACCTTTCCCAGCTGCAGCAGTATTCAGCAGAGCTCTGGGAATATGAAACAAGGAGACTTTCAGTTATTTCCAGAGTCCTGTTACCAGCCAGTGTGTTTCCTGGCAATATTTAGGAATTCAGCAACTTTCTCTCCCTCTCCAGGCAGAGCAGATCACTTGAGTGTGCTGGAGAGGAGCACTCGGAGGGAAATGGGAGCAGAGGCACTCACGAGGAGCAGGCACTTGGAGAAAGGCTTTGGAGAGAGCTCCCAGGAAAAAATTATCCCTGATCAGCAGCTGCTGGATGCCACAGCCCTGCTGCCAGGCCTGCAGCACCTGCTCTGCTCAGGCTGTGCTCAGCAGTGTCACTCCTGTCCCTGCAGCAACTCCCTGAGCAGGGAAGGGATGCTCTGCTCCCAGGAGCAGCACTTGGATTGCGTTAGGAATTCCATCTGGATCTGGTTTTTCCTAAGCTGAGCTGAAAAACCTAGGTTTTGCCTAACTGTGAGCTGAGCTTTGGCTTTTAACCCCAGAACCTTCCAACCCCCCACACCGTGGTCACTCCTTGTTTGTACTGTGGTGTTTCTGGCAGTTCATGTTCTAACAAACAGCATTAATGTGCATTGGGATGGAAATGCTTTATTTCCTACTGGAATTTCATGCTGCTTGTGGATTTATCAATTGGATTTCCAAGGGACAGTGCTAAGCTCAGAGCCATTTTCAAAGGGGCAGGCAGAAAGTCATTAGCAACACTTCGATAATAAATTCTTCCTGTTCTGCATCAGTGAGATTTGTGATCCCCTTTACATATATTTTATTATGATTATTCAGTGGTTATCTTTTTGGCACTATTAAAGTAATCTGGAAAAGTATATTGCATATTATGAGCACTGCTTTTGTTATAGCAGGCCCCTAAGTAGGAACACAGGAACACTGAAAGGGAAAGAGAAGAGGGAAAGGATCTCCTGGGTTGGCATATCCTGTCTCCTGCTGGCACATCACATCACATAATTCCTGTCATAAATACCAGTAAATCTAAAACTCTACGTTTTGTTCAGTTTGAAAAGAAAACGTTTTCCTAATGTATTTAAAGAAGATTAAAATAAGTGTATAATCATAAACGTAATGACCGTGAGTTATAAAAGATAACAAGATTTTAGCCCTGTGGTTGCTCGATTTTGGGGTTTGGGGAGGAAGAGTCGGCTTGATGCTGTTTGGGGTTATTTCTTTCTCTGGGAGGACTTTGTGGAAGAAGCTGCAGTGACTTGGATCATTTTCTCTTGCACAGCCTCACACACAGCCAGGCTGACTCTTGGTGCAGCCTGGGGATGTTGGACCTCCAGCCCAGCTCTGTCCCATGAAAAATGGAGTTTCTTAGGGAAGAATTCTTCCCTGGGGCTGCCCCTGGATCCCTGGAAGTGTCCAAGGCTGGGTTGGATGGGGCTTGGAGCCACCTGGGATAGTGGAAGGAGTCCCTGCCCAGGCAGGGAGTTGGAACAGGAGGGGCTTTAAGGTCCCTTCCAACCCAAACCATTATTCTATTTCTGTCCTGTTTTCTGAGATAATTTTTTTTTCCATCCAGAAGCACAGGTGATGTTGTTTTTTACCAAACAGGCATTTTTTTGCCGTGGCATATTAGAGATGTTAATAACATTAATTACAATTTTACTTTGGTGTGCCCCAACACCTTGTTTTTCATTCAAAGACACAACTGGTTTTCATTCTCTAAACCAAACTCAGGTGCTGCCTGCTAAGCAGCATCCATCCCATCCCGAAATATTCTGTACCCTTCTGCACAGGTCTGAGTGGCACCAGGAAGGCTGAATTCATTCTCTCACCACACAATGCACAGCACCATCTCGTAGCTTTCCACAAACCCGATAAAAATCCTTCACAAACCAGCCCAAAATAGAAGCAGCCATAGAATTCTCTGAAGTTGTCAGCAAGATTTCTTGAATGAATGAATTTTAACACGTCTCTCCCTCAGGAAAAGGTTTCCACAGCAAAGGTTTCTGCAGCAAATCCCAACTTTCCACTGCCTATTAAAAACAGCTTGCAAATGTGATATTTATATATACACACACCCATACATTTACATGTAATTGTTGAGTAATCCACTTTTTGTTAAGAGTAGCTTGCACTTAGAGAACCAAGTCTGGCTGATCCCAGTCCAAACTCAGAAATTCAGGAGGTGAAGAGTTACTGAAAATATCAGTTGAATTAATATTTTTCACATAACATTAACTCCAGCTGTTGGTTAGCATTTTAAAAAGAAGCTTCTGAACAGCCAAATGCTCAGACACACAGATAAGCACATGAATAATTCTGGTGGTGGCAATAAGGAAACTAATTAAGGATGCCCAAATCCAAAACGTAACAAGCTGGAGCAGGAGTGATCATTACGAAATTAGCATTGCTTGATGGAGTTACAAATAACAGAGTGGTCACCCTCCACAGAGCATGAAGGGAGACAGAAAATTCTGAGAGGAGATTAACCCAAAATGAGGGAATTTTTTTTCTAGATTGCTCCTAGAAATAAGACTTGGTAAATCTGAGCTCTTAGGTGCACTTGAGGCCTTGAGCAGCTGAAAAAACCCCTAAATAAACTAACGCTGAAGTTGCAGCTCCACAAGAATTAGAGAGAAGTTAAATTTCTGCCTTTTCTATGAAGTTGGGGTTGGAATTACCTTTCTTGGCAGGTGAAATGTTCCACCAGACCGAGGGTTTCACTCAAGGTGGGTACAACATGGGAGTGAAATTCACCTCAAGGCTGGGATTGTTCTTCCAGCTCCTCCCTATGTGCTGGCAAAATGAAGTCAAAAAGTCGTGGAACGTGTGTGGAATGTTTTGGGGCTTTGTACTCCCTGGTTTCAGAGCTTTTCAGGATCAAAGCAGCTGCTGATTGCTCAGGTTGTTCTTGATTTGTCACTCCCCATCTTGGAAGCACATTCAGCCTCCAAACCTAAAGGAACTTGGCTAAATCAAATTAATGGAGGATTTTTTAATACATTTCAATGAAATGAAAGGTAAATTTCCTTAGTGCAAAGAGGAATTCAACCAACATTCTTTTCAAAGCATTAGGAACAATACTTTAATTTCCTTTTCCATCAGCTGCCTTTTAATTAGCAACTGTTTGAACACAGTTCTGACATGTAAAACCCACCTGGGATTGTTTGTGATCTCACAGAATGGGTGCTGGTTTTTTCCTGCCTAAACTGGAACTTTAACTGCTTTAATCACTTGATGAGTAACCTCGATATTGGGAGTGACAGAGGCCTTGAATGGTTTAATAACTCAGAGAAGTTCAGAAATGTGCTTTAGAGTTGGAGAAGTTCTCTCCAGGTGAACATGGGCCATAGCCTTGAAGGGTAAGGAAAAGCAGCTTGAACAGGGAGATTCTCTGGAGAAATAAAACTTTGCTTGGGATTGTTTATGTTATCACAGCCCCAGATGCATTGCTGCTCACAACAGATCTATTCCAACCTGATACTGAATTATTTTGGCTTTTCATGCTATCAGAGGAGACAGGGAAAACTCCTGACATCAGAAAAAATGCATTTCTATCCCCATGTGTGAGCATCTCTGTATGTGTGTGCTCAAAACCCTGAGTAAGGATGAAAGAGCATTTTCTGAGTCTGCGTTTCTAGCCATGATATATTATTTAATTCATAAATTATGCAGTGTCTGGGTATTTTGAGGCTGTTGCTGCTGCTGGTCCCATGGCACAGGGAGAATGTTCATGGCACAGGCACATTGGGTTGGGAGGGACCTTAAAATTCATCTCATTCCTCCCCCTGCCATGGCAGGGACACCTCCCACTGTCCCAGGCTGCTCCCAATGTCCAACCTGGCCTTGGGCACTGCCAGGGATCCAGGGGCAGCCACAGCTGCTCTGGGAATTCCATCCCAGCCCCTCCCCACCCTCACAGGGAAGGATTTTTCTCAATATCCCATCCCACTCTTTCCATGTGCAGCATTCTGGGCTGGTTTTCATTGCCCTTGTGCTGATCTTCTCTCCAGCTTCATGTTCAAGTTCTTTTTAAATCTCATCTTTCCAGGCTACTTCTGGCGGCCAGATAATTGATGATCACAGTGTTTAAATAATAAATGCAATTTCTCAGTTCAAATAAAGCCCTTCACCTCTATTTTTCCATGTTACTCTTCCTTTTTCTAGTAAATCTCATCTCCTTGCTCAGCCTAGTGATCTTGATCATTTTGTCAACAAATGGAATGGTCAAACAACCTCTCTCCACGATGTGTTTCTGCTCTGAGGAGAGCTGTGCCTTGTGAGGTTTGCTGATTCCATTTGTTTCAGTGTCAGCACTACAAGTGGTTCTGCTTCCTCCTTATTTTTTTATATTTTAAAATACTCCTAATATTTTTAAATATTTTAATATTTTAAATATTTAAAAATATTTTCTATTTTAATATTTTAATATATTTAATATTTTAACATTTAAAATATTTAAAATACTTTTAGTGTTTTCTAATATTAAAAATATTTAAATATCCAAGTATTTACAGTATCAGAAACCAGATCACCATGGTTGTACTCAGTGCTGTTTTATTTGCCTTTTAGCAGGAGTTTTTCTATTTCATTGACAACCTGATCTCTTTAACCTTCATTTGCTAAAAGCTTCTGTTCTCTTTTAAAATATACTGGGTTGGGTTCAATGTGTATTTGCAATCTCAACCTGCACAAATACATATATATTTATACAAATACATACACAGTGGCCTCTACATATGTTCATTTATAAATGTTTGGGTGCAATTTCACAGCACCATTTTGGGGAAGGCCAAGAACAGAGCAGCAAAGCTGAGCAGGGTCAGAAAATCAGATCCTTGGAGGCAGCTCTGCCAAGATCCAGACGGAATTGGGCCTTTGGGTGAGGGGATGGCTTTGGAGAAGACTCAGGAAGAGGTGAGGTGCTGCAGGAGGGATGAGCTGGGGCTCACCCTTTGCTTTTGTGGCTTCCTCTCCCAAATGAAGTGGGATAATTCCCCAAACCCCAAACTTTTCAGCTCTTTCTGGGTCTTGATGCACATCTTCTCTTACATTATGCACACCCTGTGCTTTACACACCCTACATTTTACACACCTTGTATTTTACACACCCTGTGCTTTACACCCTGTGTATTTTACACAACCTGTACTTTACACACCCTACATTTAACATATCCTGTACCTTACACCCTGTGTATTTTACACCCCCTGTATTTTACACACCCTAGATTTTACACACCCTGTATTTTACACATCCTGTATTTTACATACTCTGTGCTTTACACCCTGTGTATTTTACACCCCCGGTATTTTACACACCCTACATTTTACATACTCTGTATTTTACACACCCTATATTTTACATACTCTGTAATTTACACCCTGTGTATTTTACACCCCCTTTATTTTACACATCCTGTACTTTACACACCCTACATTTTACACATCCTACATTTTACACACCCTGTATTTTACACACCCTGTACTTTACACACCCTGCATTTTACCTTACACCCTGTGTGTTTTACACCCTGTGTATTTTACACACCCTGTATTTTAAATCATGTGTATTTCACACCCCCTGTATTTTACACACCCTACATTTTACACCTTCTGTATTTTACACACCCTGTGCTTTACACACCCTACATTTTACATACTCTGTACTTTACACCCTGAGTACTTTACACCCTGTGTATTTTACACCCCCTGTACTTTACACACCCTACATTTTACATACCCTGTACACACCCTGTATTTTACACACCCTACGTTTTACATACTCTATGCTTTACACCCTGTGTATTTTACCCACCCTGTATTTTACACCCTTTGTATTTTACACACTCTGTATTTTACACCCTACATTTTACACACCCCATGCTTTACACACCCTGTATTTAATACCCCCTGTATTTTACACCCTCTGCGAATATATAAATACCTATTTTATCTAAATATAATTTTAATGCTTTAAATACATTGAAAAAATACGCATCCCCAAATAGGTCTGGCTGTTTGATATTCAAATATCATTTTTACATGAGAACAATCCCCCACAAAAACAAGACCAGTCTGTACTCACATTTATTATGTGCTTCTGTTATTTCTGTCAGACATTTGTGCTTCTGTGGTTTCTATTGGGCCTTGAGAATATATCAATATATTTTATCTGCACATTATTTATAAGTGCAAATAAAAGTATTTATATAGATATCACCCAGATTTATAGAAATAATTTCCTCAACAAGATCCGACACAGGTTTCTAGAGCAAATGTTTATGGCTCTAAAAACTTGTGCAGGGTGTAGTTTGTGGTATTTTTGTGACACAGCCTCAGCTGTCAGAGCACAAAAAGTGCTGCTAAAATTCACCTCCTCTGGACAGTGAAACCTGGCAGAGAGAAAAAAAAATCAAGGAGAGCAACCAGGGATACAGGAGTGAGATAAAAACAGAAAAACCACCACCAGTGACAGTCTCTTAGACAAAATAAAAAAAGAGAGGAGGTCAAATAAGTTAATCCTGAGAATAATTTATAGCTCCAATACCCAGCTCCTCTCCAGGCAGGAAAAGAAGATAAATTTGCCAACATCCTGGGGAAAAAAAAAGAGTGGATCAGTGATGGGGATGATGCTGCATGATTGTAGTGCCAGAGGGATGGAGAGCAGGGCTTGGAGTGGGAAAATCAGGGAGAAGCTGGCAGGAGCAGGGATTGTCACCCTGAGGAGTGGTGACAGCTGGGGGAAACGCTGAGAAATGCTGAGCCAGGATCCACCAGGCACAGACAGCCACAAAAGAGCAAGGGAAGGGAGTTTGGCAGGGATTGAGCAGATTATTCAGCCAGCAAAGTGAATGTAGATGGAGTTAAACCAGAGAGAAAATCCAAACCTGCACTTCCCAAGGCACCTCCTTCCCAGGTCAGGTTTGGGACAACTTCCCTAAGGCAGGAGAACATGAATTATTTTAATGAATTGTCTTTCACCAGCTTGTGGCCAGAGATGAAATCTAAACCTGCACCTCCCAAGGCACCTCATTCCCAGGTCAGGCTCAGAACAATCTCTATGAGTTGTTATTATGAATTATCTTTATGAATTGTCTTTCATCAGTTTGTGGGAACACCTCAAAGACAAGCAGGTGTTGCTCTCAGGAATATTTCCTACAGGACATCTTGGTTTGATTCTTGGAGCAGCAGATTTGTGCCAATCTTTCAAATAGTTGTGAGGAAAACCTCCAAGCCTTTATAGAATGCACCAGTTTTATCAGCACTCCAGTGTTCCCCTGCTAGTAAAACTACAATTTCTTATTAACATTGAGCAAAAACCTACACAAAACTCACAATTGTATTGGGGTTTTGCACGTTAAAACTTACTTAGACCTAAAAGATGCTTCCCACGTAATAATTGCTTTGCAGAAATTCACTTCTCATGAACAGAAATGTGTTACAAATGTAAATAGCTTTTTGTAGTAAGAGGAAAGAATAAATATTGATTGAATGTTTTTCATAAATGTCTCCCTTTTACTACGTGGATCAAATTTTCCCCACAGAATCTGGTCAAAGAGCATCCTCAAAATCCCTGCACCTTTATTGTTCTAGGAAATTTGATTTTGGTTACCAAAAATGATCTTTTGCCCATTATTGTGCAGAAATTCTTCTGTTTTGTAGCTGCTGATGCAGTTTTTGAGCTTGTCTGACAAATAGGAGAGTGTCAAAATGAACTAACTCAGGAATAGGATTAACAGCATTGTAATTTTCATTTCATTGTGATTTCAGAGTTGCCATTGTTTTTAAAAAATAAGTAATATTTGATTTGATCATTCTGCCCAGAGGAGATGCCTTTGGTCATGATTTTGATACAGAATCACCTAAATTTGAATGGAACTCACTCACCACACAATTAACACAAGACAAGCGAGGAGCCTGCAAGCTCCAGTTCATTTACAACGTGACTAAATCTGCTTTTCAGGCACCTGCAAACGTTGGCAATCTGATTTTTGCCACAATTCTGAATATTTCTGTTTGAAATTGAGACAACTCAGCCCACACACAGGACTTGGGGTGGAAGTGGCTGTGTTCTCACTCGAGGGAGAGCTGCAGCTCGAACAGATTTTGCCTCCCCAAAGCCGGTCTGGAATGACTTGATGCTGATTATTATTTTTATTATTCTCAGGCTGTATTGTTGGCCGTTTTCCACTGCCACACTTCTGCGAGTGCAAATGGAAACATGTAAAATGTTTAACCTCCTCTCCAAGCAAAATTCCACGGAGCTGTCGCCCCATCCCATCCCCAGCTCTCCCAGCCTGTCCTTCACACCTAAACCATCTGTTTGTCATCTCTTGGCTCTGCCCACAAACCAACCATCTGCTGGGAGCCTTTCAACTTCTATTTACAACCCAGGCTCTTTTATCTATCTTACAACTCCTTGCATATGTCAAAATTTTAATTACACAGCCACACATTAGGATGTCGTGGGCTCAGGGGGCTTTTTTTCTAGCAGTGATGGGGCTGGAAGGCTTTGAAAATGTGGTTTATGGCTTGCTGATGGATGGTGTTCCTGAAGAGTGCAACTGGTTTGGAAGGGAGGGAATAGCTGATGCATGAAGTCAATAATTGTTCCGAGATATCTCCAAGTAATTGATGTCTGCATAATTCCATAAATGCCGTGGCTTTATTAAAATACAATAACAATATTAATTTATATGAAAATTTTGCCCTGGCTAACAGCTAATGCATTTAAATTTCAGATAATTTAGTGCAGTCCTATCTCCTGTTAGGGTGGGGGGGGGAAAAAAAAGAGGATTTTTAGTAGAAATTCACTACCTGCCTCAGATCTCATAAAATATAAGGTCTGAATGACTTTTATAAATGCTATAAATATGATTAAGATATCCCCCTCCCAAGGCAGGAGGGTGAAATGGATCTCACTGAACAAAACCCAGCCAAGAACATTAAAAATTACCATTTCAATTATGAATACTGTACACAATACAGGGAGCAAAACAAAGCCTTTCCTCTCTCCTGCCAGCTGGAGGGACAGAGGATGAACTCACAGTTTTTATCCACAATTTTGCTGCAAAATGCTGAGGAGTGTTCCCTGTTCTTTCAGGATGAGTTTGCTGAGTTGATACCTTTGTAGGACACAACCTATTTTGCCTGGAGATCGAGGATGGAAGGGAATTTTAATAACATGAGATGAGGGAGGAGAAAGGAGCAGCAGGGCTTTTGCCACAGGGTCCACAAAACAAAATAAAGGAATTACTGAGGATTTGCAGAATCAGATCCCCTTTCCCTGGAGTTCCTGTGTCTCTCTATTCTGCCTTTTCTGGCCAGCTGGTAAAAAGCAAGGATTTTCCACACTGAAATCCAAGAACACATGGAAAGCAGGTTGGTGGGGAAGGTGTTATAACCTCTGGCTTTGAAAAAACACCAAACTAAACAACTTTGAGAGAGCCCCAAAGGGGTTCAGCACCATCAGAAGGGCCCCACAGAAGCACTGGTGATGAGTCTGGGCAACCAGAGCTGGTGCTTGGGGTGATTTGGGAACCCCCCTGGCCCAGCTGTGCCAGCTGCAATCAGCTTTTCCCAGAGCCAGGCTGTGCTCCAGGCTCCTCTGAGCCCCACCTGCCTCGGGAGCAGATCCCAGTCCAAGCAGCTTTGGGTACAGCAGCACTGGCCAGGGTGGGAGTGCAGACCCTCTGAAGAGGCTTCATTTACTGTTTTACTTCACTTTTACTCTCCTCTGGGAATTCCAGGCACAGAAAATTCTCAAAACCTCGTGCATGCAAGCCCCAAACACAGAAATGAGCAGAGGGTTTGACTTGAGACCTTGGAAAAGGCTCCCAGATCTGGAGACCATGAGCAAGAATGGGGGTTTGTAGTTTAGATAAAAACACTTAAGCTACAAAAGCTACATTAAGCTATTAAGCTAAGGTGGTGGAAAGTTTTATGGTTTTAAAGTTCGGATATAGAAGCAGTTACAGAAATAGAAAAAAGTTTTAAGGTGCAGCAAGTAAGTTGTGTGTCATTATGTGATTGGTTAAAAAGGTCCTGATTGGAGCAAGTGGTGTGAGACAGTTTAATCAGGGATTGGTGTGGAAGTAGAAACGTTCTTTGTGGCAGTAGATTATTGGCTAATTAACCTTTAAAACTCCTTGTAACCTTTGGTCTTGAGATCACTGAGCACGGACTGGTGGCTTATGCAGTGAAGGAGTTCTCACTCCTTCATGGGGCTGTAGAAGATAATTTTAATAAATCTGCTTTAAGACTTCTCCCAAAATCCCAATACTCTTCCTCATCCCAGGAAGCAGTGCCGGAGCTCAGCTGCTCAGGGTGGCTCCAGCTGGGGGCACAGAGTCCCTGCAGGGCTCCCAGTCCCTGGAGCTGGGAATGAGCTGCAGGTGCTTCCCTGGCACAGAGACATCCAGGGATGGCTGGACCCCAGCAGGAGCCCAGCTGGGGGGAGCAGCAGCACAAAACTCACTTCTCCACAGATAGGATACTAAAAGGAAGCCACTTTCCTCATGAACCTGAGTCAGAGATTAAATAAATCCTTCCTCAGGCCTGCCTGGTTGCTGGCTGGCACAGCCAGGGTGTGGCACCAGGGACCATTCCATTGTCCTTTGCTGCAGGGTGGCTGGAGGTGGGATTTGGAGAGAGACAGAGTCAACAGCACAATTAAATCCCCCAGGAAAGCCCATCTCTTCCCTTTCACTTCCATTTTCCCCTTGGCCCTTTGCTGCAAAGCCTTTCCTGGTTTTGTACCCCAGAATTTCTGAGAGCAGGGGGAGCTTTGCTCAGGGCAGGGAGAGAACTGAAGCATTTTGATGCTTCTTTGCCTTCATCCAGCTCTGCACACAATGGGATGCACTTTTTTCTGCGAAATTTTATTATCTTGGTTAGGATGAGGAGCTGTCCTATGTCTAAAATTGCACAGAGGATTGGAGCAATTCCAAAAGATCTCTTGGACGAGACAATCCCACCTTTTATGTTTGATTTTTTATTTTTAATTGATTAAGGTAAGCAGCTGAAGTCTGCAACAACTTGAAAGGAGCCCCTTCCCTTTTAATTAAACATCTTTTTAATAATGCAGGTTTTGAAATCACTGCTAGAAAGTTTGCTGTGTCCAGCTGATGCTGCTGTGGAACACACCTGCACTGAGAGCTTCTTCACAGGAATCAAGGTATCCAAGTTCCTGAGAATATTTTTAAAAAATCCTTTAAAAGATCAGCCCTCATGACCCCTCAATTTACTGATTGATCTTCTGCTACCAAACCAGAGCTGCACAAATTAAGAACAGCTTTAAGTCATCTCCAGGCGCTGTGATTGCTCCTCTCCACCTCTTCCAGCAGTGGGGATTATGCTCATCATGCAGGTCAATACTGGCTGCTTTAATACTCTGTGTTCACTTGCTTTCAAATCCTCAAATTTAATCATGCAGCCTGAACGAGCAGCTTCATTGTTTTGGAGGAATTTCAGAGTTTTTGAACAGACATTGGCTTTGGAAAGAGGCTTGAGGAACAAGACATCACTCTCTTCACAGAAAAAAATTCTTATAAATGTTCAGCTGAAGGGTTTTAACGTGGCTGTGCTTTAAACCATTGAGCTGGAACTCCTTTTCTGGTGTTCACCTGTTGATAAAGAACAGGAGACAACAAATTTAATTCCATTCAGGCTGGAATTGTATGTTACAGATCCAAATGGAGGAAACTCATTAGACAATAACTCTTCCTGTGGTGTCACCATCAGTTACCCAGTGCTTTTTGTGCTGTTCCAGTCCCAGAAAACAGTTTAGAATCGATTGATCTGTATTTTCTCCCCAAAGATGACACAGAAATATGATCTGCTGTGATCTATCTGTTCTCCTTTTGCTGTGTGTATACAATGAATTCATACATATTTTATGGAAACCTTTCACCAAAAGCTCCTGCAGTCCTATAAAAATGCTGGCTTCTGGTGGATGCTGAGGTGCAGGAAGATTGATATTGGGGAAAATGATTGACTTCAAAAATGACTTTGGGTTTCTGAGCTGCTTCCTTAATTCAGGGAGGGGGGAAATCCAAGCAAGGGAAGGTGAAGGAATGAGCAGGACCTGCTAAGCCTGGTGAGAGAACCAGCCCCATCTGCCTTAAACAAACAAATCTCTGCCTTTAAAGCCTCTGTCTCCTGTTTGCTGACTATTCCCTTCATAATTTAATCGTTTCCCTGCTTTCCAGCACACTGTGATCAGAGAATCGTTTGTTTTCAATGTGGTTTTTTTTTTCCAGACATTCCAGCCACAATAGCTCCATCATCACCAGGCTGGAAGAGGAACAATTAGATCATGATTTTCTTTAAGCCTGTCCCAGCCATCACAGAAATCCAGCTGTGTGAACAAAGTACAGAATCCTCTTGGAGAGCAAGCGCTGTTTGCAACCTCACAATTTGCAGACTAAAAATTAAATGGCTATTTTTATCCTCCCTTTTCCACCAGACATTAACTAAATTTGTCAACGTTTGCGTGCTTAGGATTAAAGTTTTATTGACTTTTTTTTTATTTTTTTTAAGGCAAACTTAAGACGTGGCACATCAAGTTTTCATAGCTGCATTAGAAGTCTTCCTGGCCCAGATTCCAACTTCCAGTTCTGCTGCCAGGAGCTCCTGATCCCAATCCTGGTGACAGTTCCAATCTGCTGCTACCTGGCTCACAGCTTGGACACAGCACCCAGATTTGGGTTCAGAAAAAAGGAAAAGTGAGAGAGGAGGAGGGTGAGGGAAACTTCTCTCATGAAAAAAAAAGGAAGATCCAGTGGTGGAAATCATCCACAGGTTGATGGGAATGGTCCCCTGGAATCATTGCTACAACATAGAGAACAGATTGTAATAGAGAAGGAAAATTGATTTATTCACCATTCCCTCTGGAAGGCTCCTGTCAGGTTATTTTGTGCTGCAGTCTTGTTTTTATTCCTAGCTTTGAGGCACAAATTAAGGCCTTTCTCTGCGTTTCCCTTACCTCTGTCTCTCATTCCACCCCTCCTCAGCGTTTGCCACATGCAAATCTGCAGCTTTGAGGTGAGAGGAAAAGCAGAATTATTTTAAGAACTGCTGTTTTCACAAGTTCCCTTGCTAAGCTGCTTTCTGAGGTCACTGCCCACCCGTGTCCTTCAGCTTCTAATCACTTTTTCTTTTCTTCAAGAGAGTCCCCTGGTTCTCAGTTAACCAGACTGAACAAGGGACAATTTTTTTATCTGGTTTCCTAAATAGCTCACTGATGTTTCACCACCTGAAATATTCCAGTAAAGGCTTAGATGTCTGGTTTGGTAATGTAAAATTAATAGATTTTCTTATATTTTCATTTATTTATAATTTAAATGATAGAATAGTTTGGGCTGGAAGGGACCTTTAAAGCATGGACACCTTCCATGGACCAGGCTGCTCAGAGCCCTGTCCAATTCCATCATGAAGGGGTAGAATTCAAATTATAACTTTTTACCTGTGCTCCAGGAGATGAAGGAAGAGTCCTGGGCTCTTTTAGCATGTATTTCACTGAACAAAGCCGAAGTCCTAAAAATCTGGGGGAATTTAATTGTGTAGGATCTGTAGATCTAGCTGCTACAGAGGTGAAGGGGAAAATAATCAGTTTATGGTGGTTATTTGGAAAAGATGGGGGCAGTTCTCAGGGCTGGCCTGTGCAGGGCCAGGAGCTGGACTGGGATCATCCCTGTGGGGCTCAGATTTCCTGGGAATACTCGGTGATTTTGCGGCTTTTGGTGCAACCCTGAGAGAGGCACCAACGTGCAGCATCTGCTGAGCTGTCAGCTCCACCTGCAGCAAAGGCTGCTCACGGCTCCTGCACAAACCCCTGCAGCAGACACCCAAAATACCAGCGCTGGCCGAGGATTCTGGAGTTCAGAGCCATTACACCCCTGTAAAGAGCTGCAAACAAGCAGCAGATTAAAGGGGACTGCAGGGAATTCCCCAGGCCTCCGTGGAGATGAATTTTTAACAGCAGGAGCAAATCACTGCCAGGGTGTACATGATTATGTGGAGCAGGAGAACAGCATTTGCAGGTCTCCTTCCTGAAGCAATCAGGATTGTTGGTATTTCTGCTGCTAATTGAAAATAAGATAAAGCAAACCCCACAGTCTGCCCACAGCAGAGCCCCAAATAACTCAGCTGAGGGCAATCCGAGGTGCAAAAATCTGAGTTTTGTTGGGTTGGGAAAGGAACTTCCCATGAGATGATCCCAAATCTCCATTTCCAGCCCTGCATTTAGCTCTCCAGTTTATTAAAGTAATAAACACGGCTATTCCAGGAAAGGAAAACATTTCAGGGGGTGAAATAGAGAGTTCTCTGAAGAAGATACTCAAGTGTGGGTACCAGGCATTTCACAACCATTTTGGTGCTGATCAGAGTTCTGTGGTTTTGGAGATGCTGGGTGTCACCTGGTCTCACTGAGGCTAGGGATGTCAGAGATTCTCAGCATTTTGAGAACTCCTCTGGCTGGTTTGGATGTGTAAGGTGGATTTAGATGTCTGATTTTAAGCAAGGTGCTTGTCTTGGGCCCTGGCTTTCAGAGACAGCATCAGCTGCATGAGCCTGACAGGACAGAGCTGGAATTGTGTTTAATAATGGACTGAACCCTTCCCAGGCTGCTGAGCCATTTCCAGCCCTGCATTCAGCTCTTGGTGTGGCTGGGAGTGGAGCAGGCAGCTCTCTCCTGCAGTCACAACATGTCACGAGCACATCCTCACACACAGAGCCCATCGTGGAGCGTGTTTGATTTCCTGGCTGCCTTATTTGTTTACAACAATGCTCTTAAAATTGTCTCTCCCATCTGTGTGGTTCCTACTTGTCTGAATGAGAATGAGATATTAAAATGCCATCCAGATGTCTGGATGCATATCAGCATTAACATATTATGCAAATTGTCACCGGGATGGTTTGGGTTTTTTTTCCCTCCTTAAACAAAACAATATTTGGAGGTGGAATGTAAAGAAGGGAAGCTGTGAAAGATGACAAGTGAAGAAAAAAAAAATGCACTGAGCATATTCAGCTGAACTTTTCAATCACTTTGGATGAAAGGGTTATGTACAAAATGTCCTCAGTTGTTTTCACTGTAAATCTGGAGAAGGACAATTGGATGAAAACAATCTTGAAAAGCAAAACACACAATAAGCAAGGAAACAACACCGAGCCTGAAGAGCTCATAAAATTAATTCAACAGAGGGAAATAAAAAAGTTGCCTCTGATCTCATGAGAACAGGACTTCATGAACAACAGCAACAAATATTTGTTGGCTACTGGGCATCTAATTTAAAGAAACCTGTGACTCTTCCTCTGCAGGATGAGTTAAGTCCATGGAATTAACAGTGCAAGATCATACCTAAGCCTTCATTGCTCGAAAAATAAGAAAATTAAGATCAATAACTTTAATTGAGGTTGGATTCTTTACAACTAACAATAAATACGGTGTCTCCTGGGTTTCCCCTAGCAAAATACAAAACACCAGAAATTTTAGATTTATTATTTGGCCTCAGATGTTTTAATTACTCCAAGCTTAAGCTGGATGTCAAGACAAAATGAAGTGTACAAAGCAGGGATAATGGAATAAGATTTTTTAGTGAAGTCAGCCACATTATTTTTATCTCAAAATAACATAAACTAGACTTAAATTGTGTCTGGCAGGTGTCTGCTTAACCTGTCCTTCCACACATCCTACACTATATGCTCCAGTACCTACCTGGCCTTTAGGCTGGACATTCCCCTGGTGTTTAACTGAAATTTCCCTTTTCAATTTCATCATGGAAATTCTCCTGTTCCCTCACTGATGGCAGCACACTGCCCAGCCTCCCTCCCACAGGGGACAGAGCTGGAACTGATGCCTTGGAGGTTCTAAAAGAACTTTCCACGTGTGAAGGTGTTTCCCCTCCCTCACCATCCCCCCTTGGATGAGCCCAGCTCCATCCTGCCAGGCTTTCCTCATGCTCCATTTTTCCTGCAATTTTGGCCACTTTCCCCCCAGAATCCCCTTCAGTCCAAGACAAACCAGATATTCCAGCTGTGGAGTTACTGAGGGGCAGCCTTGAAGAATTGCTCCACCCTGCAAATGTGCTGTTCCTGCTCATTTATCTTGATTTTCTCTCTCTTTCTCTTTGTTACTAACCCAGCACCACGGCCCCTGCACACATCTCCTTCCCCATCCACCTTATCTGCAGAAGGTAGCTTGATATGATTTCTTCTCAGAACATCCATGCTGGTTCTTTTCTTATCATCCTTTATCTTCTGAGTGCTTAAATAGACTGGCTGACTGTTTATCCTGGTATCTTCCTGGGCACAGAGCAGGAAATGATCGAGCTGTTATTCTTCACCATTTTTTAACAACATATTCCCTCATTATTGTCATTTTTTTTTTTTGTCTAATACCAGTGGCACATTATCTTCCCAGAGAGTGTCTATTATGTGTGTCCCAGAGTTTAATCCACAGAGGGATGGAGAAGAAAGGATTGAATTTCAGCTCCTCCTGAGCGAGGATGACAATCCCAGTGTGCGGGGGATCAATGATATCACAAAAATTGATCTTTAATAAATAGACTGAGAGTTTGAGTGTATCCTGTAGCAAGTAGAGGCACTGTGTTGTGTTATGTGCACAATCCCACCCTGAAAACAGTTTTTTTTATCTTTCAGTCTCCTGCAGTTCCTGGGGTTCAGCTCTAAAAGCACCAGAGAGTTCTAATGATGATTCTCAAATGCCAGTCCATTGTCACAGGAGAGTAAAAAGAAGGAAATCTATTGATATAGTTTAGTTCCTTCAGTCATTAAACCAGGAAAAAAAATTGCTGGTTTGAGGATTGCTGGGTAGTCAGAGAATAGATCTGTTTGTGGTTTGTTAATTGCAAAGTAAAAGCTAATTTTGCAATGGGTGAACAAGACCTGTGTTGGTGTTTTTGGAGTGGCTGCAGCCAGAACTACAAACATTTGTAAACCATCCCTCCATCCTGCTTTAATTTGAATTCCTTTAATTTGGATTGAGAGTTATGAACTAGCACCAAAAGGATAATAAATAGACCACCAGATCGTTTTGTAAATCTGATTTTTCCATGGAATTAATGGAGTTTTAGCCACACTTCTCAAACCAACATGGTGAACATTAACTGCAAAACAAAGTTCCTCCTGGTGACACCTTCCAGATGCTAAAAGCAGAATCCCAGTTCCAGTGGACTGGAGCAGGGGCCCAAACCCAACACATGCCAAACTCCTGCACCCCAAGCTTTCACAAAGAACCTGGCGGGGAAAATTCTGGTTTAGGATGGAACCAATGGTAAAAGCTTGCTTGGATCTCATCCTTACAGGCTCTACAGCCCTGCTGGGTGGCAACCTGTCCTTATTTACAGGATAATGTTATCCTAAAGCTCAGATTCAATCTGGGCTTGTTCAGCTGCAGTGGGGATGTGATTTCTGAGGTATGGTTACAGCAGGACAAGCCTCTGAAGAACATTTCCCACCCCAAAGGCCAGGCCAGCTGCTCTGCAGCCCTTCACATGAAATTTTGGATTCAGCCTCTCCCAGTTCTGAAGCACGAATGGCTGATACAATAAATTCAGTGTTTTAGTTGGGATCCCCATGGTTTTTGGTGGCCCTTGGTGGCCAGCCCAGGTTTCAGGGGGTACAAGCTCCATCCCCACAGTTTCACACCCACAGGAGAGCTTTGCTGTGAGCTGCTGTGACACCTCCAAGACTGGCTAATTATGCACATTTCAAAGTCTCTTTCAAGGCCTTACCCAAAATTTATTGATCCTCCCTTGACTCTCATTGTCCTTCACAGACTGGGGGCAGCCAGGCTCCTGCTGCCTGATTTGATCTCTGCTGCTTGCCAGAAATGCAATTTCTTCTCCAAAACAGAGATCTGGACACACTTTGCATATTTTGTCTTCCTGCATTACCTCAGGACGTTTTATTTCCCTGCTATTTGAACTCCCTGCACAGAGACCTTCGAAGGAAAAAATGGAATTGCGTCAAGGGAAATAAAGATTTGCTGTAATCTGGAGACAAGTTTAGCTAAAGATCGACAGTTTGTGTTGGAGCACTGCAATATCTGGATATTTTGTACACCTGAGGTGATACTGCCTATCTCACAAAGCTGGGACTCTGTTAATTTAAGCACATCTAGTGATAGCAATCATTTTACTGGCATATTAAGAAATATTTAATTTTTAGTTGGCCCTGAATCCTTCACAACGACTCTCCTCAAGCACATCACTGAGCTTCAGGTGCACAAAATGTTCCCAACACGCTGATTTTAGCTATAAATATTTTCTCTGAAGCTGTTTCCTAAATATTTCTCAAATACTACCTGGAGAGGTAATGTTAGACTTCCTCAATTTACAGCACTGCCTATTTGTGTGGAATCATCACAAGCAGATAAAATATCTGCTGAACTGCTTCCAGCTACCAGTACTTTTGGAGAAGGAATAGTTCTAAATCCAGTCAGAAGCTCTTCACAGAGTAAAAGTGATGAAATTAGGTTAATACATTATTTATAATGAGTGATTTGCTCAGCTCTGTGCAAAAAGAGAGGAACATTTTTAACCAGTTTAACCATACGAGGAGAGGTGAAAGACATTGTTTCCCTCTTTTTTTTCTCATTTTCGTGGCAGGCTGTCATAATTCCTTATTAAGCTTTAACTTTGCCACTTGTTGTGTGGCAGCTGCCAACAAAGAGCTGTGCCTGAACAGATGAGCAAACATCTGGCCAGCCCTGGGAGCAGTGGCATTGCTGCCTGCTCTGTTTATTTAGCCACAGACTCCTTTCCTTGAGGTTTTCCTGCCTCCTCTCCTCTTTCATTCCCTCTGTACACGGTTCTAACAAAGAAATTGCAACTGGAGGAGCACTGGAGTGCGGAGTGGAGAATGGATCCTCGTTAATCATGCAGGTACAGCTCGCTGGGTAATTCACAGCACATCTCCCTGCCACATGTAGGACTTCAGAAGTGATTAACCAGCAGCTCTCGCCGCTGTCCCACCACATAAGAAAGTGTGGCAATAAAAAGAGGATTCAGCTTCACAGCACCACAGAAGCTTAAATTTCACTGATAATAACAACGTGAACATGGAAATGGGAGAGATGGGGAAAATATCTCAGGGAAGGGAAAAAAAAAAAAAGAGGGTAAGAGAACGGTTCTTCAAACCTAAAAATAAAAAATCAGGAGAACATCGTAGCAGGAAATGTAACAAATTTCCAAAGCGAGGCTGCGAGAGAAAACACTCCAATCCCACAAGAAGCAATTAGAAGATCCTGTGGAAATGGTGCATTAAAAAGATGAGTCTCCAAAGGAACGAGCTGCTTTTTCCTCATCTCTTTTTTTTAAAATTTATTTTATTTTATTTTATCGTTGTTCCAATGGAACTCATCTGCCTGCACGCTCTCTCCGCAGCCTTGGAACGGCGCTTCCCCCTTCCAGAGGATTATCTGGCCTCTGCTGTGAGTAAGCAAAAGCTCTTCCAGGCTGCTGAAGGGGATGAAGCACGTTTTTATTTCTCTTTGTAGAACACCAAGCCCGTAGGAGGGAAATTGCAAAATATTGTTCTTCTCCAGCAGGCGTTAGAGGCGCTGGGTTTGTTTATTTACTCGTCTCCCACCTGAACCAACCTCCGGCTTCATTTCAATAAATCAGCTCCCACTCCGTGGCTTTTATGTGAGGAGTGGGGCAAAGAGAGGAAGGGAAATGAAAGGAGATTGTTTGGTGGAGTGGGTTGTACCTCTGCCTCCTTCTCCCCTTCCTTCCTGGCTGTTTCTCTCTCCTTGTAGAGGGGCTTTGACCTGAAAGAATTTGGGCATCTCCTAAAGGAGGGCACTCAGCCCTTGGGTTTAGACATCCATCACCTTCTAGATCAGCTCATGCCTGGTTTAAAATGCAGCTTTCCACTGCAATTCTTCAGTCCCACTCACCTGGAATCCAAAAAGGCCTTTACAGGGCCTGCTCCCTGCAATCCTCAGGGATTCCTGCTCTTCCTTGGAGGGAACTGAAGGCAGCACAAATCTGAGTTAATGGGTTTTATGATCAATCAGCTCATACCTGTCCTATTAATAATGCAAATGGCATAGGATTATTGAGTTATGAGGAGCTTATACACAAATATTAACCACTAATACATTCATTAAGCTGACTAAAGTATTAATTAGCTTTGATGCTGCTGGATTGCAGACTACCAGATAGTTTTACCAAGGCCCTGCTCAAATTGATTAAAGAGATCCCATGCTGTGCACTGTTTCCACAACAGAATTGATCTTTCTCCTGGATGAAGACAAACAACACTCTGAACCACATCTGGGGATGTTTGTGCCTAAGCTTGGTTAGGAAAATAAGGAATGGAAATATCCTGCTGGATGGGATCTTATTCTGAAGGTAATCACTTTAAATTTGGTGTGATTGGGCTTAGATCCAGAAGAAAAGCAGAATAAAAGACTCTCCCTGTTTCACTGGAGAGATTTAGGCCCATGACTAAATGAGCTTTAAGGTCCCTTCCAACCCAAACCACTCTGGGATTTTTGCTCTCAGCCTGGGGAAATGAAGGCAAAAATCCTACAAACAAAAATCATTATCCCAATGAGGTGGACGCTGTGGGTTTCTCTGCAGGTGAAAGTCAGAATAAATTGGTGTTCTCAGCAAGCTCACCACAACTTCAATGCAGGCACTCGGTGAGAAGGGTGTAAATATTGGTACTTTATATTACATGGGTTTAATAATCATAATTGGGGTGTTTTTTGTGTGTGTCTTTGAAAAGGTCCAAGACAAGCCTATGAAAGATATTTTAAAAATATCCCTGGCCTAAGCTGACATGAGGTCATTTCACTGCACGTCTGCAGGGTTAGGAAAGTTCTTCAGGGCTTGATGTGAGATGAATATTCTCAAAAGGGTCTTGATGGAGGAAAATTTCAGTTTCTTCACAGTTTTCCCCCTCATTGTCTCCGTAATATTTTCTCTGTAATATTTTCATTGTCTCTGTAATATTTTCTCATTTCTCTGACTTCTGAAAGTGCCTTTTCCTTAGCAGCACTTCACTGACAGTGAGTGGCAGTTGTTCATTAACCATTATCTCTTCTAATTTTCTGTGAACTAATTGCAAGGAGCATAAGAAAAGCTATTAGAATAGCAAAGCTCTGAGGGATAAGAGGAGAAAAAGAGCAGGTCAAGATCACTGCAATTTACAGCAATATTTCTTTCAAGAAATGTGGGGGTCTAAAAGTCAATTGTTAAAAAGAAAGCAGAAAGAGACCTGCAAATATCAATTCAAAAATCAATAGAAATGTCCAGTTTGATACAAAGTTTTACAGCAATTTCTAGGGAAAATACTTACCTTATGACATGACAAGCATCTTTATTGCATGGGGTAAATGAGCCAGTAAAAGCAAAAATATTGGGAGCATATTGGAGCAAAGCTGTGGGACTGAAAAACTGGAATACTCAGGCAACAATAACATAGGGAAAAAAACCAAAAACACAAACAACCAAAACCAGCCCACAAAAGAAACCCCATTTGAGGTGATTCTTGCAGTCCAAAGCTGTTTTCTGAAAGAAGGGACAAGCCTGGTAATCAAAAGGCATCATCATCTGGCTAATGTTTCCCAGAATTCTGAAAGAAATAAAATTATTAAAACTATCACAGGTTATGAGCAAAGCAATTTTGCTCCTGTCTGTGTTGATGTGCAACCCCAGCAGGAGATTCCTTATAACCTGAGCTGCTGATGATTACAAATCATCAGGTTCATTTATGCATCACTCGTGGTTAAAATTCACTTTTGATAGCAGTGAATGAGGGCGGCGAAAATTGTAAATTAAAATATCCACCCGAGCTGTTGTGTCAACACAACTTCAACAGCTCACGATAAAAAGGTAGAAAAAAAACTTCAATGAATGTTGTGGACATAAAAATTTCCATATTTCTCCTCTTAAAATTGTGACTAATAGGTGGATGTAGCATGAAAAAACACCCCAAGAATGAGGAAAAATATAGCTGCATTGGTCACATGTAGGCAACAGGAAGATACAGGAACCTCCATAAATCACATGTACAGCCCGAGCACAGACGGATTAACAGGTGGTGAAACAACAGCTGACATACCCAACGTGATGGGCAAGAAATATGACCAGGGTGAGGAGTTTGGACAGGCTTTAATTCAGCACAGCACACTCTGGAAAATGGATGGCTTTTCAAATAACTGGAGAACGTTTCTGCCCTCCTCGCCTGGGACTGGGAGTGAATCCAGCACCATTGTTGGGACAACAAAGAGTGAAGCTGAGCAGGTGCTGGTGACCACTGGTACCAGTTTGAGATGATTCCCATGACCAATTAATTATCCAATTACTCATTTTGAGCTGTTCTGACAGCACCACCGGCTCAGGAGTTCAGATAACGTAAGGGAAAGGATTTATTGCCATGCAAAAAATCCTCCTGCCTGGGTGGGAGGGGGGGTGGCAGGAAGGGTATCCCTGAATTTCCTTGTGGGATGAGAACAAAAAATGAACCTCTGTTAGCCTTGGAGCAGATTAAAGGCAGGTAAACAGAACATCAGAGAGATCTGTCATCGGAAGGACGCGGCTCTGCCGGCTTGGTAACCTTCAGCAAAGAAATGCAGGATGAGATCATTTGAACACAGATTGGAAGAATTATGGGGTGAAAAATTAGTTAAATAAATCAGCAGGCATGTCAGGTGATCCTCTGCAGCAGAGATGGATGGTTCTTTTTTAATTTACTGAAAAGGCACAGTCCCTTGGCTTGGACTCGAGGCTCTTGAAGGTCTTTTCAGCCTCAACTTTTCTGATTCTCACAGGGACTACAGGTTCAAGCAGCCACCTTGGCAAGGGATGAAAATCTTTTTTTGCCCCTACTCCAATGAGTTTATGAAGGCTTTGTAGTAGTTGAATTTATGGAAGTTGAATACTTTAAAAGATCCCCTGAGAAGCTGTCCCTGATGGTGACCTGGTCCATGGAGGACACTCAGAGGAAGGAATTCCACCCTCCCATGAAATCCATGGACTACTGGGTTGGATCCTTCAGGAATCCCAGCTGGGGGATTCCTGCTCTGGCTCAGGCACATCTACACAGCCATGTAGCACCCAGTGACTCCAGGGCTTGGTGGCATCTGAGCTGAGGCTTTGAGGGCTTTAATTGAGACATTTGCATCAAAACCCGCAGTTAAAATTATTGGAATCCTCCAGCGGCTCTAGCAGGTGGCACTTAAACTGGATAAAAGTTACTCTTTTGGTGATGCAAGTAATGCAGATAAAAACTAATCCAGGAGAAAGGGGTAGGAAACCTGGCTGGGTTGTTACAGTTATTTTCCAAGTCCTGCTGCAAGCTGTAGAGAACTCCACATTTTTATGGAGTTTATTTTATTTTCCACCATCCGTTCATTGTCTATGGAAATCTTGGCCAGCAAATTAAAATAAAGCCACGTTATCACTCAGATTTAATGATTTCCTGCTGGCACTCTTTAATGTTAAATTTGCTGTCAGTCTTTGGTTTCTTCTCCCCTGGAATGGTCACTTTTCCTGCCAGGTGCTGCTGTGTGAGGCCGAGCACTGCCAGCATGAACAACTTCTGCCTCTCCTTGAGCTCTGTGGAAACATTGTCAGCCCTGAAGTCCCGGAACAAGGGGAATATTCAGCTCCAGAAATTTCCAGTCCAGGTGATGTGAACTTGCTGATGAACTCTGAATGAAATAAGGGTTTTACTGGAGTGCTGAGATGACAGCAAATGAAAATCTGTGCTAAAATACAGCAAAACCTGCAGGAAATTCCAGGTGCCTGCTGAGGAAGCGGCGTTCTCTTGAGCTGAAACGTTTAAACTTCTGGACTCTTGCCTTGTTCTTCTGGGGTGGCCGTGGCCACCAAAGGGCCCCCATTAATCTGGATTTTCTGCTCCCTGGCTGCTGGCAGTGAGGACAGTTAACATTCCAATATCGCTTCCCCTTCAAGGATACTGAAGAGCATTGGAAGCATTAAGCTCTGAGGTCGGTAATTTACTAATGAGAAAACTGATTCAAAGAGAAATTGGGAGCTGATTCTCTCCTCCACTGAAGCCAGTGGAAATCACTTTGTGGCTTCCCTGGGCAGACCGTGTGTGGCTTGTGAAAGGTCGCAAAGGAATCACAGAAAAATTGGACTTAAATTCCAACACTTTTTTGCTTGTTCAGCACAAGAATAATTGCCCCTTATCCAGAGCCTGAATCCTTAGTATCTGAATCCCTTTTCCTTAATGCAGTTTAGAAATATTCCAATAAATTCAGATTTCCTAAGCCTGCCTTTTCAAGTTCTTGGAAGCAGCTGAACTTCATTAAAAAGCTGCCTGCTCTGTATCGCTGAGACCTTTCCGAGGCACCCAGCTTTCCTGAGGACACTGAAGAAGACACAATTTAATTCTTCAAACCTGTTATTTTAGAGGTCGTGCTCTCCAAGGGCCTGATCCAAAGTGTTCTGTACTCAGCAGCCTCGAGGCTCCCTGGGATGTTTTTCAAGACCCCTTTCCCTGGCAATATTTCAAGCAGTTGCTTTTGTATTTTCTTGCATCGCCCGTGTGGCTGGAAACCTTTTTATACCAAGAGTCCAGATAAATGCCAGTTCTGCCATCGTAATACACCTCAACACAGGTGAGAAACACAGTGTTGTGTTTATAAATCTGATTCATTCAGGGCCTGGAGCTGCAGTAACTCAGATCTAGGAGAGTTTATGCACAGAATCACCAGAGCGTACACAGGATTATTTATCAGCATGGCCTGTGCAGAGAGCTGGCGTGGGGCATTAGCACCCACTTGACAGAACAGGAATAAACATTTCCTGAAAGGACTCTGGGAAGGTTTATCACAAACACAGCTCTGTAATGAACCCGTGGAATATTTATGCTGCACATTCCACGTGAAATATGTGAGAGCTGGCCAAGTAAAGCCCTCCCAAAACAAGGCAAGCAGGACACTTTTACAATGGTGATAAAACTGCAGCGGCATTTCTGGACTTTTATGAACCTTATGCTTGCTATCAGTGTTCCTTCAAATTATTTATCACTTAAACATCACGCCAGCACAATTGAAATAAATGTATTTCCATGGCAGACAGAACAGACTGGAGTTTTTTTGCACTGCTCTGGGCTTAACAAATTCCAGTGTGCAGTGAGTGGCAAAAGTATTATTCTACTGTGTCATATAAAGGATTATTTCAGATGTTTGAAATAATGCATACAGTTAAAGGTTATGGGAGAATAATGTTAAAGAAATTCATTGTTTCAGGGTTGGCTGGTAATCTGAATGATAAAAAGGTGATGACTGTTACAGCCTTGAAGCATTACAGTCATTTGGCTATGATAATAGTTCTCAGATTTGGTTATGGCCCTAATATGTTACCTGGAAGTTAAAATCAGATTCTCAGCTCTGTTGGCACATAATGATCACTTATTGTCTAGAATGTAATTTCTGAAAGAGAATGAGAGTTGATCTTGAGGATAAATCCTGGCTTATTTTATGATTCTCCTTTTTTTTATTTTTTTTTTATTTTCTATTTCAGAAGAGCTAAACATGGAGTTTGTATTTCAGAGAAGGAATCAATTCAGGATCATCATTTCTTGAAACACACCATGATAAATCTGTCTGCTGCTCCCTGCTTTTATAGCTCTTTGTTCCAAGCTGTTCTGGACCATGGGCAGGCAATGTTTCTGCTGCTAGAAGCAATCCCCCAAAGCTGTCAGGTGACAGAGCTTCCAACCAGACCCTACAGATGGTTTGGGGTTTGCTTTTGGAATACTTTAAGCAGGCAAAGGAGCAGCTCACAGAAACCTGCCCTGGTTTTTGGGCTTGGCTGGGGCTTCAGTGGGAAGGACACAGGCTCCAAGGTGACTTTGCTCAGAGGGAAAGAATCCCAGACTGGACTGGGCTTCGAGGGACCTTAAATCCCATCCAGATCCACTCCCTGCCGTGGCAGGGACACCTCCCACTGTCCCCCCAATGTCCAACCTGGCCTTGGACACTGCCAGGGATCCAGGGGCAGCCACAGCTGCTCTGGGCACCCTGTGCCAGGGCCTGACCACCCTCACAGCCAGGAATTTCTTCTTTCTGTCCCACCTAACCCTGCCCTCTGGCAGTGTGAGGCCGTTCACCCATGTCCTGCCACTCCATCTCTGCATTCTCAGCCTTCCCAGGGGTCCAAACCTTCCCCTTCCCCACAGAAATACAGCAGGAAGGAGTCAGAGTCACAATTTCCACTCCTTTCCCACCACACTGGGCCTTTGTCCCAGCTCTGTTACAAACAATTCCCACTCTTGTCAGAACACCAGCACTTCACAATCTTTAATTCATCATTTTTAGGGCTCTCAAATGACAGACTTGCTGCCTGTGGTCACCACTACACGTGGAACATCTAAGATTGCAATTTTAGCCACAGCAAGGTCACACAATAAAGCCCAGATCAGAAAGGAGATCAATAATTATTTGCATTGTGTGTTATAAGTATAAAGTTTAGCAGTAGAAGGGCTGTGAAAGTCAAAGCATTTTTCTATTTGATTCTCCCTCTGTAGAAAAAGACCCGCCTCTACAAAAAACCAACAACAAACCCAAAAAATCTCCTCAAAACCCAAGAACCTCAAAAAAAAAAAAGCCAAAAAAATCCAAACCAAAAAAATCAAAAATCAAAACCAAAACAAAACAAAAAAACCAAACAAAACCCAAAACTAAACCAAAAAAACCCCAAAACCCAAACAAAACCCAAAACCAAGCCAAACAAAAAACAACAAAAACCGACAACCAAACCCCAAAACAAAAAGAAATTCAAGGAAAAGGACGGAAGAGAATGGGAATAATATTCCAGCGAAAGCTGCTTCTCCAGACAAGCTGAAAAGCAAGTGAAATGGTGTCACAATTATTACAATCCAGAGTAGAAATTCAATGTTTGTTCTGCAGTTTGTTCTCTGCTTTGTTTTATGGGGCTGGGAGGTGTTTGATTAAAAAGGGAGCCGTGTTTGCAGGGTGCATTATTCTTTCACTTTTATAACTCAGGGTAGTCCAATAAATTTCTTAGCCCGGGATCTTTCTTATGTCCCTGTATTTCTGGAGCTTCACAGGGCTGATGATTGGAAATCAAACATTCAGGGGAGATACTGCAGTTAAGTATTAAACCTGACAGCTTTTATATGGCGAGTACAATAATTGATTTCATGTTATGCTAACCTGCTCGGCAGGTTAGAGCAGCCAGGAGAGTTCCATTTCACAGAGTAGGCACTGAGTTATTATTTTTTTAAGGTTTTTAAAAGCACTGAGTCAATTTACATTTCAATTTTCCTTTCTAAACACTTACATAGATGAAGAATACAGTGAGAGCCTGTGCAGGCAGGAGGACAGATTCAACCCTGAAATTTCCTCTGAGGAAAAAAAACCCAACACTGAAGTAGTAAACAAATCAGGAAAATATTGACAATAAGTCAAATTCTTGAAGGGAGTGGTTATATCTATATTTGCTGTCTTTGTTCTGATCTGTTTAGCACTTGCTGGTGGCTGCTTGGAGTGAGGAGTGCTTGGGAGTGGAAAAAATCTGAGGGATTCCTGGGTTTTCAGAGTTAAAAAAAAAACCCTGACATTCTTGTAAGGAATATTGTACCAAGATCCCATAATTCCCACTGGCATAATGTCAGTGCTGAAAAATTCTGAAGTCACTAACTCTCTTCTTGCTCAGAAAGGGTCCATGGAAGAAAACTGATAGTTCCAATATCCTTGGTAATCCTCAGACTGAACAGTTTGTTATCATACCCCCCAAATGGAAAAGAATCTGTGTTCTAAAGCAGTGCTGTTCTAGGCACATTTATTAATGTAAGGAAATAAAGGTGGGGTTCAGAGAGTGTTGGTGGACATGGAAGTTGCCCAACTTTCCCTCTGCTTCAGATCATCTCAGCCAGTCAGCAGAGGGATTTAATGTGTCTCTTGTTTTTCAGGCAGTCCCTAAACTGAAAATAAAGAGGTCTGGGTTGAACTGCCTTAGACTTTCTCTGCTGCTTCACTTCATTTAGACATTTTACCCCTGGAACAGGGAGGTAAAATTCAATTCCTCCTGTGGGCAGCTGCCCCAGGGTTCACATCCTGGTCCCACTCCACAGCCATGTTATGCCAAATGAAAAGTCTCCAACTTCAGGATTAATTGAAGAGAAACCACCTTTTTACCCACCCTTAAGGGTTATTGCCATGCCCCAGTGCCTGTTGAGGTAACAGAATTTTCAGTGAGGACCTGTACATGGACAAAGACTTCTTTTTCCAGGCAGTTTCTGCCCTATTTATGGTGAGAAATGAGTGCCACTTCCTTCCTGCACATTAGGGCTGCTGAGCTGAAGAAAATGGGTATAACTTTTCTCTTAATTCTATAATCTTATTATCCCAGCTCCAATAAAAACTGATAATGAAATCTGAGGGTATTGAGAACTTGGATTTTTTCCATCAAGTTTAACTTGGTATTTTTTTTTCCAGCGCCGTGGTACTTACCATAGTCCAACTCTTTTTAAGACCATCCAGGGAAACATAAACCCTTGCAGCGAGCCATTTTCTGTCAAAATTATATCTGACCTGCATATTTCTGCAATTCTCTGATGCATTATGCAGTCAGATCAGGTTGTTCCTTGACCACTTGCTCACCCCCATCAATTGCATTAGCATTTAACCTGCCAGTTTAAATTACAAAGGTAACAAAGGTTTAGGAAGGTTACAGTGGATCCAATCTCATGCAGAAGTGGGGAAAAATAATCTTAAATCATCCTTGCATGGGAGTGTTATTTTTCCTCCTGACATGCATTTACTCACCTTCTTGAGCATCACTGGGCAACTTTTTGTGCTGATCCCTCCATGGGACCAGCACAGCCTGTCAAACAGGAGAAGCACCAGCCCTGAGACAAGCAGGGATGTTTTATTGGAACTTAGGTTGCATCTCCTGCATCTTACTAATTTTCCCTTCTGTTCCCCATCCTTTTTCAGGGCTAAATTCCCTCTTTTTCTCTCTCCAGACAATCTGTTCTTCATTGTGTCTGATCAGTAAATTAGGGCCTATTCTATGTAAGAACATCATCAAGGATTGGAGTCTTTTAAATTTCTTAAATTCTTAATCCTTTAGCCTTGAACAGATTCTTGAAGAGAATCATTAAGGGTGGAAAAGACCTCTAAGCTCATCAAGTGCAACCACCAACCACAATCCATGTCCCCAAGGTGCCACATCCACATGTTTTTTGAACACTTCCAGGGATGGGGACTCCACCACTGCCCTGGGTGGTTTGTTTCAATCCTTTGACAGCTTTCACATGAGGAAATTTTTTCCTGACATCTTCTATCTGAATCTCCCCTACATGAAGATACCTGCAAGAGGGGCAGCACTGCTTCTCCTCAAACCACCCATCACCCTGTGCTCTGGATTTACCACTCTACCACATCAGGGTTTGGGGTGTGTGTGTGTTAATAAAATACCAACCTGTAATTCCAGCAAACTCAGGGAAAACCTGTTCTCTTTAAAACAATTCATCTGCTTGGGAAAACCTGGAAACTGTATTCATTTTACCTGGGATTTTTCCTATTTCTACTTTGACTTACTAACACGTGGGCAGTGATGTCAGAATTCCAGCTGTGGGTTGCCTGAATACAAAATATGATATAATTCCTCCCACATTTACTCATTCCAGCCTCTCTGTGCCCTCCCAGCACCAACCCAGGCAGCTGAGCAACATAAAAACACTGCATGGCCTTCTGGAAAAATAAATCAGCACATGATGGGCTAGAAATGCCCCTGAGTGAAGAGCTGGAAAAAATACAATCACAAAAGCAAAATTCTGATAACTTACAAATGCATGTATTTCTTGATTTATGTATTTATACATAAATACGTGTATTTATAACACACTTTGCAAAATTTATGTGTTTATACATCATTAAGTGCGTTGCAAATGCAGGGATTCCTTTTCTCATAAAGGTGGAACAAAGAGCTTCTGCCAGCAACGTTCACATGCACAAAGCTCCCATCAAATCTGCCTGCATGGAGGCTGCAGCTGTAAGGTGGCAAAGCAGCAAAATTAAAAGCCAAGCCAGATTGTGGCTGTTACTGAGCTCAGGAAGCAGAGCTATAAATTTCCTTTTAAAATAAGCAGATATTTTTAAATTCTTGATTTCAGCGTGGCCAGAAGATGTTAAAAAGGCCCTAAAACAACAATGCCTGCATCTTAAGTTGGAGCAATAGCCAAAGGCAAAAAATAACGTTGAAAAAGCACTTTAAGGGGGTATCTTTGCTACACAAAGGCCAACATTTCCAGATGCAGCTGTGGCCCAGGAAGTGTGCCGTGATGAATGGTGTTTAATAAGCAGGAGAGCAGAGCTTGGCCTACATTTGGCTGGAGTGGCTCCTCTGCTGGGCTGGGGATGTGCCACTTCCACGTCCCCAAACGTGGAGCAGCTGGGCTGCCTTCCTGCAGGAGAGGGCTGGAGGCAGGGTTTGTGTGTGGGCTCTGGGCAGGACAGCTGATTGCTGTCATTGTCTGGAGAGAATGATCCAGATTTGCAGATGTGTTTCAATGTGTGACTGATAGAAGTGTAGATATAGAGATTTTATACTTATCAATAGATAGAATAGCCTGGGTGGGAAGGGACCTTAAATCCCACCCGGTGCCACCCCTGCCACGGCAGGGACACCTCCCACTGTCCCAGGCTGCTCCAGCCCCAATGTCCAACCTGGCCTTGGGCACTGCCAGGGATCCAGGGGCAGCCACAGCTGCTCTGGGCACCCTGTGCCAGGGCCTGCCCACCCTCCCAGGGAAGGAATCCTTCCCAAAGTCCCATCTAAACCCACTCTCTGTCAGTCTGAAGCCATTCGCTGTTTCCATCACTCCATCCCTTGTCAATTGTCTCTCTCCATGTTTCCTGTATCCCCTTCAGGCTCTGCAAGGCCACCCTGAGGTGACCCCAAAGCTTCTCCTCTCCAGGTGAACAATCCCAATTGTCCCAGCCTTTCCTCCCAGCAGAGCTGCTCCATCCCTCTGCTCATCCTGGAGGAGTTTCCCACAGCTGAGATGGGGCAAAACTGAAGTTAATAAACTTTGGTGCTGATCTTTGCATTCCAGAGAAACGCAAGACACTAACAAAAGCCGAATACAAGAGAATTCAAAAGGTGTGTTACCATACTTTGACTATGCAGAGGTTATTTTGAAGCAACAAGAGCTGGCCTCCCCTGATCAGAGAGCTCTTCTTAAGAAAGAATGAAGCACTTCTCCTATTTCAGATAATATCCTGGGATATTTCAAAGGAAAAGGAGAATTTAAATAGAGAAACTGTAAAATAATCTCATCCTGACCTGCACCCGTGCACTGCAAAACACTTCAGGACTTTTTGATCACTAGTGAACCCCAATCTGTGTCCAGCTTCTTTAAAGATCTTCAGCAAATTCTTGTGGAAAGACTCCCATACCCCCATTTGAAACTCTAATTAAGATTACTCCTACTAATACCATATTTTCATAAATAAAATCCCCAGTTGTTCAATTTCTTGTGGCAAAAACCCAAATGCAGCCCCCGGTCCTACCAAAAATAACCCTCAATACCATTTGGTCTGTTTTCCCAATGAATATTTATTGCAGCTCAGGTGTCAGAGACTCCTTTCAGCTGAAAAAAAAAAAAAATAAAAAATACCTTGTTCAGGTTTTATTGATGTAGCTCACGATATTCCTGCTCTTGTACAACACAAGGTCAGGCTGAATTTCGATGTCAGACTTCATTAAAGTGTGCACTGGGCACCCTTGGCTCGTGGTGCTCCCTGACCCCAGCACCCTGCAGTCCATGAACATCAGCAAGGCTTTCTCCTGCCACATTTGCAGCGTTTTTGGCAGAGTCAGCCAATCAATACTGGTTAAAAAAAATGACCCAAAAGTTACCTGCCTGTGACTGTCCCTGCAACACTGATGGGTGTTGTCAGCTCTGAGGACAGCCTGCACCTGCACTTGATGGTTTTGAGTCTTTCCTTGGCTTGATTCACAGCAAGGGCTTGAAAATAGATCTTTCCTGCCTTATCCAGGAAAATAATCCCGTTTGGAGGATGTTATCTTTTAAGCAGAACCCGTGAAATCACGGATCAGAGAGCTGGGCTTTGAAACTTCCAGCAAAGCTGAGAAGTTCACACAAAATGAGAAGGTTTTATTTCAGTGACATCATCTCCCTTCCCCAAGAAATAAATAAAAGGGAAAAAAAAAGGTCCTGAGTTTCCTGTATTTCCCATTGCTGCTGCATTCTCAATCCCCGTGGAAGGAGGTGGTGGAGTTGATTTGGCACAATTTATGGTCTGCAATCAGGAGTTCAGTGCCACTGTCTGTCACTGAGTCAAACTGAGGCTAAATAACTTCACCTGCTGAAATTTGCCCCCCTCCAATTATTCCTACATGGGAGAGCAAGGCCCCAGCTGACGGCTGCAGTGTCATCTGTGTGCAGGGCTGACCTTGCTCTGAGGCATTGCTGGGATTTGTCACCATCCTGTTCCTGACTGCAGATAAAATTCACCTGCCCTTGCTGCCTGTGCTGCCATGGCTGAGGTCAAACATTTAAATATTTAAATGGGGAATGGGTTTGGGTTTGAACTGGGGGAAACACTGGTGGCTTGCTGAGATTTCCTGGTACAACAGGAGAATTCTACCCAAACCCTGAGATCTTGGAATAAAAGCAGGAGAAAAGGGGGTGATTTTCACTTGCCTGAGGAATTCCACTGCAGCAAAAGCCATCCTGGTTTTCTGAAGTATTTCACATCACACTTGGTTACACTCAGGGCTTTAATTTTTTTTTTATCTGACTGTGTTTAGTGTTTCTTTCTTCTGTTTGATAATTGCCTGAACTGCAGCAGGAAAATTATGCTTGATCACAGTGAGACTATCAGAAGTCAGCAAACACATTTCTCATGCTTCTCAATCCTAGAATTAATGAAATCTTATTATTTTCCTAATCCTACTGGCAACCTGAAGTTCCTGTAAGCTTTAGAGAACCTCCTCAAACTGAAGTTCAGCAGAGCTGGCAACCTGACTTCTGGAGATGCCAGAAGAGTCCAGATATAAAATTAGACAAAAAAATTTAAATATTTTAAGTGATTTGGAATGTCTCCATTGACAGGTGTCTATCAAGTCATCCAAAACTGTTTTCTCAAAAAAAAAGTGTGGGTAAAGAAGATTTTGCTTAAAGAACTTGGAGATTATTGCTCACAATTTTAAACATCCATCATGTTTCAGGAAACCACAACTCCTGTAACAGAGATCCATTACTGGCTGAATACATAAACAAGTTTCAAACTGAAATACCTTGCACGGAATTAACTAAATTAGGTGGATGTTATATCTCCTAAATGAACCAATACAAAACGTGGTGTGAACCCCTTTAATTCAATTCCAAGCTGGATTTATTTGCTTTGGGAGATACACAAGTAGAAACTCAATCAAGGAAAAATACCCCTGGTCCTCCATTCACTCTCCAGCTGATATCTTTATATTAATTTAATTAATTGGGGAAGGAAATTCAAATGACTAAAGCTCTGCAGTTAGAGAAAGGTGCTGTTTTTCTATTAAAAGGTCTCAGAGAAATAAGAATAATATTGGGGACAGAGAACTGATCAATATTCCTCTCAAAGTGGGCTGGTAAAGTGCAGGAATTAAATTAAAAAATCTGAAATTTAGAGTCCCAATAGCAAAGCAGAAGTTTTGTCCTCACCCACCTGCCAAGGTGGGACATCTCTGGATAACCTTAGGGAGCTTTGGTCTCTTGGGAGTGGTAAAGCACAAAGGAAAAATTAGGAAACTAAGGAAGAACTAGGAAGAACTTGTGGAAAGAGGCAGAGAAGGTGAAGCAATAATTTCTGCAAAGGGGGAAACTGCTGAACAGTTGTCTCAGGCAGAACTGAAGCAGATGAAACACAGTTGGCACCTTAATGCTTAGTTTTCTTTCTTCCCTTTTCTTTATCATCAAAGGAAGGAAAGCACTTCTTCTCCCATCTCAGATCAATCCATCAGACAGCAGAGAAGGAAAACCACATTGAAAAAGAAAAGATATTTTCACAGCAATGGAAATTCTGGAAGAAATACCTATATTTTTGCCTGATAAATTATTTCTTCATTTCTATATTCACACAAAGCACATGCATTTTCCTGCTCCCTTGAATAGAGAACTCCTGTGAGTTCCCAGAGAGAGCTGCTATTAGGTTATTTTTCTCTGCCTGAAGAAGTTATTTGCTGTAGTTTTCAAACCCTGGTGAAAAGCTTTGCTGTTCTTCCCGTGCCCTATTGAGCCCAGGTGCAAATTAATTTTTAAAAACGTTGTTTTAAATGGATGATGGTTTCAAACTTTAAATTCAAGTGTTCTCTGTGAAGCAGAGTGATTTCAAACTAACTTGACAGGATCCTGGTGTTGCAGCAATGCCAATTTCAAGCAAAGCCATGATTAGAAAGGGATCAATATTGCTGAGCACAAAAACTTGGTGTTCAGTAGGATTGAGGCAAAAAGGAGAATCTCAGGAAGATCCCAGGAAGCTCACCAGGACTGGGGATGGGCTGGAATTTGCCAAGAAGGGATGAGAGACAAGCAGGACCCCAAGCTCGACTCTGGTGATGGAGGCAAGCTGCTCTCAGGAGAGCAGAAGACGCCAAAAAGATCAAACCCAGGCTGTTAATGCCGATTTTCCCTTTAAATTCCCAAGTTTTCTCTGAGTTTGGAGGGTGTCAGCAGTGCAGCGAGGAAGTTCCCCGCTGAGTGTGGATTGAGCCTGCTTTTCCCACAGGTTTTCAGCAGTTTGCAGGGAAGTTCTGTACGAGACAGGGTGTAAAGCTGTGATCTCACATTGCCACCCACCAACACTCCCCCTGGTTTTTTTGGTTTTTTCTTTTTTAGTCAGGCCACTCAAATTAATTGGTTTCAACTTCCCTTTTTTTTTTTTTTTTTTTTCCAAGTGGAAGTTCATTAAAATGTTGAAAAATTGCCATCACAAGGAAAAGCACAATCTCCTGTTAACAGTGTCAACCTGCTACTGCTCTGGCTTCTTTTTCTTCTTAATTGGATCTGTTGAATCAAATTTTGCTTAGCAAACAGCTTGGATTTGGGCAAATCAGCAGGATTTTTTTTTTTTTTTTTTTTTACAGTGGGGGAGGACAAAAAAAAAATTATCCAGAAATTCCCAGCCATCCCAAATAACTTCCCAGATGTGGTGGCATCTTAATAAAGCCGTATCCTATTTAAAACTTGTTTCTTGTATATTTTAAGTTCTTGCTGAAGTGTCAGGGGAGCATCAGTCACCACTTGTACTCAATAAACTGGGAGATGATACTTCAGGAATCAATGCAGCTCTGCAGAGATTTGAAAGATGTGCATTTATTGGAGGAAGCAGTAAATAAAAATGAAGCCTCGCTGGGATTTTATTTCAGTGTCCAATGGGTGAGTTTGTTACTTGTGTGCATGTATAAAGAACTTAATTATAAATAAAGATGCCAAAGGAAAGGGAAAGTTGTAAACTTAGCAGCTATTGACTAATATTCAAAAAATAAGGCCAATGTCATCAAGTTGCACTCTGCTATTCTAATTCTGCATTCATTTGCATAAAATCCTTGCTGATTTGATGCAGATAATTCCTGACTCTCCACTCCATCAAGAAAAGTCGATTTGTGGATATTATAGACTGAATCAACATTTTCCTGGTTTTTGTTCTCCACCCCAAGCTCCTCTGCTCTCACAGGTGAGTTCCAGGGGTGAGAGGAGCAATGCCTGGCACTGTGAGTACACAGAAAGTACAAGGAATAATCTTATCTCAATATTGAGTTAATGCTATTAAAGCTATTAAAGCATTTTAAAGACTTCTTGGCCAACTCACAATTAACACTTCTTCAATCTTCTTAAATTATCAAGCCCTATGAAAATAGACAAGGTCATTGTTTTATCTGCAATAAAGTCAAAGGAATTGCCAGAGAGTCTTACACGTATAATTAACAGTGTGCAATTTATTCAATAAAGCTCTCATTTAATTACAGGAGCCTATTACACTGAGTGATGCGTTAGGGGTGATTTATATCTCAGATGTAAATATTCAGAGAGAGGCCTCCCGTAATGAAAGCAGCTGCTCCCTGCTCTCCACCCACGTTCAACTCCAGTGTGTTGGTGCAATATGTTAAATACTGGGAAGGAATGCTTCCCTGGGAGGGTGGGCAGGCCCTGGCACAGGGTGCCCAGAGCAGCTGTGGCTGCCCCTGGATCCCTGGCAGTGCCCAAGGCCAGGTTGGATGGGATTTGGAGCAGCCTGGGACAGTGGGAGGTGTCCCTGCCATGGCAGGGGGGGGAATGGGATGAGCTTTAAGGTCCCTCCCAACAATTCCTCCTGGGATTCTGGGGTTCTGTGTTGATGCCAGGCCCTCACGAGGTGGCAGTGATCATTTTGGGAAGATTTAGTGTCACCTGTTGGAATCATGGCTGGTGCCTCCTTGGTCTTCTTTGGGAGTGTGGCCTGGGCCAGCAGTCCCAGACACAGGCTGGTGCTGAGCTGTGCCAGGTGTTACATCTGCTTTTGTTGGTGTTCCTTTCACCAGCAGTGAAAAACTGAAGTTTGTCAGCAAGCCTGTTGTGAATCCAAACCGATTTGCAAGGTTAGAAATATAAAAGTCAATTTGGTTTTCTTTTTTTCTGAACATGGAAAAATAAATATTCCTGATACTTGCTAATAAAGCATTCCTTGTTGGAATGAGATCATGCACTTGTACATTCCCTGTGCTCCCAGGGCCTGTCTGCTCCTGGGTTACCCAAAATCCAAAGGAGATTCTGCACAAAGCTTTAAACCCCAGAGCTTTTCGACTGGGAGATACTCAGAGCTGCAATAACTCACTGCCTCTGCATGAGCTACACCTGCGCTGTTTTAGCACCAAAAAGCACGGCAAATCACTCCATTACTTAAGTATTTTCCTCCACAGATCTCGGAGCTTTCACACAAAAGCAGCTGAATGAAGCCGTTTATATGTGAACAGAACACATTTTTCAACATCCATTCCCTGAAAAAAAAACAAAAAACCGCTCACTTCTGTTATCACAAATTTTAAACGACAACAAAAACTTCAAACCCAGTCAAACCCGGCGGTGTCGGGCTGACAGGAGTTGATGACACTCATAAAAGGAACAGCTTTCTAAAGAGACATCTCTCTCGTGGAAAGTGTTAGCCAATTGATAACACAGGTAATATTCAGCACTCCAGATCTATGCTGATGTATAAAACTGCTGTCAAAACCGCTGCCTTTATTGACATCAGCATGAATACTTTGCTCCTGAGGTAAAGACATTATTGTCAGGAGTAGCTGAAAACATTAGAGGAGCTATTTCTCAGCTTAACTATGTAAAAGTCTGCTGTTAAAAATCTTTACGAGTCTGTAACATCAGACAAATTGGGAAAGAATCCCATTCAGCATGGAATGCCTCACTTAAAGCCTTGGAAGGGTATTTTTTAACTGGGAAAAACGACTGGATTGGTGGCACTGGTCACTGGCAAACCCAGCTGTGCCTGCCCACACCACATCTCTTGTTCTCTGCACAGCCCTGCCTGGGGCTGTTTAGAGAATCCAGTGGATGGAAATTTCCTCAACACATGAGGAAACTACTCGAGAAGTGATTTCAAGAGGCCACGGTAAGAAAGCCAATCCAGCTGCACAGATCCCACCCCATGGAATATTGCAGCACATCCAGTGCCTGGGAGCAACAGGGAACTGTGGAGGGGCAAAACAAAACCTGCTGTGCCCCATCTGAAAATACATTCATTTTCATAACCATGGATTCATTACATTTTCTGAATTGGAGGGACCCACAAGGAGCATCAAAATCCAAGCCCTGCACAGGCCTGCCCAGAAATCCCAGCAGGAACCTGTACATAAAAGGAGCAAACCATTGCCTCCCTCTTTAACCTTGGTACAATTCAGCAGAAAAAAACGAGCCACTGAAGACCAAATCTACAAAAACATTTCAAGTTACCACTGAGTGGAATCAAAACCCAGAGGCACAGGGACGAGCTCAGGTCCCTCTCCTGTTGCCCTGATGTCCCCCTGCCCCATCCAGAGCTCAGGGCCAGCACGTGCTGCCCTCTTTGGCCCCATCACTGCCCCCACGACACCTCACCCCACTCAGCTCTTCCCTCTAATGCAATGTGACTGAGATGAAGAAACCTCCTGCTCTCCAGAGATCGATTCTCCCCAAGCACAGCACATAAATGAATATTTTACAAGCCACATAAATGCAGCCCTTTCCATTTTTCCTTTCCAGTCCTGCTGTTCGAAGGCAGAGGCTGGAGCCAATTTTCAGAGTGAAGTTCCCATCTCAGGAGCAGGCAGAGGTTCCAGCCCCTCACCAGCCTGGGAGGTTTCCCTCACCAGCTTCCAAAAATGACACATGCTGCTGTTTGGTGGGTAATTTTGACAGAATTCCAACTCCTGCTTATAGCTGTAACAGCTGATGATTAAAAATGTGGGATATTCTAGAAAATGCCTTCCTGAGGTCCTGAGTGTCAGCGACCTTTCCATTGGGAAAACTCAAACTGCACCAACACTGCTGAGTGTGAAACCTTCTTTCACAAGAAAACCCTCTCTGTTATGTTACATTCTTTAGCATCCAGTGGTCAATAGCTGACATGCTGTACCTTGGACGTGGCTGTAGGGAATTAACACTCAGCACCTCTGGATCCCGCTGCAGTGGCCCTTTGCTTTGGACTTCAAAGGCAATAAAAAAGTAATATTGAGATCAAAGCCTCCCAGCACAATCACACTTTTTGAAGTTTGCAAACCACGGAGATTGGAGGTGTTTTAGTTCGCCGGCTCTTGTGGGTTTTTTTTTTGAACTCCTGAGCACTTTGAGCCACTGTTCAAACTTTTGATACAAACTCGTGTTTTGATGCACGAGGATCTGAAGATGCCAGGGAATTCCAGATTAATCCATGCTGACAGCAAGGGCCCTCGTTACCTTTCCATTGATTTTTGCAAAAAAAGAAGCAGACACTGTTTTAAGGCTTCCCTGTGGCACAGGCTGCATCACACATCCAATTTTTGCTCAATTACCATGACATGTCCCTGCTTAATAGCCCGAACTATAAAACTTTAGCAGCAAACATTTTGATCAGGCCTTGAAGTCTGTATTATTCAGAGATCCAAAATCATATCAGAGAGTGCTGTTAAGACCTGATTGAGTCAAATTCCTTTTGAAAAGCAAAATATGGGCAAAGCAGAGGGCCAGGCCCTGAAGTGTGTGGAGACCGTGGAGCAAAAGCTGTCAGCATTCCTTGTTCAGAATTCCTGAAAGTCACATTCCAGCCCCTGCTTAAGTGTTCAGCTTGGAACCTGAATCTCTTTTCCTTTGGGAGAGATAATCTCTGGACATGGCAGAGCACTGCGTTTGTCCAGAGGACTGTCCTGGGCAGGTAAAGTGGTTCCAGCTCTTGGCAATACTCTGAATTTCCAGGGTGCTGAAGGAGGGCAACGTCCTCTTCCTACACTACAGGGCCCTTGTAAAACAGGCCCTGTATAGCAATAAATCTGTTTATTTTTGTTATGGTTCTCCCCTCGCTCTCTGGCTGCTTCTCCTCTCTCTTAGAAAGCACTTGATTGTACCATTCTCTGTCTGTTTGCAGCATCATAAAGTGAATTTCACTTCATTGATCAGAAGATGACCTCTATCCAGTGCCTCTTAGATTAGAGATAACAGCAGGCTGTTGTCTCACTGAGAAATGATTTCTTTGGCTCCTCCGGCTCCTCTTTATTATGATTGCTTCCTAACATATCACTTAAAAACTGGAATGGAAAACAAATGAGGATATCTTCTCCACTGTTTGTGTTTTGACTTCCCAACAAACACAGATGCACACACACTGCAGCACTTGGTGCTTTAGAATAATTCATATTTTCCTGTGGAAGATGAAGAAAATATTTAACTGCAGACAAACGAGCTGAGGAAAAGGGGTAAAAATGGATTGACATAAAACCTACATTTTGCCTGAGAGACTTTACGCTTCAAACCAGGAAAAACGGGAGATGTACGTTCATGCGAAATTTAAACTGTGCATATTCAGGAACAGGTTTTTAAATATCAGCAATAAAGATCATGTTGGAATACATTATCACATTCTGCACTGGAGCATGTGTTACATATTTATAACGAGGGAAGCGCGCAAGACTAATCATACACTATGAATAATGCCGTGTTTTTTTCCAGGCAGATTTGCAGAGCGTTATCCCAGACATTCCCTTCTGCTGGGGGCAGGAGGAAGCTGCCTCCAGCACTCCTCGCTCAGAGGCTGCTCAGCATCCTCTGCAGGAGGATCCCACTCCCAAGCGTGAGGTGTGCACGGGGGTTTGGCTGAAAGCAGGCAGAGCTGTCGGTGTTATTCCGGCTGTTCCAGGCCTGTTGCTCAGCTCAGGAGAGCTTCAGCTGGCAGCAGTTTGTTCCCAGGGCCCTGCATGGCACTGCCTTGGCAAAGCGCTGGGATTTCTGGAGGGCTCGTCAGCCTCAGGAAAGCCCCTCAGCTTCCATCTCACCATCCTCCACTTCCCCAGGCTCTTCAGGAATAAAATAAACTGCTCTTTTTTTTACCCCTCCCCCCCAAACAAAACTTGGAGTGCCTCAGACACTGGAATGGGCTTTTGACAGCTGACCTTATTTTATCAAGTAATTCATAATTAAAGCTCCACAAATCCAATGGTGTCAGACACGAATGCAGCTGAAACACTACATGAATATATCATCCCAGCCATGCCACTTTTATGAGCTGTTTGCCCTAATGAGCTGCTCAGCACCAGCCCTGCCCAGTGTACTGAGCTTTTCCTCCTTTATTTAAGGACAGGGAGCTTTCAAAAGAGGGAGAAGGGAGAGAAGATGGGTTTATTCCTGGCTGTGGTGAGTGCCAGGGCTGCTTTCATGGGGTGCAACAACCTGCTCCCTTCTCAGGCATCTACATGGAGATGTCTCTGCAAGAAATCTCAGATTGGGATTAAAATCCCAGTTCTAATTGAGATTAGAATCCCAACATCAGACTGAGATTCAAAGAGTGAGCAGGAAGACAAATGCTCCTGGTAGTTCTGGCCCTGGGCTAGTGGAAGGTGTCCTTGCCCCAGGCAGGGGGTTGGAACGAGATGATCATTAAGGTCTCTTCCAATCCAACCCATTCTGTGATTCCATGATTAATTCTTCAAGAAGGGGATGTGCCCAGTGGGATTAAGGATCAGATACCACAAAGATTTCCCATAAAGATCATCAGATTTTATCAATATTCTGCACCAAAAAAGCAGACAAAAAAGCTTTTGAAAACATTGGTAGCACACATAACACAAACTTTTTTCACTTGGTTGGCCAGCTGTGACTTGGTTTAAACTTCAGTTTTGTAAACAAAATTTAACTCACCCAGGCTTCAAAACTCAGCACGTTCCCAAGAGAAAAGGGCAGCTTTTACCAAGGGTCAGTCTCAACCATAGACTCATGGAATAAAGAAAGCCTGAGCCATCCTCCATCTAGGAAAGCATCATCTGGGAGTCATCTCTCTCTCATCAAGAAGAAAGTCCTTGGGAAAGGCCTCTGCTCTGGGGTTGCTCTGGGGTTGAGGCTCTGCTGTAGATCTCTTCATCTCTTCCCTGACATGGAATAGCAACATGAACTCAGAAAAGGTGTTCAGCACAAACCCTGCTGTGCACTCAAAGATGGCACTGAGCTCCCCTGTGCTCCCTCTCCAGAAAGAGATGGATCAGGGACACCTTCACTTCCCTTTGGCTGTGAGGAACCCGAATTCTCCCATGGCCAGAGCTGGTTTGAGCTGGCCAATCCACAGGGCTGGTGACAGGCACGTCCCAGCGCAGTTTCAGACAATTTCACCCGATCTGTGATTTTCAGAGCTCCCCAAAACCACCCAGCTAAGTTGACAGACACATTTGCTGTGTGACAGTGGCTCTGTGATGCTAATATTGGCTGTTGCATGGCATTTTATATAACAACATTTATATAACAATTTCTAAGGCCGTGATGCACCATGCAATTCAAACCCAGCCCTTCCATTTGCTCCCCTCAACGTAAAGCTGGTGCTGTATCAAGTAATATCAGAGAAGATAAATTATGCCACTGTTTATTTACAGTTTGCATCCCTGCAGTCAATGTACCTCATGCAGGAATTGACCTGTGGAAGAGCTATAGCAGCACATTATTTGTGCAGCAGTAAAATTGATGGAAATTGATGATGCCTGAAAAACACACAATTATAGTGTCTTGATTAAAAATGGAGCACATTTCAATGAACTTTTTCCCTTCTTCTCATGATTATGATACACAAGTACTAACATTAATGGTATTTTTTTATATAATGAACCATAAAATTACAGTTGGCAGTCAAGAGCACTCTAGCAGATAAGTAAGGCAATTTTCCTCATCATTTTTCCCTTTGTTGTCAATCTTGTTGCATAGCCCATTGCCTTTTCAATGAGCTGTAATGTGAATATTCAAGATCTTGCTTTTCCCCAGTGTATACATTCCAGTTGAAATAATTCCGTTTCATGCCACCCATTTTAATATGTTTATTAGGCAAACTTCATATTTTTAGGTTTCCCACTTGCACCAGAACTTGCCTGAGCATTGACAAAGGGAATAATGGCATTTGAATCGTCCAGGTTTCAGGCAGATCAGCAAAAGTGCTTATTGAGCTTGCTGTGCAAACAGGCTTAAAAGTTTGGGTTTGATTTTGCTCTGACACTGCCTGTCTCTCTTTCCAGGAGGTTTTAAGAAGTTTAGACATGTTTGAATACTTGCCCATGTAAGTATGGCAATCCAATTAACTCTCAGTTTAGACCAAACCAAGTTACAAGACACACACATTAGAAGTATTAGCTCTGTTAAATATTAAAGCATTTTATAAATATTATAAATAAATATTATAAATATAAATATTAAAGCATTTTAGGAAATATTTATTTCATGCTGTTTCCTGTGGTCTGGCAATTTACAGCTCTTGACATAAATTATCGTTGCTGTAGGATGAGAAATAAGTGAAATGGTGCCTCATCTGTGTCTTACTTGACATAAAAAGGCAATAGAAATTAATATGTAGTTTTGAGTTAGGAGAAAGGAGATGTGAAGTGCTGTTGAGAGGAATTATCACGCTCACTTCTCACATGCAAACAAGTGACATGTGGGATGTGTCCCTGCCCTTTAGTGTTGGGACTAAATAATCTTTAAAGTCCCTTCCAAGCCCTTTAACTTTCCATGATTCTATCAGATACACACAGCTTCCTCTTGCTCCAGCATGAAGGATGAGGTCCAGGCTCCACCGAAGACAAAAAGTTGCTGGGTGTGGCTTTCCCCAAAGCCTGCAGTGCTGGGTGGGACGGATCTTTCCCAAAACAAGCTAGAAAATAGAACTTTTTGTGCCTTTGCTGCAGGATTTGTTCAGAAAGCTCAGCAGTCAGGGAGGGAGATGATGCAGATAGCTCAGACGTGATAAAGATCAACATTTTAATCTCACAGGAAGGGCACAGTCATGAGAAACTCCACTGCTGGACACACCCAGACCTTGTGCCCTCTGACAGTCACTCTGACTTTAGGCTCCTGCCAACTGCCAGCTCTTCCCTGATTCCCACTCAGATCTCTCCTGATCAGCTCATTAACCTTCCTCTATTCTTTGGAATTCACCAAGGGCAGATATTTTTGGTTCTTTACCCATTTAAAGATGAAGAACCCTAAAGGAACCATTTAGAGATGAGGAACCATTGTGGAACAGCAATCCAGATTTAGGAGGGGAGCCTTATCTGCATTTTGGGTTTCTCTCACCATGTGAAATACAACATTTATCCTGGGGAGAGAAAAAGCCCTCAAGGCCTCCTACATGGCTGGTTTAAGTTTCTTACAGTTTTCAGCTTGATTGATTTAGGGCTATATTCTGTAATATTAGAACACATTAAAATATCTTTGACTTCAACTGTTTTCAGCTTCACTTGAATAACCACACAGAATTCGATGGCTCACAAAAATCTCTAACAACACAGCACACACACAAAAAACAAAACAAAAAAAAAAAAGAACCAGCTTAAAAAAATAAATTTTAAAGACCTGAAAATAATCTGCAGAGTGAAAATGAGACAGCAGGACTGAGCAGCAGAGACTGGAGAGTGAAGTGCTGCCTTTTTAGGGCTGCAGCTGTGACTCACCCATTAAAACCAGAGCATCTGGCAGCCAAGCAGCTGCGTGTGGGCTCAGGGATGAGCTCAGGGTGCCACAGACCTCCCTCTGCTCCACGAGCTGCTCCTCATCCCAGAGCTGAGCCCTGGATCCATCTCCCTGCTGGGATGAGCTTCACCTGCTCTCTCCCAGTACGTGCAATCAATGTTTTCTGTTTTCATGCTCCCCCAGCAGCTGATTCCCAAATGCTTTGGGTTTGCACAATTTACATGAGACCTTTTCAGGCCCAGGTGTCTTTTAAGGTTTGTGAGTCACAACAGAAAATGAGCCGGTCTGGGATTCCCTGTGAGGGGGGGTCATTGTGAATTTGGTTCATTTGTTTGTTTCTTGAATAATGTGGCTTTTTTCTCTTTTTTTCTCCCCCACAAGGGGTTTCTACCTGCAAGAAAACCAAGCAGGCAACTTCTAGTGAGTCACACCATCGTTCTTCTGAAGAGACAACTGCTGTTGGAACTTCCTGGTGCTATTAATTCCCATTAGGAGCAAAGATGAGGCTCAGCCTTTTGAACATGCAAAGTCTGCAAGAAATTGTTGTGAAGGAGTGAGGCCGCCTTCCTGGTGAAAAGAAACAGATGAGACCATGCTGGCTGCCTCTCCAGGAGCCTTTGGAATAGGGATTAGCTTCATCCAATTTAAAGTCAACGTGGAATAAACTCCAGGCTCTCATGGAAGTACTTACACAATTGTATCAGCTTTAAGTCACACAACTTCCTCAGTTTTCAGCTCCAAAGCTGCTTCCTTTCCTAAAATGAAGCCTTTCGATTAAGTTGACCAAAGCCAATTTTTCAAGAAACCACCAGGATGTCCTTCACAGATAACTGCTAATCACTGAGCAGCAAGAACTCTCTGCTAATTTCAATGGCCCAGATTTCAAGTCTAAAAATTGGTTTTAAGCCAGACCAAGTCTATAAAATAAATCAGAGTTAAGACAAATAGCAATTAAATTTTGTTATGGGGTGTGAATGACGGGATTTTTGTTTCTGATCTAGGATGCAAGCTGGTGAAAATAGGGAGTGTGAAAAAGAAAACCCTGTATGATTGCTTTTTGATACCTGCCCATACGAATTTCACGAGCAGTTGTGGCTAATCCTGGCTCAGAGGGCTTAGAACAAAATGTAGGGCTGAGAAATGAAGAGTGTCAGCTTTGCAAGGAGCTAATGTGGCACAAGGTCAAGGTTGACAAACCAGCCCCAGCCTAATGCCTCAAATATGTCCAGGGCTGTGTTAGCCAAGAAAGATAAATGAAGAAACTGTCAGCCAGCTCCAGTCTAAACAATGGGACAATTTAAACTGGAGGGAATCATAATCTGAAGCAATTTGTTTCATACTGTACCATCATGATAAAGAAAATCTCATTTTTTCTCCGTCCATTTGGGGTGTAAATGGGAGTCTCAACCAAAAATAAAAACAAACAACAAACTTTAGTCAGAATAAAAGTCACATTTCAAGGTATCCTTAAGGACAAGAGCCACGTGGAACAGCAGATATGAGAAAACAATTTTGGTTTGTGAGACTGAATAAAATGCTGCCATTTGTGCTGTTTGGAGGGAGACAGGAACATGAAATACAAGATTTGGTGCTCAGTAACAAGTCAGAACATTCTGGAAAACAAATTCATGCACATCCCCTGATGAGGTAAATTGCATTTAAAATCTGTTTCTAGAAGGAGGAGAGGGACTTTGAGCTTGTAAAAGATCCCAAATCAGAATCTCTCCTCTTTTGGCCATCAAGGTAATGAAAGGAGAGTTCAAAAGTCATTATTTCTCGTAGATTCACCAACGTTGGTTCTCCTCTCAAAGACACCATAGGGGTCTTCACCTTGAGCTCCACAAGTAGAATGAGAACACACCCAAAGAGAAGACCCTGCAAAAATAAATTGGAATAAATACGTCGTAACGTGTACGTTCTGCTCCATAAAAGTGGTGAAGTAACAGTGAGTGATAAAGCCACAAAGTGAAAGAAATTGAAACTTAAAATTCTCACTGATCCACTCTCATTTCACACTTCAGTTATAGATTTTTATTTCCACTCGTTTAGGAATGTCATATCTTGAGATTTTTCTCTCCCATTTTCCAGATTTTAATGAGTCTATCAAGACATTTGTATAACTCTGAGGAGAAGGTTATGCAAAGTTTGAAGTAAATTCAAATTGATTTTGAGTACACGGCACTTTACCTTAATATCCATCTCCCGCTCCTAAAATGGTGTTTTACCACTTCACACTTCCCATCTCACATTGGTTATATTTAAATAAAACAGCTTCAGACCACATTATGTTAGAGAATGGATTTGGTTGGAAGGGATTTTAAAGCTCATCCAGTCCCTCCCACCTTCCACCATCCCAAGCCCCAGTGTCCAGCCTGGCCTTGGGCACTGCCAGGGATCCAGGGGCAGCCACAGCTGCTCTGGGCACCCTGTGCCAGGGCCTGCCCACCCTCACAGGCAACAGTTTCTCCATAATACCTAACCCTTTTATCAAATCTAATATTCCCTCATAGGATAAATAATCCTGGTGATGCTGAAATGCCAGTCTCTTGGGGTCAGGAATGGTTCACCAGAGGTGATACTCAAGTACAGTGTTCCTGTTGCTTTTCTTACACTATAAAAAACATAGTTGAATATTTTTTTAATTCATATTTTATCTTTTCACTGCTCATGTACTCACAGTACTGAAGCAATATCACGAATAGGCACAAATGGAATTTGGTATCATAAAACAATCTGAAGTAAGAATTCTTTATATTCTTTTCAGTATTTGTTTTATTTCAGCTTCAAGCATAGGCTGGAGCAAAAGCAATCCTTGACAAACCTGTACGTGATCATCAATGTTTATGGTAAAGTTCTAGGTCATCCTAATTAAATCTACGAAATCACTCACATGTTTAATGAGATGAATGAAATTAAGCAGTTTTTTGGATGGGGGGAGCCCAGATGTGATGGAGAGAAACACCACAGGCAACTTCAAAACACTTGAGATGCTAAAATTAAAGGATTTTCCTATCCCCAGCTGACAAAGCTCACTCATCCTTGGGCTCTGACCTAACTGACATTTCCAGGTGCAATATCCATGCGGATTTCATAATTAATTCTCTTTTCCTATGATTCTTCAAGGAAATTGCACAAAGGGAGAAAAATCGCCGGCAAAACCCGAAACAACAGGAGCAAAAAAGGGCAAAATAACAGGAGGAGGACAGAGGAGCCTGCTCTAAAATTAGCCTGTGTTCTAAGCCATGCCTGACAAAATGATTTTGAGGCTGTGGTGGTGGAAACCAAGCACCACTATTGACAGAACGATGAGAGAACGATCAGCTCGGGCAGGGAAGGATCCAACCCCTGCACATCACATCCCTCTAAGGTTACAGGGAGTGGAGTCTATAAAACTCAACCTAAAAAGCGTCTTATTTCTCAGAGGACACAAATGTAACAAGCTTTTCCTGATGGCAAAAATCCAATTATTGTAGTAAAGGTTGTGCTCAGTTATTTCTCACTTCATGTCAAAGCAAATTGTAAAATGAGGTGCCTGGGAACTCTGCTGCTCTACCTTTACTGGTACATACACTTACACTCTCCCTTTTTTGTTGTTGTTAGTAAGAAAACAGAAGGAAAAACTGAAGGGGAATGTCATCAAATACTGGCCAAGAATGTGATATATAGATTTTTTTTTTTTTCATTTTTATTTCTCAGGAACTGCAAAGAAAAGTTTAGTGTAGATTGGATCAAATATATATTTTTCTTTGCTGACAGAAATAAAGTTATCTTCATCTCTATTGGATTTTTTTTTCTTAGATAGGAGTATATGTTAAACCAGTCCAACTGCTTTTTCTATTTGTTTGGCAGAGGAAAAGAAAAAATTCCACTCAAAACTAAAGGCTAAAGCAATTATTCCTGGCTGTATCTTTGTTTTCTGGGAAATGACAGTAGGGCTGGTTTCCTATTTTCTTAGGAAATCACATACAGCGAGAATTGGTGAATTTTCTGCACTGACCATTGAAAATGATGGGTGCCACAATTCTGCCCTTCAGTCATGGAATCAAGGAGGTTGGAAAAGATCTCAAAGACCATCCAAAGGGTCCAAGCTTTGTCCCCAGCCCAGAGCCCTGAGTGCCACCTCCAGCCCTTCCTTGGACACCTCCTGGGACGGGGACTCAAAACCTCCCTGGGAAGCCCCAACAATGTGACCTCTTTGGACACCTCCCTCACATTGCTAACTTAGTGACATTCCTACAGTTGCTGTAAAATGCCTTTTCCTCTTCTTTTTCTCTTTTTAAACTTTCCTTTCAGATGATATGAGGGTATTTCAACCAACACCCCTCTGGTGCGTCCACCAGGATGGGCTCCCTGAAACACCAAGTTCTTCTTTCCTTTTTTGCTCATAAAGAAGAAATTTTCTTTCTTTTGGATTCTGACATACAGAATGTTTTTCTCTTTCTGCAGTAGCTGACATTTCAAGGTTGGATGGGGCTTGGAGCAACCTGGGCTAGTGCAAGGTGTCCTTGCCCATGGCAGGGGTGAATGAGATGAGCTTTAAGCTTCCTTCCCACCCCAAACCACTCCAGGATTCTGTGGTATCTGATAAACCCCTCCCAAGCATCTCTGTTCCTTGGGATTTCATGCAGTGTCTACATTAATTTTTCTGCTCAGGCATTCCTTGCTTCACTCACACAAATAAAATATGGAAATCCATCTCAGGAGGTATCTCAGACACACTTTGGGCAAGTCCAGCCTGGATCCTGCAGTGGAACCTAAGCTGGAAAGCAATTCATGGAGAGAACCAGAGCCCAAGAGCAGCTGTAGCAGCAGAAAATCCTGGCCTGCCTCCCTTTGCCAGGAATAAACTAAAACACAGCTTAAAAATCAGGGATTTTTCTGGGCAGCCCACTCTGACTGACCTCGCTTGAGATGACCTAACTCAGTGGAGGAAATTCTTTTTTGGCATTTGCTGAAGGAGACTAAATCAAACAAACAAATCAGAAAGCCACCATCTATTAAAGTCTGACCTGCTGCCTCTCAGATTGAACCAAAGCCAGATTCTGCTTCACATCCAGAGTCATGAATAAGTTCTCTGTCAAATGGGCACTGCTAAGCCACATATAAAATGTAATTAAGCACAGAATCCAGCTGTCTTCATATTGAGGAGATAAAACAGCACCCAGTGGAGGAAAAGACAGAAAAATTGGGCCCAAAACTTACATTTAAAGCAGTTTACATTAAAAAGTTAATTAAAGAAATGACCATGTAACATGAATATTTTGAAAAGTAGTTCGTGCTCACAAAGCTTCACTACCCATCAGCTGGGAAGGTGCTACATCCATATTTGAAAAGAATATGTTTGAACATATTAAGTGGGCATCTGTCTTCAGCTGGAGAGCACTAATTTGGTGTTATTCTGTTGAAGCTGACAGTTGTTTGCTGCCTGCTAACAGCCTGACTTGTATTCAAACAGGAATATCCCAAAACAAGCACTAAACATTGCCTTCAGCATGTTTTGGGAGGTGGGGTAACCCCTTCCCAGCTATTCAGGATGGTTTCCCATTTTAATTGTGATTAGGAAACAGCAAGAAGGGGCTGTCATTTGTGGTCCCACTTAAGTGCCTTCATTTGGATTTAGTTTTGGGTTTTCATCCCGAATAGCTCAGAGTGAGATCCCTTTCCTGGTTTGGGCCTTGATGTTCAGTAACAACCAAAATGCACCTGCAGTAACAGGGTTGTTGGTTTTTTTTCCCACTGAAAACTCTTCCAAAAGCAACGAAGCAGCCAAATCTCAGAAAGCTCTGCAGGGTGCAGTTATATCTGACATAATGCTCTCAGTAAGACTAACACAGAACAGACAATAAACCACCATTTGTAGGTGGCCAGACCTCAAGGCTGCCTCTACACAAGTGTCCTTTGCTCACCCTGAAAGGCTTTTAATAATGCTGTGACACTGCAGACGTGCTTACAGCAGCTGATATTTATTTACTGACCCCAATTCCGTGACACAGGTCGGGGCTCTTTGTCAGACACGAGACAGGGCCTTGCCCACCGGCTGCTGTCAGAGTCCTTAAGTCCATTTTCATTTATCTTCGCAAAAAAATCTTGCCCAAGTCACAAGCTGCAGGGCTCGACTCGCGAAGTTTAGAGCAGGTTCATCCCTCAAATTAAAATTTTATAGGGCCCTGGCTGTCAGAGCAATTTGCAGGCACGCCAAGCTCCATCAGGGCTGCTGACACCCTCTGCCTCCAGCCCTGTCTGCAGCCTCAGGGGCCCCTCAGCCCTGCCCTGCCCCGGGCTGGGCAGCACCAGCAGGAACTCCTGCCCCTGTTTGCCTTCTCCTTCACCCCAGCACATCCCTGCTGGCCTTTCCCTTTGCATTGCACGCCCTGCATTTTGTGCAGCCAGGTTTACGATGGCTATTTATGCCAAGTCTCCGTGGTGGGTGCATTTATCAGCTCGCCTGACAGCAGTTATAAACCATCCCTTAAATACACTTGTGAGTGCAGGGCCAATAAAAATACTGTAATCCTGAGAAGAAAGCCTCTTTTTGGAGGCAAACAAACCCAAAGGAAAGAGACGAGTTGATTTGAAAGTAAAACTCTGAAAAATAAAATGATTCCCGTGGAAAACTCCAGTAATCTGGTTTTAATATTTAGACTGCTTTAAACAGCATGCAGATTAAATTCGATATAGATGGAACTGCAGCCTCTATTTATTTGTATTCATACATACAAGAGCAACATAAAACCCTCTGGAGTTTGTGGAGGAGTCTGTAGCGAATTTGCAAATAACCATATCTGCAGCAGCAGTGTATAATGGACCAGTATAATATACTGGGGAAAGTTGTCACTTGTTTGGCAATTAACACTGATATAGGAGGGAAAGGAATGAGAGGATATTAACAGATTAATCTTGGGGCCATTTAGACTGCGCTGAAGCGAAATGACGATTTTTCTCCCACTCCTGTTAGATCAGTGCCCTCTGCTGCTCAGCGCCCGGCTCTGGCAGCTCCACTGCAGCACACAGCTCCAACCCAGGGAAATGCAGTCTGGGATTTTTGCTGAGGGAGGAACCCCGCGGGGATCTGTGCCCTCAACACCGTCTTTCCAAGGAAATACAGACAACAGGGATCTCTAGCAACAACCTCTCCTGGCAATACTGCTGGGAAATAAAAGCATCACTCCGTATCGTAAAATCAGAAAATCATTTCATTGTTTCGTATCAGAAGTCAAACCCCCTCTGGTTGCTGCTCAACTTCATCTTCTTCTCCTTTATGATCAAGTGAAACGTTTTTAATGCATTATGAGAAAGTGATTTGCGTGTTCATATTGCAGCTGTACGTTGAGATAAACTGTCTCACTTTGCAAACAGATCCTGCCATGAGACTTGGCTGCTCTAAGAGTGAGGAAGTTCTTCAGGAGAGGAAAACCAGCCCATGAACTCATAAAGAAATGGTCCCTAACTTGCTTTCAGCACTTCTTACTCACAGTCAGGATCTTACCTGCAAATGAGTGAGGTCTCAACTGGAAAAAGTCACAGAAAATGATGAAGATTCTATTAGCTTGAAAGTACCCCAAAACCTAAAAAATCCAAACCAAAAAACCCAAAACCAAACTATGAACAAGCATAACAATTACAAAAAGAGGGGAAAAAATATAGTTAACTGGGAAGTCTGACAGCACCCCGAGTTTAAACACTGACTGGTAGAAGGAATACTGCTCCATAAAGAATACAAATGCACATAGGAATTATTGGAGTCTATTAATAAACTTTACATTTCATTCCTTCTCTTTAGGTTGAATTTTCAGCTTTTAAGCTCTCTACAACTCCCTGAAAGGAGCTTGTAGCCAGGTGGAGGTCGGGCTCTTCTCCCAGGTAACAAGTGATAGAACAGGAAGGAACTGCCTTGAGTTGTGCCAGGGGAGGTTTAGATGGGATATTTGGGAAAATTTCTTCACCAAAAAGGTTTTTAAGTGCTGTCAGAGGCTGCCTTGGAGGGTTTTAAAAGGTGTGCACATGTTGTACACAGGGACATGGGTCAGTGGTGGGATTGGCAGTGCTGAAGGAACACTTGGGCTCAATGACCTTGAGAGGGCTTTTTGAACCTAAACAATTCTGTAATTCCCTGCCAAAACATGTCTAGAAAATAGAGAGGGTCTTCATAATCGCTCTTCCCAAGCTTTGCTACATCTCAACTCCTCCTGTGCAGGATCCTGAGCACTTTGTCACTGTTTTCTCTTTTGGGGTATGAGAGTGTCTTTTGCTTATTCCAGTGGGGTGTTGATATAGCTTGGGAAGCAACCAGGCAAAAAATCACTGACCATTAGAGTGAGGGGTGGAAATGAGGAGCTGACAGCTTCTTTACCTGTCAGGAATCCTTTTAAACAGAGTGAGCACACGTGGCAAGGACATTGGGATGCAGGGACAAGTCTCAGTGCCTGGTAGAACATCATGAAGAGCAGGCCCTGACCCACCTGGAGCACCCCAGCACTACAGGGAAACCTCTCCAAAACGCAGTTGGAGGGACAAAGGGAAGAGGTGTTACACTTCTGGGAATAAATGGGACACCCACACGGGGCTCTGAGTGTCCTGGATGCCACCAGCAGGCAGGAACCTCAGTGCAGGGCCACAGCCTGGAGCCGAGCCAGCGGCTCCCAAAGAACACATCCACAGCAGCTGCTGGGGAATCTGGGGAAAACACAGGAAACAACCTCTAACCGTGCTCTTTTGTAGAACATGCCCCTTTTTTTTCCCCTGCACTTCCATGCTAATTAAGCTCCTGGCTGTGCCTCCTCCTCCCCTGATCCTTCCCCTTCCCAAAGTGAAATGTCAGGATTAGTGCTGATTCAGTGGCGCCCGCAGGCCGCGCTTTCGGGAGCTAACATTTAAACACATCCCTGCTGCTGGCAAGGCCCTCCCTGGCACAAGGAGAGCCAGAAGTTTGGCAACTCCAGGCCAACATGGGCAGCAGATGTTTTTAATGCCAGCTTCCCTCTAATTGTAGAGCAGCAGCAGCAGCAGCAGCACAGCGGGAAGGGAGGATCCCGTAAATCTCCAGCGCCGGAGCAGCGCAGAGCACATCAATCCTGCCACTTGTTAGCAGAGGTTTGCTGACAATCCCCGTGCCCTGTCGGGGAGTGCAGGGTGTGCAGCCCCTCTTGGCTGCCTGAGGACAGGCACAGGCTGGGCTGGCAGGCCCGGGTTGCCATGAGAGGGTTCCTGCCCCACGGAAAATCTCAGGAGCCGGTTGGGAGCCTGCGGATGGATCCTACGGAGAGCAGGGCCTCGGTGCCAGGCACCTCTGCTCAACAGCACGGGCTTGGCACGTGGGAGCCCAGTTCTGAGGATGCTGCAGCCCGAACAGCTGTTCCTTCACCTAATAAAGCCCCCAGTGCTTCTATGATGCTGTTCAAGATCACAACAACACAGACTCTGACTCAGAAGGCTGACATTGACTCCGTTTATTTCTGGGAATTTCTTCCCTTTTATGCTGTTCTACAAAGAACAACTCAATGGGTGGAAAAAAAGACAAACTTCTTCAAACACATTGGTCAAGTCAGAGGGACATCAAGAAGAAGTCTCTCCTAGGGAAAGGAATGTAAACAAAGGTTACAGTTGGGAAAACGTGTCTCTTGTTGACAGAAAACTCGCTGGGAAAAGAGTTTCAGAAAAACCAAAACATCTCAGGCACGAACCAGGGCTACACTTCTACAGCTGTGAGGATCAAGTTGATGGAAAAGTGCTCATCCTACGAACATAATTACATAATTCTGGCTCTGTGCCCTCACTTCCTCCATGCAGTCATCCACCACCTACTTTCCTCCATCCCACTGTACAAACAGAAGCTTTCCTGGGTGGACAGAGGTGTCCTGGACCCCACAGGAGGCTGCTGTGGTGGCTCCTGTAGGACCAGCCACCTCTTCTCTTGCCTCAGGGTGCTGAACCTGCTGTTGATGTATTTTCACAGGGTTGGGAAACCCATTTCCTCAGATTTTTCTACTGAGTATATCCATGTGAAGATATTCCTCATCCTCAAGGTCATGGCATCAGTCTTGCACATTGTTTTTCCTGGCTGGAGGCATTAATGCCACAACTACTCCCAGGAGCAGAGATATCCAGGAACATTCCCTGCCCCTGGTCCATTCTCCTTGTGCTGCTTTCTCTAAACATTAAGGGTTAAACCACCAACATAAAATCATGGTTTGGAGCTGACCTGGAAAGCAAAGTTTATAAAACATTTATTTGCTGCTCTGACATCTGGAGGGAGATGCATCATTTAGGTCATGAATTTTTCTGTTTGGATCCAAGCTGATTGCTCACCCTGCCATACTCCACCCTCTGCTCCCCTGCACCTTGCAGCACACAACTAATTTTAAAAAGAGGGGAGGTTGACCCTTAGGAAGGCTTGGAAATTTAAGTGTTTCCCTTTCTTTTTCAAGAAGCAGGAAACAAGACTGTTCACAAGAGGAGAAAAGGTAAGGAAAGAACATTTGAAGAGTGAGGAGTCAATAGGAAGGAAATAAAATATTGTATATTTATGAGTAAAACGAGAATGTGTCCTTTTGAACCTTGCAGGCAGGGGAATCTGAACTGAGTTAATCAATCACCAGACTATTGACAGGTTAAAAAAAGAAGACTTATCAGTAAGCAGGTGGCAAAGGAGGCAGAGGGAGGGCGAGACACACCAGTCCACCTTGTCTAACCCTCCCAGGACACATCCAGCTAATTTAAATCCTCATGGCAACATCCTGCTCAATACAGCTAAACTGAATTCCTCAGACTAAAGATATTGTTTGTCCGACTTTCATTACCCTTGTTTATAAAATTGAAGGATAAGGACTTGGCTTGCTGTGGTCAATGCCACTGCAAGACATTCTCTCTTTGTCAGCAGTGCACTCTCAGCCCCCACAAATGTTATAGGAAAACTGGAAGGGTGCTTGCAAAGGAAAGGGTGAAAACTGCCAAAAGAAGTCAAATCCCATCCACTTCTGCCTATTACAGTGCTTCCCAAGACAAAATCCCCTCAAGGAAGATACTGTGTGAAAACAGGAGCTGCTTCTCTCTCTGACAGAGAGCAGATTGACAGATTCTGTATTTATTTTTAAAAAATGCCTAACTAAGCACCATTAGTCACCCATCATCCATATTTCTCTCCCTAAATGAGAGTGCACAAAGTTACAGAGTCTCCAGAGAAAGCAATTACAATATTAATTTCAACTAAACGACAACGAGGAGAAAGAAAAAAAACAGAATCAGCTGGTTTAAGGGTTTCTCTTAGGTCCTGATTAAGAAAACAACGTCAACAATGAAAACCACCAATCACCAATATAATCTTTAAATGAGCTCCCTGGAAGGCACTGCAAGGAGCAAAATCCTGTGTAGGAATACATTTCAGTAGGAATGAACGTGCAGGTTTTTGAGTCTGAGTCACAGTTTGAGCAGAAAACAGGCTGGAGCCTGGAGGTGGGGACCAGGCACATGTGCAAAGTCAGGCTGGTGATCCAGGGAGTTCTGCTGGAATCTTGGCACTGAAATCCATGCAGATTTAATTTATACCCCACTCTTGGGCCTGTGATGCCTTTCATGCAACCTCTCACTGAAATCCTAAATGACTCTTGCCATTAAAATCCCATAGACTCACAGAAATCATGGTGGGAAGGGACTGGAGGAGATCACAACTTCCCCATTCAAAGTAAAGTTCTTCCTGCTGGGTTAAGTAAAGTGAAGCTTTTTTTCTAATTAAATTCTGAAAATCTCCAAGGATGGAGGTCCTGCAGCTCTCTGGGCAGTCAGCTCCAGAGCTGCTGGAGAAAATTTGGAGAAAGGGCTCCCCATCCTTTCCTAAACTGGAGAGCTCAATAATGAGAACCAATTCTACACCAACAATATCTCATTCCTATGGTCTCCCATCCTCAGAACAACACCAAATATTTACCCCAATTTTTTAGCTGCCAAATACACCCTGAAATACGTTCCTGCCAACACCAAGACTGATGTGATATTGTATTTTAACTACACTGACTGATTCTTGACTTGGGCTTTTTTCTTTTTTTTTTTTTTTTTTTTTTTGTGAAGTAGCACCCACTAAAAACTGGAATAATTCTAAGATAGCCAAGGGAAAAAACAAAACGAAAAACAAAACCCAATTATTTTGAAATATTTCAAAGGATTTCCCATTTCAGACCAGCCTCTTAGATCACCAAGGCCTGCTTAAAAGTTGTCTTCAAAAGGAAAAACCAACAAAGCCAAAATACCCTAAGCCTCAGGAAGGTCCAGATATCCATAATGGTTGTGGAACTCACCTTTCTTTCCAAAGACTGCAAATGCCTCAATTCCTCTCTCTGCTGGGTTAAATGACACCTGGTTGAACACAATTTCTGGGACACAGTGCAGCTGGGAGAATTTCAGTATTTTTGTGGGAGCTGTGTGATATTTGCTGTTGGCTTGGAAAAAATAAATGTAAAAGCTGTTTCATTCCCCATCATTGTCATATCATATCCCCCAAATGAAGATGTAAATAGGAGCCAGATAAGAGCTGTATCCTGTTTCTTGAAACTTCTCTCTGTGCCTTCAGATGTGGCAAATTCAAGTTTCTGACTCCAATTAAGCAGCTTCATCTCCATGCTTCAACCCAGGAAACAAATAGGTAGAAAGGGCTACCATATGTTTGGGGTTTCAGTTCATTAAATCCTTGGTCGTGCAAAGCCTTTTGAGAGCTACTACCCCATAAAATTCATACAAAGCTGGAGTTTGTGTTGTTTGGAAAGAATCTTATTAAACATTTTCTCCAAAGAAATATTCCAGCCTTTTGAGAATCAGCATGACACTGCCATGAATTATTCACGCCAGGCTCTGCAAGATGGGCAAGTTTCCTGCCAAGGCGTGCACAGTGAGGGGTGTTATAAAACTGAAATTGGAATGTGGAGAGAACTGATGGAAAAGATTTCAAAGATCATCTCTTTTGAAAAAACAAAACAACAGAAAACACAACTTCAGACCTTCAACCTTGCTCCTTCACAGTAGAGAGCCTCCTAAATGTCCCGCTTCACATCCACTCCCAAATTCCTCAGTTTTAGGCTGTGCTCACACACAGACACTTGCTCTTAAATGAAGCCACAGAGTGATGGAGGTGTGATTTCTGAGAGCCACTGGCAAAATTCATTCCAGGGATTTTTAATGAGGCTGAATCTCAGGAAACTCTGGTGAGGTTTCTTTTGTCGTCTCCATGCCTCACCTGAGGGTGATGACCCCCAGAACCCCCCGAGCCCTGGGCTGACCCCAGCAGGAAAGGGGGGATTCTGCCCCTCTCAGGTGAGACCCCACCTGCAGAGCTGCCCCAGCCCTGGGAGGAGCTGGAGCTGCTGCAGAGAGCCCAGAGGAGGCTCCAGGATGAGCAGAGGGATGGAGCAGCTCTGCTGGGAGGAAAGGATGGCAGAGCTGGGATTGTTCACCTGGAGAGGAGAAGCTTTGGGGTCACCTCAGGGTGGCCTTGCAGGGCCTGAAGGGGATACAGGAAACATGGAGAGAGACAGTTGCAAGGGATGGAGTGATGGGACACAGGGAATGGCTTCAAACTGACAGAGAGAAGGGTTAGATGAGGTATTAGGAAGAAATTGTTCCCTATGATGGCAGTGAGGCCTCTCTATGGCCCCAGAACAGCTGTGGCTGCCCCTGGATCCCTGGCAGTGCCCAAGGCCAGGCTGGACATTGGGGCTTGGAGCAGCCTGGGACAGTGGGAGGTGTCCCTGCCCATAGCAGGGGTGGCACTGGGTGGGATTTAAGGTCCTTTCCAACCCAAACCATTCCATGACTCGCAGAGGCACTCCCTGATGACTCCACAAGGCTCTTCCTAAACCAGCCCAGCCACACAGATGGAGAATCAGAAACCCAATCAGGCCTAAACCCAAAAATCCAATCAAATTAAGTTGAGCCTGACTCAGAAACTGACAACTAGAGCAAACCCAATGAAAATTATAGCCCAAAACCTATTATTTTTAGACTGATACGTCCAGATTTAGATGCTGATGCAAATGAATCAGGATTTACTTTGTCCCCCCCAAATGCACTGCACTGAATAACTGATGAAAGGCACATTTTAAATAATACAAGAGGCAGGAGGAGGTTTGGCCATCACTAATGCAAAGCAACCCAGCACCACCTCTCATTGTTTTGGTGGTATTTGCACGAGGGGAGAAACAGCCCTGTAAGCACAGAGCGCTGATGTGAGTGATTGCTGAGCACATTTTAATAATTAATTCCACAAATAAGTGAAGTCTATTTTAATTTCACCTTAGACAGCATTGCTGTCTCACTGAAGGAAACTGCAAACTCTTCTGTTACTGTACCCAACACCGACACTTTGGAAACATTACAGAAACAGCAGGAAAGTAATGAAAAATATACACAGTGCTGAAACTTCTGAGCTATCCAAAGGGCTCCTGAAGATCCTGCAGATAATCTTTAGGGAATAATCCAAACAGCTCTGTTGTATGGAGTTACATTAAATGACTGAACACCACGCTGTGATTGAAAAGTCATGCCCAAAAATGCTGATCAGTTTGATTGGACATGGATTCGGTTCCAGTGCCTCAAAAGGCCTGTAAAGAACAGCTTAGTAAAGAAAAAGAGAATGACTAAAGCCACCAAAGTGATCATGCTTGCATGTTTCAAACAGCAATGTAATGGAATTATTTATCTGTGAAGGAGCTGCTAAGAGGATCGGGGGGAAAAGAAAAGAGTTTGGAAACCTCTGTTTGCCTTCAACTCAGATAAAGCTGGTTTGTCCTGTATTTTGACTTCTCAGAAGTTTCTATAAAGGCCTTTGGCATCAGGGCTAAAACCACAAGAGTGTTTTGCAAAGCACTAACGTGTCAACATTTTGGTCAAGGAGGATTTCATGCCCACAGAGTAGCTGAGGTGCACACTTCTGAGAAGGGAATGTTTCTGCACTTTCCCAGCTCCTTCCCAAAAAATAAGGGTTTGGAACTCACTCACAATTTCCAAACATGGCTCCTTTTCTTCTCTTTGGAGAGGTATGATATTTTTTCTCTCCTTTCTTCCAAGGGAAGTGGAGTTCATGTTGAGAAATTTCACATGTTTAGGGGGAAAATCTTCTTCACCAGAGCAAGTCCTGCTTCCAAGAGGGGAGGGAATCCACTTTTGGAAGAAATTAAAAGATTTTCACCAGTATGAGGTCACTAATGTTGTTTCTCTGATACCTGAGATTTCATGGCCCTATTCCAGTTTCAAAAGAAGAGTATCTGTGGACATGCCACCCATGAGCTTTTTTATAAGAGAAAAGCAGCGTTTCCTTACAAGGTCTTTGCATTTTGAGCCAAAAGGATTTAGAAGCTGATTTTTTATTATTGTGTCAGGTAAAGATATTATTCCTGCCACTCTGAAATGTTGCACTTTAAATACTCAGATTGTACTGGGGACCCTTGTCCTTTCTCTGAGCTAAGACCTTTGGCATTTCTCTGACATCCATCCATATGAGCAAAGGATGTTATAAATGTGTTACTGAGCTGCCCCAGCCTAAAATATATTCTGCAAACACATCTCCTGGTTCTGTAAATAAGGTTACTACACATAATCCCACAGGTTCCAGTATTATATGTACATAATAAAGCTGCAGATCTTATTCAATTTCCAGGTATTTTGTGAGGAGAGCTACTGGCATATCCTCAAGGGCCAAATATTTCATTCAAAGGCAAGGAGATATTATCATACTCTGAATAGATATAGTAGTTAGTTTGTACAGCATCTCATAAAAGGGTAATTTGCAGACTTGAAGGAAAAAAAAAGAGCTGCTTTAAGGAACACAGGGAATATTTATGTAGCTACACAAATTACTTGGTTGAGTATTATTCCAGAGACTTATTTTAGAAACTGAAATTACTCCTTACAATGTAACTTTTGCCATTATTATTATTATTATTATTATCACTTGCACTTAAAGATATTAAATCCTTGCCTTGAAGTGTGGCTCTTGAACAGGCAATTATGATTAAAGCACTTCATCTTCCTGGCCCCTTAATTCATCACAGCAGCTAGCCAAATTCCACACGAAGTCTGGAATAAATGGAGCTGGCCCAGGCGACCTCAGTGCAGCACAGCAAGTCCAACCACATCCTTGGTTGTGAGCACATCCTTGTTTTTTCTTTCAGTGACAACATCCCTGCTGCTTAAATGTTCCTTTTTTGGATGTCAAGCAGTACCTTGCAAATAGCAGATGAATCAGATTATCTGGAAAATGAAGTGATTTTCCCATTTTTCAAACCAATTGCGAGAATAAACTTAATTATTAACGTGAAGGAAACAGGTTTTTCCTCAGGCTTAGTCCAGATTGCTCGGGGTGGCGTTTTCATTCCTTCTCTGTTTCCCTGTCTCTCAGAAGAGCGTGGAAAATGTTATCCTGAAGGTTGTATCATTGGAAAACTGGAATTAGAGCTCAGTGAGTACAAGATTGAAACGCTGCTGCTCACACAGGGAGGCAGAGGGGCTGCAGGACTCGGTGTTAATGTGTTCACTTTAATAATCAAGTTAATGAAGGCCATTGCTTCAGACAAGATGTGCCTATCACGGTTGTATCTTATCCATCTTTCATACATTTAGTCAATATACAATGATGCTGAACATATCTGGGCAAACATAGCTAATTTTTTACCCTGAAAGATAATCAATAATATTTCCTTTCGCAGGTCTCAGTTAACTCTTGGAAACAAGGGGCAACACATAACTGCTACTTCTTCCCTCTCTGACATCTGGGGGTTCTAAGTCCATATTGATTATTGCTGAGCCTCATGGTGACACCTCTGCCTCGTGCCAAAACCCAAGAGTTCTTCTGAAGATATTATTGGAAAGGTATTTTCTCTGCACGAGGCGTTTTAGAAATTTGGGATGACCTCAAATGGTTTTTGATCAGCTTCCAGTGTCTCACGACCCAGGAGACACAGCAGGATCAGTCCAACCACACACAGGCAGCAAAAAAACACCAAACCAAACCAAACCAAACCAAACCAACAAAACTAAAACCACAAGAAAACCCCAACAAATTCTTCAACCTCCGTGGCAAGCAGGAAAAGGCTCTCCAAAAATACTTTTCATTTTCATGGGAGCATGGATCAGGAATCTGTGTCCTGGGCTGCGAATCCTCTCTGAACACAGATGTGAAACACCCCCAAAATTCAGGTGGTGTCTATTTTATCTGTGCCACAGCATCCATGGGATGCTGGAGAACACAACTTGGGGAAGTGACTGGGCTGAAACCCAACCAACTAAAGCTGCCTTCCTGCTTTCCCCCTCACTGCTGTTGTGTTGGCCACAAACAGGAATTGCAGGACAGAGATCCTGACTGGAATTCTTCTGTGAAGAACATGAAATGATGCCATCAATTGATAATGACTGGGGCAGGACCAGGAGATAATGACCACCAGGAAACAAGGACCACCAGGAAACAAGGACCACCTCCTAGGGAAAACAGGGTTGACAGAAATAATAACTAGCAGGGAAGGAAATAGAGGGAATCTATTCATGGATGAATGAGAGCAGTGGCTGGAGCCTTTGAGCCCAGCTCACCTCCCTGGGTGTGCTTTGATCAGCAGCATCCCAGCCCTGGGAGTCTTTGCTCTGTCTCTTTTTAATGCCACGTTTCTTTCTCAGCTTTTTCCTCACTGGAGGAGGTCATGACTTTGATAATTTCAGCACAGCAGAGACCCCCAGCCCATCCCAGCCAGCAGCAGAGGACCCATGGTGGGACATGGCCAGGACACAGACATTCCTCCACTCCTGTCCCCAGTTTACAGCTCCAAAATGTCACAGCTCCACAGGCAATCACACAGAGATGCTGCAGGATTGACATTCCTTGGAAATCCCTTCCTGATGATCAACACACCCTGTGAAATAATTGTATTTTATTCATTTCCCTGGGTTGTAGTTCTCCATAAGGACAAACAGAACCCCAAACAAACAAATAAACAAACCTAAAACAGGCTGCACGATCTGAGTGCCATATTAAGTTCCTGATAGTTTCCTCCCAAGTTGCTCAAGTGGAAAGCAGAATTCTTAAATAAGATTACAGCTCCCTGGGATTCACAGCCATTTGGCAGCTAATGTATTATAGCACAAACAGCAACCAAAGACAGCCTGACAACACTCAAAATATGGACATCACAACAAGGAAGGCTTCATTAGAAACCTTATAAAAAGTGCTTTCACAAAAAGTGGGATGTGTGCTCACTGATGGTGCATTTGCCCAGTTGTGGAAATTTGGAAATATTAAGAGTTAAAGAGTGCATTTTCTCTTTTTTAGGACTTGGAAACTGAGGACAATCTGTCAGCCCATCAGGGAATATTTTTTTTTTTTTGTCCACAGTGACCCAAAGTGACCATTATTTGACAAAGTTCTCTCAAAAAAAAAATAACCCTGAATGCTGCTGGTCTCGTTGGGAAATGCTGCACTTGCAAAAGCGCTGACTTTTGGCAGAGGTTTCTTTAGTGATAAGAACAAAGAAACACTCATTAAAAAACCCAGCCAACAAACCAACCACTGTTAGATAATTAAAAGAATGCTTGTTTTCTTAATTTTAACACTAAAGAGCCACAGAGCACATTAGGAAAAACATTAAAATAAGATTTGTAGGCTGGTGAGTGCTCAGAAAAAGAACAAAGGTGTTTGATAATGGATTTGGATTAAAAAGTGATGCTATCCTGCCAGTTGTATCCCATTGAGTTGGATCCTGTGGATTAAAAGTTAACTTAGAGATCTGACTTGGCTCCTCCCAAATCAATAGAATTCCATTTACTTGCTGGTGGAATATTGATAATCAGGCTCATTAACTTGAAATGAGCAGAAATTGATTTACCAGGCAGGAGGAGGAGCCAAACCAGACTCCCAGTCCTTGGAACCCTCCTCAGAGGATTTTTACACATGAAGGAACCCAATAAAAAAATTTAATAACCTTCCTATGAATAAAATGAGGAAGCGTCAAAGGATTTTTTTTCCCTGGAGAGGGGGAAAACTGGAATTTGGAAGGCAGGGAAAGAAAGAGTCAAAGGGGAGTCTGACAAAGTGAATTTTTGGAAACCAATACATTCCAGAGGCTGCAGCAGATGCAAGGCCAGCTCAGCAGGGGAGAGAGGAAAGGGTTTGGCAAAGCCTTTAGGAGCCATTCCCTGTTCAGAGATTCACATTCCGATCTGATTGTCTGCTGCTCCAGGGACCTACGCCTCACAAAGCAGTTTTGACTCCTAGCTAGGTCTAGGAAATAAATATTGGCCTAGTTTGTGAGAAATATCAATATCAAATTTCACCTGCTGAGGAATGAAATGAAAGGTTAAAAACTCAACCTGGGGGAGAACGGGAAAGTGGAGTGGGAAAGCTGCACTGCAAACATTGCAGCCTGAAACTTTCCCCCAGTGAATGATTTGATGGGGGCTTCATTTAGGTTTCATTTTCCAAAAGATGGATTTAAATTCCAAACAGAAGTTGTCATTTAAACCCTGGAAAGCAGATCTTAAATACAAACTCTACTCCACTAAAAAATATAGGATTTTAACAGGGAAGTTTGCCAAAAACAGCTTTATTCCCACCACACCATTTATTCCCACATTTCCTTAACTCCTGGTGGGAAATCAGGGTGGGAGTGCCCAAGAAGATCCAGCTGCTCTGCAGTCTCCAGAAGCCCTTCCACACTCAGTTCTTACTGGACCATTGGATTTTAATGTTCTTTTTTTTTTTTTTTTTTTTTCTCCATAAAGGCACTGGCAGTTTCTTTTGAAACACAAACGATTTACAAACCCAACATTAACGTGCAAATTGTACTAGATAATGCAGAATCCAAGTCCCCCAGAAAACAGCAATTTCATTCAGGAGATCCAACAGCCAATTAAAGGTGAAAAACAGGGCAGATACTGTTGTCACTAATTTTGTCAATTAAATAAGAAATGAATCTGGAAAAAATATAGAGACAGCACAAGGTTTTGATGGCTGCTTTAAAATTATGACACTCACGACTTTTTGAAGAGAAAATAAAATGAATAAAACCTTTCCTCTGTGGCTTAAGCAGGCTACAGCTTTGTCTGGTGGACTGCAAAACCTCCCATCATTCTGGTGAATTTTCCCTGAATTCCCAAGTGTCCTGCTGAGCTGCAGACACCAAGCCAGGCCAGCAGACACCAAGCCAGGCCAGCAGCATCCCCTCATGGAGTTCCCCCGTGCCAGAGCGAGGGATTCTCCCCAGCCCTGCTCAGTATTCTCCTGCTGCTCCTCGGGATAAGATCTCCTCTCCTGCCTGCACCAGCTCCATTCATTATTCCTGGATAGATGACCTTACATTTGGTGCTATCAAACACCTATTGATTGAACGCTCATCTGACAGCCTTGTAATTACTCAGGTCAGCCCATTTACCCTCTTTAAATAATGGCAGAGCACAAGCTTTCTTCCAGCCTATTGAAACTTCTCCCCGCCAGCCAGGACTTATTAAAAATAAACATTAACGATCCAAAGAGTAGCTCAGATGGCTCTTAAAAATTTTAGGTGCCAGTTAGGCAGACTTACTGATTTAACAGAGTCTGATGAGAGGAGCTGCTGTTTAACTGCCTCTTAATCACTGCTGGGAGATAAATTATTCCCTCCTGTGAGGCAGCAGCATCACCCTCCTCCCTCCCAGGGAGAGGACAGAGGCACCAGCAGCCCTGGATCCACCTGAAAATGGGCTGGTGCACTTCTCTCCACTCCTATCACACTTAAAGGATGTTAAGAAATAAGTTTAAACTCGTTGGTTGTACATTTTTTTCATGCTCTGTCTCTCAGTCTTACCCAGCTCCTCACTTCCATTCCCTGCCATGGGGTCCTGCTCACCCCATTTGCCATTTACAAGAGTATTTTGCCAGGGACAGGAGAGGGGTGGAGAAATTAGGGGGTTTGGATTGTTTTCCTCATTGTGAAATTGGATCTTTTGGAGAACAGTAAATAAATAGAGGGTTTGGGTTTTCTTTTTTCTTTCTTTTTTTTTTTTTTTCTATTAGCATAAACCAGACACAATCAAAGCGAGCAGCCACTCATTTTCCATGCATTGATCAATTACTCTCTTGCTGTGGAGATGGGGTCTAATCTAGAGCTCCATCCTGCTGGATGTACCTCGAATTAGGAAAATATCAGCCACAGTTTTTTTAGGAAACACTCAGGGCAATCTCCCACCAGCTGCTCCAGACTTTCTATGTTGGCTTCCCAAAAATTCCGTGGTCCTTCCCCAAGGACCAGCTCCTTCCCCCCTGCGAAACCAAAGCAAGGAACATCCTGTGGGGTTCATTTCCTGGCCAAGAGCCCCATGCTGGATTTCAGCTATCAGAAAGCTGACCTGGAATGCTGATGGCTCATTTGTATTAATTGCCTGGGACTGCCAGGGGCACTGCAGGCTGCTCCAAGTGCCATTTCCCTGGGCCTGCTTCCTACTTGCTGCTCCCAAAAGGGCACAAAGAGCCACTAATTGTTATATCCAATACTCTCTCTTTCCTGCAAGCAATACCAATTTAATTAAATTTACATGGTTTTAAGTGACCAGCTGCCAACTCCTCTCATCTGTTTATGCAGGTCACTAGAATTGATAAATCTCCATTTCATTGCTGACATCTTCTTTAAGTGCTCCCTTATTCCCCTCCTGACCTTTTAAAGCTGTTTTCTACCCTTCCTGCCCAGCTGAGACTGGTTGAAATAGAGGTTCTCTTTTTCCCTCAGAGGCAGGACAGCAATCCATAAACCCCCAATCCCACTGCATGCCATCACTGCCGGGGGATTTGCCTTAACACGTTGAGCATGAAGTGTCTTTGAAGGGAAAATTTCAATATTTCCCCTTTTTTTTACCCATTTAAACCCACTACAGTCCTTCACAGCTGACACCAGAGGCTGTGTTGTTATTACTCTCTGCAGAACCCACCATCATTGTCACCGTGGTGTCACTACAGCCTGGCACTGCTGGTGATGCCCCAGCACAGCAACAGCTCAAATACCAGCAGAGAATTCTGCTCTTTGAGCCCCAAACCAGAGAGGATGGAGCCCTGGGCAGCTGAGCCTTCCTGGGCCACCAGGAGCCCTCTGGTTCCACTCTCCCAGCTCTGATCCTGCCCTCACATTCCAGCACTGAGGTTAAAGCTGGTCCCATCCCCTCTGCTTTCCCCAGGGCAGCCAGCACCACACTTCTACAATTCAGAAACCTGAAAATCAGAGTAAAGGAGCTTGAAAGCTGCTCCAGATCTGTGCCTTCCCAGCAGCTGGACCTGGTGTTAGCCCAGCTCTCTGCTCCAACCCTGAGGCAGTGCCCAAACTCTCAGACCTCGTCCCAGGCTCCCATCCCTCCTGAACCTGCCTTTCCTTTGGGTCTGGGAGCAGAGCTCCCACATCCCTCCCACCCTGCAGTCAGCCTGGGAGCGGGGTCACACCAGCACAGGGAGGACACTGCTCCCAGCACCAGCCCTTCAAGCACAGCAGGCTGGTTTTCAAGGCTGGAAGGAATAAAAATTAAATCATTTTAAGCTGCAGCAGCCTGAGGGAGGGAGGGACGGAGGAAGAAGCTGAGCAGCACCAGTCCATCCTCAAAGCTGAGCTCAGGGAGCAGCTGGTGGTGATGCCTTGGGAAGGCTGAGCTGGAACAGAGACTGGACAGAGCCAGAGAATAAAGCAGAGATTTATTGAAAGGCTTCAGGATACACCTTGGGCAGGACAGGGCCTGGCCAGGGCTGCACCCAAGGTGGACCCAAAATGGTTCCAAAATGGACAAACGCTCACCAGGTCTGACACTTTGATCAGTTTGGGTCCATTTGGGGTTTAATTGTCCAATTCCAGCTGCAGGCTGTGAGGTCCCATCCTTCTTGTCCTCCCTCCAGCCACCCTTGTTTGTGCTTTGGGGCTGAAAGTTGTCCTTGGTGTGCAGCAGGAGCAGGATTTGTTTTGTGTCCCTGCTGTGTGCAGAGCTGAGTGACCCTGAATGTGAGCTCAGAGCTGCACCCCTGGGCAGCACAGAACCTGAAATACAGGAAAGAGAAAACTGAAGGCATCAGTGATGGTTCTGCTGCCAAAGGCTCCAGAGCTGGGCAATGAGGGAATGGCTGAGCTGGAAGTGGAGATTGGCCTTGAAGGTTCCACACACTGAGGGGGCTCCTTGCACTGTTGTGGCTGCCCCTGGATCCCTGGCAGTGCCCAAGGCCAGGTTGGACACTGAGGCTTAGAGCAGCCTGGGACAGTGGGAGGTGTCCCTGCCATGGCAGGATGGGAATGAGATGATCTTTAAGATCCTTTCCAAACCAAACCATTCTGGGATTGCACTGCCACCACCTGAGACCTCCATGACTCCTTCTGTTTTGCAATTAACAGGAGCAACATTTTCTTGGGCCGACATATTTTTCATAAGATTTGGTTTGGATATGTTTGGATTTCGTATTTTTCTGGCATCAGGGAGAAAATATCAGCAACACTTATAAATCACTTTTATCTTAAGGTTTTAAAGCATTTTTTTTGCAAAGGAAAGGGTCTCTGACCCCTTTTTCCTCACCTGTACAGGGAGATTGCCTTCAGAGTGCCCCATCAGCTCCGGAGATGTTTGATATGGAGCAGACTGATTATCCCACTGCTCCATGTGTGCTCAGTCAGAACTCAAAGCAGCCAAAAGGCAAACCTGGCCCAGTTTCTCCTCTTTCCCTCTGGGGAGAATTCAATCAAGAATTGATTAATGCTTGAATTCTCATCAAGAATTAATAAGTTCCTGATGTGGTAAAAACGAATAGTCTCAGGGAAGCAGCTAAGCTTGTTGTTTTGTATGGGGGAAAAGAAAAAAAAATCCATATATTTGGCAACTCTGATGCAGTGGTGAAGTTAGAGAGGGGGAATTCTGAATTCCCTGACCCCTTATGATATTTTAATATTCTAATGAATGGATTGACTGAAGGCCAACTCTCAGAGATGACTTGGGCTGCTTCCACCACTTCCCTCAAGCTTTGGTGCAATTCTGAAACTCCACACGAGCACATCAGGTGGGGATGCAGCACCTCAACCCCACCACCACAGAAAAGACATTCCCTTGCCCCCAAAAAGGTGTCCCTAAAGGTTAAAAGTAAGAAAAAGCACGAAGTCAATCCTTTCTCATCAAAACCCCCTTCAGTGGATCTGCACAGACTGAATAAAGTGAGACTCAGCAGGTACTAATAGTGATAAAAGTAAGAAATGTTTAGTGACTTTTTTATACTTCCTTTGACAGGATGGAGATCTAAAATACCTTAAAAAAGAAGAAGAAAGAAAAACTCATGATGCTTTAAGACTAATTGAACCAATAATCAAAGGCTGTCTAACTCCTGGACCAGGAGGTCAATTACAGAAATAAATCTGACAGCAGATAGATGGGAACAGTGTGCAATTACCAGTTAAAGACTTGATAATTATGGCAAGAATTAGTCTGCGTTTTCAAGGGCAGCAAAATCCACCCGTTCTTTGCAGTTATTATCTTGATTAGAAGAAGAAATGGGTTCATCTCTGTCTCAGGCTGACAGAAAGCTCCAGGTACAAAGGGTGCTGAGAAGTGGCTGATGAAACGAGCCCATGGAGCTGGAAGTTTCCTCAACTGGAAACTTTCCATGGCAGATGTGAGAAAAAAAAGTAATATTCAGCAAGGAGAGATGTGGAGAAATTTAAGCTGGGATAGAATAGGACTGAGAAATGCATGTTTTTATGAGGTTTGGCAAAAGGAGTCAAATGTGGGCTTTTCAAATACTTAAAAGCTCAATTTTGAAAGGCAGAGTCAATGAGAAAGTAACAATCCTGAATATTTAAAGAATTAGCACTTTCTTCTTCCATTCCCCCATGGCATTATGTAGTCAAAAGGAAGAGGTTTTGTAATTATTTCTTTTTAAAAAGTGTGATCTACAATGTAAAACTCTCAATAAATCAGACTAAACCTGGTGACCTTTATTCCTTGAGGTAGGCTGTACTTCCAATTTTTTTTTCCTTATTGAAATAATCTGAAATCACAACACTCGAATTCTTCCTCTTACTCTTAATTCTGTCATTCTGGGACTCCAGGAGCTGGGACATTCAAAAAATTTGTATCCAGATAAAGCCAAGGAGATACTGCTGCCCTGGGAGAGTGAAAACCTTGACAGGAAAGTGACTGAGCCCAGCAGAGGACAATAACACCCAAAAAAATGAATAAAACCTGGGATGGGAAATGATCTGCAGCCTTGAAGTCATTAAAAAAAAAATGCACTAAAAAAGTGAAGAGTTTTTGGGTTCTCAGTAAACATTTTCCAAGATGCCAATCAATAAATTTTAAGTTCTCAACAACTGATGGTTGTGGGAAATGAAAAAAACATTTCCAGGAGACAATTTCCTCCTCAACTCATCCTCATCCTGATGAGGCAACAATGGAAACGAGTGGCTTTAGCAGCTTCCATGGTGTTCCCCTGTCTCTCAATGAAGCATTCCAGAGCTATTCCCACTCACTTGTCACTGCCACTTCCACATCCCTCTGCTGACACTCCTCTCTGCAGCACCTTTCTTTCCTCAAGAACTTTTTTTTTTTTTTAATTAGGTGAATTACTGTGTCAAATGATCTGATTTCACTGCATTTTATGTAAATTTATTTACTTAGTGGCCTCCGGGCTCCATGCTGAGCTTGGAAAATGTACTTTTCAAAATGATAAATAATTAACCAGACCTCCTGCACCACTGGAAGTTGTTACTCCACTCTCATTTTAAATAGTCCAGGAATATTTTTTTTTTTTTTTAATACATGTTTCATATAAATTGCCACTTAGGGGAGAATAAATGTTCGGAACGGTGACTGCCTGAAGTCATAAAGGCTTACACATAGCAAGGTGATTTTTATTAGAAACTGCATTTATGCTTTTCATTATTTAATAAATAATCATAGAAAGAACTCGTTTCAAAATAGCAGCAGCCTCATGTGTCTAGCCACCTGCAGAGATGCACAGCAGGGAGCAACACCAGCAATTCCTGGGTTAAATCCCACCCCAGGGCCAGGCTCAGGCAGCTGCCCACACCATTAACACCCTGGGGAGGGCCTGAACTCCTGCCCAGATCTTCTCCTCACCACCCAGAGGAGCAAATATTTCTTTGGACAAATTGTTGTGCTGTTTTTTAAAAAGAAAAGTGATTTTTTTTTTATTTTTTAAGTACCATAAAGGCTGGAAGCTCGGGCACCTTGGTCCGTGCTAAATCCAAAATCCCATGTCAACGAAATACAACTCCCCCAAAGAGATGAGGGAGGTCACAGCTGATGAGAAATGTGCATGGAGAAGAAGAAGCCTCAACACAGCACAGATACAAAACAGGCTGGAACTTTTCCAAGGCATGGAGGAGTTGAGGGATCAACACAGATAAATCCTGATAGAGTCAGGAGGGGGAAGATAACAGCAAAGCTTGTGCAGGAGAGGCAGCCTGGCTGCCTTAGGGACAAGCAAATTTATTCCAGAAGGAAGACAGCAGAGCAGCCACACCATCCAGGCAAGGAAAAAATGGGAAAAAGCATCCCTGGTAGAGCAAACCACCTTGGGAGGGATCACAACCCCCCAGGTCTCCTCAGCAAGGTCTTCTGACAAATTCTTCCAGGTCAAGCAGCACCAAACCCTTCTTCCCAGTGCTGGTTATCCTCACCTGGTGCACTTTTCCGTGGGGTTCCAGCAGCTCCAGCTCCAGCTCCATGCCCAGCCCAGGAAAGGTGTGAGAACCACAGCCTGTGCTCCTGCTCCCACACGAGGAGCTGTAACACCAGTGCAGAGCTGCCACTTTCCAGAGCTGAGGGAAAGTTCTCAGCCATGAAGGTAATTCCATCCCAAACTGGAAGGAAAAGCTGATTTGCCACCAGGGTAATTAGCAGAGAGGCACCTGCTGTACCTCAATTTCTGCAGGAGGAGCAACTGGGGATGACCCAGCTCTGGTCCTGTGCCAGCCACAGCTGCCCTTGCTTCCCACCCTCCTCACATCCCTGCTTCTCACCCCCATCCCAGGTGAGGCACAGCCACCAAAACCATAATTTTTTAGAGTTTTAAGTCAATAAAACTATCACAAACAAGTTTTGGGACTCCCAAACAAAACCAGGCGGCAAAAGCAAAATAACCCACCCAAATTCAGGGTACTGCTGCCTGTTTTCTGGTTTGAGATATTCCTGCCCCCATGTTCCAAACAAATGGGCTGGGAGGGATATGAAGCATAGAGCACAAACTCTACAGAAAAAAGAAAAAATAAATTGGAATGCAATTTTCTTAGAGAACTGCTCATTTCTACATCCAGGGCATGGGGTGGGGCAGCTCTCCTGGGTGGGCTCCAAGCATGGTAAAAAACAACACCCAAGTCTTGTTAAATGAGGCTTAGAAATCTGCAGAGCTCAGGCATTTCAGCAGAGTGAGACTGCTGGTGTTTCCCTGGGGGTCACTGAGGGACTCCTCTGCCTTCCCAGCTGATTAACACGTGCTGAAGTGGAAAAGTGATGATATTTCCTTGTGAGACTGAAGAGCAGAGTGAAATTTTGGAGCATTAGGAGGAAATGCTCTGCCCCCAAAACAGGTCTAATAATGACAACTTTGTCCCAAAAGCAAAATATCACGTATTTTTCAAAATTATACATAATTAACCAGAGCTCCTGCACCAGTGGAAGTTGTTACTTCACTCTCATTTTAAATAGTCCAGGAATATTTTTTTTTAATGCATGTTTCATATAAATTGCCTCTTAGAGGAAAATAAATCCCATATTTTATCCTTAAACTTCTGTGAGATCTCCTCCCACACACCTGCTGGTGGCAGCAGCACCTTTATCCTCACTCCAGTGAAGCACATGATTGTAGGACTTTCTCCTCCCCATTATGCCGTTGAGAAAAGTGTAAATCTCATTATTCCAGGATATGAATTATAATAAAACCTTCTTGGGATGCCCTTGGTGCCTCCCTGAAAGGTGAATGCCTGTTAGCACGGGCCTGCATTCCCACTGAGGATATTCAGTTCCTGCAGGTGAAGGATGCATTAAAAAAGTCCTGAAGCCTTCCTGCTGAAGTGAAGCAGCTAAAAACGTGGCAAAAAAAAAGGAGAATTTCTTTCACTGAAATCCAGTGAAATGCACTCAGAACAGCACAGAATATTTCAATGAAATACACTCAAAACAGCACAGAAGCCACACCAGCATCAAGGGTGATGCTCAACACACTTGAGCACCAAACAGATCTTTCAGATTCCCATTAAATACATGAAAAAAGGGATTTTTCAGCAATATCAGCTGCCATGGGTTTCTCTGCTGTCCTTTAATGACTCCTCAGTTTGGCTGTTCCAGGTATCAGGAGGGTGAATTTGTGTTCACCTGCAGAACTCTCCCCATGGACAGACAGAGGGGAATTAACCCTAAAACAGACTATTTATTGGTGATGGGCAGAGGGGAGGGAGTAACGAAAGAACCAAGGTATTTTCCTTGGCAAACAAAGCCCATTTGCTAAATTCCTATAAAATGAATACATAGAGATTTCAGACTTCAGGCACAAGTGTAGTTTTCCTTTAAAAAAAAGAACAAAAAAAGGGTCTTTTTGGGTTTGTGTGCACCCGGATATTTATAAGATTACCAATATTCTGGTGATCTTTAATGAAGAGGAGTAGAAACTCTGTGTGCTGGGAGGTTTTGTGCTGGTAACAGGGTGAATAAAACCTGGGAGAGATGCTAACAATATCGAGGGGTGATAGTTTGGTCCAGGAGAGGATCACATGGGATCACTGAGGAATTTGAATTCAGGCTGTTTGCAGGTCAGCTTCATCCTGCTTTGCTGTCATATCAAGAGGGCTGATGATCCGTGGTGTCCAAAAATCCCAGTGAAAGCCAAGGGCAGCTCAACCTTGGTGTGAAACCAAAAAAAAAAACAACACCAGAGGTCACAGCCTAGAGAGGGCTGTGAGTCACAATTAAATCAGATTCCCAGCAAACAAACAGTGTCGAGTGAAGAAAGAATCAAACAAAAGCCCCAAATCAAACAAAAGAAACTTGCTGACTGCAGCCAAGGCTTTTGAAGATTACATCAAGTCAAACTTTTATTAGCAAAGTTGTATTTCATGTAAAATGAAAATATCTTTCCAAACCGTACGTGCACATCTGCGTGGTACAAACAGCAACTACAGTACAACACGTTTCTCTAAAACTTTAACCAATGCACACTAACATTTAGCTCCCAAAAAAGTAACGTTGTGATGGTGACACCACATTTGCTTTGATCTTTTTCTCATGAAATTACAAAGTCTCTTGTTTAAAGTCAGAACCGTAATAATAAAAAAATGAACAGACTGAATGCTTTGGCTCAAACCCCCCGAGGGGCTCCTGCCTGGAAACAGAACAAATCAGTGCAGATCACTTGAGATTTGACATGAGAGATCCAGAGCTGCAATGTAAACATGTCCTGCTACTCCAGCGTGGTTTGTACCTTTGTTTTTGTTTGTTTTTGTTTTGTTTTTTTTTTTGTGTCATGAACACTGACAGAGATGCAGCTGAGGGTGTGATCCATTGGCAAACAAAAGGAATTCTCCATGAGGAATTTCCTTTCTTTCTATCTGTTCTTACAGGTAAGCAAAAGAACCTAAATGCACTTCTCATCTGCAAAATAATGGCTGTGAAAAATGATGCTGAGGTTTCCTCTCAAAAGCTCAAGGAGCAGTGAATGTTGTTCTAACTTTTCTTTACAAAATGTGGAATCGCTGTTTAAAAACCCCACCTTTTTTTTTTTTTTTTAATATAGAAAGATTGTGCTACTATTTGTTTTCATGTCAAAAAATAATATTGGCCTGAAAACTTTGATGAAAACCTCTCGTGCACTGGATTGGAGCCACTCAGTCAATGAAAGCAGTTACAGGGAAAGAGCTACTCACTGGAATTTGTGTAACATGAACACAGCAGAACAAATATTAAATCAATCATTAAATGATTTGCTAATTAGATCCATTTAAGATGTGAGTTACAACGAAGGGGTTTTTTTTTTAATTCTTTTGTACATGAACACACGATTTTATCCAGAGGGGGAAAGCAATTTTCTGATTTGATTCCCAATTCTGCTCTTCCTAAAGACCCAGCCCCAGCAGGGCTTTGATGCCCAGTGCTGCATTTTTACCCTGCTGGAGAGCAGAGCTACAAGGGTTTCTGGAGAATTGGATCCCCAAATTTTGCCAGAGAGGGAAGCTGGGGCTGTTCCAGAACTTGTTCCTGCCATTTCTTGATCATGCAATTACATTTTTATATATATGTATATATATATATATAAAAAAAGAGGAAAATTTATCCACACCAAACCAATATTATGCTGCTCTGGGAATGCAAACAGCTCACTTGGGAGAAAGGACAGAGTGGGTTTTTTTTCCCATTATTTAGGAAGAGCTGATTTTATTTGTTTAATCTCATGCACAGTCAAAACTGCACAACTTTTTCAGCAAAACCCATCCCTCTCTTCTTCCAGAGGCTGCTTAAATCCCCAGACCTGGATCTGTGGGGCCAGGGAAATGCCTCCTCCCTGATGGCTGGAATTTCATCCTGGCTTGACTTGGGTATCAGATCTGAAAATGCCATTTCCACTCTCACACATGTACTGAGGCAAAAATGTGTCAGAACCAAATGGAACCCAACCACAGCCATGGCAGGGGATAATTGATAATTCCCTGTTCTGCTCCCCTGGCTGGACTCCCTCCTCCCAGCAGGCAGGCTGGAATTCCCAGCTAGGTGTTAATTAATGAAAACACCATGGATTTTCCAGCAGCTGATTTTAATAAACACTCCTGGCCAGAAAAAGGAAAAAAAAAATCCAAGAAAGTCCCCAAAAAAGCAGCACAAGGATTTAATACTCAGTGCACTATTTCAGAATAAGGTGTGATTTTTGGGGCTGCCCTGTGCAGGAGCAGAAGTTGGACTTTGATGACCTTGTGGATCCCTTCCAACTCAGAAGTTCCACGAACTGCAGTGCAGCTGGTGACACTTTTATTGAGCCACATGGTCACACGTCCTCTCACCTGTCACAGACCAAGACAAAAACACAGCCCAGCTCCATGACAAAAAAACCTCCTCAGGAAAACCTCAGCTTGCTCTGTTAATTTTGGAAAAAAAAAAAAATCTTTAAAAAAATCACTATCCTGCACTTTCCAAGTACCTTTACAGCAGAAAATGAAATCCCAATGTAAGGAAGAAAGGGAAAGAAATGATTGGGGAAGAGAGAACAGCTCAGGTGAGTGAGATTTCCTGGGAGTTTGAGCCACTTGTTTAATATTCATTGGGCATATTCCTCAAAACCCGTGTTCAAAAATCCAGTTTCCATTGCACATCTTTTCCTCCCTGTTTGATTTTTAGGTCCTGAGGCATCATGGAACATCCAGATTTAAGGCTGGGAGTTCAAATCTGAGTGGGAAAAGCAGCACCACCAGCACATCACAAACACCTCCCAGCAGCACCAGAGCAAGAGCTGCACCAGGGGGATTGACCCCCATTATTGCATCATTGGACACCCACTGATATGGTCTGAAACTTAACAGAGAAATTTAACATTGTCTAACACAGGCATTTTCTGGGGTCTGGTTTATCTGCAGTGACCCACAGGAAAATGAGATGGGTGAGAGCAGCACCCCCCAGCCCAAAGTGCAGATTTGGGGGAGCCCACCCCAGTTTTATTCCCTAATTTTCAAAGACCTTTGATCACTGCAGATGATTCCCAAAGGAAATACATTAAAACCAGCCCCAAGCAAGCAGCAGGTTGTCACAAGCCCAATCAGTTCTTAGACTTTATCTGGTTTGGGCTGCTGCAGACACCAGGCAGCAGATAAAGATGCTGCTGGGAAATGTCTCTGTTGTTGAGATGCCAATTTTCACATTTCTCTAATTGTGCACTCCTTTCTTTGGAAAATTACCTTCCCCCCAAAAAAAACTAAAAGGGTTTTGGACATTTTCAGTGCTTGGATTGAGTAAAAAAAATCCAGAAAATAGAACTTTATAAATAAAAGTGAATAATGTGGGTCACTGATATGGGGTGGGATAATTTTTGATTGAGGGCAGATTTCCACTCACCATTTTACACTCATAGGCACGGCCTGAATGGGGCTTTTGGGGTGGCTGCTTGGGGTTTGCTTTTCCCAAACAGAGGTTACATAAAAAGCCCTTAAAAAGCTGCAATTAAAAACCCCCAAAGAGGCACAGATAAGAGAAGCTTGAGCACCACAGGCTTCCAGAAATTGCCAAGCTCTGAGGAGCAGCCCCAGGCTGGGGGGAGCTGTGTGGGATCCACAGGGGAAAATCTGCATTTCCCTGGGCTCAGCTGTAGCCCTTGCTGGAAACTCAGAGCCACGTGAGTAATTCTTGCTTCCTCTCTTTCTTCCATTGAAGTCATGGAGGAGCCATTTGGGGATATTTGCCTAAGTGCTATCAGGATAAAGCCAAACAGCTTTTGGGATCTATTCCTCCTGCAGGAACTACTTAAAAAAAAACTTTTATAATGGAAGTGACAGAAGAAATGAAGCCACGGTTGATGCTCTACTCAAACAAGCAGATTCAAAAATACAAAATGCTATCCAAAAGAGATTTAGGAGATTCCAATACAAAAAGACCAAAAAAATGTGCTGTACAGCTCGGCTGAGTTAGTGCTGGAGAGGCAAAGAACCAGATTTAAACCAGCATTCAGTCAACGAAAGAGGAAAACAAACTCTACCATAATATTTTCTCTTTGCTCTTGTTCTTGTTTATTTAACAGTGAATAGGCTGAAAAGAAATGAACTCTTCAAAGTCAGGTAGGTCTAGTTCAGGTGATGCTTGAATGGTGTGAGGTTTGGATGATTCCTATACACATAACTCCTTCTGAAAACTAATTTTGCTGGTCCAAATCCATATTGAGAAGCAATTCTACTCGTTCCTACACAGCTATACAGACCCATGCTAGCAACATGTCTCAGTTCAAAATAAAACCAGGCTGCTCTGGACTTGTCAATATTAATATCATATGTACAACGTCTCCATGAAATGTTGGCTAGCTCACAAATATACAGATATGAGACAGACACCAAGGAGTTTGCTTAGAAATGCAGCTTGCAGCTGGGGAAAAAATGAAAAATATTTCGAGTGATGGTGGATGGGAACCCTGTTTTGCCTTGCCACAGGAAAGAGCTGCAGCTTAACTTATTTAAGGAAATAGTGCCAGCTACTGGGCAGCAGCTTCACCCACACTCTCCTGTGGGTAAAGCTGCATTTCTAAGGACTGGTAATTGAAGTCAGCTGTAACCACTAAAACAGTTTTTTGACTATCATACACAAAGGGGTTTAATTCTTTAGGAAAAAATTATACAATATCTGGAATATATTTCTCTGGTACTTTAAATTCTGGTTTTCCTCGTTGTGTCACTTTGCAGAGTAACCTGGTTTTTGTTGGTGCCATAACCTCCTCGAGGTTATAACCAAGGCCACGAGGGAATTTTACACAAACACCCATGGCAACAGCCATACAGGGCAAAAATACTACACAGAGAAACATATTCCAAGCCTAAAAAACACCTGGAGCAGCAGGTAAGGATACAGATGCACCACCGAGAAACTCTGGTTTGCTCAGACTAACACATCGTGTAGAACAAAGAATTATCCTGTTTTGTTGAGGAGAAAACGCGTAGAGAGGTTAGGATGGGAAAAAAAAAATCATCTTTTAGTGGCAGTGACTCGTTGTTGTGTTACCTGGATGTCAGGGTTTTCCTGACTGGCCCAACTGGCACCCTGCTCCCCAGCACAGGTGGGGAGTGTGGAGAGCTAACCAGGATAAATATCACAATTAAACACCGATCGCTTTAGGCGTGGAGAGGAAAAGTTGCCGTAGAGCTCCCAGTGCTTTCCACTGATCCTTTTTCCTTGGATCCAGAGTAAGCTCCAATAAATGAACCATCTTCATTGAACATGCCATGCTCCCCTTCTCCATAATCTACCAGACTATCAGCACTTCCAGTGGCTTTAATGTCCCCGTTAAGTGACTGGAGGCTGCCTTTCAGCGGCTTTTCATCGCTGTCACTACAAAATAAAGAGATGCCTTTCCAAAAATCTGCCTTTCGCTGGCCAGGAGGGAAACTGCTCTTGGCTTGGGGAGGGAAGAGTGAGGGACATGTGGGTGGGATGAAGGAGTCAGTGAGGATGATCTGACCCCTGAGTCCTGTCCTGGGTGATGTCTGCACACCCGAGCTGCCCCACACAGGGATTTTGTCATTATTCCAACAAATTAATTTAATTGGCATTATCAATACTCATCTATTTGGGTTTTTTCCCTTTTTGGGCAGACAGAATGGACAGAAAGGGAAGAGAAAGGGAATGCTGGAAAGGGTTGGAGGGGTCTGTTCCAGCCACCAGGGCTGATGTCAAATTCTGGAACCTCACAGAGAGACACTTTTCATTTTACAAATCACTGGACAGCATTCAGTGCCAATTTATTTCATTCTCCTCTTGAGGTGGGTGGATGAAGTGATGTCACATCAGTGGGTCACATCTCACTGCTTTGGGAGCATCTCTTTGAGTTTAAATGACCAATAAAGGTGCTTTCCCCCTTTTTTTCCCCTGCTATTATTTTATTTTACTGGAGTTTATCTCACTGGAGTTTGCCTCTGTTAAAAGGGAGGAACTGGGAAAAACCAAAGCAGAATGAATGGCCACATCTGCAGTCTCTGTTCAGTGAAAATTCCAGAAAAAGGGGGAAAAATGGGAAAAACCAAAGCAGAATGAACATCTGCATCTGCAGTCTCTGTTCAGGGAAAATTCCATGAAAAAGGACAGGCCCACCACCAAAATTCTGAGAAAAAAGGAGAATTTTGCTGGCCATTCCTCCTAATGGGGAAGAGGAACAAGAAAAGCCTGAACAGGACATTTGGGGGGACTGGGAAAACATTAAAAGATTACATAAAAAAACTAAATTAGGCCTCTGGATTAGGGACATAATTATTCAAGTACCACCCTTGCTGCTAATGCCAGCTCAGTGTCAAATCTTTGGCAATTTTATCTAAGGAAGGACAGAGAAATGAACCTGAGCTTCATTTCTTCAGGATGGACTCAATATGTGCATAAACAACACAGGAAAAAGTTGCTACTTTTCTGCACAAGGCATTTCTCCTCAGAAAAAAAAAAGACAAGTTTGGATTTCAGGGGGAAAGGAGGGGGTCAAAGTTATTAACCTCAGGGCTTTCTTACCTTTCTAAATATTTGTCCCATTAGAAAGCATTAAAAATTAAATAAAGATGAAATTATGCAGAAAAAAAAAAAAAAAAAAGCCCTACTCCAGTACAAATAATGTAGTATATATAAGTGGGATTTCAACAGTAATTTTATGCTCTTAAGGGCAGCAACACCAGTTTTCCAGCACGGTTCTTATAATTATGTATTTTCTTTCATATCACAATTATATATTGCTAGAAGTTTTAGTTATTTTAAAACAGCGAAAGTGGTTATTTCAATTCTCCTACAGGGATTTCTGTAGAGAGATGTTTGGGTTTTAATATTCTTCCCCATATTCCAAACTTTTCTTTGTTCTCTTCCCCCAAAATGATGATTCCCCATATTACATGATTTGGGTCTGAGTTTCAAAAACCCACTGAAGGCATAGAATTCCATCCATTGACTTCAGTGGGCTCTTCAGCAGCACCCCAAATGATCATATATATTTACATTATTCATACAATGCTATTTAAAGAAAAAAAAAAAAAAAGGTGAAAAATAGCCACCAATACAACAACATTTCCTTGTATCCCAGCTTGGATGGATTGAAATATACTGGATATACCTTTATATTCCTACTCTTATCCACTCCTATGAGGTTTGCTTTGAAAATGAAAAAGAGCATTAATTGCATGCCATAAAAATGTCCCGAATAATGATGGCATTTGGAAACAAACAAAACCCCAAGAAACACAAAGGCTCGTGAAAGCAGGTCCTATTTACCTATATTCCCCAAAGATTTCATCTTTTATTGATTGAGCTTCGGGATCTGGATGCAAATCTTCTTTTTCTTTCACTGTGCAAATAAAATAAAGGACAGATCTCTGTGTTGTGTTCTGCCATGGATTTTTTTTTTTTTTTCCCCAGGGGCAATGGAAAAATCATCTGCAATCATCTCCAGCCTGGCCTGGAGCTGGCTGGACACAAGCTGTGAGCTTCCAAGAGTTTGGGACCATTCCCCAATTTATTATAAGCAAGTATTTATAGAATCATGGAATGGTTTGGGTTGGAAGGGACCTTGAAGCCCATCCAGTGCCACCCCTGCCATGGGCAGGGACACCTTCCCCTATCCCAGGTGCTCCAAGCCCCAATGTCCAACCTGGCACTGAATGTTTTCAGAGATGGGGCATCCACCACCTCTTTGGGCAACCAGATTTCTACTTCAATACGTTTACCCAAATCTTCACTCACTGCCTGGAAAATGCTAGAGGTCGTTTTTAGCAAAATATTCCACTGTTGGGCTGCCTGAGGAAGTTCTGTCCATGTGTCCAGCAGCAGCTCCCAGGTGGAATGTGACAGGGAGTCCTGCCAGCAAAGAACTTGCTGGATGAAATGCTGGAATATTCCAAGAGTGCTGGAATATTTTTGCAGGCTCTGTGACCAGCACACAGCACAGCTCCACTTAGGTTCATTAAAACCCCTTCCGTGGATATTTATCAAAAGCTACAAATCCTAATTGGATGTTTGTGCTGGCGGCCTTGCGGCCCCCAGAGAGAAACCTCTGAAGGATGGTAGTTATTAACATGTGAACAGAGGGAAAGGACAATAAATCCATTTACCTGAATATTTGCCTCCTTTATTTCTTCTGACAAAGCAAATGGTTAGCAGCAGCAGGGTGAGCAAGGCGATGGCACACATCAGCCCGATGAACCAGCCCTGGGTGGAAATCCCCTCGTAAATGCCAGCGTAGGCTTGGGGAGGTGGGAGAGGAGGAAAAAGGGAGAAAATTAATCAGAGGGAAAGGGCAGCACCCCCATGATAACATGAAGACATCACCTTCCTCTCTGGATCTTAATGGAGCCAGTCTATCACTACTGATGGTGTTCAACGCGAGGCAGGAATGTGCCCAGAGTGTGACATTTGGGACTGGAGGGGAGCGTGCGAGTGACAAGGGACGACACAGACACTTGGCAAGGTGGCTCTGACAGAGCAGTTGACTCACAGGATTAGCACCACACAGGAAAGCTGAGCACAGAGTTGTTAAGCCTCTCATGCAGAAGCAGTTTTGTGAAAGAGAGAGAGGTAAAAGCGCCCCCAGTACACCAAACTGGCCGCTTATGGGTTTTATCACAGCTGCCCTCTCACGTTGCACAGATTTGTGAAGGTTTGGGATTGTTCCAGGCTGTTGTAAAGCACAGGGCTCAGCCAAGGACCTGGGATGTGTTTGTGCTGCCATGGGATTCAACTGCAAGGGCCAACCTCAACCCCACAGCACGGGACGATGAGTCTGGGACACTCACACGGCACAGGATGGAACCTCAGCATCGATTCACACGGGAAAACAAACGTTCAGCACCTCGAAGGGCTTCGTGTCTCACCTCTCCCCCTGGTCTCAATTACATCTTCAAAAATGCTATTGTTATCCACCCAGTTCTTAGTCACTAGGCGGATTGTGTACTCAGTGCCAGGCTCAAGGGCCTCGCTGGGCTGAAACTTTGGGGTGGGCTTTACTGCGTCTGAAATCCTGCCGCTGCCTTTACCTACGGAATGCACACATTCAAGGCAGAGGGGTTAATGGCATCCATGGACAAAGAGCCTAGGAAATGCACAGTTACAAGTTACAGACAAATACAACACGTCATTCTAAACATTTGGCGTCAGGCAATCTGATTTTTCCAAAGCAAAAACACCCCAAACACCCCCTCTGTTTGATTTTTTAACATTCCGTCAGATGAAATCAACAGCAGACTGGAGTAATCCCCATGTTTAGGAAGGGGGTTTGTACATCTCCCAGGATGAAAGTTAATATTGATGGGGGATTATGGATCTGCTTTAACTAATGCGTGCTTAAAAAATTACAACTTGCAAACAGGCTTGCTTTGTCTGGATAATCTGGGGTTTGATGCTTCTCCCATTGAACTGCACTCAGCAGGGAAGCACAGACAGCTTGTTAGCTGGATATGGATTCTTATATGTCTCCCAGAAAAAAATTAACAGCAGGATTTGTCCTTGCTTCTCTCCTGACAGTGATTTTCTGTCTCCTTTTAAATTCCACAATGCCTGCACAAAGCACTGGTTTAGAAAGAACTCAACAATTTGCCTGTAAATGGATATTTAGGCATTTAAGTGTTGCTGATGAGTTTAATATTTGATTAGGAGAAAGTAAATTCCAGTAGTTCTGGTTATGGAACCTTGTTAGTTGCAAAACACCTCCTGTAAACCCTGTCTGCATTCAGATGGTGGCCATTAAATAAGATTTTTCTGAACAGCTTTTTGTTGAAGCAGGAAAAAGGACCTTACAGGAGTTGACAATCACTGCCTGGACATGAACAGCCTGCTCAGCAAATTCAGAACTGCGTGTGACATGGAGGGAATCTCTTAAAACATGGGAGTGTCCCTGTCCTTGATGGCAGGAGAGAAATTTGGAGGGGATGCACTTAATAGAAATAATTCTGGAATTGTTCTCAGTTGCCCGATTTGCCTGTTTTGTCCAAAGCCATCTAAACTAAGGCTTGAGCACAAAGCCTAATCTGAAAACTACTCGGCCAATTAGCACTGACAGGGCAACAATGCTCATTAATACTTCAACTAGTAAATAAGCAAAGCAAGAAGCTGCTGGAGATTAAGGCTGAGTTGACAGCTGAAGGGAGAAAAAGAAAAAAAAAAAGATTAAGATAAATCCAAGCACAGTCAAAGCAGCAGTTCAGGGTAAGTTTTTCAAGGCAACCCTCCACGTATTACAATAAGCAGTTAAACGAGCAGACCACTGGGACCCAGAGAGAACACATCCAGCTGAAACTCTGCTGATACTGAGGCACAGCTCATTAGCATAAATTAATCCATCTATCGGTAATTTTTGCTAAATGAAGTGTGTGGAGCCCAGCTATAGTTCTTAATCAAACCGCAAATTAGGCAACAGGATACCACGGGTACATTTTAATTACACGCTCTAAAATCAAGGCATCAGGAAAATGGGAATATTATCCATAAAGGAACAGGGATGAACATGAACCTTCAACCCAATGTCTGTTAAATGCCACGTAACACCTGGGCATGACATGATAACTGCATGATCCAAAGGGTTCACACCACCAGCCTCCTAAGGAAGAATTTCTCCTGAATTCCTGGGAAGCAAATCCTAAACCTTGAGCTCCTGGCAGGTGGTTTGTGGTGCATATTCTAAACCAACTTATTCTTAAACCAACTTTACCAGACCCTCCCTGCCCCTATTTATTCCCAGCTTGTGGCAGCCTCTTTCTGAACCATCAGCTCTTTAGAAAAGCAGAAGGGGGAAGTGATGTGACTGAAAAAAATCCCTTCTTCTGTCCACTTATTGCTCAGCTCTGCCTGATGCTGCAGCTGCCACTGCCCTGGCACACGGAGCAGCTCAGGCCTGGGATGGACATCTTGGGATGAGGATGAGCCCAGCCTAACCTGGCACTGGGGATTTACCAACAGCTCCCCATTTATCACCTCCTATCCCAAAACACTTTTTTTTTTTCCCCTTTAAAACTCAGAACAGGTGTCCTGGGTGATGATGAGGTTTCTTTCCATGCCATTTCTTCCTGGTCTGTGTGACACAGCCAACAAGGGCCCTACAGAGGAGAAAGCTTTGCTAATGGGGCAGCTTTGGTGGCTGGAATAGAAAAAGCACTGTGGCCTCCTGAAAAATACAAGCAAAGACACACAGATAAGGCAAAGCTCCTCATTCTAGAAGGCCAGGAACATCCTGAAAGCTGCAGGAATTAGCTGCAGAAAATTGAAAGCAGTTGGGTCGGGGTTTTAATCTCCAATAAGGGAGAAGGAGCATTAGTAATAAAGGCATATCACCAGCACTTCTCATCTTCCCCCACTATTTATCAGCCACACCATGGGACTTGCATGAACATTAAACACTGAACTGCAATTTTACAATATTCCTACCGGGCTCCAGGATTTATGAGGAGAGCAGAACACACATTTTTTATAGAAGCTTATGGTATAAAGGGAAAAACAACAGAAACCACCCCCAAAGATTTTCCAGAGTGTTCTCCAAAAGTTAGCACATCTGTTATAAAATATATATAAAAAAAACCCCTGGCAGTCTGAGAGCTAAATACTAATTGTGGGCAGCATCTTAATTTATGACCATACCTGTCTAAATACATCTGCTGCAAGAAATGCAAAGTTGAACTTCCATTAATTTTCCCCTGCTGCATGGCTATTAAAAATGTATCAATATGCAGCACAAGTATCCTTCATTTTTAAGGGCTTTTCAGTGCAGGAGGTAATTCATGTTAAATTTGGATTATTTTAGACTACAGAGATTAGCAAACCTGTTGTATGTAAAGTTTATTGAGAAAATTATTAGGTGAGGTGATGATCATGAAATTTTCACCGATTTCTTGAGATTTCTTGATTGTGAGCAAATAAGGTTTGCTGCTAACAGCACCAGGGGTTACATATAGGAAAGATATTTTATTATTCCTTTTTCCACTGTGCCCATGGCAAAAGAGAGCTAAACCCTTGTTCCAAATGGTTTCTCTGGTCCTGAAGGATAGGACCCTCTCCCTAAGATTTTCCAAAGCCTTTGGGAATACCGTGCCAGTGGCCACTGGAATATAATGAAACTGGTGAGCTCTTATTTCCTGGCTTCTCTGGAGAATAAACCTACAACTGTGTGGCTTCATGTGGATGAATTTGTCATTAATGCTTGGATTTCTGGACACACAATGATAATTCTCAACATGTAATACGTGTTTGGTAATCCCCGAGCAACGCTGGTGACAAGATGAAAAGGAGCTTTGTGTTAAAGAAGGGCTGCTACATTAAATTAATCTTTTCACTTCTGGAAGCACGTTATTTTGTGTTATGTTTCTGAGAGCTAATGATCTCGGGGAAATTGACATTTTCAAGGGGAAAATTAATTAGTTTGGAGGTCATTTAAGACAGACTGCCTGAAAATATGAAGACAGAGATTATAGTCATTTTCTAAGGACAACATACCTTCTTCTGTGGAATGAAACCACAGAAATTAAGCTATTATTTATTTTGCAGTACAATCCAAATTCCCTTTTGCTCAGGTTCAAGAATCATTTTATCAAAAATGATAAAGATCTTAGGTTGCCTATCAGGGTTTCCTATCTGAGTTATTTTCCCTGTACAGACTTGTTTTCAGTGGTGCTACATGAATCCTCACACATTAAATAAGGAAATTCCCTTTTCTTTCTAATTCCAGACAACAGTCGCAGGGATAACTGCAAATAAATTAAAGCAACAGCAGTGATGGAGATCAAGTAAAAAAAAAATAAAATGCCAATGAATCCAGAGCTGCCACCTCAACATCTCCACTGGCCTGGCAGATTGCAGTGTGAAATTCTGAAATACCCCTGGCAAAGGCTGAATTGCAGCAGTGGAAGTTCCCAAAGCCTTAAAACGAACACCGAGAGCTTTATGGGTTTATTATTAAACTGGAACAGAGTGGTTATAGAATCACTGAATCAACCCCCAAAGAAACGTGGAGCGCTCCATCACCGAGTTTCATTTCAGAGGGCACCACATTTTGTATCTGTCATTTACCTGGGTCATTTGAAATGATAAACTCTGACTTCTGAAATCATTCCCCTCCTTCAAAAAGAGAGATTGTTTTAATTTTGAGCAATTGCCTCGCTCCCCAAACCACAGCTTAAAACCCCAAGGAGGTCACTGAAAGAGTGATTTTTTTTTTTTAATTTTTTTTTGGCCTATCACGTTTAGGTGAAAAATATCTGAACATTTTAGGCAGCAAATAATGACACAGAACCCTAATGGCATCTCTGTGACAGATGCAGTGCCCTAATTTAGGGTGGCTTGAGAAGAAGCAAGGAGCACACATAAATCATAGAACTGAACTCCTGCAGCTTTCATTAATTATACTACTCTTGTCTAAGAATATTTCACAAGAATCAGGTGTTGTCACTGCTGAAACAGAGTTTGGAGGAGTAGAGAATGAGAACAAAATGAATGTTGACATCTCTGAACCCTGACAAGGTTATTTCAGGGAGTTGAAACACGTTATTCTGGTTGCCCAATGAAGGCCAGAAAGGCAACCAATGAGGGGAAATGGGGTATTTTTATCTTGGGGGGAAAAAAAAAAAAAGACATTTTTCTTTTCTTAATGAGGAATAAATTTTAAATCATGGTGATTAATAGTTGCTACCTGTATCCTAAAGTGAGAGGGAGGCCAAAAGAGAGTTGAGGAGTTTTACTACTTGGGAAAACAAATGGCAGTTCCTGACTGGATCTGGAACTGGGACACAAAGGTTTAAAACACTTTTTACCTTTTTTACCAGTAACTGAAAAGAATTCTAAGTCCAACAGCACATGCACCATTTTTCTATTTTACATCAACATTGCTGCAGACTGTTATCTTTGCTAAAAATGATGCAGCCAGGACTCTTTTGCCTATCACGTTCTCTTTCTCCTTCTCTGGGGTAAGTGCACAGCAATGGCTTCTGATTAATAGCAAGGAGCTGCTCCTCAGTACTGTGGAGTTCTCAGACTTGCTGAGCACAGTACATTTTATTTCATTTCAGCTGAAAGTGAAAGATGAGCTATCATAGAGTGCTTGGGATTTTCCTTTAAATCACTGAACATCAGTGTTTCAGCACAGGGTGTAAGTGGCACACAAATGCTCACTCCTGGTCTCAGATAAAGTAATCATAAATAATGGAGCAAACGCAGTCAACTTGATGTTTATCTGGATTTTCCATGTCAAACAGCTGACCCTAATGTTGCTGACAGTCCCCCATCTTCATGCATGGGCAGAATTTGTTTTTATAATATTACTGAGAACAGATTATCTGCATCTTCAATTTTCTGTTCGTGCCTGAATGCAATTCACTTATTCCAGCACGGCTTAAGGAGTTGATGGGTGGGAACAGAAACAGGATTGCACTGCAAAATGAAACAGATGAGCTCTGCTTCCCTGAAGAACACCATGGCCACATTAAGAAGTCCATTGACTGCTCTCATGGCAAGGAAAACAAACTTATTTCCCCTAATTACAAAGGAAACGTCAAGCCTGGATTATTCCCGATGGATTTTTCTGTTACAAAGCCGAGTAACGCAGAGTCCCCAGGCAGGTGCAAAGGAGAGCCCTTTACTGCAAAAACCAGGCCTTTTAAAGCAGTTAGGCCATTACAGCTGCATTCCATTTAAGTATAACAAATATAATTCAACCAACCACCATAAACCACGATGTGAGCACATCATGGTCATAGAACTTGTTCTCCCACCTCCAATTCAGCTGAGTCTCTTTCCCACAGTCCTTTTCTACTTAGCCGAACTTAGGCCTCAGCCACGATTTACAACAGTATCAAGCCCTTATATTTTTTAAAGATTTTACCAATACACAACATTTTTCCACTAATTCTCTTTCCCACAGTTCCCTTCTACCTAGCCAAAGTAACAGGCCTTAGCCATGACTTTACAAGGGTAACAAGGCCCTTATATCAAGCCCTTATTTTGTAAGGTTTTACCAATATGCAACATTTTTCCGCTGAGTCACTTTCCCATAGTCCTTTTCTACTTAGCTGAACTAACAGGCCTCAGCCATGATTTTACAACAGTATCAAACCCTTATATTTTGTAAAGGTTTTACCAATACACAACATTTTTCTGCTCAGTCACTTTCCCACAGTTTCCTTTTACTTAGCCAAACTAATAGGCCTCAGCCATGATTGTACAACGGTATCAAGACATTATTTTGTAAAGGTTTTACCAATATGCAACATTTTTCTGCTGGGTCACTTTCCCAGAGTCCTCTTCTACTTAGCCAAAGCAATAGGCCTCAGCCACAATTTTACAACGGTATCAAGCCCTTATATTTTGTAAAGGTTTTACCAATACACAACATTTTTGCACTAAGTCTCTTTCCCACAGTTCCCTTCTACTTGGCTAAAGTAATAGGCCTCAGCCACGATTGCACAACGGTATCCAGACATTATTTTGTAAAGGTTTTACCAATAAGCAATATTTTTCTGCTGGGTCACTTTCCCAAGTGATTTTACAATGGCATCAAACCCTTTTTTTGTAAAGGTTTCACCAATACGCAACATTTTTCCGCTCTTCTCAGAGCTCCTCCGCGCCAAACCGGATTTTGTGGCACTTACTGCCTTGGGCCAGCGTCAGCCCCTCCTCGGTGGCCGCCTTCCCGCAGCCCTTGGCCGTGCAGGCTTTGATGTAGAACTTGTACTTGGTGCTGGGGCTGAGCCCCGCCAGGCGCCAGCTCAGCACCGAGCGGTTGGCCACGCTCACGTCGCTCACGGCGCCCACCTCGTGCGTCTCGTTGACTGCAAAGGGAAGAGCACCTCGGTCAGAGCCGGGGAAAGGTGTCCTGAGCACCCCCAGGAGGGAGCACTGGGCAGGGAGAGGGGAGGAGGAAGGCTGGGGGAGTGTGTGTGCCCTTCCTGGCGGTGTTAAACGGGATTTGTGTCCTCTGTGTCCATCTCCCAATGGCTTGGTGAGTTATCACTGCTCTTGGAAAGCAGTGCACGTGTGACTGCACCTAGGCACAGCCTTCCTCCACAGACAGAAATGGCTGTCTCCTAGATCATTAAATAGCTACAAACTGCTCCTTGCTTTGCTTCCAAACATCTGCAGACTTTTACTGGTGACTTAGAGGGTGGTTGGTGAGCTGTGAGCTGCTCTGGCTCCTCAGAGCTGGCAGCTGAAGGAGGGGTTGTGAGAAAATGGAGAGAGGATCTTATAAATGTACAGAAATATCTGAAGGGAGGCGTCAGGGGATGGACCAGGCTGTGCTTGGTAGCCTGCCCAGCAATGGGCAGGAACTGATGCCCAGGAAGTTCCACCTGGACATGAGGAAGAACTTCCCTGTGCAGTGACTGAGCACTGGAACACCAGAGAGTGTGTGGAGTGTGCCTCCCTGGGGATATTCCAGAGCCATCTGGCCACACCCCTGCACTGTGGGATGACCGAGATGACTCTGTGGTCCCCTCCAAACTGAGCCAGTCTGGGATCCTGTAAGTAGATCCACTCTCTGCCCATAATCAGCAAAACCAAAGAGAAGATCCAGACACCAGCCTGTTGGCAAAGGCATCTGAGCAGTTCTGCAGAGAGAAGTGTAAAGTACATGGGTGATTTTTTTTTATTTTTTTTTATAAACAGGGCACAGACTCATCCTTTTCCACCCTCTAAGAATATATAAAATACACTGAATTATCACCACACCACACAGTTGGTGTTGTGGCAGTCTGGGCTGAGTACTGAGTCTTGCCTGAGGTTGTCTTTGTTTCTCATTTCTTTCCTAGGCAAGAAAGAAAGAAATCCCCTGGAATTTGGTTGTTTTCAGTGTGATTCCTCAACACCATGACTCAGGTGGTTCTTTGTGTTTCTGCTGAGGCACGTTATGAAGGGGGAAGCTTCCTGACATAATGTGCAGCTCTACATTAATGTGGTTTCATAGAGTGCTTTCATCACAATTCACTTTGTATTAAATGAGTTTCACTCAGTAAAATGCACCTACAATTTATGGGTCTTTTTAACCACTACATTAGGTGTAATTTGCCAATACGAAATAATTGAATCAGCCCATAAATGTAGGACAGGGAATGGCAGCAATGGGAGCTTCCTTGGAAAAAAAGTGCATGGAAAACTTTCAGCTCTGGGAGCTGACTGCAGCCTCTGTGCACATCACACCTGGGAGTTTTCCTTAACTAATCCTGCTTCAATTCTGAACTCAAAGCAAACCAGGCACATACTTATCTGGTACTGCAGAATGTAGCCAGTGAGGTGGCCATTGGCTCTCTTGGGAAGTCCCCAGGACAGAGTGACTGAGTCCTCGTCAAAGTTCAGGATCCTGAGAAAACGTGGTTGTTCAGGGACTGGAAGACACAAGGATGAGCTTTCAGAGGAGAGTGAACAGGTCTGTCCCTACAAATTCTTGTTAAATGAGGATGTAATTTAGCTCAACACCCACAGCTCCACTTTCAAGTGAAGGGTTCTACAAATAGTGGAGTTTTTACTATCACCTTAAATAAGGGAATCAACTCACCTTGTCCCAAGGACAATTTCAACTTATGTCCTTCCATCCCGTATTTTCCTCTTGTCTTACCTCCTTCTGGAGTTTCAAACATCACAGGGGAGCTCTCAGGGCCATCTCCTCTGGAGTTGAAAGCCAAAACCGCCAAGTGGAATTCACTGAAGGGCTCCAGGCCAGGAATCATCCCATAGTTCCTGTCTCCCATAAATGTCAGGAAGTGTTTCTCTGGGTGATGTCTCTTTCCATCCAGCATGCTTTTTGTTTTCCACCAGCTGACCTGCGAGGAGATTGGGATTTCTGTAACAAATTATACTGTGTGGGGATGAGCAGGGTTGTGATCTCCCTCACCTTCCCAAAAATGAGAGACTGCAATCCAGGACTCATTTAATAATTTATTCAACTATATACAAATATTTATAGAGAAATGTGTAACCTTGTAGCCTCTTAAGTGCCCACGAACTCTGTCCCTTGGTATCCCAAGCCAGTAGACTTTGACCAGGGTGCTGTTCACAACCTCCACCGACACGCCCGAAGGAGCAGCATCTGGAACTGTAAAAAACAAAAGTCCCAGGTGTTAAAACCACTTCCAAGAGCTCAGATTCACACTGTTCACAGCTCCAGGGCTTGGCTTTCCAGCTCCAGCTGTGCCAGTTCATGCAGTCTCACTGCAGGCAAGCAAAAAGCCATTCCACCTGCATCCAGCGGGTGGAATGGGCCAATCAACATTATTTTTCTGTATTTTTCTGCTGAGGGTTGGGATACATGTGCACTGGGACACATGAATTTCTACACCAGTATTTATGATTTCCTGTTTCAAGCAATGCTTACAGCAGTGAGAAGAATAAAAAAATGATTAACACGGCACTCAAGAAGACAATCATAAAGGGTTTTTTTATAATCAATTTCATTTTACAACTAAGCTCATTAAACAGTAGGATTTTAATCACTGCATAACGCAGAGAGCTATTACAGAGCCTGAAAAAAAGGAGGCCTTGATCCATTGACAACTGAATTGCGAGGAAGATTTTCCACTGGTAGATGTAAAATTAGACTCATCACAGAGAGACAAAGAAAATAAACACGCTGTGGAGTTTCTTTCTTCTTGCTCTAGCTATTCACCACCTCTTCTGCACCACCAGACCTTCCCATTCCCACCTCAGGGTGGGCGGTGGGGATTCTCCTGTCTGACCACCACCGAGTCCATTTCCAGCACTGAAACTCCACCTGGGAGCCATAGAAAACCATGGGGCTGGAGAAGATGACACATTCTTCAGGGACTCGTGGACAAGGTAACAGCAGCACACGTGGGAATGTGGCATTGTCTGTAAATCCACTCAAACACCTAGTGCCTGCGAATTTGTCCCTAATTGTCAGAGTATTTAACTTCTGACAGAGTTAAACTGTTGGGTCAAGCCTCAGAGAACCCAGTGATTTTTTTCCCACCAAGTACAACACGACTGCTACACTTCAGAGACTTCTCATGGACTGTGGCCTTCAAACAAGTACCCAGACTCAGCCAACAACTGAGATTAATGAGAGGCCAAGTGACCTTTCCAAAAAAACACCCCTCACACTCCAGCAGGCTGGCATCCAGGCACCCAGCACGGGTCGTGTCCATGCCTCATGGAGCCCATCAGGCTGAGCACTGGCATTCCAGCACCTCTGGGCTGCCTAATCCATCACTCCACACCCCGGCGTTCTGCAGCACAAGAAACCCCCGTTTCTACAGGCAAGCTCCTGCCACTCACCGTCCTCTCCTGAATACCCAACGGTGACGTTCGGCTCCGGGCCAGATCCCAAATTATTCACGGCCTGGACTTTGATCTCGTAGGGCACGAAGGTGGGCACGTTCCGCACCCTCAGGGAGTGCTTCTTCACCAGCTCCTCGTTCCAGTCGGCCTCCACACCCCGCTGCCTCCAGCTGACTTTGTACTCCAGCCCCGGCCCGTTCCTCTCCACGGGCTTCAGCGGCTGGGGAAAAGTTAAAAGAGATCTTGTCTGCCTCTGTTGTAATCACAGAACAGCAGCTGAGGGGAGGGGGGGTAATTTTGGGAGAGAAAAGGGGCAAAACCCCCAAGCTTTGACCTTCTGCTGTCGTTTTAATTTGAGGATGATTGGAACAACAACGCCATGGCTTCACGAGAAAGGAGGGTGAAAGGCTTGGATTAAAATCCAGATTAATTTCCAGGAGCCATATTCCTCATCACAGAGAGACAAAGAAAATAAACACGCTGTGGAGTTTCTTTCTTCTTGCTCTAGCTATTCACCACCTCTTCTGCACCACCAGACCTTCCCATTCCCACCTCTGGGTGGGCGGCTGGGGATTCTCCTGTCTGACCACCACCGAGTTCTGCCTCCTACACACATCAAGGTTTTGTTTTGCCACAGGTTTTCCTGTGTGAGGTAAAACCCCACGCCTTCAGCACAACTGAATGGCACACTACAGCATAAGGCTGTGTGTGCCTTTTAGCAGAGATAAAATCTGCATTTTATCTTAGAATTTTATGTAGCACAGCAAGTTGGGTCATTAAAATTCAGATTTGTTCTAACTGCAGACCAAATGCTGGAAATTACGCCTGGACATTTAATGTTCATGCAACTTGCTGGGCCACTCTGCTTTTACCAATCAGCTGGAGAATTCATCCCAGCAGGGTTTCCAGCTAATTAACATGAATTTATAAAATATTAGGAGATGTATAGCAATAGCTTGTCACAAGACATCCTCAAGTTGAGTTTATTTCTCTGAAAACGCACTACTTTAATTAATAAAGTTAAATAATCACCTACCCTACCAAAAAAACTACACACTGAAACAGCTGTGGGTGTTTCTCACCATATAGGCTGCTTTTGATAATATTTAAATATAGGCAAATATATAATATAATAGCTGGTTTGTGTCCAAGAGGCCTGACAGGAAATAGCATCAAATATCAGTAGAAAGTGATTCCGCTTTGATGCTCCTCATGCAAGGGGAGACCTCAATTTGGGGGATCTGCAAAAATTCCTGATCTGCTCTGCTGTGAGGGCCTTTGGGATGCCTGTGGCAAAGGAATTGGGAGATTGGCCAGCTTTCTCACAGGCACCACCTCCACAGCAAAGATCCCAGGGAATGGGATTTGCAAGAGAAGCTGGAGAAGTCAAAAATCCCTTCTAAAAAAAATGGTTTCTTGTATAGGGTTAAATTGCAGCACTGTTTGACTCCCATTTTGATCTCCCTTAAAGCTGCAAATCCTTGGCTGAAAATCCCAGTCACTAAAGCTCAGCTGGTCTCTTAATCCAAAATAGGCAGATTAACATCATTCTGCAGCCTTTGTCTGTCAGAAATAGCATGTGCAGTGCCCAGCAGTTCCTCTGAAAAGCGCACAGGAAATGCCATAAATAAATGAATATCCTGTTTAACAACATTTTAATGAGTCAACAAGATTTGACCAAGCCTTTCTATCCCATTCTTTCCTTTCAGGCTCAGCTTTCACTTCCCCTCTTGCCCTGTCTGAGCAGTGATTATGAAGTTCCTGGTGCTCAAAGATGTGTTGGCCATCCCAGTATCTCCCAGTAAACATACTGGGTGCTAAAACTCTGCGTTTCCCTGGTTCATTAAAGTTGGAAAAGACCTCCAAGATCAAATCCAACCTTTTCTGAGAGGCAGGACTGTCTCCCCTGACCCCAGGCTAAAAATCCCGTTCCAATCCAAGCCTATGGATCTTGAGGGCCACCTCCTTTTGGATGCAATTATACCCCAAACCATGACTTCCCACTGGGGAAACATTTGTTGTTCTTCGCTGGGAGCAGCAGATTGAGGAGTAAATCTCATGCAAATTGTGTGTAATTCCAGCCTCAACAAAAACCTGCTTCCTTCCACAGCTCTGGATATTTGTGCTAAATGAAGGAATACATAACTCAACTGCTGGCACAGAAGCTCGAGGCTTAAAACCCAGGAAATTTGAAGTCTGGAAACCATCCTCAAGACTTTTACATAATTCCTTTGATGCACATCACAGGCTTTGGAGGTTTATCCACATTCCTTTAGTTCTTGGTGCAAAAATTCAAGCTCACGTTCTCTTGGGCAAGGGATCTGTGGCGTTTTTAAACATCCAGGCTGGAAGGGCAGAAGCCACGAGCCACCCATCCCCTCCCTGGGCCTGGCTGGTAATTTTAATTGCAGAGCAGGATAAGGCCACAATTGTTTGAAGCAGTTTCTTGCATACAAGAAGCAAAGAAGAGCAAATTTTTGCTGAACTCTCACTATGCTTTACAGGAATTCTGTATTTTTTAAATACCCTGTGAAATCAGACATTAAAGACAGTCTTTTGAAATAAAAATGATACTGGGCTTGAAAATCCAGAATACATAGAAGTCAAATTCACCTTTCAGAAGAATAAAGGACCATTCCTATAGGATTTGCTAATCTTGCCTTACCTCCCATTTCATCACCATTTCATTGGGTTCAGAAGCTTCAACTCTGATGTTCTCTGGGTTTTTATCTGGAGCTGGAACCACACAGGTGACAAGGTTAGTTTGCACATCCCATTTATTTGCATTTAGCATTTAAGTGCCAAAAAGGATGGGAAATTCCCCTATCAGTGACAGACACTTAAACCAAAAATTCATCAGATGAATTACTTGAATTACAAAGCTGATGGGACACAAACACCTCGTTTATGCAGTTTGGATTCCTAAGTGCTCCTTAGGTTGGAGCCACCAGCTAACACGGAACTGTGACTTTTGGATTTGAAAGCACCAGATGTGGGGGGATTATGAGGAAGAGATTTTTCTCCCTGTGGGGATGGCAAACAGAAGGTGCATCATTAGAGGTACACACGCAGCTGGAAAGCTGAAGAAGGACCTGAAATTGGTGTAAATGGGGGGAAAAAAGAGAGAAAATGCCAAGGAATGCAAATGCTGTGCTGAACAGTTGGCCTCTAAAATGACTTTCAAGGAGACAACATTTTCTGCCCCAGTGAATGCTCTGTAAATGGAGATTTTTGACAAGCTTAGTGCTCCTGAAAGGCTCCCTGCAAACCCAGTCCTTCTCCAGGGACTGTTTGTCCATGAAGGTCTGCAAAGGGTAGAAAATCAGCAGAGTGAGGTGCTGGAGGTGTAGGAAAACCCATCAGCATGGACTCTTCTCTTTGGCACCCTCAGGAATTTTATGCAGCGCAGCAAGTTGGGTTATTAAAATTTAGATTTGTTTTAACTGCACATCAAATGCTCAAAACAACTCCTGGACATTTGATGTGCAGCTGCTGGGATGCTCTTTTTTACCAATCTCTAAAGAATTCCTCCCAGCAGGGTTCCCATCTCATTAATATCTGAAATATCAGAGAGTATGGCTTGTCACCAGACATCCTCCAGCTGATTTTACCTCTCTGAAAATTTGCTGCTTTAGTTAATCCAGTCAACTCAAATGGTCACTTGCCCTACCAAAATTACTGAAGGTTATTCCAGTCCACTGAAGCACCTGGGGGTAACTCCCACCACAGGACCTACTTTTAATAATCCCTGGGGCTGCCACTGAGCAGAGCAAGCGACCCTGATTTCTTCACAGCCTCTGGAGTAGGGGAGGGCACAGATATTCCAAAAAACCCCCTGAAAATCCCAATCTTTAGGAAAGCAGAGCCAGGTTTACCAGCTGGAGGGGTCGCATAGCGCAGGGATGGCTTGCTGGGCTGGCTCCTGCCCACGGCGTTCACGGACACCACGCGGAACTGGTAATTCACGTACGGGGCCAGGGCCAGCAGGGCTGTGGTGTCATTCCCTGGCACTCTGCTGAGCTCCTGCCACCTCCCCGGCTCCCAGCGGTTCTCTTCAAACTCTATAATTGACTCTGGGCAGGAAAAAAGGACAAAAAAAAAAAAAACAAAGGAAAAAAGATTTAAAAACCCTGCTGTCTGGGTTTTTGCTGTTCTCCTCTGTTCCCTGTAAAAAGTTTGGTAAAGTCTTATTTTTAGCCTTCCGTGTTTTGGAGTCAGATACAATTTTATATAAATAACCTCTTGTTATTGGAAAATCCAACAATGTTTACATTCTTCTCATAAGGAGGAGACTGTTGATGGACTGTTGGGTTCTCCAGAGTGGTTGGGGATGAAGATTTTGTTCCTCCAATCCGTGGTCACTGTTGGAATTCGATAAATATTGAATCTGCAAATAAACTGCCTCTTTTCTGCCTTGGACACTGCAGTGTGTGTGTGCGTGAATTCTTTATGTTGTGTGAGACAAAACCCCAACTTAGTGTGAACAGCGCGGGCGGAAATGAGCTTACAACAAATGAACTGTCATAGTTAAAGTGATTAAATCTGGCTGTCAACAGGGTTTGTGTCCTGGGATGACCAGGACGTGCCAGAATTCTGAACAGCCCTAAAAAAATCATGCTGAAAACCCCCTCCTACCATTAACAGGGCTGTTATGGCTGGCCCCAGCTTTCCAGGAGAGCCGAACGCTCCGGTTTTGGTTCTCCGAGAGCTGGAGGTCTTCTGGTGGGTCAGGAACATCTGAGAAATAAAGGAGAAGTGTCAGGAGCACAGCAAGGTGTTTCTGTTTGTCCTGGCATGTTCCAGAGGGTTGGAACAGCACAGTCAGTGAAGATGGTGGTGAAACACCTCCTGATTTCAAGATGGACAGACTGTGAGAAGTGGGAATTGCTTTGAGAGATCCCAAATCTTCTGGTGCTGATTTTCCCCTTATAAACACAAAATCCTTCTCAAATCCGTCTCCCTCTACCCACATCACTGTGCTTGCAGCAGCAGATTTTTCCTTCCCAATCAGCCCCAAGATCTGCTTAATCATTAAAGGGTACTGACACTGCTCTGGGCTGTGCCAGCATCACTTGGATTTACCCTGGGACAAATCAGGGTGGGAGAAGGGGACTCAGCTCTGGCAGTTACTGAACTTGGCCTTTGAGGGTGTGAGTGAAAGCAGAACATTCAATTATCTCAGTCATGGGGATCTACATTAATAGGGAACTGAGAAATTCACTACCTGCCAGCTCAACTAATGCTGTCCCAACTAAACTTTTGACTGACAATGTAATTTCTTACAGAAAAAACAGTGACTTCCACCACCACAATTGTCTTTGTCATTGTGGAAAAAAATTCACTGTGTTTGTACTGATTTGTTTAAAATGACAATGCTGAGTTTCCATCTCAGGGTACATCAAGAAGTAAAAAAGCTTATTTGGATTTTTTTTCTTTTTTTTGCATTTCTTTCCTATTTCTCTTGTACCTGGGAAAAATCAAGAAAGCACAGTTTAATCTACAGCCATGTTGCTGCTCTATCCTTGGAACACAGCTGGTTAAAATTCAATATATTAATTTAAAGATGGTGATGGTGCAACTTAAATATTCTCACCCCTCTACCTGTTCATTAAACACACAACAAATATTTCGAATTATTCTAATTGAATATTTATTTTACTCTTAGTTGCTCCTAATCTGATGTCTCCATTTAGTTCTTTAGTCAGCCCACAAGTCCTTGATTGCAAAAAACCTGAATTTTTCACTTGGAAAATAACAAGGTGTTGTTAATTCACCAAGACCTTTCTCACATACAATAAACAAGGGAAAAGAGCACAAAACTGTTTTCCTTCTTCTGCAAAACACCTTTTTAAAAAGGAATAAAGTGCTTTATGAAATTTTCATCAGTGAAGTAACGAATAGTCTACAAACATTTTGAATTATACAGCACTGAAGGACACAGCACCATAAATAATGTGCACAGCATCTTCTAATTTACTGTTTACTGAAAAATATCACTCCTTTAAAGTGGGAAAACATCTTGAAGGGCAGATTCTTGCTGCAATCACTGCCAGCAATAAATTAAAATGTAAAATGAAGCAAAAATAAATGTAATTAAAATGATGCAAAGCTGCCAGAAAATCATAACATCACAGAATGGTTTGGAGGTTGGAAGGAACCTTAAAGATTATCTAATTCCAGCCCCCTCCCATGGGCAGGGACACCTTCACCTAGACCAGGCTGGCCAAAAATTGTGACCTCAAAGCAGAATTTTGGCTACTGGCTGCTGCCCTTGGGTGCACAGCACAGCACAAGTTCATCCTCTTAATTCCAAGTGCTCCTTCAGGGAGGGGTTCAGGCTGTCAGGATACTCTCACAAGGCCAAGCTTCAGACACACGGGGGCCAAGGCTCTCCTCTGCTCTTTGGCCCTGGACAATCATTTATGCTCAGGTTCACAGATATAATTAATTCCTTTTAGGTGCTTAACTGGCACTGATCTTCTCAGGAGCTGCACATCCAAATATCGGCCTGATGGCCTTCAAAACACAGAGCAATTCTTGTGCAAACCTTCAGTAAAGTGAAGGACTGGCCAAGGACCTCAGAGCAGCAGCAGAACCATTCTTAATATGCTCTTACACCTTCCAGCCTGGGCAAATCCTGCAGCCACTGAGGGGAGGCAAAAATGCTGCCTCATCTTACACCAAAGATGAAAATAAACGGAGTTTGTGTCAGCATTGCCGTTCCCAAGATAAGGGACAGCACAGCTTAAGGAGTGAGAGGCTCTGTGAAATTGGGTTATTGAGGCTCTGTGAAAAGAAGCAAGGAAGGAGAAGTGCTGCAATGGCAATTCTGTGCTGCAAGGAGCTGTCTCCACACCGGGGAAAATCGACCTTACCCAGCACGATCAGCTGCGCCTCGGCCTCGGCGGCGTCCAGGGCAGTGCTGGCCACGCAGGTGTAAACCCCCTGATCCTCCTGGAGCACACTGGATATGAACAGGGTATCCCTGTCCAGAATTATCCTGCAGGAAAAAAAAAAATGGGTAATAAGGATGAGAAAAATCTGTAAGGTGAATGTGACACGCAGACGTCGTTCTCTGAAAAATTGTTCATAAAAGAACTTGGGACATTTTCATTAAATAGCTGCCTGTTACATTGAATTGTAATTGTGGCCCTGCTCTACGCTGTGCTGAGGACTGGTATTTGTATTTTGTGGCAATTTAGCCTCTGTGCTGGAGGTTGGCCTGTCAATCCTGTCAAAGAACCACATTGAGATGCACTGGATGAGCCTCTGGGACACAGGACTTTGGCACGTCACTAATGAGACAAATATCTGGGGTTTGTGAGGGAATTTTTGAAAGATCGAGGGAAACTGAGCATTCCCAAGGCACTTGTGTCGTGTCCAAAGCACCAGGGAAGCTGCCAAGGATGCAAGGCCATGGGTTCTGTGGCAGACAGGGATTTCCATGGCACTGCCTCACCATCCTACGAGGCCTCAGTGGGATTTTCAGCTTCTGCAGTATTTAGGAAGCCATCTCTCTCCTGTGGTAATTAATGAGGACATCTGATTGCTCCCTGTGGGACCCCTCTATGGAATAAAAGCTGAGCTCCAGCCCCCTGAGGTCAATGGAAACCCAAAAATAGGGCAAAATTCAGCCTGGACCTGCAAATTCTAAACTCCTGTGTAGGAAAAATTCATGGCAGAGTCCCTGAAACCTGTTTACCATCACTTCAACGTTGCAAAGGCTTTATTTTGGCCAAATAAGTGCAAAGTGTAAGAAAATACTGGTTCCACTGAAGTCAAAGTTACGTTTTTGGGTTGGGCCAACATTTATATTATACATAAAAATATATTTATGTATTATGTATATAGTAATATATATAACTTCATATTCTGCTGCGATGGCAACAGAGTTAATAAACCCAAACCCATTTGGCTCAAAACCCCCATTGCTGCATTTGTGTTCAGATGTGTATAAAATGCAGATCTATTCACGTTATCACATGAAGAATCCTGTGCAGGCACAGATTTGCATTTCAAGCTATTAAGGCTCATGTTTAATGAAACTCCAGCTCCAGCACCACACCAGATTATCCAGCTGAGATCAAGAACAGCCTGGTTCCTTCCCCACTCACCTGCCACCTTCCGTGCTGTTGACTGGCAGCTCACCCCCATCCTTCCTCCAGGATAATTTAAAACTGTGTTTCAAGTGGGGATCGTACTCAGCCTGGCATTTCAATAAAATTGAATGTGATTTCAGCACTCGGGGGTTCTTCGGAGTAACAGCAAGTTTTGTTGCATCTGATTGATCACAGAAAAACACTTTGATTAGGTGAGAGAGGGCCTATTACATCAAATTTTCACCAAGCACTTCATCTACACAAATCAACTTCAGGAGCAACAATCATGTCTTTTTTTTTTTTTTTTTTGTTATATATACAAACATTTCAATTGAAGGATGGTGGGGTTTGAAATAGATATTTCCCAGGATTTCATTTTTTTTTTTTTATCTTGAAACATTTTTTTTATCTTCAAACGTTTTTTATCTTGAAACATTTTTCAGTTCGCTCCAAACCAAAGAGCTGCAGAAAAAAAATTCCATCAAAAAATCCACCAAAAAAAAAAAGGTTACAGGTGAAAATCCTTGTTAGCAGCCTGTCATGAAATGGATGATAAAAAAAAAGGATTGAATATAATTTTAATGTCTAATTGCCATTTGAAATAAGCATTGGCGATGATCCAAGAAAAATTACAAGCTTATTAAAGTCAAGTGTGAAAAAATTATTGCAATCAAGTTTGTTCTTTTAATTGACTGTAATCTGAATGCAGAAAGAGATGAATAAGTAAGAAGAAAGTGCTTAGCTGAATTTATTTCTGCAGTGAAATGTTGCTCTGTGAGAGTTTCATTGTGCATTTTCATGTTTATTATCACTGTAAAATTCCCAAAGCCAAGGGAGTGGGTGGAAATGGAAAACAAAGAGTGGGCTTTTTCCTCAGGTTTGTCACAGCAAACCTACTTCAGAGAGCTTTGCTAATTGAGTATTTAAGTTGTTTTTTTTAAAAAACAAGCTCTAAATCCTAAGCAAATTTGTAGAAAACCCACTAAATGCCCAACAGGAGCTGCCTACTGCCATCACACCCTCCAGGGAAAACCCCTCCTGCCAACCAAACACACAAAAATCCCTTAAAACAGAGCTGCAGCACATGGGATGCATCTAAAATTTATAAGTAAACACATCTGAGGATTTTTTAATGCTCTGTTTAAAAATATTTATCAGCAAACAGGCAAAAGCTCAGTGCAAAGATCTTCAACCAGCAGCACCCTGCAAGGTGTTTGGTGTGTCCACTGCAGGAGTTAATCCAGTTTGGGATGTGCTGATCAGCAGATGGGAAGGAGTTTTAGGGAAGGGAATCCCACAGCTGAGGGAGAAGCAGGAACACATCTGGATCAACAAGGACCCCACCAAGCCCAGGAGCACAGGGAAGGTTCCCAAGGGTCAGCCCAGGGCAGTGACAAAAAGGAGGGAAAATCCTTTCAAGATAATGTGTAAATGCAGAATTCTGGTCGCTTGTGCAGCTTCTGCAAGCATCCAGAAAAAATGAGCACCATGTGTGAGCATGGAGAAATCCAGCTGAAAAGTTGGGGCTATTTGAAGGCTACATATATATGAGACCTGTGACAATTTCAGGTCATAATATCCAGACAATTCCTGAAGCCACAGAACAAATCTGCACCCTGGACTGAAGATTTACCACTTCCTGAAAAATGGTAGACATAAAATCTTAGCAGCAGTGAAAGTGGTTTTTTTTCTGTTCTCACCCCTTATATCCAGATTAGCAGTGATTGCTCCTTTCCCCACAGAATTTGCAGCCCAGCAGGCGTAGGATCCTGAATCCTCCTTCTTGGTGTCCCTGATCTCCAGGGTGCCATTCTTGTTCAGCTCGTAGCGAAACGCTGAAAGGGGCTCTATGCTTTCATCCTTAGTCCTAGAGATGATAAGAACAGGCCTGGGTTACTGCAGGAAGGATTAGCTCATGGTTAAGGGTTATTGCAGGGGAATTTGGGGACTCGGCTTTGCCCCCGAGCAATTAAAGTCAGGATTAGTGAGGCACTTCATCCACATGCAGCAAATCATAAAGGGACTTAAGAGCCCTGCACACCAAACCCACAGGGACAGAGTCTAAAAAGTTCTCCAAAATGCTCTGTCTTTAATCTACAGCTGCCACCTGCAATTTTATTGCAGCTGTCACCTGCTGTGACAATCCTGTGATTTCCAACCCTATGGAAGCATGTCCAGGTAAATGTGTTCTGTAAGTCACTCTGCTCCCACCTCAATAACGTGCCCGAACGTGAAGAGTTGCCAACATTAAACTGATGAAGCTGCAGCAGGAATTGGCTATGAACAGCATGGTTTTGATTAATCTATAGCCTGGCATTTGCCTCAAACAGGTACTGGGGACTTCCAGGAACTCTTTTTTTTTTCCCCAACCAGTTCTTCAGAATTGTTAAAAGCACATTTAAACACAGAACACTTACATTATATACAGTTTTGTTGAAAATTTCTACTCTTAGCTCCACAGAAATAATAACTTGTAGCTCTGGTTCATGCCTGTGATGTTTTGGTTTCTCTGAAACTCTTTCCCAGAAACCTTTCTGTCAACAAGAGACACGTTTTTCCTAACTGTAACCTTTGTTTACATTCCTTTCCCTAGGAGGGACTTCTTCTTGATGTCCCTCTGACTTGACCAATGTAATTGAAAAAGTTTATCTTTCTTCCACCCATTGGGCTGTTCTCTGCAGAACAGCATAAAAGGGAAGAAATTCCCAGGTAATAAACAGAGTCATTGTCAGCCTTCTGAGTCAGAGTCTGTGTCTTGTAATCTTGAACACTGTCAATAACTAGCAGACTTTCCAAACTTGGGGAAACCTGCAGGAACTTGTTTCACAAAACAAAAAACCCAGTTCCCAGTCTCTTACCATCTGACATCTGCTGCAGGTGAGGCAAAGATGTCACAGTGCAGGAAGGCGCTGTAGCCCACCACCGTGGCGTAGTTTTCCCCGTCTGGGGTCAGTATCAGGGGGGCAATATCTGCAGCAGAGAATGCAAGGTGAGCAGCACTGCCCCTCAGAACCAGGAATATGAATATTAGCCCTGCACCCTCCCCTTTTCCAGCAAGGGTGAGAGGCTGAGGTGTTTAATGGGAATTCACAGCTGTTTGGAAGAGTTGCACTGAGCAGCTGAGCTCTCAGAAGCTTCACTGGCAGAGGTAACAGGGATTTACTGCTGGACATGGCAGAAATTGAAACATCCAGGAGAGAAAACAGACCCAGTTCTGCTGCCTCCGGAGATGTCTTTTTATTAAATAAATTCCCCTCACTCCCTTTCTTCAAAGAACAGACTGAGCATCACAACTGAAATCAAAGATTAAAAATACACTTAATAATTCAAAACCAGCATTGTGGCCACAGTTCAGTCCCCAGTGGTTTCACTGGGCTTGAATTCAAGTTTTTGAACCCAACCACAACCACGTTTTTAAAACGTATCAAAACTCAGGAGTCCTGTGCTAAGCACATAACACTCCCCATGATAAAACCTGTTGCATGAAATTGGACAATATTCCTTAAAATCTGGGGCCAGTCCAAAGGAACCACGGGATGGTGAGAAGCCCCAGGCTGCTCTGAGGATTCAGCCTTGGGCTGTTGATACGTTGCTGAGTGAGGCCAGAGTGTTATCAGTTATCAGCCCCACGAAGGTGTATCGAGCTCCGAGGGTTGCCAACAGCCTCTCAGAAATGGCTTATGAAAAATTAGCTAGGCAGCATGATTTGAGGTGTTTGGAAAAGCAAAAAGGTTTTAATTAAAGTGAAAATAACAAATTATACAAAACAAAAGAGTAAAAACCGTGCAAGGTGCAGGGAGGATCCTTACACCTGCTCAGACACCCCTGAAAATGCACAGAGAGACTCTGAGCTCTCTCTTAAGCATTCAATGATCAAGGAGGGGGTTTTGGCAAGCTGCCCAATAGAAAACAGCTGCATTTCTTGAGGAACAGCTCGAGGATCCAACAGGTGCCCTTGTCCTGACACTGGGACAATTACAGTGAGAGGAGCATCGAAGTTTCTGGTTCTTTTCCTTATAAGCGAAACAAAGAATGAAACCCAAATCCTTTCCTAATATGGGAACACCTACTAAGGTGTGGGGCTGCATGTAACAAGCTGCTGGATGTGATCTCTGGGAGGGGACAGCCCGGGGGACTCACTGAGGACGTTGACGTTGGCGCTGGCCAGGATGGTGCCGTGCTTGTTGGTGGCCTCGCACTGGAACACAGCGCTGTCCTGCAGCTGCAGGTTGGTCAGGCTGATCTCCCTGGTGGAGATTCTCCCTCGGAAGGTCCTGCCTGGAAAACACCAGCTTGTGTCAGGAGCTGGGGGAACACCGTGTCTGGGGAGCTCCCAGGCTCTCCTCACTGCTTGGAAGCCAAAGGAAAGGACATCTTGAGGGTCCAACCAAGACCTTGCCCAACAGCTGGTGACTTCCAGGGCTCTGCATTTGCCAGCAGTGCTGTGGCCTGAGGGAAGTGCTCCAGAGCACTGAATTCCAGTAAATTCATCACAGAGACTTCTTAAAATGATAAAAATAATGCTGCTACCCCAGTGCTCCCCAGCCACTTGGGCTTGCTCAGAAGCACAAAGGAGCCCTTGAGATCCCCAAAAGATAGGAAAGCTACAGATGAGGCAGAGGCAGCACCTCAAAGGTACCACTGCTCCACACGTGTGATGTTCACCACTGCCCTCTCCAACAAACCTATTTAAATACTAGTTCATTTAAGTAAATAAACAACTCACATCTAAAGAGGTGCCAAACCAGACATCACTCAGTACTTTAGGAGTTGTGGGTGACACAGAGGCCCATCCCAGCTGGACAGGGCCTGGAGGAGCACCCTGGCCCCTGCACCTACCATCGATGGGCATCCCGTTGAGCTTCCACTGGATGCTGGGCTCAGGGTTCCCGATGGCCTCGCACAGCAGCACCAGGTTTGTCCCCACGCTGTAGACACCACCCTCGGGCTTCTTCAGCCACTGGGGAGGCTCTGGGGAAAGAGACAGAACAGGGATCAGTTGATGCCTTTTGGGGCTACCTAAAAACAGAGACCAGGCAGAATGGAGGGAATAAAAAGCTGTTCTAGTTATTGAAGGGCCTTCAGGTACATTTAGGGCAGACAAAGCCCCCCAGGGGCTGCACCCAAAAATGGACCCCGGGTCAGGGGTTTGCACACTTTGATCAGTTTGGTCCATTTGCATGTTGGGGGTTCATCTCCCAATTACAGCTTCAGGTGATGAAGTCATTCACCCCAAGTTTGCTGCCCCAACTCACTTTTGTTTGGATCTCTCAGGGCCTGAGGCAGTGAGGTATCCTTGATTCCCAGGCCTGGAGAGGAATTGTTGTGTCTGAGCAAACTGGGGGAGCAGCAGCTCACACTGTGTGTGGGGTTTAGAGTTCTGCACTAAAGAACTGCAGAGTTACAAATCCATGAAAAATAGAAAAGCTGAAATCCTCAGGCATCACAGTCACAGCCCATGGTGTGCCTCTGCTGTTGCTGGGATTCTCCAGGAGATGGCAAACGCCACCAACACTTCCCAGCCGCTGCTAAACTGGATTCCTTGTACTTCTCATGTAAAGGAAAAGCAAAATCAGCATCAGCACACGCCAATCCTGCCCTGCAGGCTGGGTGAGCGTCAGGCAGGGTGGAGGAACGGGGATGAACGCACACGGGAGGGGAGAGGCTGGGAAGGAAAAGGTCGGCATTTCCACGAGGACCCTCAGATGTGATTTATGAATTAAAGTGAGGCTATTTCAGCAAGACAAACAAGGTGTGAATATCCATCCAGCTCGAATCCTCCTCCCCAGGCACGAGCAAGTGGCTCCCATCGCCTTTCCTGGGAGCTGACAGAGCTCCAGGACAGGACTGAGCCACCTCTCCCTGTGCTGAGGAAACCCACCACCACCTCGATTTCCCGATCGTGTATCCAGAGCCCCACGGCACATTTAGACACGGTAAAACATCCTCTCCTCGCTGGGGATGGGAGGTTTGGGTGCCCACGGGGTGGTGGTAGAGGAGCAGCCATGTGCTGCTGCATCCCTGTGCTCTCCTTCCCCAGCTGCTCCGGAGAATTCTCCTCTGCAGAGCAGCCCCAGGTACCCAAACCTCGATGGGAACAGACATCCGTAATGAGGGAAGGGAACTGAAGGGGAGAAATAAAGGATTTATCCCATAAATGCTTAATTCACGGACTGCACGCAGCTCCCTGAGCCTTCAGTGGGAGCCTCAGCCTGAAATTCAGCCTTGAATTCACCATTTCCCCTTGAAAAGCACCAAACTTAGAGATTTTAACACCAAATCTGACACTGCCTCTTCCCAGCAAGTGCTGGAAGATCACGGGGCCTCTTTCCCTGTTAAAAAGGTGAGCTGATGTCGGGAAAACGTGAGGATTCATTAGTTAATGCTCATAAAATGCTTTGAAGATTAACAGAGCCGATGCCTGGTAATACAGCAACAGATGTTATCAGCGAGATAATGCCAAAGCAAAACATCACCGCTCACACTCACACAGATATTTCATAAAAACACCCCTCGAGTGTGATGCATGTCCACACCCAGAGCAGCATTCCCACAGGAGAGCACCCGGCAATGGTTTAATTAACATATAAAGACCCTAGTCAAATTCAAACCACTAAAGCTTGTTTAAATTGATAAAATCATCCCATTTCCTTCACACAGCAGGGATTCCTCTACCAGCATCCTCGCCCAGTGCTACTTCCCATCCCACATGACGTGACCACATCTGTTAAGCTTCCTGGTACTTGGCTCCAGGGGAAAAAAAAAAAAAAAAAACCAAACCAAATCACACCAAACCAACAAAAAAACACCCAAAAACCCACACCAAAAAAACCTCACCACACCTCTGCAAACACCAGAATATTTTGGTTTTGCAGATCTTTTTCCTTCTCTCTCATGTACAAATATCAGGGAAAGATGAGTCAAAGGCATGGAGGTGAAAAGGTTTGTAGCAGTCCTGATTAAATTGTAGGTTTGGAATTTTTCCTCTAAATCTGCCACAAACTGAGACAAGATATTCCTTGCTTTGGAGACACAAACAAAACAAAACAAAACAAAACAAAACAAAACAAAATAAAATAAAATCCACCTGAAGGATCCCTGCCTATCTCCACCTGTGCCCACACTCTGGAGGTGTGAGCTGATATTTGATGTCACTGCTTTCCTTTCTCAGCACTGGCATTGCTGTGGGTGCTCCAAGGAAGTGAAGAGGCTGTGAAGTCAGAGGCAATGAGATTTTGCCAGGTGTGAAATGCAATTTCACAGAGAGGCTGAAGAACCTCTCTTCCACGTGGCAGATGTGCTGTACTGCTTAAAGTATCCAAAATATAACAAAATACACACTTTTTTTTTAGCAACTACAAAATCCAGGGGTTGGATAATCAAATGGTTAATCTGGAATGGCAAATATTTCACTACATCATTTGTTCTTCCTGTTAAGAGTTCCCAGTTTGCTCCTCCTGATTGATTTATGTCTTTTTGGGAAATAACTGACAGATCCAGAAATGAAAGTGATCTAAAATGGGCACCTCCAGCAGAGCAGGATCATCTGCACCTAAAACACCCACAAAGGATCCAAACCTTCCCCTCAGCCTCTCCCACTGTGCTTTCCCAGGAGCAGAACAAATTTGGGACGTCTAACCAGCTTCTGCTTTGCTGCAGTTTAACTCTCCCCATCTTTCATCCCCCCCAGGGAACATTTTGGAGAAACTTCCATTCCTCTGAAGGCTGCTGTGCATTCCCCAGCTGTAACTGCTCTTAAATTAAAGATATCTATTTTTTTTTCCCAAATGCTATGATTTTGAGCTCCATGACCACCCCTGCTGCCTTCTCCTGAACTTTCCTGAAGAAGGTAAAGCTGTAAATCCGCTGACTTTAGGTGAGGCCTTCTCAGCAACAACACCACCACTTCTCTTTCTATTTTCCAGGCTGATTTTTGCCTGGAACTAACAGACTAACACTTCCCAGCCATGCTCCCCTTGCCATGCTGGGGATTCTCCCAATAAACCCAACCAGGCATTTCCCAGCCTGTGCTGATGAAGCCAATTAGTGCTGCCTGGTGAGAGCTGCTCTGCACTCCTGCTTACTGATGCCCATCCTTTCTATCCCACACCACTTTCCCAATTTGTGAAGTTTGTTTCAAATTCCCCTCCCACCTTCCCAAAGGCTGGGAATCCATCCCACCCCAGGGCCAGCAGCAGCTGCTGTTGCCACCTTGGGCTCTGCATCCCTGCTGGAGCAATTTTCCAGTGAAACAGAAAGTCTGAGCCTGATTAAAACACCCAGTTCTGCTTCTGCTTGCCATTCATTTAATCTCTTTTCTTTTGCTCTGGCTGAGTAATAAAAGTATTACCAGACATAACTGCAAAGGCCCTTAGCTATTACATTATTACTATAATTAATCATTATATTGTAACAATTATTTCTATTAAACCCCACCCAGGAGCCTCAATCGAGATCAAAGTAACTTAGATCATTATGATCCTGCAAGATTTGTAGGTTATATGTTCATTTTCTGTCGGGTTTGGTGAACTACAAACAACAACCAAACACTTGATGTCAAAACAATTTGTGGGCTTGCTTTGCTATTTTTATTTTTTAATAATTCTCTCTCATTTTAATAACAACAGTGGGGTTTTTGTGTCTGCTCAGGTATTCCAGGCTACATCTTCCCTTGCAAAGAAGAGATTAAAATGCTCAAGCAGTCAAGCAATTTGCTTGCTGAACATTTTCATATGCTGGGTAATGATTGCCTGAATCTCTGCCCTCAGACTGGGCAGGATTAGCAAGTGGGCTGCATGCAAATATCATTAAAACTGGTATTTAGAAGGGTGGGGTGTTGGTTTGAGGTCCTCAAACACCAGAAAGCAGAACAGAAAACGTGGCAGAGTGACAGAAAAAAAATCCTGATTTACACCCCAGCGCTCCACTCAGGATGGCTGGAGGTTAACAACAGATAATTTTTCTTCCCTATTTAATTTCCTCCTCCCTGCGTGCATCCTGCGAGAGGAACCTGTCAGGTGTGAGGAGCCCAACGTCAGCACAAGCTCCCTGAAGCCTCCTGGAATTAATGCTGAGGATCTGCCCTTGAGTGTGCTCACAGGAGCTCCTGCAGGAGTGATGAACGTCTCCACCTCTGATTAACAGCAGCGACGTTTGCTGCTCAGAAATCGTGGGAGACAGCACAGTTTGGGCTCAGGTTTACCTTGATACCTTGGATGTGAGGTGACTCCTAATAGGAAGAACCCCTGCTGCTGCTGACAGGAGCCACCATTGGTTACACACATGGAAAATGGATTTAACAGCAACTGGGGAAGGATTTTTTTTTTTACATTGCAGTGGCTGGAGTAGGATTATTTCCTTCTTTTCTATTTTTCTAAGCACTTGTTTGTTAATAATAACAATTTGCCAGGAAGTTTCCCTTCCTCTGGAAGCTCTGGGAGAAGAAGGTCAATATTCTAAACTGCAAAATTAATGTTATCTCTCTGGTATTTTAGTTTTTGCAGCTCCGGCAATTTCTTTGAAGGAAATCGATTTTTGCAGCCGAGAAAATCGTAGCCAGATTGTTAAAATATTCTGCTACAGCACAGAGAGATGCTCCAAACCATCTGGAAGGATTTCTAGGAGTCAGCACTTCCCCTCCACCACAGCTGAGAACTTTCATGCCCTGGGATCCTCCTCTGCCACACTTCCAGCAAGGGAATGAGGAGAGAAGGGACAAGGTTGGGTTGAGTGAGTGGAGAGGACTCAGCAGCCACTGGGAGAAAATCTTTTCCTCAGCTGCTGAGCAAACACAGAGCAGGGAGCTCAGAGTGCTTCTCTCCCATCAGAAATCTGGTGGCCACAGAGGGATGAGGAGTCCTGATGAAAATGAAGCACTTGGAAGATTCCAACAGGGGTAAAACTGCCAGGGATTTGTTTTGTTTTTTCAAGTGCAGAGCAGAGGTTGGAGCATTTTCCATCAGGCAAACGTTTTCAGCAAGTTTTTCAGCTGGGCCTCAGGATTCTGGGTTTGTGGCTATTTATGGGCAGAGAAAGTGGCAGGGAGAGGTCTTGTCTCTGCAACAAGGTTTTTTTGGCTTGAGGTTTACTCCTCAAAGAGCTCTGCTGGCTCCTGGGAAAGGGCATCTCCACCTGATGCACACCTTGGGGTTTGGGGAGGAGGAGAAGGGGAAAAAGGAGCCTTGGGTACTGAGTGAGGTGACAAAAAGGGCCATATTTCCATTTTTAACTGCTAAAATAGTAGAAAGCATCTTTTTACTTAGTTTCACAGCTTTTATGATACCTTTCAGGGATTGCAGAGAGCACTCCCAGCTCAGGTTGTGCCTGTACAAAAATCACAGCAAAGGAACAAGGTGAAGGAGGCAAGGGGTGGTTCCTTGTCTGCTCAGTGAATTTTCACAGCCCTCCCTAAGAGCCCACTTTTGGTGGAAACCACAGGAAAGGACTTGAGCTAAGTGTCCCTCTGATCCAGCCCAGGAGAGCCATTCTCACAGTTTTTAAGAGCAAAAAGAATATTTAGATCTTTTTTTCTGACCTTCAGCTTACTACAAGACATTTCAACCTCATCAACATCTCTCCTTGACTCCCTCCCATCTTTAGAGTACTGAACCTGCTCCAATATTTAAATTGTTCCCTGCTTTTTAAGGCCTTCATGGTTCAGGGAAAAAAGCAAAAAGCATTATTTATATTTCTTGTTGTTGTTGTTTTAGAGGTGCTGCTTTGTGCAAACCTCCCCAAACCCAAGAGGCTGGCAGAAACTGGTGGTGTTCCTCGAGTCAGATTAACAAAGAGCCTCCTTCACTTCTCTCTTCCCACCCTTTTTTGTCCCAAACCAGTAATTTTAGTAAAGAGTACTGAGCACCTTCCACGTGCACGTGGAACTCGTGCCTGGCCCTGCCCATGGGGTTGCTGGCCGTGCACTGGTACGTCCCCTCATCAGCCGCTGTCACTTGGTCAATCTTCAGGGTCTTCCCAAAATTCTCTGTCTCTGGCTCCTCCTTGGGCATGTTCCCCGTGACCTTGACCCAGCTGAGGTGAGGAGTTGGGCTGAGAACAGAGGAAAAAAGAAAAGATTTTGAGTTGAACACAAAACAAAGCTGCTGGGATGCTTTGCGAGGCAGAGCTGCTGGAGTTCACACCCGGGGTTTGGGAGGGGTTTTTAGAGGATTTTAAGCTTTTAAAACTTTGGAAAACTCTGGGGTTACCTAAGGGTTGTGCTGTACAGCTACTCTGCTGCTCCTTGTTCTGCACAGCCCCTGTGAGTGGGGCTTTCACCAGGGCAAAGCTGCGTTCTTTGGAATGGACAGTGGGAAAGGAGCTCATTCCATCCTGCTCCAGAAGGGCACCTGAGGACAGCCAAGAGGAGCCAGACTCCCCTGCAGTGCCTCCCTCCCTGCCTGCCTCCTTGGAGGAGGCTGAAAGGCTCTCCCCATCCTTAGAAAGCACCAGAAGTGACACGGAATTGGGGACAGACAGTGCCAGCGACCCTGACAGCGGCACAGGACACACGGCCACGCTGCCAGGGCTGCTCCCTGCCGTGCCCAGGCTCCATCCTGTGCCCATCCTTCCCCTGCTGTGCCACCTGCCCCTGGGGCTCTGTGCCAGGCAGGAGGCACAAAGGTACCCAGGAATCCTGGTGTTCCAGCAGCTCTGAGCACAGCCCTGCAAAGATCCCATTATTCCCTCCCAGCGTCCCCATCCCGCTCTTGTCCCAGAGCAGCTCCCAGGCCACAGCCTCCTGCCCCTGCCCAGGGTATAAATCTTGCAAAAGTGACAGATTGGAAATGCCCTTAATTCCCTATTTTGCAGTCGGGTGCCCCCGATCTGAGTTCCTTGAAATCCGCTTCCATGGTCTGTGGACATTTGGCAGGATGGATTGGCAGAGATGTGGGCAAAGCTGATCATTTTGCTGCTGAAAACGGGAATTGTAGCGAAGAAAAAGAACGTTTTATTCTAAAAGTTGCATTTTTGAAGGGTTTTGATGGAAAGATGTGCTTGGTGATGGAAAGATGTGCTTCCTTGAACACAAAGAAGTACTTTGTGTTCTTTCTAAAGTGACTGCTTGAAAAAAACAAACCCTTTTTGTTCGAAAAATTAATTTCTAAAGAGTTTCCTGGAAAATTTTGAGCGAAACAAAAACATTTCTTTCTTTTTACCTTTTCCCAAAGGGACAGAAAGACTTTTCTGCCTTTCTCTTGCATCTGATACTCATGCTTGCACATCAAAATTCGTATTTGAGTATTCCCAAGGTGATTTCCCTATGCAAACCCCTTGAAAACCCTCTAAAATCAGAGCTGTGGCTGCGGGGAGGTTTGTGGGCTGGCAGATTTGGTTTGATGGGGAGTGAATTAGACAAGGAAATGTTGCAACAGGGAAGCAAAACTCACTGCAGATACCTGGAGTGAATCCAACAGAGACAGTCATTCACCTCCTTTCAGGAATGCCAGCTCAGCTCCCTGCCAGCTTCCACCAGCAATGCCCTTTCAAGCCCACGTGGAAAAAACAAAATGCCCTAAACATGTGCAGGCAGATAAACATCCTGACTTTGGAATTTTATGGAGGGGATGTAATGGCAGAGCCTCTAACAGGAATTATCTCTGTGTGAAGCAGAGTCTGCAGCACCAGGGGGACGGTGATTTAAAGCTCTGCTCTGCACAAAGCTCTGTCCCAGCCAAATCAGAAGGGATTCTGCTTTCACTGGGGGTTTGGTGGTGCACAGATTCTCTGTTTCTCTGACTGTTGCACTGGCAGGCACACGGGGCAAGCTGGGAAACTGGAAGAGCAAAGCTGGGCTCATGGCTGAGTGAGCAGGCCTGAAAAAGGGAATCACAGCTCCTTCTGAGGGTGGCACTCAGCATCTATTTCCTTCCTTACCCTCATTTTGTCCTGTGTTATTTACAAACCTGTCCTGATTTCCCATCATAAAGCAGCTGTTTTAACCCTTCCCTACATGAATCCTTTCGTTACCTGAAGGGAGCCAGCAAGGTGGGGAGGGATTATTTAAGATGAGTTTGGAGTGACAGGACAAGGGGGAATGGCTTGAGAGAAAGTTTAGAGGGGATTTAGAAGGTATTTTTAGGAAAAAAAACCTCTTCCCTGTGAGGGTGGGGACTCAGTATCTTGTGAGGGTGGCACTCAGCATCTATTTCCTTCCTCACCCTCATTTTGTCCTGTGTTATTTACAGGGACAAACCTGTCCTGATTTCCCATCATAAAGCAGCTGTTTTAACCCTTCCCTACATGAATCCTTTCGCTACCTGAAGGGACTCAGCAAGGTGGGGAGAGATTATTTAAGAAGAGCTTGGAGTGACAGGACAAGGGGGAATGGCTTCAAACTGAGAGAAGGTTTAGAGGGGATTTAGAAGGTTTTTTTTTAGGAAAAAAACCCTCTTCCCTGTGAGGGTGAGGGCACAAGGTGCCCAGGGAAGCTGTGGCTGCCCCTGGATCCCTGGCAGTGCCCAAGGTTTGAGGTTTGCCCTTTTGCTGATGGATTTAGCAGGACCAAAGTAATACAGCTGATCCTGGTTCACTGCATTCCTACACAGCCATGGATTTGTTCCTTGATATCCTGTCATTTGTGAGGACACCCTGGAATGAACATCCTTTATGGAAATGGAACATCCTTTGTGGGGAATGGACACAGAAAACAGCCAGGTTCACATTCCCACCTGAGCCAGCACCTCCTGCTGTAACTGATGATTTTTCCCTCAGCGGCCCAACCATTCTTTAAAAGATGTCTTGTGTTACATCACTCAATACCTTTGTTTTTAAAAAAACTGAGGTCTTACACCTGGAAAATCTCAAATTTTGAAGCAAAACTGAATTGGCAAAACCAGAAAAAAAAAAAAATATTACAGGTTGTGAACAAAAGCACTGAAGCTGATGCTGACATTATTTAGCTTCTCAACATCTCAAAAGCAGCACCACTGAAAAAATTTCAATTTTTTTTTTCTAATAGAACAGTAAAAAAAAAAAAATCCATACTTACCACACTGTGGTTTTAATTACTTGTTCACAAGCTACAGCAACAACCAATACACCACTGTTGCATGCACTCTGTGCTGCTTTACAGCTACCAAAAGCTCTGCACAGGAGCTCCACTTCCAACTGTTGCATAATTTGTAATATCCCTTTCTCTTTGCTCATTTCTCCCTCCAAAGGTGATTAAGTTTGTGCAGCATTTTCATTACTCACAGCCCTTCAGCAATACACTCCAGGAGCAGGACACCTCCCTTGATGACAGTGACTGATGAGCTGCTGCCAGCAGACTCGGGAGGGATCAGCAGTTTGGGTTTCCTCTCCTTGATAAAATTTGCTGAAAGATAAAACAAAGCAGAAGTTAGGTGGGAAATCTCGGGAATTCTTCAGCAATGCCACAAACATCACTGCTGACAGAAGGTTTCTGACATCAATTTGTGGGGTGTTTTTTTTGGTTGGTTTTTTTTGTTTGTTTGTTTGTTTGTTTTTGATTTTTGGGGTTGTTTTTGGGTGTGGGGTTTTTTTGTGGTTTTTTTTTTTGTTTTTTTGGTTTGGTTTGGTTTTGGTTTGGTTTTTTTTAGGGGAGGGGTTGTTTTGTTGTTTTTTTGGGGGTTTTTTTATTATTTATACACTCTGAGACTAATCCAGGAACCCTCATTTCCCCTGATAACAGTCAGAAAGGAGGCACACTGATATCAGCTGGCAGCAGTGCTGGGAAACCTCTTTTCCTACAGTTTTATATCCCGTTTTCCAAGCACTGGCCCTTCCTATCACCCCTCAGGCAGTCTGATCCCCTCAATTCCTGATTTTTAGGCCCACACCACCTTTCTTATCACCTTCCTTCTACACTGGCTCCATCATCTTTTAAACCTCAGGTGAAACCCCACCTTTCCTGACCTGAGCATCCCACAGGGTCGTCCCTCCCACTCCAGTTATTAAATCTACACTAATGCAGATACAATTTGTAAGGAAGACTGTAAAAATAATAAAACAAGATGGACCTGAGTTTGACTCCAACACCCCATTTGTTCCAGCCTGCCAAACAAGGGTTTTGGGATGAAAAATGCAGGGTTCATGGCTGCCCAGTTATCACTATCATAACAATTAGCACACTAATGAATCAGTCCCCAAATGGTGCTAGCTCTTTAAAAAAAAAAAAGCCAGTTATGGATGATTTGGTAGATGGATCTCCCTGAACCATTTTCTCATTTTTTTAATTTTAATTTCCCCTGGCCTTGTAGTTCTGCAGATCTGTGTCACAAGTGCTCTGAGCTGCAGCAGAACTCGCCGGTGCCTCTGGACACACTCACACGTTTCCCATCTGCCCTCCACCTCCTGCTGCCAAAGGCAGCCTAGGCCCCCTTCCCAGCACCAGTTCAGACATCCCTGCGAGGGAAAAAACTGCTCCTGGAGTGGCACAAGCCCTGCCTGCCCTGCTGCCAGGGGCTCAGCTCCATGGGCAAAGTCAGAGGAGTGATGAGGGCTCTGAGTTATCCATCCCAAAACACTCCAGGATAAGTCCCCTTCTCAAAAACCTCAGTGCTTGTCTGGCAAAAAAAGCAAAAAAAACCCCAAACAAACCACAAAAAAAACCCCAAACAAAACAAAACCAAAAAACCCCAAACAAACAAGAACAAAAACAAAACACAAAAAAAACCCACAAAAAAAACCACAAAAAAAACCAAAAAAACCAACCAACCAACCAACCAAAAAACAAACAAAACACAAAACAAAACAAAATAAAAACACAAAAAAACCCCCAAAAAAACATAAAACACAAACACCAAAAAACAAAAAAACAAACAACTCCTAGAGGAGGTTAAAATTGAGCATTAAAAAAAAAAAAAAAAAAAAAAGAAGAAAAGTCTCTTAAAAGCCATTTAAGCCAAGAGCTACAGACTCTAAATTTTATATATTTGAAACAAAAGGAACCAGGTGGGGAATTGCAGGAAGAGGCACCTTGCTGCCTGCATGGAGAGCAGGGCATTTTCAGGGTCTGCTGCACAGAGAGGGGCACACACGGCAGTGGGAGATGGTTACCCAAGGGCTTTGCTGTGGTGTCACCATGCTGGTGACACAGCCAGGGCACCACAGGGACAGAGCCACCTCCCATCTACACCGAGGTGATGGGGACAGCCAACACGGCCACCCCAACTCCATAAATCCACACCCTGAGCTCATCCTGGAGATACACAGCCCTAGGGTGACCCCTGGGACAGGAATTCATGGGGTCAAACCAGCTGCCTCATCTCAGAGCCCTCTGAACTGCCAGGAAAAGATTTGGAGCATCCAGCTCGGGCTCCTGCTCTGAACTGATAACACAGAGAAACCCAGATCATCAATGTCCTCACTTCCACCTCCTTACAAAGCTCCTTTCTCAAGTGAGGAAAAAAAAAAAAACCCAAACTGCCTTTTTTTATTAAAAACCCTGCAGATTGCTCTCAGAAACGACAAGATGAGCCAATCGTGCTCCCTGGACTGCTTAAATCCATCCCACTGCAATCAAGAGGCTTTTGTGATGTGTTTTTTTGAGCAGCTCCCATTTCACCTCAGCTGGTGGAGTCTCAGTTCAAAGGCTAAAAACAGATGCATTCAACTCACCCTTAGTAACAGCAGCGTTAGGTGAGCCTGAGTCATTAGCATGCTTTACTGAAATAAATAAAAATGACAACCAAACAAACATGCAGGGTTGAGACAGAATCAAAAGAAACCATAAATCAACCAAAACAAAACCGTGCCCCTCCCCACCTCCCAATTTCTGCCCCAAAAGAAAGAAAGAATGAAAAATGTAAAGGAAAGCAACAGATGAGCAACGGAGTTTTGAAAACACAATGAAAATGCCTCAAAGGTTTGTGTTATTCTGAAAAACACTTCATGGGTGATATAATCAGCGTTTCACCCTTGCTATCTACAGTAATAAAAATCACTAAGTATCCACAAAGAGAAATGTTATCAAATGTATCCATTCTTGTTTCTCATTGCTTATTTTTGTTCTGTTTATGTTTCATGCAGCCCCTCAGCAGGCACTTGGCACAGAGAGGAGTGGGCAATGTCAAGCTGAGTTTACAGAACCCTTTCAGTTCACGCCTCTCATCTTCTCCTGGCCCCAGTCCCGTGGCTTTGATGACAAGGTGGACACACTGAAGTGGATTTTTGGGCCACTTCCAGGGCTACCAGCAGCCAAAACCCATCTCCTTTTTCTCTAATCTCTGTGTACATGTGTGAGGGCCTGAACCCATTTGAAAAGCCATGGAGAGCAACATTTAATTTGGATGTTTTCCTCACAATTATTATCCCAAGATAGGGTCTAAGCAAGCACTGAACACACAAAGCCACTATTAAGCCTTTATCTTTTTATCCCAACAAGAAAACTCTCAGAAATCACATATTAAAGATGAGGGTTTCATTCCTGAAGACAAAATTCTCCTTGGCTTTCTGGGCTGTGTAGGCCTGAAAGATCAGAATTTTAATAAAAACTGAAATATTTTATTTCCTACACATCATTTCATCAAGGAACTGGAAACACCTCTTGTGTTCCTGATGCTCCAAGCTGCCTGGAAAAACCTGGAAAACATCATCCTTCCAACCTCACTGCTGCTGCTGGACCAAACCAGGCCTTGCCCAGGGAGGAGGTGGCCACAAAATCCCCAAAACCCAGTGAAGTCCCATCCTTGGGGCACCTGCTGGACTCAAGGGCAGAAGATTTCCCTCATGCATCCTTGGCTTTCACTGTGGGGATAGCAGGAGGAAGGACAGGGCACTTTTCGGGTCTGATTGTGATGCCTTGGGATTTTAGCTTTTGTATTTTTCAAGTCCTCTACTGCTTTAGTGTATAAATCTAAACTCCACATAGAATGTGAGCTGCTGTCTTCACATTTTGGTCAGACACAACAATTCCTCTCCAGGCCTGGGAATCAAGGACACCTCACTGCCTCAGGCCCTGAGAGATCCAAACAAAAGTGAGTTGGGGCAGCAAGCTGGGGGTAAATGACTTCATTACCTGAGGCTGTAATTAGAGGATTAATCCCTGATATGTAAATGGACCAAATTTATAATTGTCTGAAAACCTTGTGACCATCCTGGGTATAGCTTTGGACTGCCCAAGGTGTATCTGTTGAAGGCCTTCAATAAATACCTGATTTTATTCTTTTAACCTTGACCAGCCTCTGCTCCAGGTACCCATCCCAGGGCATCAATTTCTGGTGACCCAGATGGGACAGGACAACCTGATGCCTTGGGATGGCTGCCTGGAACAGGGGCTGGAGCAAGCAGCTTTTCCCAGCGAAATTCACCCCGAAGAACGAGGTTACCAGCGCAGGGAACTGTTGCAATCCTTTTAGGGCATGGTCTCCCCCTCACAAAGCCCTCCCCCAGGGACTGTAACCTGGTCCGACCTTACCTGTCCCTTGACTCTGACCTATGCCCCTCGGCCAGGTAATCTGACCCAGACCTGATCTCCCTCTTTGCCTCTTGGGATCCCTTCTTGGAAATAAAGCCTTGGAACACCTCCTGAGGTAAGGAGCCTCTTTTGGATTTCCTTTCCCTATCCTGAAGATCTCCTCACCCAAAATTTCCCAAATCTGAGCTAGCAGCCTGCGGGGGGGTGGAGGGGAGGAGAAAACTTCAGGGAACAAACCCAGCAAGGTGCCCTTTGTTGAGAGAGAGCCAGGGCACACATCTGCATTGTGTGGAAGCTCAGAGAGCAGCAGCAAAGGAGCAGCTCAAGCCCCAGACTCACAGCGGGAAACCTTGAGCGTCATCGGCATCTTCTGCACGATGGTCCTGAGCCTGGGGAAGGCTGCAAAGCAGCAGTAGTCGCTCCTGCTGTCGCTCTCCTCCACGTTGGCGAAGTAGAGGTCTCCCTTCAGGCTCATGGAGACCCTCTCATCCTGGGGGATGTGCTGCAAATCTGGCAAGGAGAAGGAATTGTGAGGTGGGGACAGCACGGGGCTGTTTCGCTCAACGCTCCCCCTGCTGCGCTTCCTTCCAGACACAGACAGGGAAGGAAACTCTGAAGTGAAAGGGGCAGAAAATCCAGCAGAGCCAGTGGGTTACTTACCAATACTCGATATCAACTGATGTATTTTTTAATATATAATAATATATACCTACATAACTGATAAGGAAAAATTAATAATTGAAAAACAGAGTTATTTTGCTTCCCAAAAGCCAGAAATTCCTGCAGAACACAAACGCTGCAGAATAACGGGGCAGAAACACACAAGGAGCTGATTGTATCAACCTGGTGGATTATTTTTCCAGTAGGATCATAAATCAATCAGCAATTTATGTAAAGAGGAAAGCAGTGATGATAGAAATAACATATTGACATGGGCTATCCTCTCTCCTTTAAACACAGGACTCCTCATCACTGGCAGACTCACCAATATATAAATTATTGGGTATCTCATATTGAATGAGATGCTGTGTCAATGCCCTCAATAATTTAACTTTGGGTCATGTAAAACCAGATCTCCATCCTCTGTTTTTTTTTAATTTTGTTCTTCAATATCCAGATATTTCTCCCAAGCACTTGCACAATTACAATTCCTATCCCTGATGAATCAGCAATGAAACTGCTCTGAAAGACAAATACTTTGAGCCCCCTTGTATGAATTGTGCAAAAATAATTAACTCACCAATATTCATCCAGTAGATGTGCAAAGGGGGGATGCCTTTTGGGGGGTTGCAGTGCAGGATCACAGAATCTCCATGCTCCACATCCAGAGGCTCGATTTTTTCTTTGGGGAATTTTGGTACACCTGCACAAAAAAGCAAAGAAGTTCCACTTTTACTGGTACCTTTTGAAATGTTGCCTTTCGCTTTCCCTCTGCTACAGTTTTAGTAAAATATTTGCCTTTACATCATTCTTTGCATTCTCTGCCTTTAATACTGATTTTAATTTCCACAGACGCACAGGGTAATGATGAGCTGCACTCAGAGCAGGAAATCCCTGAGTTCTGGGACACTCAGAATAGGAATCCCTTCATTCACAAAGTTCTTGGAGCATCCTATCCAAAGCCAGGCACTGAATGGGGATGTTTGTGATGTTTGTGATGTTCTGTGCTTTATTTTGGCTTTACTTTAACGCAATTCCTTTCAAACACTTTCTTTATCTCCTTTGTGCTGTCTGGAAGGGACCACTCAAGGCCACAGGGTCCCTGAGGACAAGCTGGCACAGAGGGCTGTGCACTGGTGGGGCACCAGCTGCTCCCAGGAGATCAGAAACCAGCTGGGAAGTGTGGAATGTTCTGGGAAGCCTTGGCTAAAACATGGTTCCTAAGGACCTGTCACCCTGTTCTTCTCTGTTTTTCTAAAGTTCCTACAGCCTTCTGATGTTTACTTTTTGAGATGGAGTTTCTCACATACTTTTCATGTAAACAATGATTGTTTTGCATTCCTTTCTGGAGGAGGAGAGAATTGATGGTCTGTTGGGTTGACCAGGGTGGTTGGAGAGGACAATTTCATCCTCCAATCCACGGTCACTGTTGGAATTCTATAAATGTCGAGGTCTATAAATAAACTGCCCCTTTTTGCCTTGGACATCTCAGTGTGTGGAGTGTTGTTCATTTGTGTCAAATTGCAACAAGGACCCACTGCAGATGGGGACAGACATCAGGCTGTGCCTGGATTGTCCCAGCTCTTCTCTGTTGCACTGCACCCTCCCATGACCAGGTGGATGTTCCCAAATAAGGAAAAGGGGTTTCAGTTACACCCCTGAGTTTTAAGGAGAAGCAGCAGAACTTTCTGTGTTTCTCTCACCGTGGCTGTCCCAGTGCCAGCACAGGGGCTCTGGCTGGGCTTTGGAAATCTTCCTCAGAACCTGGAGCTGCTTCTATTGGCAGCGAGACAAAAGGCCTCCTAAAACATGAAGTGTTTAAGAAGGAGCACAGAGGTGCTCAGGGCTTTCTGGGGTGTCTTAGCCAGGGGTCAGGTGCTTCTCTGACACCTGTGCATGGCTTCTGTTCTTTTGTTTCTGTGTTGTTTGTTATTTTCTCTTTGATTAAAACCTTTGCTTTACAAAACACCCCCGAAGAGCCATCTGGCAATATTATTAAGCCACTCTGGGAGGTTGCAGGTCACTCTCAAGACCTGATACATCTTCACGGGGCTCATTACACTCTGGCCACGTGTGTGACTGTCTCACTTCTCCATCCCCAGGACCACAGGAAGGCTGCTGTGAAGCCTCTTTTGCCTCCTCAGGCATGGAAGCCCAGCTGTGGACTCCTGCAGGCTCAGGGTGCAGGGTTAGCCTTGGCACAAAGCTCACAGGGCTGCTCTAGCTGGGCTGAAACACAGCTTAAACTGCTAATGGATCAACGTTTTCATCACCCACAGCACCTGATGCCAGCATTCTGTTCAAAGCCTGACCCGTGCTTGGCACCCCTGGGCAAATTTGGGTGCCCAAAATGCCACTGGAGCTCATGTGGGAGCAGAGCTGGGCTGGAGCCCACCCCAGACTCAGCTTGGAGATGATCACACAGAAACCAGCCTGCAAAATGGAACCACTCCTTGAAGGAACCGAGCTCAGGCAGTTTCAGGGCTGACGTCGCCTCCTGCTTTCATTTCGGGCACGTTCAAACTGGCCCAGGCTTCACTTCAGACCAGCATCAGGCAGCAAAACGAGCAGCAATTAAACAGCAAAGGATGGAGAACGTCCTGGCTGTGCAGAGCCAAACTGGCACGGCAAACATCACCTCCCTGGTGCCCAAGTCATGACAGGGAGAGCAACTCCACCACTCGAGACATTGAGACATCACAGTGAATCTGCAACACCTCAGCAAAGGAAAGGAGAGGGGGGGAAATGCAGGGCTCTGAGGACACTTCACACATCTCAGGATTAGTAAACAGGAAAAGAAGCAATCACTCCAGTGCTGATTGCCTGAGTGCAGACTCTGCAGAGATTTTATCTCCAGGAGGGGTTATTAATAGGTTAGGAATTCTTAGGAGAGGCAAAATGCAGCTAATGAGCATCACACACCCTGTAGGTGAAATTTCAGGTAAAAAAAAGAATTTAAAAATGAGCTGCATATTCATATCCAGTACCTTCATTAACCTGCACTCTTCAGCCCTGGGAAATAAATACATCTGCTGACTGCAGAGGTGGAATATCTTCCAGCAGGAAAAAGCCAATTTCTTGATCTAAAGCTTATTTATTCCCCAAAGCACGTCACTCACAACAAAACTTTAAATAAGCTGGATAAGGATTTCTGACCAAAGCAATGAGATCAGCAAATGGACCAAAATGGGATGACTTATTTAGGACATTGGAACCCCTTGTTCAAACCCGTTTTCTGCCTCATTTAGCAGAACTAAATCTGGGTTTCTGATATCCCAGCCGGGTGCCACAAGCACTGGGCTTCTCAGTGAATTTCTGTGGCCAGTAATTACAGAATTATACAGAATTTACTGAGTCCCACCAGGAGACAGGGACAAGTCACAGTCCTGGTGTCATTAGCTGGCAGCACAGATGTTCATCTCCAGCCTGGGCCCAGATGTTGGCAGCTGGACTTCACTGGGGGAAGCAGCAATTTGACCCCAAATGTCCTCCACCTCCAACAAGTACTTGCACCACAGGTGATCAGGGTGTTTGGGTCCTTCCATGCTGGTTTTTTGGGGGTTTTTTTGTTCTTTTGTCTTGCTTAGTTCACCATGAAAAGCATTGAAAAACTTCGATTTTCATCCTCATAATGAACAAACTCGAATGGTTTAATCCTTGAAGCTTTGCAAGAGATGGAAACTCATGATAAATTCCTGAGCCAAACCTCCTGACAAGCGTAATTTTTTTGCTGGGGTCCCGCTGGTCTCGGAGACTAGAAAAATACCTGCTTCTGAATTCAGATTTATTAAAAATAAAAAGCTTCTGTCGCATTAGACTTTGCCTTTTTCACATCAATCTTCAGGACGTGTATGCAGGCAATATTTTGGATCTTTTTTTTGCAGGGCTCCTATGTTCTAATTAGAGGATATTCCAGAATCAATCACCACTGATTTGTGGCTGATCACAGAAACTATCATAGCTGAGTTAAACTCCACAGCATCACACAAAATAAATTGTGCCCTGGAAGTGTTCAGAGCACAGAGTTCTCAGTGCAGCACACGGCCACTGAAAAATCCAGCTGATGTCTCTGCAGTGATGGCACTGAAGGTGTCATGTCAACATTCCATGGAATCCCCAAAAAAGGAATGTGAGGAGAGGGGGCAGAGAATCCAGCACAGCTCTGGGTGCTGCTTCCCACGTATCCAGGGCACAGGGGAGAGCAGTGGGATTTAGTGACTCTTAGAAAGGGGCCAGGAGGGCTCTCAGCACACACAGATCAAGGGGTGTGAATGGAACAGCCACGGGGAGGAATGGAAACCTGCACTCCCAACTCCAGCTATGCAGAATCTCCCAAAATCCCACCGTGCCACCCCTTCAAATACTCCTGGGAAAGGCTTTGCTGACCTGCTGAAAAGGGTTTTTTTCCTGACAAGGCTGCACTCAAAAACCAGAACTGAAGTGCTCTGACAGTGTGTGAACCATGGAAATGGGAGATTATCAGTGGCCAGAGTCATTTGTGCAAGGAGCCAGGATCTGCTTAATCCCTGGGGTGAATCAAAGTTTAATGACTGAGCTGTGCTTGAGACCTGGCTGAAGCACCACTGGCAAATTCAGGGGGGGGCTGGCAGCAAATCCAGAAAGAAGCCTGAGTCCTCTTCTCCTCATCCCTTCAGAAAATGCAATTTCTCAACCTAAAGCAAACAGGAGGGAGACCAATGCAGCCCAGCAGAAATGCTTTGTTTGAGTTTAGCAGAAATAGAGATTCAGAAATGCAGCGAGCAGAGCTGGGAACTCCAGCCCCCAACATTGCTCCAGATTTACTCAGGGATCCATCAGGACACCCTGTCCTATAGCTCAGGTTTTGTCCTACAGCTCAGGTTTTGTCCCACAGCTCAGTTTTTCTCCTATTGCTGATCACAGTGACCTCACACTAAAACTGTATCAATTATGGCAATTTATTCCAGTTTATGTGAGAGTGGGGCCCACTCCATCGGGTATTTTACATGCTTTTGGGGTCAAGTGTTGAGATATTGATCAAGGGAAGAGCATTTCTCCAGGTAACTTGTCCTTGAGATCCCTGTCTTGTTTCTATCAATATGGGGTGTAAAATGGGAGTGAATTCAGGATGGTAAATCAGAAATTAGCAAATACATTGTGAAATCATTGTAGAAAAGCGTCACTGTAGCCCAGATCTGGTTTCATAACCTTCCCTGTGCATTCTAGTGAAGATATCCTGGGATAAAGTAGAGCTTAGCCTGTTCCATCATGGACAGTCTCATCTTTTTCCTCGCAGATAAACCCTTAAAGGATGTGAAAGTGAGGCAAAGCAGAAATAGTCAAGAAATTTCCATCACCTCGAAATTTCCATCTCTTTAGACACTTAAATGAGTATTTAATTATGATTTTTTCATACAGATCTGTATCTTGTACAGCAAACAGCCCAACATTTTAAAGAATCTTAACCACGATTTGCAGTCTCTGACGTTGAGCTGCACTGAGTGAAGCTTGGGAAGTTTCCAGGGCTCATCTCCGTGCCTCAATTGATATTCTGATCCACGGAGCAGGAGCAGTAGTTAAATCTGTAATTTCCATTGCAGCCTTTGAACTGTTTATGAGATATGACCCTGCTTGTTTATGGATTGTTTTAATTGCTGCTTTAAATTGAAAAAGTTAGCAAAGCCTGGCTGCCAGGAAGAGCGTGGCTGGGGGTCCACTTGCTCCCGGAGATGGGGAATGGAACCAGTGACAGCTTTTTTTTCTCTGTAAATCTCTGTTATCCTTTTCAAAATGATGGCCACAGGCAAGAATCAGAGCCAGCCCAAGGATTTAGGCGGCCAGAAAAGCTGCCGTAGGTGAAGGTCACTGGCTGAGGGGGCAAGAGGGTTAAATTTCATTCCCATCACCTGCAAAGTCTCAGGTGAATTGCTCTCTTTTGTTTTCTCTTCCATAAAGGCTACACCAAAACCTTCAGAAAACTGAGACCTCCTACTTCAGTATCAGCTCAGGATCTTTTACTGATTTCAGGATTTTCACACCTGAGTGTTTGAATGTTAACTCAGGCCTGGCTTTCTTTGGGAATTCTTGCACTAACATCGCTGGCTGAGCACAGCCTGCCGCGGGATAATTTTACATTCAGCCAATATTTCCATCCTCAGGTCTTTTGGAGCAGCAGCTTTAGAAACACCGAGCATAAATCTTAACTCAGTCTGCCATGAAGAGTCTTTTACAGCACAGTTAATTAAAGAAGTTTAAACTGTACTTCTTCTCCTTCCTCTGGCATGGGGCCTGCTCACTAATTCAAGCAGCAGATTCCCGAAATGCTGGAGGAGGGGAGCTGAAGTCTGTGTTCTCACCATTTAAATTCATTTTCCTGCTGAATGTATCTTGTAACAATCTGGCCTTTGTTAGAGCTGCAAACACATCGAGATGCTCAGAGCCCATTCTTCCCCCTCTCCTTAATGTCATCCTACATAGGGGAGGTGGGGTATTTTCATTATGTAGGTGAGATTTAATGATCATTTCTGCTGACATTTCGATTGCTTCCCTGGAATGACTACTGTGAGTAAACACTCTTTTGTTCTCCTTTTCAGCAGCAGCCTTACAGGCCCGCTATTCTGCTTCTGCAGGGGAAATGTAATTTATGAAAGAAACTGCCCTGCTCTGCCTCGCTGGGGTTTTCTTCCCTTCCCTGGCACGGTGACTTTGCCAAGGAGCTTTACATCTGACTTGAATGCAGCTGGCACGGCTCTGCCACCTCTGCATCGTTACCATGAATGCAGGGAGTGATCTCACATGTAACCAGCCCCTGCTTCAAAACCTGGGGGTGAACAGGGCTGATTTATCCCCAGCCCCTCGCTGGCAGGGCCTGATTTGCAGCAGGGCTGTGCACCAGCAGCTCCTTCACTGGGGCATCACAGTCGTGGAGTATCCAGCACTTCAGAGATTCAAAGGTGCCTTCCAATCCTCTCCGAATCCTGATTTAATTTGCAGCTTCTACATTGCACCCACAAATGAAAGCACTGATGGCAGCAGGGTTCTAATAACAGCAAATGTGCTTTAAGAGATGTGTGAGTTGGGTAAATCCCTCTAATACATTATCTGTACCATGTAGGGTGTTGTTTTTTTTTTTTTTTGCTGGGTTTAGGACTTTGCATATATTAGCACAAAAATTCCTCTTGCTTTTGATAACAACCATGTTTGTAACCTCTCCATAAATTTGTTGCCATCCACTCCCAATATATTTAATATCTACTTAAGCCACTCTAGACCGTTTTTCATTAAAGGCAAAAAAAATCTCTTCTCTGAATAATTAATAAGATTCAATAACCCCAAATACAGACATCAACTCCTTGTTTTCCATCTTAAGCACCCTTTTTAGTTCAGCAGCAGTGGAGTATCAGAATATTCTGCTGCTGGAGGCACAAACGTGACACTGAGCATTTTAACTCCTCTCCAATGTAATGAGTTCCAGATATTTTGCTTAAGAGAAGTTATATTAACCCCACTGCCCTGGCCAGACTCCAAAGTGAAAAACCATGTCCTGTGTGAAGTTTAACTGCACCACTCTGCTGTCCCTGCCTGAAACTCCAGCTGCCATCAGTTCCCCTGTCCTACCTGTGGAGCCAACAGTTCAATAAATCTCAGCTCACTGTCCTACAGCTTCCTGCAACTCTCCTCTGCTCTGGAAAGCTCTGCTGCAAGGTGCTGGAGACTAAACCACAGAGCAAGCCCTGGAATCCTGCTAATTCCTCACCAAACACCAAGCTCTGGCAGCAGGGATTACTGAGCTGCACATTGCAACATGAAATTGATTTCATGAAAAGGAAAAACCAAATCCATAAAACCGCATGGAAGGAAAATAAAACGTGTCTTTCATAAGGAGCACTGATAAAATCCATTTAACACGGCATCCTCAGCAGCTCCCTCCCAGGAACCCTCCCAGCCCTGGCAGTGCCTTGTTCTCGATGTGCCCACAGCACCACGGCTCTCCCAGCCCTGGCTATGCCTTCAATGCTTCTCAGGATTATTTCCTGTGCTGAAGACAGACAAAAATGTTTATTCATGTTTCTGATAGCCCCTTTCATCTGCACTGATCTGCCAGGAGTGGTTTCTGTACAAAAGCAGCCACCTCCTGTCACTGTGGGGCTGAGAAGGCTGGGGATGCATCCCCTGCCACGTGGATTCCACCTGAGCACGGAGCTGTTGGATATTTGCTAACAAAATGCTGTAGGAGCTGGGAAATGCAGGATCTAATCTGAGAAAAATCCACTGCACTGCTGCTTTCCTCCATCTCTGCCACTGAACTGCATCATAAAACCGACTTCAAATTCTCACCCTGCTCCATCCTGGAGCTGGGGAAGTTTCCTGTCCTTTCTGCTCCCACTGGGAAAATTCTGCTTCTGGTTTTCCTCTTCTCATTTCGTATCTTTCAATCCTGAATTCAGAATCGAAATGTGTGCTCATATTCCAAATGACAGGTGATGAAATGGTTGGTACAAACCAGTTGTTTCAGCTTTGGGACATGGTTCAATGCTGAGCCTGGCTGGGCTGGGTTAAGGGTTGGACTCACTGATTTTAAGAGCTCTTTGTCAACCTTGATGACCCTTTGATTCTACCCATAAATTTCATCCCATTTCTACAAACCTGGTCCTTAATCCCTCATTTCCCTCTCTGCCCTTCCTCCGTGCTAAGAGTGGAAGCACAAATTTCTAGGATCAGTAATTTTCCCTGCTTTATTTTTAAGCTTGTTTTCCATTCAGTTCCAGGGCTTTATTCTTCTCCCCCACCAGTATTTATCCCAAACCCTGAATGCTGCTGACATCTGATTAATGAACTCACAGCTGATCAAATCACTTCCCCTGGAGCTTTCCAACATTTGCATCCGTTGCTATTTTGCAGTAATAACCTGTGGGAGTTGATAGTTCAGTGGTCTGAAATCCTGCATCCAGATTTGGTTTCTGTCCTCAAAACCAGGAATTAAATTAAACCACTCCAAGGAGAAAATACAACTTTTTTTTTCTTTGAATGTTCACTGAATAACAAACAACTCATGTCTTGCCATGCACCGCCTTAGTGAGAGGTTCTTTCCCATTTTCTTTGAGGAAAGGCAGTTCTTATCTTAATAATAAATGTAATAATTATGAATTCAAACAAAAAATAAAGCCCTTACTTGGAACAATCAGCTCAATTTCTTCTGACATGGCAGTTCCCAGCACGTTGGATGCAAAGCAGCGATACCTCCCCTGGAAATTGTTGATGATTCCCCGGTTTTGGATCACAAAAGTCCCAGAGTTGTTAGATGGAACTATCCTCGGGTCAGATGATAAATCAAAAGGTTTTCCATCCTTAGTCCAGTTAAAGCTGAAAAAAATAAAAGGAATGTTACAGTGGGCAGGCCCCAGGACAGCACTTTGGTATTAATCAGGGTAAATGTGGGGCCAAGAGTTTTATCAAAATAAAAGGAGGAACTCGAGGTAAGAGGAGAGAGTTGGATGGCAGAATGACCACTGTGCTCCTCTGCCTCGTGCTGCCTCTTGGGCACATCTCTCCTTCCACACACTCTGCTTTTGGACACGGCTGTGACATGAGACAAGAGCACAGAGCCTGGAGCAAGGACAGTGACAGACAGAGCATCTGGGACAGCCACACACACACTGACAGGACCTGGAGGTCTGCAAAGGCTGTGGCTGGAGTGGAACTGCTGCTTTGCAATGGCAAAGACCCACGAGAGCTTCTCCCACCCTCCACCACGGCTGAGTCAGAAGAAACTGAGATGATTCTGTTGATTTCCTCCTTGCCACAGAGCCATTTGTAGTTTTGATGCTGCTGGGGAGTGATTTGGATGAATGCTGAAGGAATTGTCACAGCTCCTTGTACCTGCAATCCTCAGATGGATTGAAATTTGCCTAAACTGATCTAAAATCAGACAGCTGGAAATCACAGTGCAACATCAATTTAGTGGCAGATGTGCCTTTCTTTATTTTGTTGTTGTAAGAGAATAAATAATGTCAACAAAACTGTTGTTTTGGCATTTCCCTGCTCTTGGCAAAATTGCTTTGCTCCAGGAGGGAGAGAAAATGGGATCCTTGCTCCAGGATGGAAGGAATATGGGATCCCCTCACCTAACAGGATTTAAATACACCAGGAAACTTCACTGATGCACTGACAAATGGTGGAACAAAGGGAATTTGTTATCATGCTACAAATCCCTATTCAGAGCTCAATTGAAAATTACCAAATTGCCTTGATCTAAATAAAAGAACGCCTTTTAAAGTTTAAATTGTATTGCAAAGAAAGGAGAAGGGAAGGATTAAAGAGAAAACAAAATGTCATTCAAACCAGCTATTAATTTAGCCCAAACACCATTCAGTGGTGGAAGCCTCAGGAGGAGATTTTACTGTGTTGTTATTACACTCTTGTTAATCACATTTTCATTAAAATTCTTCCTCTTTTCCACACTGGTGTAAAATGCACAGAGCTTATCTTTGGATATTTGTCTGAATAACTCCTCATGTGTCTATCTGTCCCATCACCAGGGCCCTGCTGATGTTAGGTACAGACAAGGTATCTGATAAAATGCAGATGTGGTGTTTGAATACACAGATTTACATGTTTGGGATTTTTAGGGTTGCTGTGGAAGAGGCAGAGGAACAGCTGGGCCCCTTTGATTGCCATGACACAGCCCATCCTTTGCAGCACAACCCAGGCAAGATTTTTAATTTTTTTTTTTAACCATGGGGTGAATTTGGCACGTGCCAGAGAAATTAAACATCCCCCAGCAAGGAAAACCCGTGTTGATGCCTGTTCATGGGGTGAGGGGAAGGTGATGGAGCAACAAAAGCTGAAGGGAAAGCCAATTTAACCCTTCTGAGGATGATGAGCAGGTTTTTGTGCAGCAGCTCCTGACAGACACAACAATGTTTGGCAAAGGTTAGAAACAAACTCAGCTTCTGTTTGCTTCTCCAAGCAGTACTCACATGGGCTGGGGGTTTCCTCTGGCTTCACATTTAATGGTGAAGTCCTCATCAAAGGGGTAGGCAACCTGGGTGTGGGATTGCTCCGTGATTGTTGGAAGCTGGGAAACTGAGCACAAAGAGGAACTGGGTTAAAACACCTTTCCAGCCAAGCTGGGCTCCCCTTGAGAGGAGAGGGACAATGGCAGGATGGCATTATTCCTGCAGAAAGTGAGGCTTGCCCTGGGAAAAGGATGATCATCACCTCCCTGGCACAGACAACACCCTCTGATCACTGTCACAGCCTCTGTGGGCAAAGAAAGGCCTGGCAGAGGGACAGTGCCCACCCTCATTGCCCTCCAAACCCACCCAGGGCAGAGGGGAGCTGGGACCACGCCAGAGCCAGAGCCAGAGCCAAAGCACAGGGCTGGCAAATTTATTCATAGGTGAAGTCAGTAACTGGATTTAATCCAGACACAGATGCACACACATGAAGCAGCAAACTGCTGCCTCCACCCTGGAAGAAAACTGCCAGGAAAACCCAGGGACTGCAAGGCTGGTTTAGTATCTGCCCCAGGGTGGTCACGCACGGAGGCTGCACTAAATTTCCCTTTTTTCTGACAGAATTAAAGTGTTGCAAAAGCCCGTGTAACAGAGGAAGGAGAACGTTCCCTGCAGTGCAGCTGGGATAATAGGATCACCCCATTGTTATAAACAGCCAGGGAGAAAATTAAAATGCTCTTTGGGTGCTGCTTTAAGGGCAGGGAGCTCAAAGCTGGAGTGAAATGGCAGAGTCTTGTCATATCACATGCTCTCAAGGCTGAACACTTCCAAGCCCACCAGCTCCACTGATCAGAAATAACTTTTTTATTATAATATAAAATGCTTCGTTACAGCTAATTAAGGGTTAGGTGGTTCCCTGGGGTAGGTTCATAAAAGCAGTGGATGCCCAGAGAGTTTTGTGCTTCAGTCAGAGCTCCACTTGGGCTTTATTGAAACACAAGGAGCCACTGCAGTTCCTTCCGAAAAAAAACCCACAAACTTCTATTTCCCAATGCAAATTTGGATGTTTTGCAAAAATATCCTGTAAACCTGCTCCGTTGGCTTCCTCTTTGCAGCCAGGTCTATTGGCAGGCTCCAGAGTGCTAAGAGCTCATGGCAGATCTGCAAGATGCCCTGCAAGTGAACCCTGTCCTACTCTGAGACCCTGAAAAGAGCCTAAATTTAATATTCCTTAGGTTTACTTCTTTGTTTTTCCCCACCATAATTCATAGGCCCTTATATTGTTGAGTTTTGCTTTGTTGGGTGGTTTTGGGTGGGGTTTTTTTTGCAACTGAAATAAGAGCAAAATGCAGTTTTCAACCCTCCTGGCCCATTCACGTCTGAAAAATGCAAAGCTCAGGAGGTCTGGGCTGTACTCCAGGCAGGAGGGGTCCTCTGGCTTTCCCTGGATTGCTCCCTGTGAGCCTCATCCCATATTTTACACGTGTCCTGGAAGCTCATGATCCATGTCAAACAAGCAGTTTGAATTCATCCCAGCCGGCGAGGGAGGCGGGAGCTGCTCCCCGGGGCAGGACACGGAGTGTGAAACCCTTCTCTGGGGAGCCCTGAGACATCCACCTGCTCCTTCCCCAGGCTGGAATGGCAGCTTGCACGACAAGCAAGGAGGGATAAACGCACATCAAACAAGCTGCAGGGGGATTCAGAGCCAAAATGAGGAATTGAAGTGAAGGACAAACCCAAACCCTCGGAGCTAAGAGCTCTGTTGGATGGCAGACACCAGAGAGATGTTATTAGACAACTTTACTGCCCCATTTAAGCAGGCCCAAACAGGACAGCTTAGCTTTTGATCACACCTGAATTTCCCAAAGGCCACATTGTGGCAAGATTACATTTCGAATGGAGCACAACTGGAAAGGAGGATTTAATGTTTTTTTTTTTTTCCTTCAGGGATGGCTGCAAAGGAACACCAAGCAAAACAGCAAAGTGCACAGCAAATGGCTACAACTCACCTGATAATGGTATTTCAATAGCTGCTGCCAAACTCAATACAAAGAAAAACAGGCATATGGTGATGCCTTTTGTGCTTAATAGCATCTCCATCACTCTTCTGTAAACAAGGAGTCCAAACAGAATGAGGGATACCTTATGCTTCTGCTCACTGTCACTTCAAATCAGGCACAGGGATGTGGAAGTGGGAGCCTGGTAAGGAGAACAAACAGCAATATTAGCCTGCAATATCAGCCTGGGTTATAAAATTAAAGCAATGCTTCAGGTTTGCAGCTAAATTGCACTAAATGGTCCATTTTCCTCTCACCCCATCCCCTGGTTTCAAGAACAAGCTCTATTTAAATTCTAACAAAAATAATAAAAAAAAAAAACAACACATGGACAAAAATAGAGCTCTATTGTAGCACAGAAGTATAATTATTTTTTTTGTTGTTTGGCAATTAAAAGCGGGGATGGTTTAGAATATGGTGTATTTGTAATCATTCCAGTTCATAAATTTTTCTAATGAGAGTTGTGTAAGTTGGAAAGTAATGTAACAGATCTAATGAGAGAAATTTGGTACACTAATGACCTTGTTCATAAATCTCATCTGTCTTTTATCTTTCATTTATGCTCAAAGAAGGACACAATCTCATTTAGTTCATTACTAGGAACCAGAACATGAAACCTCTGCTTTTCCCCCACAGTCCCAGAACTGCTCTACGTGAGTTTTCCACATTCCATTAGACATCCTTAGGTTCTGAATTACAAGGCAAAATCGTTGTGTGTCTGCAAAAAGGAGACAGCTCCAGCTCTAAAGAGGATTTTAGTGACATTCAGGGAGAAGTAAAGGAGAGAATTCTGATTTAGATCAAAAATCAGGAAGGAATCCTCCCCTAGGGAGGGCGGGCAGGCCCTGGCACAGGGTGCCCAGAGCAGCTGTGGCTGCCCCTGGATCCCTGGCAGTGCCCAAGGCCAGGCTGGACACTGGGGCTTGGAGCAGCCTGGAAGGTGTCCCTGCCATGGATGGGGGTGGAATTAGATGATCCTAAAGGTCCCTTCCAACCCAAACCACTCTGGGATTCTGTGATTCTGCAGAAGTGCATGCACAGAGGATTCCAGTTGCCATCCAGGGTACCTGAGTGAGTTATGAACCAGCACAAGCTGTGCTCACCTGTGCACCCCCTAACAGGGCTAAGGGACATCAGCCTCAGGAGAACCTAGACCTCAGCTGTCAGGATAACCTGGAAAGAACAATTTTGAAGACAAGGACACCATGCAGAAGGCACAGACTGCCCAGGCAGCCCAGCCTGGCCAGCTCTGCTCAGCCCACAGGCAGAGGGCAATCCCCTGCCCAGCTCAGCCTGCCTCACACACAGCTCTCGGATCTTTGCACATCCCAGCCCGATAATCCAGGGATCAGGAAAGCAATCCCAGCATCACAGGAGCAGCTGGCATGTGGGGACAGCAGGAGGTGGCACTGCTGATGGCTGTGCTGGCCCAGCACAGCTGGAGCAGAGGCAGAGCTCAGCCCACACCCTCCAGCCCATGAGGGCTTTCTCCTCATGGCTGCTTTTCCCTGCAAACAGAGATCCCAGCACGTTCCCCCTGACATCAGCTCTGAGATGAGCACAGCCTGTGCTGCTGCCCTCCCTCCAGGATGGGCTCTGCTCACACGCCCACCAGCCCACAAAAAACTTCCTGCAAGTTCACATCTGGGAGACCAAAATCCCCGGCCGAGGATGGAAATTGGCCAACGAGGGGCAAACGACAGACACTGTAATCACATAAGCCTCGTTTGTTTAGAAATGAGGCTAAAAACCAGATGTCTTTTAAGTATCTTAGGAGTATTTGCTGATGGAAGAAGCTGACTAATCTGCTTAGTGCCCTGCTCTGCAGGGGACAGGGACAGGGGACAGGGTCAGCTGGTACCCCCAGGCTATCCTGGGTGTAAATCAGCCAGAATCAGGGAACACCTGATTGTGGCAGTCGATATTCCCTCAGTTTGAGTTCTCCTGGCCCTGACTGGTGAGCGGTGGAGCTTTCCAAGGCTCAGCCTGCCAAAACCTGGGCTGTGTGACAGCGCAGGGGACACGCAGGACACGCAGCAGCCCCAGCCAGCAGACACCTGATGGCTGCTGTCACTGCAGGATGGGGCTCTCCCCCTCCTCACCTGCCCCTGGCACACGCTCAGCCCCGGATCTGTGTCAGTGGCAGTGAAACAGATGCTCTGACAGAAAACCCTCTGGATGCAGAACTGCAATTTAGGCTCACAGAAGCCTGACCAGCCTTGCTGCCTGCAGATGGTTGGGCTGGTGGCAGCGACTGCCCCCTCTCCCCCATCTGCTGACAGCTCTGGGGACAGGAGCAGGCAGGTCAGGATGCCAGCCAGAGGCAGGGCAGCTGGGAATTACAGGAGGTGTGCAGCTTGCTAAGGTCACAGCAAGTTGTGCTCTAGATGAACATCACAAAGCATTGTATAAATTCAGATTAAATTCAAGAAAAAAAAAACCCAAGAGCACAGCTCGATTCCTTAACCAAACCAATTAGCTCACACCTTATTTTTTTTCTTTTTCTTTTTTTTTAAATGAAGTAGCAGAGCAAAGCAGCAACATTCCAAGTAAGCAGGATATCCTTCATCATGTGGCACAGCCCGACTTGCCTCTGCAGGCTGCTGTAATTAGTCGGCCCGTCTAGCACCTCACTCCTGTTCCCTGGCTTGAATACTAATGCTGGGGGCTGACAGCACCAGCACGTGGAAGCAGCCAGCACAGGGGGACCAGCAGTGGTGGACCTGGGCACACCCAGCAGATAATTCCACTTGGAAACCTCCCTGCAGCTCCCTGGGCTGGTTGATTCTGAGGGGTTCCCAGGAGCTGCAGTCCTGGGCTGATGTGAATCAAGCAAGAGGCTCTTTGTGGAGGTATTCACCTTGTGAGAACCTCCCAGTGATGCCTTCAGTTTCAGCTTTCATGTTTTTCACAGTTCTGTGCTGCTCAGGTGTGTAGTTCTGAGCCTCACATTCAGTGCTTCATATTAAGTAAGTTCTCTCACAGAGCAGGGAGACAAAACAAATCCTGTTCCTGCTGCACACCAAGGACAACTTTCAGCCCCAAAGCACAAACAAGGGTGGCTGGAGGGAGGAACAAGAAGGATGGGACCTCACAGCCTGCAGCTGGAATTGGACAATTCAACCCCAATGTGCAAATGGACCAAAACTGACCAAAACTGGTGACCCTTTGTCCATTTTGGGACCATTTTGGGTCCACCTTGGGTGCAGCCCTGGCCTGGCCCTGTCCTGCCCAAGGTGTCTCCTGGAGGCCTTTCAATAAATCTCTGCTTTATTCTCTGGCTCTGTCCAGTCTCTGTTCCAGCCCAGCCTTCCCAAGGCATCACCAGCAGGATAAGCTCCTGCCCCTGTGTCTGTTATCCCTGATGGAGGAGCAGAGGCAATATCCTGGCTGTGAGAGTGGTTATGGGATGCCAACACTTCATACACATCTCCCCTGATGTGCCCCACTCAATGCTCCCTCCTCTGTGCCCTGTTCTGGGCAGTGCTGGTGCTCAGCAGGCAGGTGAGGCCAGGTGGTGCCAGGGGCACATCCTCCCTGCAGAGACCTGGGCCAAGCTCTTCACCTTTTGAAGGTGACATTTAGGCAGGGCTGCCAAGCTTTCGGTGTTCAGGACACCTGTCACGCCTTTGGCTGTCCCACCAGGCCTCAGGTGAAACTGCAGAGATCCTGATTAAACCCCTGACCCTCCCTCTCACCTCCAGCACCCAAAACTCCCCCAGCCCCTTCCTTAATGAGCAATATCCCCCAGACAGCCCCTCCATCCTGGCTCCAGGCACAGCCACCCACCCAAACTCCAGGCAGCACAATCCCTGCCTCCAAGGACGATTAAACTCCAAACCCAAACTTCTCAACCTGTGCCAGTTCCCAGCAAATGAACAATTTTGCTGCCTAAGTAATTTGGAGAAATGGCTGAGGGAGCTGGGCAGGCACTTGGCAGCCACGGGCAGGTTTCGGTCTGGCTGCTGCCAGAGCTCAGCTCTGTCCTTGGGGGAGGAGAGTGCCAGGGACCCACCTGCAAAATCCTGACCTTGGGAAAAACATCAGCTGGGTCAGAGCCCTGCTTTTCACGGAATTACAGGATGGCTTGTGTTGGAAAGGGCCTTAAAAATCATCTTCTTCCACCCCCTGCCATGGCAGGGACACCTCCCACTCCCAGGCTGCTCCCAGCCCCAATGTCCAACCTGGCCTTGGGCACTGCCAGGGATCCAGGGGCAGCCACAGCTTGGACACTTGGACACTTCCAGGGAAGAATCTCAGACAGGTTTGGGTTGGGAGGGACCCTAAATCCCACCCATTCCCATCCCTGCCTTGGCAGGGACACCTCCCACTGTCCCAGGCTGCTCCAAGCCCTGTCCAGCCTGGCCTTGGGCACTGCCAGGGATCCAGGGGCAGCCACAGCTGCTCTGGGCACCCTGTGCCAGGGCCTCCCCACCCTCTCAGGAAGGATTCCTTCCCAATCTCCCATCCAGCCCTGCCCTCTGGCAATAGGAAGCCATTCCCTGTGTCCTGGCACTCCATGTCCTTGTCCAAAGTCCCTCTCCAGCCTTCCTCTAACCCCCCTTCAGGTACTGGAAAAATTTTATATGGTCTCCCTCAAGCCTCCTCTTCTCCTTTTTCCCAGGAATTCCACATCCTCCTTTGTTCTCATGTGGACTCACTGCAGCACCAGTTGCACCAGGGATGGGGGCACCAGATTGCCCCAGAAAAGCTTTCTTCTGCACAACAAATGAACACGGGTTCTTACAAGAAATGTTACATTTGCAACCCCTCCTCTCCCCTCTTCTTTCCCCCTCCTCTCCCTTCTTCTTTCTCCCTCCTCCTTCTCCTTCTATCTTTCTATTTGCTTTTCTCTGCCTCGGGCTTAAGTCGAGTCATTTGAATTCACTGCAAATACTTATCTGTAGTTCCTTACCTGCAATTCATTATTTACTGTGCTGTTCAGTTAATAGTAAATACTGATTGCTCTAAGGACAGCTCATTTGTTTGTTTAATGAGCTGCCTTTAACTTACACTGAGCAAATCTCTCAAACTATCAGCATTTCCAAGGAGCAGTGCAGTTCCAGATTCTTTTATTACATCCCCTTGCTTCCAGAAGGATGCCATAAAAACATTGGACAACCAAACAAGGAAAAAAAAAAGATTAAATTTCCATTTATCTCATCAACCTAGTGAACAATTTTCCCTACATGTAATTACTGCATTAAAATTGCTCATAAATAGTAGCAGGATGACAGCCAAAATTCCCAGATTACTGGTCTACTGCTTCCAAGAGAAATTATAAAGCACTCCTAAATATGGCATCAACCTCAGCTCTTTGGTTCCCTCTTCAAATATTCCTTGTTTCAGTCCTGTGCAGCACAAATCTTGAGGAAAGTAATGGATCCCCACAGCTTAACACTGCTGCATCCCTTGGCTAAGCTTTTCATTAGCTAGAACCAGGTTTAATTTCTCAGTGACATGGATGTTACAGGACTGGTAAATATTTGTAATTAGAAATTACAGCCTCCCCTGTGGCCCTGGTTATGGAACAACAGGAAAAAAAAAATCTGGGGGAAAAAAACCCCCTGCTTTCTGGTAGGAAAAAGAAAATAAAAGTTTGGTTGTTTAATGATTCCACATGGGATTGTTAATGTAGGGAGAGATGAGTTCAGTGCTACAGAGCACAGGGGCTCTGCAAAGCCTTCCAGCAAGTGGAGCATGGAAAATGCACCAGGTAAGGAAATGTGCTCCAAAGTGTTCCCAGAGAAGCTCCCAGAAGAGGGATGGCAGCCCTGGGCTCCAGGCAGGGCCCTGGGGAGCTCCCAGAATGAATCCATCACCTCTGAGCTTTTCCACACCTCAAGGAGCTCCCTGCTTCACCAATTAGCTGGGAAAGGTGGAGATTCCTGCTGCATTTCAGCTATAAATGTACTGCTCCAGCACCAGTTTTTATGCAGCTATAAATCTCTCTTTTTCTTTTTTTTTTTTTCTTTTTTTTTTCCCCAGAAACCCCCCAATGTGCAGAGTCACTCAAGAGTTTGGAAAAAAGGAGGAATATTCATAAGGACCCCATTTTAGTTCAGGTGTCAATGTTACCCATTGCTTTTCCCCTAAAAGCTTTTTGACATCCCAGTACCAGGCAGAGGATAACCTTCACTTGACTCTTCCCCAATCACCTATTTTGGGATGTTGTCAGCTCTTTAAAAAGCAGCCCATGATGCATATGCTGGAGGTGATTAAAATAATCACCCAAATCAGAAAGCTGCTCTTCCTTCCGTGGCAAAGTATTTCCAAGCACACTGCAGCACACAACAGGCACAGAGATATTCTGGTTTTAGATGTAATTCCACTCTCAGGAGGTTTACTGAGAGAAGTCCATGCATTATTTATCTTGCCAAGGACTTCATAAACACTATCGGGCAGCACATCGAAAGGAGAAGTTTTCAGTGTAGCTACACAACTTCAGCATTATTTCACAAAATTTATGTGTTTCAACTGTGACTGCAGCTATTGCACCTTCCCAATTTTGTAATCCATCAGTCTTTCGATTTCCAGACTGAAAAACCACTCTAAACTGGAATGATTATAACTAAAAAAGAAACAGGCAGGCCAGGCTGTAGCACGATGTAGCAGCAAAACACTCAATTCAATTAGGAGTGCAATAGAATTCACTGCCCTGGGCCGAGGTTTTAAGGAATAAAGAAGGAATTTGGGAGCCCAGCTTGCCAGGTGCTGGCTGTCTGGGAGAGCAGGGCAGGGTGGCAGATGGTGCTGTGCCCCAGCTCAGTTTGATGCCTGTGCTGATCCTGTGGAAGCTGAATTTCTGGTGTTTCTGCTGGAGATCCACTGAGGGGAAGAGGTGCACAAGCATCTTGGAATCCCAGTGTGTGACCCAGGACAAGGCAGCCAGCACCAGCTATCCATTCTCACCAGCACTCCCTTGTCTGCTCCCAGCTGTTCCCAACACAATCCTGAAGTGCAACCCCCTCAAGTCTCATCAGATCACACCCTAGGCTCTGAAATGCTTTAAATGCCAGCAATAAATGATTTCTCCTGGTCATCTCTCTGCCCACATAATGGCCCAGCACCTGCGAGAGCTGATTTAATTGGTTTTGTCCATCTGGCAGCTGAAGCACTGGTACAAGGACAACATTTCTTAAAGCTTTGCATGGCTTTTAACACACACACACACACACACACACACACAGAGGGATGGATGAGAGCTGAAGAAATGTCATTTTTTAACCTGCAAAAACGCTCAGGGTTTGCCAGCCCCATCAGACTTGCTCTGCTGGAACTCAAAATGCCTCTGAGCAGCACTTGCAATAAAGACTCCCAAGAAAAGCCAGGGTGGAAATCAATACCTGCTTTAGCCTCCTCATGACCAAAGGAATAAATGTGAGCTGTGGATGGGCCACTGCTGGTGATGGGTACCTCATTAAACTTTAGTGATGAACATTACTGACAGTAAATTGAGATAAGCAGCCACGTGGTGACTCCTTCCAGCAGGAGCACACAAACCTGAGCCCTGCAGCCAAAACTCCCCCCTTATGGAGGTTCCTAAATATGTGGGCAAACACCAACATCTGTAGTGATCTGAAGAGGAGAGCAGCAGGGAAATGGGACACCAGGTGACCCCACAGTGGCTCTGGCTCCAAATCCTCCGTCCTCCTGCAGCTGCCTGGGGAGTTTCTGGCCAGATCTGATCAAACCTCAGATCTTTAATACCAACAGGCCTCTCCTCTAGAAATTTAAGTACCTTTTCTTAATTGCTTCCCTGCCCATCCTCACTGCACATAAAACTGCTTCTTACCCAGTTCAGTTTTGGACTGGGATTAACTGGGCAGCAGCTTTGAGCACTGGGAGCACTGGGCCACTACAGCAGCTCCTGTGACAGACAAGTTTAGGTCTTTAGACACAATCTTTTTCTTGAGTGGGAATTAATCCATATTTTTTACATTCATCTCCTTTAAGCCTTCTTCCAGCTCCACTGTGGCACCAACCTCTCTTTCAGGGGAAAATCTGGATTTAATGTAGTGTACTCGAGGTGTATGTACCACATCCTGCAGCACAAATTGCTTGTGGAGATGATGTGCAGACTTCTGAGAAACCCACAAGTATTTAATTAGCGAGTTTCTAAGGTGTTTAGAGTGGAATTAAAAATACCAGGCTGAAATTTTAGACTGTATTCCTTCACTGCACTATAAAGTGTACTTTGCAGAATTCCTGTACAAGTCACCATCAAATCAAGTTCAGGATGGACATTGAGTGCAGTGTCCAGCTCTGGCCCTCAGACTCAGGAAGGACATTGAGTGCTGTGTCCAGCTCTGGCCCTCAGCTCAGGATGGACATTGAGTGCTCTGTGTCCAGCTCTGGCCCCTCAGTTCAGGTGTGGACATTGAGTGCAGTGTCCAGCTCTGGCCCCTCAGTTCAGGAAGGACACTGAGATGCATTGAGTGCGTCGTCCAGAGGAGGCAGCGAGGCTGGTGAGAGGGCTCGGAACACAACCCTGTGAGGAACGGGCTGAGGAGCTGGGGTGTTCAGCCTGGAGAAAAGGAGACTCAGGGGTGACCTTATCACTCTCCACAACTCCCTGAAAGGTGGCTGTGGCAGGTGGGGTTGGTCTCTTTCTCAGGCAGCAGCTGACAGAACGAGAGGACACAGTCTCAAGCTGCACCAAGGGAATACAGGTTGAATATTAGGAAAAAGTTTTCACAGAAAGAGTGATAAAGTTCTGGAATGGCCTGCCTGGGGAGGTGGTGGAGTCACCACCCCTGGATGTGTTTAAAAAAGCCTGGATGTGGCACTGCGTGCCATGGTCTAGTTGAGGTGTTAGAGCTGGTTGGACTTGATGATCTTGAAGGTCTCTTCCAACCTAGAAATTCTGTGAAATCAGGGTCTTTAGTGTGCACATTTACAGATGTAAGAGCAGCCTAATCCCCCCACGGTGTGTCTGGTTTATCCCCTTCACCTGAAGGTTTGGCCACACACCATTCCTTTTACACAACCAATGAAAACACAGGAACTCTTCCAGCACTGCAGCAGAGGAATGTCACCACCTACAAACACACAGTGATCATCACCCCTCCTTGCTGGCCACAAACCAGCCCAGAGCTGACTTTGCAGACACACCTGAGAGCAGCACAGCCTGTTAAAAAATTCAGCTGCTGTCTGAGATTTTGCCATTCTGCATTTCCTTGAGATGCTACATCTCCTGAGCGAGTTTAAGCGCATTTCTGGCCCAAACCAGTTTTATATTAATTGAAATTTCAACAGCCGTTAGCATTTCAGCTCACAGGTCAAGCGTGAAGCAGAAAGCAGCAGGTGGGGTGGGTGGTGGGGACGAGGCTGTGGCAGCCAGGCACAAAGGGAAGGAGAGGAAAAGAAAGGAAAGCAGGTTGCAGTCTGTGCTCAGATGAGACTGCCAGTGACAGCCTCTGCCAACAGAGGGGATGCAAAACCTCCGAAATTTCAACACAGATTTGCAGAGGTGCCTGCTTCTTTTGTACGCTCACCCTGCCTCTTTCAAAGCACATAACGAGGTGAAAATCAAGAGCTTTCTCCTCAATGTGAGTTATAGCAAAGCAACACCTCCTTGCAGCAGCCCTCTGCCTCACCTTGAAAGGCTCTCCTGGAACCCAGCACACGCCACAGCCACTCTGAGGCCACTCCAGCTCCTGCCTGGAGCACATCCTTGGCACACACGAGCCAGGAGAGCTCTCCTGACTGGGAAACGTGGGCAGGGATGTGCCAGGCACAGCTCTGGCAGGCCTGGGGCTAACGAGGTTGTTCAGTCAGCAGAAAGCTCTGGAGAGGAGCACAAAACACACACTTCAAAGGCACAGCCAAGGGCTCCTGGGATTCTGCCACGGAGGGACTCGCTCAGGTAGTAAAGGAGAGGGAAATCTACACACCCCAGCCCTTGACGGGCTCCGTTCCAGGCAGAGGAACCATCCCAATGCCAGGAAAATCACCTGGCAATGGCAGAAGGCACGGCAGGGCTCTGAGGGCTCCACTTGGTGATTCCCACAGCGTGGTCTGTGTTTGCTGGAGAGCTCCCTGTGCTGGTAACGAGGTGACAACACTAACCGGGGGGAAAGGGATGTAATTGTCAATGAATCACCTCCATAAACAGCAGCAAACAGCAGTTATTGCCACTCGATCCATTCAGGATTATCCTTCACTGCTGCATCCCAGGCAGGTGAACTCACTCACCATGTGCAATACATCAGATATCAAACCCCCTAAATCTGAGCTCCCTGCTCCATCTGTGCCAGGAAAAAACGCACCCCCACAGAGCTCCATGCCTCAGGGACTCGGGAGATGCTCAGTGTATTCCAGGAGAGAAAAATCACGGCAGGCTTCACACACAAAATCTTAAACCCCGAGGGAAAACTGACCCCAAAACTGCAGGAAACCTCCTCTCTCAGTTGTACCCTGCATCTCAGCACAACGGCGGTGAAAGTCACTGGGACGCTGCGTGTTCCTAATTTAAATTGCAGCCAGTGACTCGTGACCAGGGAGAGTTTCACAGCCAGCAGGCTCTGAACTCCCTGCCTGCCTTGATTCCCCCTCCTTCCCTGTAACAACAGAGATTAGCGCTCTCAGCCTCGTGGAGGATCTCCCAACACTTGCTTTTCCTGATAAGTCAAGGCCACTAAGCTTCCAACATTTTCTACGTTGCCAGAGATACAAGGGATTACTCAGAAAAAGAAAATAAATTAAAAAATCCAGTGAAATGTAGTGATTTCACACAGACACTGCATGGAAGCATTCAAGGGTAAAAACCACCATCCACATCACTCTGAAATGCTGATGTGCCTGTCTGGACAGGGAGCAGCATCTCTCACTTTGGGAATCTTGCTGTGATTCACAGCAGGATGCAGTGGGGATTTACAGTCTGCCAAGGCAGTACCCCACAGGAGCTGACCCATGGCAATAATTGTAGGGTTTAGCCCAGTTTGTGCATTAGGGATCTGAGTACCTGAGCAACAGGATGGCATTAGAGATACATGAATAATCCTGATTCTGCATTCCTACTTTCCTGTTTTTCACCTGGAAGCACTGTAACCTTTTCCTTTTCCCATGAAGAACTTCAGAGCTCAATAAAACCCCCAATAAGCCTAAATAAAAACACACATTCAGCAGCAGCCCAGCCCACCCAGGGGCGACACTCTAGTTCCACTGCATTTTTCAGGGGCTCGTTTTTACAGACTCCTGAGGAAGATGGGACAAATTTTTGTCAGGATCTCCAGGGAGGAAAAGAGCTCAGAATCATACCAGGAATGCCTGAAACATCCTCTCCAAGCAGCATAATGCTGCAATTTATTTGGTCATCATTTATGTTCCTAGAGCTCCTGTTAATGGAAATGTTTCTTGGTGAAGCGTTCAGGGAAATAATCAAGCTGTTGGTAAGGTGAGGAATTATTTCTGAGCACAGCGCAATTTTCTGCACTTGCTCACCAGTATAGTTTTACCATTGTAAGGGAAAAGCATCACTCAAAACACTCCAAACCCAGTGATTTTCTAGCTGCAACAGTTACTTTTCTCTATTAATACCATTTTTTTTTTTCCAAGGCACTAAATCAAAACATCCATCAACCCCAGTGAAGACAGCTGGCTGACAACACATTGAATGTATCTCCTGTAGCTGTGAAAGAAAGGGAGAGACTGTAATTCTGCTTCTCTCTCTCCTCGGGATCCACATCCATCCTGCCTCTCAGCACTGTCAGGATGCAGAGAAGCAGCTGGCAGTGGCTGCAAGTACCTTCAGGTGATCTCAGGAGATGTTTCATCAGGCACATCGCAGGCCCAGGGTGTGTTTTAAGGCACAGTTGATCTTTATAGAGGTACAATTTGTCCCCCAGTTTGGTGGCTGAGCACACAGGCATGCAAAACACGCCGTTCAAACAGCTAAAAACCTTGGGAAAAGGTGATTGCTTGGAAAAATATGATTTCCTGTTTTTACCCATTACCCAGGGGAAAATGCTTTGAAGGGAAATTGGGCAAACACCAAATCTATTCCCTCAGCTCCTGAGGGGTTGGTCAAGTATCTCCCAAGGCCACACAAGAAGGTTTAGAAGCACCCAGAGAGAAGTGTCCAGAGGGTGATTTAGGTAGGTGCCTGCTTTTCCTTTACTTCTGTTTTTTTTGCTTTCCATGGCAACAGCAAAATCCACTCACCTAAACCCACCACTGAACATGAAATCTTTGTTTCCAGAGCTGGAGTTGCTGCTGGTTCCCCATGCTGTGACTTTCTGAGCACTCAGCACAAACCCACCATTATTGTCCCCCGGTTTTGGAAAAAAAAACCTCCACTCCAGCTCGCTGGAAATTAAAGTCAATAAAATCAAATTAGAAGTACAGCAAACAAATATCAGGAGTGGAAAGTTCTGCCTGAACAATTAAAATCTGCTGAAGTTATGTAAAACTGCAAGGGGGAGCTTTATGTTGAATGTCAAACAGGCAGAACCAGGATTTCACTGCCCATCCTGTCCACACCACCAAGCTCTTCTGAACAAAGGTGGCTTTTTCTCCCCAGCCCACTGCAGAAGTGTTGCTCTAATCAGTGATTTGCACAGTGGGAGAAGTGCTTTCCATGCCACAGGCATGAAAACTGCATTACAGACTTCATCCAGAGCTTCTACAGCATCACAGACATTGCTCTGCCTTCTTAAAAAAATAAATTAGAGAAGAAATTGTCAATGCTGTTGGTCGAATTGTTTATATCTCATTTGTGTCACAACATGGATAAACTTAATGCCCCTCTAATCATTATCTCACAGAAACTAATTATGTTCCTTATAAAGACTAACCAGAAAGTGGCTAAAAAACCCCTAAAAATATCACAGAGAGGAGTCAGTCATGCACAAGGCCTTCCATGCCCTTGTCTCTCAAATACCTCAGACTTAACTTCTGCTCCTTCATGCAGCCCTGCAGCCCTGAGCCTGGAAATGTCCCCAGAGCATGGAAGAGACTGCCATGGATTTACTCCTCATGGATCTGAGCCTTTCAAAGAGCTCTCCTGCCACAGACTGTGCATGGACACCTCACATTCCTTTACCCTGCCCAGCTGGCTGGTCAAACAACATTTACTGTGGAACTGAACTGCAGCTGGGATGCTCTGAGATACTCCCTAAAAATGGGGACTACGTTACTATAAATAATATTTCATGTTAAATAAATGGCATGGAGTCTTGAGGAGCCCAGGTGACAACGTGGCAGATCCAGAAGGTGCAAAAGGAGCTCACCAGGAGAGTGCAGAATTGATATTAATGCAGAAACCTCCCCGGGGCTGGGGCAGTTCCCTGGCACCAGGGCAGGGACACACAGCTGCCTCTCCTTCAGGCAGGGAAGAAAAGGTTCCCTGAAGCTAGAAAAGAGCTAATCCTGTCCCTACCAAACTCTGCTTTGCTCTCTGAGAAAAGCCTTCCTCGTGGGACCTTGTACACCTCCAAAGCAGGCAGCAGGTGATGCATTGGCTTTCCTGACACCCTCCTCTCTGTAAAACCCCCAGAGCTCCAACCATCCTGTTCCTCCAGACAGGCAGAGAAGGAGCTCATGGCTACTGAAGACACCAAAATGCCAAACTGAAACCCATTTCTGCAATCACAGCACAAGCCCTTGGAGCTCTCCCCTCCACTCTCCTTCTCCTTTATTTAGCTGAAGTTATTTAGAGGACAGATCTCTGTTTAAGCAGCTGCTGCCACAACTAGTTGGCCCGAGCAGCTTTCTTTAATTAAATATTTGCTGCTGTGAGAGTTTTCTCTCCCCTCCCTGCTCTCCTTGTGGACAACATTTGTTCTTGCAAAGATGAGAGGAATCAGCCTCCGCCTTCGCCTGCTCTCCAAGCCCCTGCAAGGGTGTGAAATCCCCACAAAAATTAATTTTTATGATAGGCATCGTGACATTTTCCTATCAAGGACAACCATCAACAGTAAGGAAAAGAAATAAAGCTTGCTGGGATTTAATAATGATTGTTAAATTATGTCATTTACATAATTAGGCCTTAGTAATAACTGTGGCATACCTCTTTTATGGCACAGTAAATTGGCAGAGCACCTCATAAAGAGATTTTTGGGTTTGTGGTTTTTTTTTTCCCTTCTCTCCCACCAATTACAGAGGAGTAGATCAGGTAAATGATATCAGCACCCATGCTAAGCAGGTTTACACAGAGGCAGGAAATGGAGGTGAGTTTCATGACATGAATGAGAGAATTCTTGAGAAATACAGATTCAAACAGGTTCCTTACACGTTGTTGCTCTCAGAATTTCTTCCTGGCCAGCAGCCAGCTCCAGCAATGCCTCTGGGATGATTTAAGGTATTTCCCAACCAGGATCAGGGAAGCTTTGGGTTTACTCTGCCATTGGTGTGCACAGAATTGTTCCCTCTGTTCCTCCCAGCAGGCAACAGCATTAAAGGCTGGACCCAGTGGCAGTAAAGGCTTGACTTGCTTGGGGAAAAGCTCCAACTGATGTTCCATAGAGCAGAAGTGTCTTGACTCATTATTTACCTGGTTCAGGTGTGACTGAGATCCTCACCTATCTCCACACTGGAAACAGCAGAGCCGAGTGAGGGTGACAAAAACCCAAACACAACTCCTCATCAGAGCCAGTCTGACACTGGGGGTAGGAAAGGGAAACAAAGAGATGGAATGGATTTTTGAGCAAAGCAGTTTCAGCAGCTGGTACAGACACTCAGGGTCCCCCTCCATGCAGAAATGAGGAAGCAGCAAGGGATCAGCTCCCTGTGAGGGTGCAGGCAGGCCCTGGCACAGGGTGCCCAGAGCCAGCTGTGGCTGCCCCTGGATCCCTGGCAGTGCCCAAAGCCAGGCTGGGACATGGGCTGGGGCGCAGCAGCCGGGACAGTGGGAGGTGTCCCTGCCCATGGCAGGGGTGGATGAGTTTTTAATCCCTTCCAACCCAAAACCACTCCATGATTCCATGAGGCTGAAGGGATGAAAGTGCTGAGAGCGCAGCAGCAGCAGAGAGGAGCACAGGATTTGGAGTGTGAAACGGAGATGGAGAGAAGGAGGTTTCAGGAAAAGGGAGGGAGCAGGAGGAGCACACAAGGAAAGGAGAGCAGGCACCAAAGGAAGCTGTGCAGCAGCACCAGGCTGGGCTGTGAGCGAGGCTGGAGCCTCACAGCAGCTGCTGTTCCACCTCCCTGAGAGAGGGAACAGATCCTGGGAGAGGGATGGTTCTGGCAAAATCCGGGAATGCAGGCGAGCAGGGATCAGTGCTGGGCAGGGACAGGCAGCACAGGGACTTGGGAGAATCTGTGAGGCTGGAACAGAAACTCACTGGGGAAGGAATGAAAAGAGAGCCTGGGTCTCAAAGCCCTGAGCAGGGGCGAGCGGGGACCCTGCAGTGGCAATGGCAGTCTGGGGGATCAGAGAGCAAAGCAGCAAAATCTGCATTGGAGAGTATTTCAAACCTGCCTGAACTCCCCAGGCTGGAGCCACAGTGGGAATTTATTTCAAAAAGAAACACTGGTATCATATCACCAAGCAATTTTTTAAAATATATATAAATAAGATACATTAAGGCAGACAAGGCTGTACAAACTATTCACAGGAGCACAGGAGGATTCAGCCCTCTCTTACTCCAGTCTACACTGGGTGTATCCTCTGAGGACAGCCCAGATGCTCCTGACTGACATCAGCTTCACTGACAAAGAAAAAATAAAAATCTGATCTTCTGTTTCCATGGGAAACCTGACAAATTCCACTCATGCACCACAACACCTCGCTGCTTTTCCAGTGACAGGAGCAACTGGTGAAGAAAAAAACAGGGCTGGGGCCACTCTCTGTTACCTACCTCAGGAAAATCTTTCTTGGGGGGGATTTATTAACGTGATTTGCATGTTTATGAACATCACCAAAGGACTGCAATGCTGTGTGTGGAGCAGAAAACAGCAGTATCCCCACTCCCTCTGCTTCCCCCACGTCCATTCAGCACAAACCAAGGTCACTGGCACTCTCCTGGGCACCAGGCAGGTAAATCCAAGCTGACAACACACACAGATCCTTCGGATCAGTGCAGGAGCAGGGAAGCCTGAGAGCTGTTCTAAAATGCCTCTTACATTATGGAGCAGCCAGCAAATTAATAAAAAATAAAGAGTGAAAGCTCAGGTGGGCTTCCACCCTGAGAGACCTGTCCAAAATCCAAGCACTGAGTCAGGCTGGGCTCACCAGAGCAAAGACAATCAAGATTTCTCCTTTGGAGGTAACGCCTTCAGCAGCTCCTAATCCAGGTGCACACGAAGTTTCATTTTCCTGATTTGTCTGCTTTCCTTTTGTACTAACAGCGTTTCTAATTTTGCAACCCCAGCTTCATTAGAGTGAAAGTTGTCTCCGTTCTCAGCTTGCTAATGTTTAAATGGGCTGACAGAGCTTGTTGGGCACAAGGGATACCACTTTCACACTCAAAGGAATCAGTGTTTTCAACAAATACTTTAAGCTTCTCTACTCCAGGACAAGTTTGGGCATCCCAAGCGTCTGGGAGTGGCTCACTCACTGCAAAATCAGCTCCAGGGCTGCTGAAAGGAGCCTGCAGGTGAGGAGGAGCCTCAGGAGCTGGATGTTGTCTCTAGCAGCACTTCTCCCTGTCCAAAGGCACAATCCAGGACTTCAGAAAACCTCCAGACTGGTGCAAGGGGTGGCTCATCTGTTTTAGACCTGGTGGAGCAGCATTGGCAGGGAGGTTTGGGGTCCCCGTCCCTGGAGGTGTCACCTGGACGTGGCACTCAGAGCTCTGGGCTGGGGACAGGGTGGGGATGGGGCACAGCTGGGACCTGATGATCCTGGAGGGCTTTTCCAAGCTCAGTGATCCTGTGGCTGCTGTGCAGATGGGAATGGTGTTGCAGAACACTCCCAGAACCTCACCCAGCACCTGCTGGTGACCCCTACACCCCAAACCTTCAGCTCCAACACACACCCCTGCGCTCTGGGCTGACTGTGGCCTTTGGTGAAACACCCTGAGCAGCAGTTCAGCCATAAGCAGTGAGAGGGTGGCTTTAATCCCATCTGGCACTTCCTCTGCCCCAGGCGCCACAGTGAAGTGTCACCTGCAGGGAGGAACACCCAGCCTGACCCAAAGCCACTCCAACTCCCCTGCAGGTGACAGAGCCAGGATCCCACCTATCCCACTCCAACAGGTCTGCCTGAGAACGTTTCTCACTAATCCTGAACCACGAAAAGGCTTCAAATATCTGTCAGTCAGCCTGCTCCCTGCAGCCCTGCAGCCTTGCTGGGAGGATTGTTATTGAGATCAGCAACGCTGCCAACGTGCTGAGGAGAATTAAACCCCAGCCGTGGAAACAATAGCTATTACAAAGTGTGTAAGCAGCAGGAGACGGGAGGAATGGTTGCAGTTTCCAAGGCGCAGAAAGCATTTTTTAAAATGCCTTTAGTCTCATCCATACTTCTTTAATATTTTGCTGCCTAATGGTGGTGTTTTATAGCCAGGCTGTAATTCCAGCGAGGTACAAACTTGTGGAGTAGAATGTCAAGCTATGTGGTAGAGTCGAGTAAACATTTGTAGTAATTATATGCCCAGGAGATTTCATCACCTCGCAGAATTAACAAGCAGCTCGGTGAGTTACACATCACCCCATCTGCAATTGCTGCACCTCCAGCACGGAGCTGGGCTCCATCTCCTGCAGCCCTGACACGGTGCAAAGCTGCCAGGCTGTCACTGTGCACTCACACCAGCCACCACCTCACCTCACCTCCCCTCCCCTCACCTCACACAGCTCCTCTGCAAAGCTTTGGAGCACAATTTCTCTCTCCAGAGAAAACAAAACCATGTAGCCCCCTGGTTGGTGCCCGAGATATTTTGGTTTTTCTGAAACTCTTTTCCCAAAGAGTTTTCTGTCAGCAAGAGACACGTTTTTCTAACTGTGTAACCTTTGTTCATATTCTTTCCCTAAAAGAAACTCCTTCTTAATATCCCTCTAAATTTAAACCAATGTAATTGAAAAAGTTTGTCTTTGTTTCACCAATCGAGTTGTTCTCTGTAAATATATAAAAATATATTCTATATTTATATATATAAATATATATAAATATATTCTATATTTATGTATTTATATAAAATATATTCTATATTTTTATATACAAATATATATAAATATATCCTATATTTATATAAAATATATAAATAAATATAGAATATATATTATATATAAATATAATATATATAAATAGAATGTATATATAGAATAGAATATATATATATAAATAGAATAATATATATATATATAAAATCCCAAAAATAAACACAGTCATTGTCAGCCTTCTGAAGTCAAAGTCTGGATCGTTGTAACCTTCAACAGCGTCACAGCCCTGTGCAGTAAAAAGAGGCAGGGTGCTCACACCCTGTGATTTGCTCTAGAATCCGTTTCCACAGAAAGTTTTTCACAGAAAGAGTGATAAAGTTCTGGAATGGCCTGCCCAGGGAGGTGGTGGAGTCACCATCCCTGGATGTGTTTTAACAAAAGCCTGGATGTGGCACTTGGTGCCATGGTGTAGTTGAGGTGTTGGAGCTGGGTTGGACTTGATGATCTTGAAGGTCTCTTCCAAACCTGGAAATTCTGTGATTCTGTGATTTGCTTTGCCAAAGGTGTTTAAGAAACACACATGTGGATGTGTTTAAGAAAAGCCTGGATGTGGCACTTGGTGCCATGGTCTGGTGGGGTGTTGGGAGCTGGTTATCTTTAGATGATCTTGAAGGTCTCTTCCAACCTGGAAATTCTGTGATTCTGTGATTTGGCTTTGCCAGGGAGCAAGGCTCAGAGGGCTGGGCTGGATGCAGTGTGAGCTGCCCTGGTTGCAGGTGGCTGTCTGGAAGCACTGCAGTGCTCCCAGGCTCGGGAGAGGCAGGCTGCCCAGCCCAGCAGCAGCGCGGGCTCTCTCGCTGCACACATATGTTCTGAATCCACAAAGCTCATTAAGCGCCCTGACAATCATCCCGATGGAGCAGGAGCCAAAAGCTACTGCCTCTCCTTGGTTGGAAACTCGAGGAATGAGGACGGCTCCCAAGATTTCCAAGGGAGAAAGTGCAGATTGCTTTTAAATATCTCTTTCTAGGCTCCCCCAGCCGTGCCGGGGTTACCAGGCAGAGTGATTACAAACAAACGCCTCGATCAGGAATTTGAGCACAGCAATAAATGGCCCAAGCAGCTGCTGCACTCTGGCTCAGAGATGAGTGCCCTTTAGCGTTTGCTAAAGTGATTTCCTACAAAATCCCTGCCATTTGTCAGGCCACTACACTGGAAAGGGAAATACACTTACAGGACTGGCAGATTCATCACGGGTAATTCTGTTTTCTCAACAGCACAAAACAAAAAGGTAACAATGCTCAGCCATCAGTCTTCTTTCACCTCTTATCAGTTTTAAGGCAGTGGTTACTGCCTTCCACAGAGAATCACAGATGACTTTGGGTTGGGAGAAACCTTAAAATCCCTCTTGTCTGACCTCCTGCCTGGGCAGGGATACCTTCCACTGTCCCAGGCTGCTCCCAGCCCCAATGTCCAGCCTGGCCTTGGGCACTGCCAGGGATCCAGGGGCAGCCACAGCTGCTCAGGGCCTCCCAGGAAGAATTTTTCCTGATGTCCCATCTAAACCTCCTCTCTTTCACCCTGAGGTCATTCCCCCTGTCCTGTCCCTGCAGGCCCTTGCAGAAGTCCCTCTCCAGCTCTCCACTTAGGCACTGAAAGGCACAGCTGGGTCATCCCAAAGCCTTCTCCAGGCTGAGCAATCCCAATTCTCTCAGCCTTTCCCCACAGCAGAGCTGCTCCACCCTCAGGTCCAACACAGCTGAGCCTCACAGCCCTGGGGCTCTGCTCCACCCCAACATCCCAGGGATGAACTGAGCCCCAGCCTGGGTTTGCACCCTCTGACCTCTAACAGGACAGGAGCTAAAAGACACACAGCCAGGGATGTGAACAGGCTGTACCAACAGCCAGCTCCTTTCTGACACAGGGATTTATCTCTCCATTTATTCATTTCCCTGGCAAATTTAATCCTGCTTCCAGTCCTCCTGGCTGCAGGAGCGATGTGCTGGAACCACATCTCTGAGCAGAGTCCCCGTCAGCACTCGAGCATTGTTTTCCTTCCCTAAACGACTGATTTACATTGTGCATTTTCTAAAACCACAGCCATCTGCCAAAAGGTGTTCAAACCATCCACACTGCAGCAGGCTCCATTAATATGTATTAAAAATCACATTACAGTTGACATAAGCCATTCCTGCACATGCATATGAAAAATATGACTATTATGTTTAAAACTTTCAACTAATCATGCATCGCTGATTTTCTCCCTCTGAGTTTATAATTTAAATCTTTAAATGTTTCAGAGCAGCCTCATCAAGCCAAGATTTCTGATGGCTGGGGAGCTGAGACAGCCCATTAGAGTAGCAACAAGAAAAGGAAAAAAGAAAACAAATAGGAACCTGGTTTTGGAGAGGGGGGAGGAAAAGAGAAATTATTTATAGATGGCAATAAAGTAATAATAATTAAGAAATAATGTGCATCTGCTTCCTTCATTGTTTCCTGTGATATTGGTCACGGTGCAGGGAGGGGGTGTGACATAAATCTGTCCAAAAGGACATGGATGGCCAGCAGACAGAGCAGCTGTGACAGATGACATGCCCAGCACAGACACTCAGAGGTGACTCTGCACAAGCCAGCACAGGACATTCAGCACACCCTGCTAGGAGCTGTCTGAACATCAGACCACATCCAACCCAGCTCTGCCTCCTGCAGAGCACAGGAAACCTCCCCTGATTTCTATTTCGCTCACAATTTCAGGGCTTTCACTCTGCACAGCTGGTTTAACACCTTGGGACCCGGCAGGCTGGAGGCTCTGAGCATCTGAAGCCCAAAGTCCCCAAGCCCTGCAGAAACTGCTCCCTGCAGGACACCGGGTCCTCCGGGCACCTGACAGGATGGGGACCAACATTTCCAGGGATCCCGATGCTCTGCTCACATCAACACCACCAGTAATCTCTGAGCCCGATCTCTGGGGTAATTTGAAAATCCCAGAGTGGGTTTTGGGTTTTCTTTTTGTGGTTTGTGTAATTCCCCTCAAGAATTTAAGAGGCAGATCTTAAGTGGAAGCATTTATTAGGCTCGCCGAGCTTTTTTTCCCACCTGAATTACCCTTTGTGAATGTTAATTACGGTCATTACACGGTTTATTGTCTGTCAAACACTCACCTCCATTACCGCGCATCCCCTCAACCAAAAGAAAACCAAATTAAAACAAGATTAAAACAGGTCAGGAGAGACAACAAGGAACACAAAACTGGGTGCCATTTCATAAAGAACTTTTTCCACAGATTCAGATCCCTTCCCCTTTTGCCACACTCCTCATTTCCAAACACTTTCAATCACCTTTCCCTATAAATGTCTTGAAGAGCAGCTCTCCAAGAAGGAGTGTAGTGCTCCTCTGCACGAAGTGGATAAAAACCTCTGGATTCTCTCCTGAGCCCAAATTTTTATCCCAGCCCTTCTTGCAGAGTCACTGAATAAAGCACAAATTACTGGAATCCAAAGTGCTGCCAATGAATTACTGCATTTAGAGTTGAAGGGTGAACTGGGAAAGGGGACAGGGAGAACAGAAACTCTGAGTAAGGGTAAGACACAAATATTTCACACAGAGTTATAGAGATTCTGCTCCTGTTCTGGGGAAGCTGCCACAGAAACGCATATGGCATTCAAATGTCATTTTGCTGGAAAATATTTGGCATTAAAGGACAGCAGGCAGTCAACACTTGAACACACTCACTTAGAAACAAATGGGATTATTTGCAAGAGCATGTGGGGAAAGCACAAGGGGGATGGATTCAAACTGAGAAAGAGCAGGGCTAGATTAGATATCAGGAAAATATTCTTTACTCAGAGGGTGGGGAGGCCCTGGGGTTACCCAGAGCAGCTGTGGCTGCCCCTGGATCCCTGGAAGTGCCCAAGGCCAGGCTGGACACTGGGACTGGGAGCACCTGGGATGGTGGAAGGTGCCCCTGGGTGGAAACAGGTGATTCCTGTTTAGGTCCTTTAGGTCCCTCACAACCAAAAAAATTCTGTGATTCTACGAGCACATCACAGCACAGAAGAATTAATCTGAAGGGGAAAATTCAGGATAGCCAGTTGCATGAAAGCTGATTTGGGACTGTAACAACCACGACACCCAAGGGGGCTCTGAAGGTGAAAGAGAGGATATAAACAGCTCTAAGAAACAAAATGCAAAGCCCTTCCTCTCGCCTTGGCTGCTGCTTCATCACAGATGTGACATCCCCCTCCCTGCTCCTCCTGACACACCAAACCCCCCTGGCACACTCAGTGCCCCTCTCTCCCCTCCCAACACAGTCATCCCTCAATGCTCATGAACTTTAAACACAGGCCAGGCTGAACACTGGGGCTGGGAGCACCCTGGGGCAGTGCAAGGTGTCCCTGCCATGGCAGGGGTGGCACTGGGTGGGATTTAATGTCCCTTCCAAGCCACTGTGTAAAATTGAGGTGGTTCCCTTGCCTGTGTGCCATCACACCTCTTTAAAGCACCTTAGTGTGCACATTGTGAAGTTAGTTTGGAGAATTAAGAAGGGTGTAGTGCCACTTAAAGATTGATGTCAAGTTTGTCATGCAGTCCTGTGGTTTACTGATAACTGTAGTTTCACATACAGCAGGTGTTAACACACAAATAATAAAAATAATTTTAAATGGGCTAGCATGTCCTATGGGCCTTTTAAAAAAATAGTTAATTTGGTACTATATTGACATTCAAAATCCAGTATTCAGAAGTAAAATATCTATTAAACAAGTCGGCTTTGAATTCACAGAAAACCAGCCAAGTCACATCAACAATCTCCACAAAGAGGAATTTTTTCACTTCCTTAAACAATAGTCAGTGCCAGAAACAGCTCCCAGGTTCTGTGACACTGACACAGTGACACTGACACGGTGACACTGACACAAACAGTGACACTGACACAGTGGCACTGACACAGTGACACTGACACAAACAGTGACACTGACACAAACAGTGACACTGACACAGTGACATTGACACAGTCACACTGACACAAACAGTGACACTGAAAGGGTGACACTGACACAGTGACACTGATACAAACAGTGACACTGACACAGTGACACTGACACAGTGACACTGACACAGTGACACTGACACAAACAGTGACACTGACACAGTCACACTGACACAAACAGTGACACTGACAGTGACATTGACACAGTCACACTGACACAAACAGTGACACTGACACAAACAGTGACACTGACACAGTGACACTGACACGGTGACACTGACACAAACAGTGACACTGACACAAACAGTGACACTGACACAGTGACACTGACACCGTGACACTGACACAGTGACACTGACACGGTGACACTGACACAAACAGTGACACTGACACGGTGACACTGACACAGTGACACTGATACAAACAGTGACACTGACACAGTGACACTGACACAGTGACACTGACACAAACAGTCACACTGACACAAACAGTCACACTGACACAGTGACACTGACACAAACAGTGACAGACAAGTGGCCTGGCTGCAGGGAGGAGTGAGCCCAGAGCCAAAGCTCAGCCAGGAGCCAGGCACAGCTCAGGATGCATCCCAGATCCCATCCATCAGCCCCAGGAGCTGCTGAGCCCTGGGAGGAGCCACAAGCAAAGCTCTTCACACTCAGGAGCTAAAAGGGTACAAGTGGAGAGCAGGGAGAAGAGATTTTGAGCTCCAGCACATCAAAGGCTTAGTGACATTGAAGTAATAAGAAATAATGAATATTTAACTCCCAGTTCGTATTAAAAAAGCCTATTAATGTTTTATTTTGTCATCCATAATGGAACAAGAAATTGGGCCAGTGGTCCTTAATGACATCTGTGGTGCAGGAGGAAAACTGCTGGGCCGAAACCGAGGCAGGAGTGGGCAGCTGAGGGCTGTGGCAGCCCCAGAGCAGCACTGCTCTGCACTCTGTGAAAAGTCTGTGAAGGCACAACAGGAGCTCAGGGCACGAGAGGTGGATTGCAAAGCTCAAACCTGACCCTGTCGCTGCAGCCCTTCCCTTTCCCAAATCACTGGGGTGTCTGTAATTAAGGAGATGATCTTGGGCAGGAGGCAGAAATTCAGATTCCAGCTTTGACAGACTTTACATGTGATCTTCCTGAACGTTTCTGTGTCATGAAGCACCTTCTTCCTCCATCTTCTGGACACCTGCTCATGCTCATGCCATTCTCAGGATGGGACCTGAATGTAATCCCTGGAATTCCCATGGATACACAGCTCTGATCAAATAAAATTAAAGTACATTAAATCAGAGCCTGAGAGCACTATTTTAGCCTTATTTTGAGGTGCATTTGTTCCAAATTTGCCAGGAAATCCAGGTTTTTAATTACAAACAACAGGATGCTTGAATCAGCCTTGTATCAGCTCACAACTGTGATCCTGCAAAAATAATGAATTCAACTGTGCAAACCCCAAATAATACGAGTAAGTGCCCAGGGTATTCAGCAAGGTGCAGAGAATAGAACTCTGCACTTTGGAAGACCTGAGCAGGGCACAGCATCTGCTCCTCTGTGGGCACTCAGCTCCTGCCCTCCATGGGCTCCCCAGGGCAGCTGAGGGGACACCAGGACACAGGGGGACACCAGGGACAGTCCCTGCCACTCGGGTTCCTCACACCCTGCTGCTCCCAGGGGTCTGGGGGAGGACACACAGAGGAGCTCCAGCCACAGCTCCAGTCTGCAGGGACTGACAGGAGTGGCAAAGCTCATGCAGTGGAACAGCTGAGATAAAATCCAGGATTCTCCTTCCTGGAGCAGTCAGTGACAGTGACACAGCACAGAGCTCTCCCAGGGATTCCCTCCTCCTGGAAGGGGTCTGACAGGCAGGATAAAGTCACACTGGCAGCACTCATCCTCCTCTCAGTGTCCCCTTCCCTGGCACCACTCATTCCTCTCCAATTCCTCACCCTGATGCCTTCAGTTTTCTCTTTCCTGTATTTCAGGCTCTGTGCTGCCCAGGGGTGCAGCTCTGAGCTCACATTCAGGGTCACTCAGCTCTGCACACAGCAGGGACACAAAACAAATCCTGTTCCTGCTGCACACCAAGGACAACTTTCAGCCCCAAAGCACAAACAAGGGTGGCTGGAGGGAGGAACAAGAAGGATGGGACCTCACAACCTGCAGCTGGAATTGGACAATTAAACCCCAAATGGACCCAAACTGATCAAAGTGTCAGACCTGGTGACCATTTGTCCATTTTGGGACCATTTGGGGTCCATTTTGTGTCCATTTTGTGACCATTTTGGGTCCACCTTGGGTGCAGCCCTGGCCAGGCCCTGTCCTGCCCAAGGTGTGCCCTAAAGCCCTTTCAATAAATCTCTGCTTTATTCTCTGGCTCTGCCCAGTCTGTTCCAGCTCAGCCTTCCCAAGGCATCAACCCAGGGAGTCAAACCCCTCCCTATTCCTCACTCCTGTGGTGCTTTTCCCTCTCTCATCCCATCACAACCCAGACAACAAAACCCTGGGGAGTGCAGGAGTGCAGCACTGTGGATATCCAGGCCCTGGGGCACACCTGGGATCCAGAGAACACTTCTCCCAGTCGAGGGTTCAGCTTCCCTGCTGTAACTCACTCATTTATGACATCCAGGCCCTGCCAGGCAGATCTGCTTTGCATATCCCATCACTTATCAGAGCATTTAGCCACAGCAGCCTCTGGAGAGCACATTATCAAAGATTAGGGACTAATTTGACCAAAGACTTCCCTGGAGAGCAGCAGTGCTGCAGTGCAGGAGGCACAACTGCTGCTTATCCCAAGTGTCAGGGATGAGTAGGGAAAAGGTTAGAGCTTCCTGCTTTGGGTGCTCTCCAGTTTAAACCAGCCACTAATCCCTAATAATTTAATTTATTTGCATTAATGGACCAGGGAGTCAATATTTGAGTTAGCTTATCCCACAAAATAATTTGAAATATTTCTTCTAAATCTGGTTCAATTTCATTTCTTAAAGCACCTTTATTTCACGAGATACCAGGGGCCTAATTAATATTTCATGCTTATTACTTAGGCTCAGCCTCACAATCATCAGCTCCTAAACCCAGCTTCCACAGGACTCTGCTTGGAGGGTTTAATCTTTTGGTATCTGCAGTGCACCTCTGATTTGCAATGAATTTACATCGAGCTGATTTGCTTCTATTCTCATACCTGACCCCTTCTTCTTAATTAAAGGAGAAAAATCAGTTGTGTTGTTGTCTCTGCAGTTGGGGTGTTTATTTCCTCTCCTCCTTCTCACGTTCTTCCTCTGCACTTTCTGCCTACAAGGCACAAAGTACTGAGTGATTTCCAGACACAGAGTTCCTGAATTTAATCTAAATTAAGCCCCACGTCCAATTTGATAACAAATCCCTGCAATGCAAGTATTCACACTTGGTAAATACTGCATGATTGTAATTACAAAGCTGAAAAATCCTAACATGAGAGTGTTGATTAATGCTTCAAAGCAGATTTCCCAGCATTCTGCACATGGAATCCATCTGATTCATCCTATGTGTGATTGCTCTGTTTGGCCTCAGGCTAAAAAATTAAATTTTTCAAACTATTTCTTCCCACTATAAATGTTTCTGCTGGGAAAATTGGCCTCTTTCTTTCTTTCTTTCTCATTCAAAGATCTTTGAATTTAAACCATACAGTCAATAAATACATTTTGAGTTCATTACGTTCTGGGAACACCAAGGTGGTTTTCACTGCACAGACATCATCTCTGAGTGAGAATTGTGACTTTGGGAAGTTGAGTTGCTAAATTTCAAAGGATTCTCCTATAGGAAGAATCAACAAGCAGCCAATTTTATTTTTTCCCTATTCCTTTCCACAGCCTTTTCTCCTGCAAATGAGGAAGAAAAGTACAGCTGGAGATGCACCATTCCTGCTCCCAAATGAGAAAGCTGGCTAAACCAAAGATATATTCAGATTCATTTCCAAGCCTAAGACTGAATAAAATCACCTTTCTGGAGGTGCAGGAGCATCCTTGCCACCTTCCCTGCTGGGCAGGACCTGGATTCCCGTGCCCTCCTTTCCCAGGAATCAGCTCTGAACACGAGGCTGAGCTTCCCAGAGCAAATCTGGGCAGCCTCAGCCCATCCAAGAAGGGTTTGGGATCCTGCACTGCTGATAATTAACATCCCCTCTGAGCTGGAGCATCCCTGCTGACTTCCCTACCAGGAGATGCAGCATTTTAATATTAAACAGCAACAGGGGGGGAAAAAAGAGGGAGGGGATGGGAGAAAAAAAAAGTCAGTTAAATTCTCAAGTTCTGTGCCTGAAGGGGATCAAATCCAGTGTGAAAATATCTGTTTGGCCAGTTATGGCCAGGGCTCTCAGAGCTCAGTGTCAGCTCAGACAGATGAGCTGAATATTCACAAATTCCTCACCCACCACTCAGAAATGACTTTTCTTTAGCCCGGCAAGCAGCAGCTCTGCTGGCAAACTGTGGGGGAAAGTAAAATCCCACCCAAGCAGAGCTTTTCCTGTGCAGATTCCATGGATTTTGGGCAGAGTGTGCCGTGAGGGGGTGAGGAACCCACGGTTTCAGTCACTGCTTTCATCAAATTTCATCTTTTTGCAGCTGCAAAAGCCTGTACAGGGAGAATTAAAGCTTCTCTTATGGAAGCAGGAGTGGAAAAAATCCCAATCACCCCAATGCTCATGGAAAATAAGGTGAATTCTATTAGGAAAGTCAAATCCATGGGCACTAAAATTCCCTCCTCGGTGGTATTTCCACAGATAGATGGGAAAAATTCATTGATCTAATGCACAAAATTATTGTCATTAATATGAAAACTTAAACATGCCAATGTGGTCTATTCAAAAGCTTTATCCTACTGCCATTCCTGTGGAGAATATTTATCCTGTTACTCCTTTGGTGAAACGTCAGCAGAGTTCTGAGCAGAAAGGAAAACTGGAGGGCTGATTAAACCACATTTAAACCACGAGAACACGCAAAACTGAGTATTTTCCAGGATCATTAAAATAAACCTTAATTACAGAAGCCGGGTTTATCAGTGCCATCCAATGTCACAACACTTCAAGGCAGGTGATGAGGAGAAAAAGGCAAAACTCCCCAACAACTGCATCCAGCAGCAGAGCAGCACCTGCATTATTCATCATCAGTCGTGCAGTGACAGATCCAAAATAATTAGTATTATTCACATTAACTTGTGCAATTCCCCTGCCTAAAGAGAAGCCATAAAGAAATGTAAAGTAATTATAAAGGAGAAATGCTCTGGATGGGCTGGGAAATTCTGGTGGAGCAAAGCTTCAAGGGAGAAGGAAGAACTGGAGGAAGAACTAAACTTGGTAATAATGTGGAGTGGCAAAAAAGAAAAAAGCAGTTGGCAAAGGAGAAAAGTAAATGAATTGAAAATTGTGGTGGGTACCTTACAGATTAGGGAAACCTGTGATTTTTGCAGCAAAAAGGGGAAAAAATGAAAGGGAAACAACAAAGAAGTAGAAAGGAGACAAAAAATAACACTGGAGAAGAAACAGAAAAGAAACAAAAATCAACAAGATATAAAAGAGGATATAGAAAATATTAAAAATTATATATTTTAATTATGTTCTTTTAGTCTGAGCTTTCATGACAAAAAGCTAAGACAGAGTCCTATTAAATGTGGCACAGAAACCTGGAATGGTTTGGATTGGAACAGATCTTAAAGCTCATCCAGTGCCACCCCTGCCATGGCAGGGACACCTCCCAGTGTCCCAGGCTGCTCCAAACCTCTTCCAGCCTGGCCTTGGGCACTGCCAGGGATCCAGGGGCAGCCACAGCTGCTCTGGGCACCCTGTGCCAGGGTCTCCCACCCTCACAGGGAGGAATTCCTCCCCAATACCCCATTAACCCTCTTCTCTTCCAGTCTGAAGCATTTCCCCTTGTCCTACCACTATTTTTTTCCTGATGAAAATCAGAAACTTTTATCCCTACAAGGCACCCTGTCTGAAAAAGAAAATAATTGCCATTTGCTTACTGTCCATATAGAGCCAAAGGCAGAATCACCACTAAGGTAACATCAAAGTCAGCAAGAGATTCCAGCAGAGTCTGACTCTCACCTCCAGAAGGAATTGCAAGAAACTCCAGCACGGTTTGGATAAATCTTCACAATCTGGAAGGGCACTGCCTCGATGTGCAGCTGTCCCCATTTACTACAGAGACAGAAAGAAGCTGCTTTCCCTCAGAAGGAGCCAGAAAGATGAAAAAAAAAAAAAAAAAAAACAAAACAAAACTGCCAGGCAAAACCTGGCACATCCCAGAGCAGCCAAAGCTGGAGCTCATTAGCCGGGAGCGCCTGCACAGCCCTGGGGACTGCACCTCCTCCTGCCAGCTGGGAGTGTTCAACCTTCCAAATGGTTGTGGTAGGACATCTAAAAATCCAGGCAGTGCTGAAGAGAATCTGATTTCCAGCAGAGGAAGTCAAGAGTTTTCTGAAAGGTCCCCACAAAAAGCACCTGAATCTGAGTTTTTCAAAGCTCAAATGTATCAGAGGCACACTCAGCAAAGGAAACTCAGTGCATCTGGCCAGCAAACATCTGGCTAAAAATCTCATTCCTCTCTGACCCAGAAGACACAAGAGGTAAAAGGAATTGTTCCAGTAAAGGTTGTTTTAGATCTGTTTTAAGAAGCAGAGAGCACCAGGCACTTGAGAATACACTCAGCGCTGCCCAGCAGCTCTGAGGGGACATCAGGCACAGCTGAGAGATTGAGAAAGCTGGGTTTGTTAAGAGACAGAAGGAAAGAGAAAGAATTCATAAACAGCAACAACAAAACCCACGAAACATCTGGGTTAAGACCAGAATTCAGAAGTCCTGCCTTTATAGACAAAAATCCTGATCTTACACGACATGTGCAACAACCACGGCTCCGAGCTGCACAACAGCAGAGACAAAGAGAAGGTGGGGAGACAGACAAAACCCAAAAAACACCAACTCAGTCTCGTGGGAACACATCACAGACATCTCCCCAAAGTGCTCTGACACCACCACAACTCCCAGACCCTGCCCTGCACACCATGAACCACACAACATCTCCCATCTGCCCCTTTCTGGTGACACCAGCCACCAACCAGCCATGAGACCCCCAAACCAGTTCAGAAATTCCAGACCTTCCCGGGGTAGTCTCTGTGCTCCTCCTCCTCACTGCTCTGGGTGGCTTTGGGACCTCTCTTGTCCCCTCATGCTCCTCCTGGGTTGATGCCACCTCCTTTCCTCCAGGATTTCCGCTGCCTCTGCCCCCCCAGAGCCAAGGAACCCGGACAATTCCAGGGAATTTAACCTGAAATGCTCTGCAGATGCACTGAGTGGCCATTTAAGCAGTGACTCATCTTCTCTGGGAGCCTTTTAAGGAACGGGGCTGGCACATTTTCAAGGCGTGTTTCTTAATCCCGAGTTTTGCAATTTGCAGGGTGACACATCCCCGAGCTGGCAATGTGGATCAGATGGCAGCAGAACCACATTTATCAGGGGAAGAGCGTTTAGCACCAGATTTTCCTGGATGTGGCACTTGCAAAGGGCAATCCTAAAATATCTGAGTTTGTCCTTCTGCCCTACCTCAATTAACTCCTCTTTTAAAGGGAGTCAGCTGAACTTGGCCAAGAGAGACACAAATTCTGTCACAGCTGAGAAATGATATTTTAAATATTTTTTTAATTAATTTCTCAACTCGGCTCATTTCTGTCTCTGACTCTCTCAGAGCTATCTAAAACTTTTCAAAGATTTTTCTTTTCTTTTTTTGTTGTTTGTTTTGGGTTTTTGTGGGGTTTTTTTTTGCAATTACCAGCATCCTGTCCCCTACACCTGCCTTCAATTTCTGGGGGGCTTCTGTTAAGATCAGCTTATCAATAAATTTTATTTAAATTAATAAAATATTTTTTAAAATAATTAATTAAAATTAAATTAATTTATAAATTACTGAAAGTACCATGAAAATCTGAGTAATTAGTGTGTAAATAATTAACACTCAGGTAAGATCACTTCCAGCAAGTCCATCCTAGGCTATGAAGGTCACTCACACAATTTCTCTTAGATCATGATGAAATATTTCTACATCTTCATTTTTCCACCCTGAACCTGCAAATTACAGGAGGGTGTCAGGATTCACCAGAAGACCCTGCACCAATTTATGACGTATGCCACCTTTTTTATCATCAATCACATTTCCAAACAGTAAGTTATTTTTGATTATTCTGATTTTTCTAGCAGAAGTCAGTGTGCACCTGCCTTTGCTACGTCACCAAGCTGCTGCCTCTCTGCAACTTCCTGGTGAGATAAAAGCCTGGAAGTACTTTTATCCATCTTTTCAATGGATTGCAGATGGGTGAAAGTGGCAGACTTGGAGACAAAAAAAAACACCCAACCCAACTGAGTCACAGAAATCTGATGATTCATCCAAACCCATGGGAAGAGGGATGAAAGAGATCTGCTCCCATATCTTGCTGTAAAACAAGTAAATAATACCCAGGGCATCCAGGTCACTAATTTGGACAACTCAGCAGGGAGCTGGACAAGCTCCTCCACAGAAACAGTCACAAATTAACAATGCCTAATCACTAATTAAGCTAATTCCTTATGTTAGATTTCTCAATGAAATGAGGTACGATGGAAATCTGGAGAGATTAACACCAAAATAATATTCCTGAATTATTCCCTGCCCGGTAATGGAGCAGGGATGAACACCAGCTCAGTCCCTAAGGACCTGGGTGCCAGCCTGGGCTCTGGATGCCAGAGCTCCTCCCTGAGCACATGGAACACAACATTTATTCCTTCTACACATAAATACACGTCTGTGGTCTGTAAAGGACACTTAACTCACAGCAAGGTGTAGAAGCAGTGATATTAATCAGATATTTTAAGACTGAAAATCTCTGTTCTTTGCAGTTCTGCCACTCTACAGCAAAACACTCCCTTACCCTTTCACACACACAGAAAAAAACCCAAACAATTCCTTCAAGACATGATCCTTTTCTTGATGTATTTCACAGAATCACAGAATTTCTAGGTTGGAAGAGACCTTCAAGATCATCAAGTCCAACCCAGCTCTAACACCTCAACTAGACCATGGCACCGAGTGCCACATCCAGTTTTTCCTTAAACACATCCAGGGATGGTGACTCCACCACCTCCCTGGGCAGACCATTCCAGAACTTTATCACTCTTTCTGTGAAAAACTTTTCCCTAATATCCAACCTATATTTACCTTGGCAGCTTGAGGCTGTGTCCTCTCCTTCTGTCAGTGCTGCCTGGAGAAAGAAACCAACCCCACCTGATACAGCCACCCTTCAGGGAGTTGTAGAGAGTGGTAAGGTTTCTCCCCAAATAGTGGCACAACACTCCTTTGCTGCCTTGTGGCACCATCATCCTCCCTCATCAGCACCCAGACCTTGGTTCTTGCCTCCTCTGGGATCCAGAGGGGCACTTTTCCCTCAGACACAGCTCGAAATTCCAGCTCACCCCTTCTGCAAGTGGGAGAATGACTTTGAAGTGAACCAGTGCCACGAGAAACCCAAGCTCAGGTTAATCCTAATACCAGGCAACCTTCCCTCACTGATCTTTAATACTCCCTGCAAGAAGGGAAAATAAAGTTTCAGGGCTGGCCATTGCCAGCAATCCTCGGGGAGTCCAAAAGGCTACAGCTTGTGACGGGAGCTTCAAAAAAACCTGTCAAAAGCATCAGCAGCCCTGAGGGAGATGAATGTCCACGTTCCAGCCCCTGGGCTGAAGAAATCCTTGGATGAGTGGCATCAAGAACTGCTCTTTGTTGCAAAGCAAGTAACGGGTTTTGCCAGTGCTGTCAGAATTTGTGGCTGTTTTGGAGTTCTACGAGTGCCTCGGCAAATATGGAAGTCTTTGGTAAAGCCACTGCTTCACAACAAAATGTTACCAAAAGTAAAAATGTCTCTGTTATCATCTTCATGATGAAATTATCATTTATTCAGTGCCAGGCTGGGCTTTCAGAGTTTTACTGGAAAGTGCTGAATTATCCAGTCTCTATCGCATCCTCAGCCCCCAGCCCTGGGGACGGGATGGCAGCAGACAGAAGTGTTGGGAGACCCCCAAAAACAGCCCTTCCCCAGGAAGCCACCACCATTCTCAAAGATAAAACCTCAAATATAAACCCTTCAGGGAGAGATGAAAATCCTGTGTGGTGAGGAGGAGTTTGGCAAAAAACTGCACATCTTGACTGGTGGTTATAATGTTGTTATAATGTTGAAATGGACTGGATCCATGAGAACTGGGGGCTTTTTGTCCTTTTTTCTTGGTTGGTGGTTTTTTTTTTTTTTTTTTTTTTTTTTTTTTTTTTTTTTTTTTTTCCCCCTTGGCAAAGAGGGAAAAAAAAAAAAAAAGAGAAATGCTCTTTTCTGGGACAGCTTGCTGAGGAAATGAGGCTCCTTACACTTGTGCAGCCTGTCCCAGCTATCCAAACCCCTCCATCACTGGCAAGCAGGGGAGCTGTGACAGAAAGACAATCCAGCCAGTGCTTCTACTGAGGAAAAAAGACATTGCAAATTCAGTTTGAGAGCAGCTGAGCTGCATGTGCTGGCAGCTCAGGCAGGCTGTGCAGAACACGGGCTGTGAGTAACCCAGGAGTATCTCCTGAGGAGGCACCAGCTCTGCCCCGTGCAGGGACTGGGGATGTCAGGCAGCAGGAAACCAGCACAGCCTTTTAGGTTCACAGGTTACAGAATATCTTTGTTTCTGTTAAGAAAGGCTCGATTTTTAATTACCTGGAGAGAATTGCTTTCCCTGTTATTTTGTGCTCTAGGGTTGTTATTAACTTTTTAACATAAATCTGCATTGTAGAACTGTAAACCCGAGTTGGTTAATGAAAACAACCACCCTGTGGGGACACACACAGCAGCTCAACAGATGATCAAAAAGCCTTTTTTTTGCATCATTAATCTGCGGGATTTCATGAAAGAATTAAGAAAAATAAGCATTTCTCTAACGCGGGCACGAAGCATCCTTGAAAACATCAATCCCTCCCCCAAAACCAGTTTGCCCAGAACCACTGCACAGCAACAAAGAGTCCCTCAAGCCCGAAATGAAATCATTAAGCAGCGAGAACTTGGTGGAGAGCTCTCCTTGCCCAGTGGAAGAGGTTTCACAGCCCTGGTGTCTCGTTCATTAACTCCCAAATGAGGGATGATGAGAGCAGACAGTGTCCCTTTGTCTCCCGGCTGAGTCCCTCGTTAGTGGGTGTCCCCTCACCCCTGGCCCCGAGACACAACTTGTGCTGTGACCACAGAGACCTCGTGGGCAGCTCCAGCCAACGCCAGAAAGGATCCTGGTTATTCCTCAGCAGCCTCTTCCCAGGGAAAAACAAAATCCCTCCTGGCCCCATCCCCTTCCAGCAGCCCCTCTCCCACAGCCAGCAGAGCTCCAGCCCACGCAGGGATCCACCCAGGATTCCTCCTGAAGCTTCTCTCAGGTGTCAGGCAGCAGATTCCAGGGAAAAGCCTTTGGAAAAGCTGTGGCTGTTCAATCTAAAGAGTGATAAACACCCAAGTCCTTGAATTTAACAGCACTCAGGGGTGACTCTTCCTAAATGTATATATGTGAATAATTCCCTTGCAATGAACTCCTGTGGCAATGGCTTTGCCCTTCCTGCTAATGCTGATAAATTCCATCCAAATCATTCCAGGCACGGAATAGCCCCTGTCCTGTACTTACCCTTAGCCCTGTGCAGGGCCAGAGGAACTACACAGAGGGGGAAAGGTGCACCAGGCAAATAACTCACAGCCCTGCTTTGTCATCCTCAGACACAACCAAAGATTTTGGTTTTGGCAGGATAAAAATTGCTAAGCTTGGCATGGAAGTGTTAAGAAGAAATTGATTTTTTTTTTTCAAATGGAGTAGTGAGGAAATATGCAAAGTGAGAATTCTCCAAGAGATATGTGCCTGCTTGGAAATCCTATTTCCAGGCAGCCACGGGAGATGGTGCAGCCAAATAAACAGATTAAAACCCACGGGCTGTCGGTAGAACTGAACAACGATCCATCTCAGAGCTGCTCAGGAATAACTTCCGCAGCAGCAATTTATGATGTGGCCTGACAGGAAGGGTTTGGAGGGAACATGTCAAGAGCTCAGCAGCACTTGAAGAAAACCCCCAAGACATTTGTCACGTCTCTGTCAGGCCCGACTGGGGTGAGGCGCTCCGTCAGGAGACAGCAGCTTTGACAAACAGGAGCTGCAATGACTTTCCAGCCTCCTGCTGCTGCCAGGTGCTGGGTTGGGGTGGGCAGGGTACCATCCTGGGAGTCTCCTCAGCCCACAGGTGTGGCACAGAAAGCAGGGATCCCTCCCGGGCATCCCTACGGAGCCGTGAATGCCGGGGTGGGGAGAGGAGCGAACGGCAGCTTGTGTGAGCCTGTCCTTGTCACAGACGGGACAGACAGACACTGCACCCAACACAGGGCTGGGGACAGCAGGGCAGGGCTGGGGACAGCAGGGCAGGGCTGGGGACAGCAGGGCAGGGCTGCTGCTGCCCAGAGCTGGCATGTCCCCAGGGCAGGGAGGGAATGGCCAATGCCACCTCTGCCCTGGCTGGAGATGAGCGGTTGGGTTGTTCTTTCCTGTTCTTTTCCTTTCAGCTCAGGGAATCCCATCGGGATCAGGAACCCAGGAGGGATCAGAGTGTCAGGACTGGGACCCAGACTGTCAGGAACCAAGGCAGCTCCTCTACACCCACCCCAGCCACTGCTGCCTGCAGATGGAATACTGGCAGTGCCAACAGAACCCCATCTGCTCATGGTCGCTTTTTGGACCTCCTGAGTTACCACAACTTCAGAGAAAACTGCAATTCTAATTTCTAGACTGATCATCTTCCTATTTTTTCTTAACTTAATATTTTACCTGATAAGGGGAAAAAATCATATAAATTTTGTGGGGTGTTTGTTTGTTTTTTTTTCCTTATTCTTCAACTGACATTTCTGGGTTTGCCCCACTGACTTTGTTAGGGCTCTTTTATTTACCTGAACTGGCTTCCAAAATAAATGCCATTGGTAAATTAATTCTGTAATCCTCCTTACATCACAGGATGCAGATCTGCACACATAGAATTTGCTGATCTACCCTTTTGCTATTAATTCTTACATTTTTAATCACTTTCCATTCTCTGTCAAATAATGAATCTAGAAAATAATCCAACAGTAGCTCAGTCACCTTCAGAAAATGAATTTATATTTCCATTTTCTGAAGGGTACTGTGTTGTTTCTTTGCTTTTAAATTATTTCCTTTATTCCAAAGCACAGGACTGAAGGTACTTTAATATCACATCTGTCCCAGAAGTCCCTAAGTGGAAGGTGGCATTGCAGAAAAGAGGAATATTCTTCATAGCAGAATGAAATACATTAATGTTCCAAATCTGCAGGGGCAGGACTTGGAATAAACTATTGAAGCATAACAAAAAAACAGGCTGCAGTTTTTTTGAGAGGATCTCTGAATGTGTGGTTTATCACTCTTTTTAAATACATTTATCATATTTACCACGTATTTATTATTCCAATTAGCCTTTTGCCAGTGTCATGAGAAACAGTGCAGTGCTCCCAAGCTCTAAAAATCCCAGTGCACACCGAGATGGGTGAGATTTCCAGTTTAACCCTTCCCACCCCTCTAAGGCCTCTGTGTTGGATGCTTGAGCTGCCCAAAACCAACTCTTCCTGCTCCTGCTGCTGCTGTTAAACTGGATTTGCTCCACTCAGAGTGGCTGACCTGGACCTGAGTGAGGATCAGACACCAGGACAGCAAAAAAGGGCAGGAAATGCAACAGGAGAACATAACCACACCTGCAGTGCACTTGTAAAAATAAAAAATAAAGCTGCCTGGTTATCGTGGGGCGGGTGAGTAATGCAGAAATGTGGATCTTCAGGTCTTCCAATCCAACTAATGAAGACTAATTAAGCAATAAGAAGTCGTTCATATAAATCCTAATGAGTTTTTCTAACCCTTCAGTAGTTGGATTAACCATAATTAATCAGAAAAAAATAAAGATGGTCACTTACAAAAGAACCTTTTATTTTTGGTGAGAAGATCCCTTCTTCCTACCTTGCCTGCAAAAAGGGATTGTAAAGGTAAAGAGCATTAGACCATTATCTACCTGAGAAAGAACTGCAGATCACAAAAGGTTGGCATTTTCTACATCCTTTTAAACCACTTTCTTCACAAAAATATGTTTTACAGTGACCAGACCCCCAAGAGAATTAATTTTAACTTGGAGCTTGGACCACAATCTGAGCAGAGAGCTGAGGACTGTGTGGGTAAGATACAGCTGGACAAGTCATTAAGGGTTAAATTCCTTCTGAAATGCTTCTGAATCTGCTGAAGTTCTCTATGAACTACCAGGAATTAGTTTTTAGCATTCTCTGGGAATGACTGAGGGCAAGAGATGGTCAAACAGAGCAGCTATTTTTACAAATGGGGAAAAGGAGGTCTCCATGTGCCTAAATTCAGATCACTGGAAGATGCAGGAACAAATGAATAAACAATTAAATTATAAGCGCCTCCAGGAATATAAAGTGAGCATAAACTGCCAAGATGTGAGGTTCCAATCATGTCAACCCAATCTCTCCTTTTTTTCTTTTTTTTTTCTTTTGTAATCAGGATAATTACCCTATCACAGGAGGGAATTAGCTGTGATAGACTTTGAATAGACAAACAGAGTATGTTTGTCACAGTAAGGTCCATTGAAAAACTTGTGAGTTTACACTGACAATAAACACACTCAAAGATTATTTTTGTCTGTCCACTCCCAAATTGAGGGCCCACACGAGCAAACCTGCAGAGGTTTTTGACTTGGCCCCTTATTTTCATGAGTGTGAGGGACTCACCAGGAGCCTAAAGGACAACACTGATGGTGAAAAACAACCTGAAATAATGAAGATAATTTAATAAAAAGATATTCAAAGTCCTGCTTATTTGGGTAATAACCAAGGGCAAGCTTTAAAATATGGTGGGTTGTTTTTCAGACAGGCAGTGGGAAGAGAGGTTGGAAAGGATAAAACCCGAGCGTGAGTCAGCAAGGAGAGGCTGCTGCCAGACACGAGTGGTGTTTGGGGAAATATTACCAGATGTTAACCACGGGACACAGGAGGTAATTATCCACGTGAGATTCAGGGAACATGACCTAGAAAGGAGGATGTTTGCTCACTCCATCAAGAGAGAGGGCTGGAAAAGGGGCATGGCAGCAATATTCCAGCACATGACAGGGTTTAATTAAGAAGGCTCCAATCAGCTGCACTTTGGGAACAGCACCAGTGGCTGCCTTAATTCACTGAGAGGGAAATTGAGGACAGATAGTATGGAAAGCTGTCTGAGCTATACAGTTAATTATTTTCATAAATTATCTCCAAGAAAGCTGCTGTGACCCATTGCTGGGAGCTTCTAAAATGACCTTGACAAGACAACGTTGACCCCTTAAAATTTGTGCCAGATTTGCATTCTACTCCTTGTTTTTCAGTGTCGAAACCCAATAAATAACATCTTATAAAATGTTATTATCTCCTCTGGAACAAAACCATTTAATTTGGCACAACTGGCTGCTGCAGCACCAGCCTTGCAATGTCTTCCTTTTCAAATTCATGTTGGGTACCTTCAATCCAGCTCAGCTACGGACAATAAGTTGTCCATACCTGAGAGTTCCCAAAGCATCTCCCCCTAAAGGCATCTCTTCGTCCCAGTGCTCCCAGTTTTATCTTTTCCAAACAAACACAGTGACATCAAACCAAACTAGGAAAAGCTCCCTTGTTACACTCTTAGCACTCCTGTGTACATTGGGTTTTTAACGTGATCTTCTCCATATTATCCTCAGGGAAAAGCCTTCAGCAGCACAGGGGTGGCATGCTATAAACTTCCTTCACTGTGATGTTTTTATTACATATTCTTACTCATTTTTCCTTCATTTTCCATAGATTTGTTGGTCCCATATAGCACTTTGCAGTAAAGCTGATTTCAGCATCCAAGCAGAATTTTATACTTCAATTTACTGAAGTAACAGTAATGCTGAATTTAACTTTGTATTTTTATGTGATTTTATTAACTCGTTTATATAAAACTGGATTACTCTCTATTACCAATCTATTTTCTCTGTGTCTACAAGTATCTTGTAATACAGCAGATAAATCTGAAATAATAGGAATAACAAAAGTACTATTGTGCACAATTATGGCTTGTAGCACCCCAAATCAGACATCATTAGTAACAAATGATGATATTATATAAAAGAAATACCATCTGAAACCCGATTTTACACGGCATATTAAAGACTTGATGGCTCAGGAGATGGGTAATAGAATAAAAAGCCTTTTATCTCAAGGTCATCAATTCAAATCCAAGTCAGACTGATAGCAACTGAAAGCCATTTGATGAGAGTGCTAATGAGCCCCGGGCTGGTTACTGGAAATTTAAGAACACCCCGGTATTCTGCTGCCCTGAGAGGGAAGTCGGGGAGGTTTGGAGGAGCAGGTCCAGCCCAGCAGGCAGAGCTGTGCTTCCCTCGTTATCCACTGCTATAGGAAACGGGCTGCAATGAGGTTTGTGAAAAACGACGTTTCACGTTTTTATATTAATTTATAGGTTTAATAAAAATAAAATAAAATAGAATAAAAATAGACAGTTGGGAGACAGAAAAAGCAAGGTTTCTCAGCTGAGGGTGCAGAACCGACACATCGCGCATTTCAGGTTTCTTGGTATTTAAGGGTCTTTGGTATTACATATTTAAATGAGCTAATACATATTTAAATATTCACTTCGGTCTTAAGACTCCCCTAAGTATACAATTTATCTGTAAAATTCCATGTAGTCTGGGCAGGTTGTAAATCTGTCTTTCAAAGATCCCACTCTGAAAAGACTTGATGTTCCTTATCAGTTTTTTTGGCGTCTGGGTGTCCAAAGTAGATGCCACTAATCCTTCTCAGCCATAAAGTTTTAATTGCCCCTCATCAGTCACAGGAATGTTGGGCCTCCTTTCTGTTTTCTATCTATCTTACAGGTTAAAAAAATACAACCCCCATCTCTTACTTTGTTACAATTAGGAAATATACCTTCATTACATTTTTAAATTCTACAAATAAAAGAAAATACTCTTACATTATATGTATAGCATTCATGTCAATATTTGCGAAAAGCCAACTCCAAATTATCCATTTATAACAGGTTCGATGAGAGATTTCTGGAGACAGGGATGCTCTCAGGACACGGGGTTTATTGGTCGTGGGGACAGGCAACCTGATCAGCACCGGCTGAAGCGTGGTCCTCCAGAGGTCTGGAGGAAGGGAAGGGAAGGGAAGGGAAGGGAAGGGAAGGGAAGGGAAGGAAGGGAAGGGAAGGGAAGGGAAGGGAAGGGAAGGGAAGGGAAGGGAAGGGAAGGGAAGGGAAGGGAAGGGAAGGGAAGGGAAGGGAAGGGAGCCCCAGAAGGGAAGGTCTGAGAGCCCGAATTTCTTGTTACATTACATTTTATCTCTTTCTATGCTGAATATTCTGGTTAGCACCAACCAGGATACAAAACCTACAGAACTCACATACAGCCTATGAGAACTACTACATTACCATACTGCTCTACATACTAAAAACCTGGAAAACCACCTTTTTCCTGCTACCTGGCAGGGCCCAACACCCTTTTGCATCCCTTTGTCTGGGGAGGAGTATTGCTCAATTACCAGGGCCCTGGCCTTCAGCTAACTTAATCACCATCTTCCTGCTTAGCATTCTATGGCTCAAATCTTGCTTTTAACTCTATCTCTCCTGCAGGTTTTACACTCTTAGAATCTTTCACCAATAAATCATCTCTGCAGGGCCTTCCTGCTTCATCCTCTCCAACACACTGCCAGCCCCGGGCCAGCCCTGCTCCAGAATTCACCAGGATTCACTGCTGAGCCTTTATTGCTGGGAAGGCTGAGGAAGAGGATTGTACCTGCAGCACCCCGAGTGACCACTTCAAACGATGCAGAGACAACGCTCCTCCGAGCTGTAACAATCCCAGGTGTTAATGCATCACTTTGGCTTGATATCTCACTGTTTTCCCGGCATGGATCAGATCATGTGCCAAAGCAAACCAGTGCAGGGAGAGAAAAAGAATCCCTGTGCAAACTCCAGCAACTGTTCAGCTGCTCTGACACCAGCCAGCAAATAAAGCAGAGGAGATATTGCGTGGCTTGACAAGCAAACTCAAAATATCCTCTGATAAAATCCCTGGAATAATTTCCTTTGTTCTGGTATAATACCTGCACAACTCTTTGTTGGCTCTGGTATTAACATGATGTAAAGGGCTGATAAGAACCCCATTGATGTCGTCCTTTTTTATGCTGAATGAGATTTTTATTAAAAATACCCTTCCAATAAAAGGAACAGAACACTAGAGATGAATTTTCAATTATTTTCAAATTAAAAAAAAAAAAAAAAAGAGAAAAGCATCCCAGAAGGAATTTGCTTTCATGTCTTTCCTAGGCAAAGCTCAGTGTTAAATCAACACCTACAAATACCTGCTTGCAGGTGTAACTGAGGACACAGAGAAGCACCAGTGTGACAGAATCATTACAAACTCAGCAACCTGGGCTGGTGGAAAATGTCCTTGCCCATGGCTGGGGTTGGAATGAGATGATCTTTGAGGTCCCTTCAAACCCAAACCATTCCATGATTCTGCAGGAACAGGACGAGTGTTCCCCACAGTCTCTGGAGGCCACAGATTCCTTTTTGAACCTCCCCAGGTCCCTTTCAGCCTTAATTCTTTCAAGATGCTAAAAATCAGCCACCTCATGGCTGATGTAAACTCCATCTTCAGCAGTGCCTGGGTTTAGAGGAGCAGGTTTGGGCTTCAGAAGTGAATAATGGATTAATTGTAAAGGTACCCAGGTGCCTAAAGATGCATTTTACAACCAGCTTTGGCTTACCATGTCTGGAAAATCAATTCCCTTAATTCAATTTTTTCCCCAGTGTAACAGCCATTAAAAACTCAGCCCTTACCCAGGGGAGACTGCAGAAATCCCCAAACTCTCACTTTTCTGCTGTCTAGAGATGCAGCACCCACAATCCCTCAACTAAAACCCTATGGATGCCTCTTCCTTCAGGGCTGAACTTGATAACTTATTCCTAAATCCTGATAATTTCATATTTATAATAGTGGGAACAAAACCTTTGCATTCATGGAAGCTCCCCAGATAGAATCCCAGACTGGATTGGGTTGGGAAGGGACCTTAAATCCCAACTCATTCCACCCCTGCCATGGGCAGGGACACCTCCCACTGCCCCAGGCTGCTCCAAACCCCATCCAGCCTGGCCTTGGGCACTGCCAGGGATCTGCTGCTCTGGGCACCCTGTGCCAGCCCTGCCCACTCTAACAGGGAAGTATTTCTTCCTAATATTTGATCTAAACCTCCCCTCTCTCAGTTTCATATAAATTTTGCATCCCACATCAGCCCAAGATGTTCACCTCTGGTGCAGCTGTGCAGCCTCCAGCACCGGATTGCCAATTTTCCCCCTTCCAAGTGCTCAGGGTTTACCCATTCTGATTACCTGAGGTTAAAACTAGAACTTCCTCCCTCAGCTTACAGCACCACATGGCCCAACTTACTGCATGTCTATCCAGCAAACTACCTGTCAAAAATACAGAAATGTGGGTTTGAGTGGATTTTGGAGTGTGGAAAAATCCCAAATCCATCAGTAAAGGTCATTAGCTCATGTGACACAACTCACTGAAGTCAATTTTCAAGGAGAAGCGTGTGACAAGCTGACTGGAGGAATTCTCCTTTAATGCATTATTAATTCATTTATTATTACAGTTATTATAATCTTTATGCAGGGCACTGAAGTTTAATTTGTTCTCTATGAGCTAATCTTTTTAATGAGCCCTTTCTTCTCCTCAGGATGGGAGCTTCCTCAACCACTTATGGAGCTTTTAAGCAAGAGGAGAATGACAGGACCATGTACCCTCCTCATAAACACAGCCTCACATATCATGCCCTGAAATTGAAATGAAAATGAACGATTACCAACTTTCCCACTGCCAAATATCTTTTAAAAGGTAACAGATTCACCAATAATGCTCTAAATATAGGGAGTTCATCACACAATGGAATCTTAATTACACTTCCCCTCTCTGACAAAGAGGAGAAATACATTAAAATAAAAAAAGCCCCTGTGTGAGTAAGTGCAGTTATTTGTGGGGCAGCACAGATTAACTCCAGTCTGGAGCCCGATCTGAATGGCTCTGGGTTCATTCTCTGGTCACTCAGGGCAAGGAGGTCACCAGGCTGAGCCCTGCCCTGAGAAAAGCGTTCAGTCAGAGAGGAAACAGCACAAAAACACCCAAGTGGGTGGCTTGAGTTGGGATCCAAAGGGAGGAAACGCTCCAATTCCAAACATCCACACTGCAGGCACAGCCAGGCTCCAGCTCTGAAGGCTGCAGCACTTTAGGTGTTCAAAAACCGTGTGGGTGTGGCACTTGGGGACAAGGGGACATGGGTTTGATGGCCCTAAAGGTCTTTTCCAACCTAAATGGTTCTGTGGTTCCGTGCAGGAAACTGCTCAAGTCTGCACTTGGAATGTTGTACCTGCATTTCCAGTGCTCCTCCCTGGAAATGGAACAGCTCAGCCCATGGGACACCCTCCCAGAGAGAAGGTTTGGGGGACAAAAGGTGGGAGATTCTGGAGGTGTGCAAAAGGAAACAACACAGATTGACCCCCAAGAAAAACAGAGGAAATCCTTCTGGAGAAGGTTTGGGGGATAAAAGGTTGAAGATTCTGGAGGGCAAGAAGAAACAACCCAGACTGACCCCCAAGAAAAACAGAGTAAATTTTTCTTCTTTTTCATTCATACCCCCAAACCAGCCAGCCTTCCATAGCAGCCTTTTCCAGCTGGATGGTCTTGAAAGAGGGAAAGTTCATCAGCTAGCTCACAAACACACAAGGAAGTTCAGCTTTTCAGGTCAGAGGTGCTCCCACAATGAGATAAATGAAACTATAACCAGATTTTATGGAGATCTGGACTTACACAGCAGCTGGATCCCACTGCCTGCCTGATTAGCTGGGGTTAATCAGAAATTAGTAAATTATTTTCTAGTTGGAACAATTGCTGACTGTAATGGAAAAAATCCATTTATCAGTGGGTATACAAAAAGAATTAAAAGAAAAATAAATCCTAAGAACATTTAAACACTATTCAGACAAGCTACATTTTGCCAATAACTTTCCCATTCTGGTTTTCACAGACCACAAAAGTTCACAAAATGAAATTCTGCAGTAATCAAGGCCAGCTCAGAACACAAAATCCTAAAAATGGCATCTCAAAAGGAAGCTGTGGTGCAAATAATTCCCATTACAGGCAAAGCTTTCACCTTGAAGCTCCTGTTAATAAAAGTTCGTGAGAAATGCATTTATTGGTAGCTGAGACTCCCCTTTCAGCAGCCACAAACAGAAAGAAAACAGAATTACAGGATATTTGGGTTCTTTTCTCCTGAACAGGATTTAAAAATAGTTAATAGACAGAACCCCCTTGCCAGTGTGATTATTTCCTCCAGGCACATCTCCCTGCAGGAAGGGTCCATGGGCACTAAAATCCCATGGAAACAAACTGTCCTGGAGAAGCCCAAGCCATAAATAACTCCAGGGCTCCAAAGCCTTTTTTTTTCCCCTGATGAACAGTTGTTGGCAGTGCCACCATGAAGGCCCAGCTCTTCCGCTATTTCTCTTCAACTTTTAGGAAATCCAAGGGAATCCATCCAGCCCCTCCCTGCCCTGCTGGCCACCAGCAGCTGCTGGAGAGCAGAATGGGACACTGACCTTGAAATAATCAGGGTGGAATGGTCACAGCACCTTTTTCTCCAGAACTGAGAGGGGTTTTTTTAAATGTAAAATCACGATTTCCTCAGCAATTAGTTGCTACAACAGGATAAAGCCTGGCTTAGGGCTCAGCCCCACACAACAATAACAAATGAATGTTTGCTTGAGCTGCAGAAAGAGAAGACAAACAAGCTCCGTCTGACCCGGGAGCTGTCAGGCTCTGAAGGCATGTCGACATCCTCCAGGGAATTAAAATCACAGGGAATCATTCCAGAACGTACCTACGTGCACAAACAGATCTGCACACACCTGCTTGTGCTTTTATGGAGAGCTTTGTCCAGACAGAAATGGCAACAAATGGGTCCAAAATGGTTACAACGACTTTGACCGTGACGATTCGGAAAGACAGGCAAATAAAATCGACATCCAAGTCACAAACATGTAATTAAAAAGAAAAAAAATTGCATTTCTAACCAGTACATGCGGCTGTTTCCTCATCAGTGCATGGTCAGGTTGTGGTTTTTTTACATCTGAATCCTTCTCCCCACTTTAGTGCATCTAGAAATAAAGACAGAATTGTGGATTGAGTAATGGCATGTCATATGTTGAGTTTATCTAAAATCAGCACCTTTATCAGTACAATTCCTTTGCTTTATTTTTTTTTCCCTGTGTGCTGAGCTTCTGTCTGATCTCATTCTCCTTGCCCTTCATTTAGCTGGAAAAGGAGAGGTTTTTCCATTTTTGAATAACAGAAGCAACATACCCCATGGAATAGAAAAAAATGGGCTGAAGTGAGAAGATCTGATTTTTATTCTACATCTGGTTTGTGGCCTTGGAACTTTTCTGCACATTCTCCCTCTCTTGCTCTGCCTTTCTTGTCTGCTTACATTACAAGCTCTCTGAAGCCTGTTAAGTGTTTATACAGCACCAAACAGATAAGATTCAGCTTTCCTCACAATCACAAGATAACACGAACCCAGAAACAATAAATCTTATCAATCACCACCTACATTATTGCTCTCCTAACATGAAACACGTTTCAAAGTGATTTTTCAACAGTTACTTTCCTTTAAAGGAAAAGAAATAAAAAAGGCTCGTGGAAGAAAAGCACATCCAGGAGGAAACAGATCCTTCAACTGTTTTGTTTTGTTTTGGTTTTTTTTTCCCAATATATGCCACCTGTTTTAAACACAGTGACCAAGAGCTGCATTTCTGTATCTTTACTACAAGGAGAGGACAGAACTCTGCCATTGACCTCGACATCCCCACCTTCAGCTGGGTCACAGGGTGCTCCACTGTGTGCTGGGAGCAGCAAAAGCACAGAAAAGACTTTGGAGCTCTAATCCCACTTTTCCTGCTCTCCCAAACGTTACAACCCACACGGTGTAAACACCAGACCAATTCCTGTGTCACCCAGGAGCAGAAAAAGAACACGAGCACCATTTTGGTCTGGTTTTACCTCTGTGGGTCACCTTTAAAAGTGATTTTCTTCCTCTCCATATGAATGACAAGACGTTCAGAGAGACGTCTTGAGGGAGAAGCAGCGATCAAGAGGAATTCAGCTAACCTATTTTCTTTCTTGTCACTACTGGATAATCTCTTTATCTGCTCTCATCTCACCAGGTGCAGACAGACTTATTTCCCCACGGACAGGGCCAATCCCTCTTCCAAGGTGCCCACGTGCACCTGGACCTCCTTTCCCAGAGTATTTCAAATTCACATTGCACAGTGCCCCTGTTCTTTTGGGGCAAACAGAGACAACTCCAGCACTCACAGATGCAAACACAGAAAATGTCAGTGCTTATTGCCACGCACATCTTCAGCCTTTCAGGGAGTTTCTGTGGCCATGGGCACACAAGGAACATTTGTAAGAATCTCCCCACCAACAGAAGTTTGCAGTTTCACTGAAACACAACTCACTAGCACGTGTATTTTACAGTCTGAGCCCTCTGTCGATAAATTATGGATTTGATGCGAACAGAAAACGTTTTCTAAAGCTCTGCAGTTCCACTTTCAGCTGCACCTTAATCCTTCTTGACTTCTATTGAGGCTTTGGCTCAGCAATGTTTGCTCTCCTGCTGGCACTACACTCGGCCTTTCAGGGAGCCTCCCCCTCCCCAAAGCAATGTGACTGCAATTTGTAATGCCAAATGCAAATCGTCTGAGCCACAGCCTGTGCCAGCTGGGCACTGCCCAGCTCGGCTGTGCCAGCCTGGTTTGAGGGTTTGCAAGGCATGCCTGGGCTGGAAAACAGAGCAAACCCCAAGCCAGCCCCACGAAGAATCAGCAGGGCTGCAAAGCAGAGCGGAAAAATCCTCCTGCCACCGAGCAGGGTGGAGGAGAGGCCATTTTCAGGATTTCAGTTTGTCACAGGGCTGGATTCAGGGAGTTCAGGACAAGATGCTGTCATTACATCAGCTCCAGACTTCCTGCCATTACACTGCCCCCACTTAGCTCTGTATTAAGCCAATTCTCCTGCAATTGAGTAAAAGCTCTCCTCCAAATAATAATAATAATAATAATAATAATAATAATAATAATAATAATAATAAAATCTCCTGTTTATTTGGAGGCATGGGAAGGAAAAGAAGAAATTCAACACTATTTCAACCTGAGATTCTGAGGGAGGAGGGAAGGATGATTTGTATCTCTCCCTCCTCCCATTTTTTAATCTCTCTCAGAAATCACAGCAGAGAACAGTAACTCAAATGCTTTATAGCTGAATTCATTTTCATCAGCTGTCTCCTATCTTTACCAGTCTGCTTCTCCCATTTATGCTGTGCATCTTGGACTTATCGATCTTGTAAGCTTTAAATTACAGCTATCCATGGGAAAAAAAAGGAAAAAAAAGCAAGAGGCAAACCACAACAGGAAAAACCAGGCCTGATAAAGGATTTCTGAAGGGCTGCTCACTTTTTCTAGAAGAAAATCTTAATGGCATTTCCTGGGGAGAAGGTCTGAGGGGCTGAAGTTATCAGTGGACTGTATGGACAGAGGATGGGCCAAAAAAAAGCTGTCAGATTGAAGGAAATGTTTTATATCAAAAGCAGTTCCAGTGAAAAGTGTAGGAAAACTTGGGGGAAAAATACAAGATTTCTATGAGTATCAATCAGCTGATTTATAGCACTGGGTTTATTAGAGCCACCCAATTTACAGCAGTTCCTGTGGTTTCAGGCTGAGTTTAAACAAAAAGAATTCACTGCTCCCCAGAACCACTGGACATGTTTCCCATGACAGGGGCAGAGCAGGGGCAGGGCTGATTTCTGTGCTCAAGTGCACCCACTGCAGCCCCAGCTCAGAGCCTGCTCAGGGGCTCACTCCAGGCTTTTGGGGCTGTCAGAGCATCAAGGAATCACAGAAGGGTTGAAAGAGACCCTAAAATCATCTCATTCCAACCCTCCTTCCATGGGCAGGGACACCTTCCACTGCCTTCCCTAAAGAACTCCATGAATCCTCCACCTCAAATCCACCTCTCCCTGCAGTGAGACTGCAGCTCCCCAGGGAAGGGCATCCAGGATTTTGCACAAGACTCTTCTGGAACATGAAGGGAAAATTATGGCTCAGAAGCCTCTGTTCCAGGTGTGCCCACCTGGGTGGTGCTGAGGGAAAGGGAAGGGGAAGGGGAAGGGGAAGGGCCATCATTCCTCCTGTGGAAAAACCAGGCACAGCCAGCTCTGGCCTCCCTTGCTGGGGGCTCTCTGCCTGCAGCAAGTTCCTTCAGTTTTAAAACTCAACCCTGGGGCTTATTTCACAGAGGAATAACTGAAAGCACGTCTGTCTAAATGAGAAGACCTATCTCCAGTCTACACTGAAAGCTCAGCCTGTTGTTGGTTTTTTATGCCTGGAGTACGACAAGGGAAAAACCTGCACCCTTCCTAACTGGGATTTATGGCTGTCCTAGAAATCTTGTGGCCTGAACCAAAGTTAGGTGCCCTAGTGTGGGAAATCTGTTGGGATTTTTGAAGCTGAGGAATTAAAATGGAATCCTTTCCTCTGTGGGTAGGAGCAAAGTGTCTGGGTTCCCAGAACTGCAAAGGCATTTGATTGCTCTGATGTGCCACAAGTACAGCCACTCTGTCTTTCAGTTTCCCCAAAGGTCAGAGGGGGCTGACAGACTGCAGTTCACATTTCCATGCACCCAGCTAGTCACTCCTGCCCCTCAGTCAGCTCTGTGTGGCACGGGAAGGGGGCAGGCAGCAGGGCACGGAGATGGCAGTGACACATCCCTCACCCACCCCCGTGTCCAGCTGGGGCCGCTCGGTGTCTGAGCAGAGCCAGGAGCAGGGCTGGCATCCCCCCCTGCCTCTGGCCATGCCACAGATGGCACCAGCAGCTTCCCAGGCTCCTGCACCTCGGGATGGCACAGGAGGCACAAACAAAGAGGGATGAGCAGTCCCTGCTGCAATGTGACCTTCACATTCCATCCAGGCATTGCTGCCGAGCAGATACACAAATGACAAAGGAAAAACCTGCCAGGCAGGCTCAGATGAAGCTCTGGAAACGACAAATAAATATTTAAATGGCACTTGAATCGTGCCTGCTGCAGATCCCCGCGAAACAGAGGAAGGCAATTCACAGATTTGTCCCGGAGGGCTTGAGGAAGAAGGATGGTATCAAAGGAGGGGGATGCTGGCCGGGATGGAGCCCTGGCACTGCTCTGGCTGCCCCTGGAGCCAGCCTGCTCCCACAGCACTGTGCTCTGGACATCCAGTCTGCCCTGACGCTGCTCTCAGTGCACACCACAAAGGCTGATCCTGTTTCAGGGACGTGTGGGTGGCAAAGGGATGAAAGGACCTAAATCCCAGCACCCAGGGCTGGGCACTGTCCCCATCAGCTCCAGCACCAGCAGTGAGGCATGAGCTGCACGTGTGCATGTTAACAGCTGAGGGGTTTTCAAGGAGGAGGTTCTGTCAAGCAATAAAAAGATGCTTGAACCAGCCTGGAAAATGGAAGTGGATAAACTTCCCCAGCAAAAGGTCAATCCTTACAGCTTATGGATCCCACATCAATGCAAATGTGCCAAGGGGAGTATTTACAGTGATGTCTTCTGACTAGCACCAAGTACAGAAAATTGATATGGGTTGAGAAAAAGAACAGCAAGAGAGAAAAGAAACTCTTTAATAAAGAAACAAACATTCTCCATGTAATTTTACCCAAGTGCACTTTGAGCACAACCCAGCAAAGATGCAGTGTGCCGAGAAGAGTCAGCACAAGCATTTTGCTGTTCCTTAAATAATATGATTATTTTCTTTTTAGCAGCAGTAGGAGATATTAATTTTACAGGAATAACATGAAGAAGTCTAGTTTAGTAGACACGCTTTGCCCATATTTCAACTCTTCCCACCAGGAAAAACAAATTAATAAAAATATGTTTCTACTCCGTGGCACATATAGAATAAGGTGGCTCATAATTACTCCAAGCACAGTGCTACAAGTTGCTCAAATAACTGTTTATTTATTACTGGAAGTGCTATCAGAATATGAAGAGAGCCCTGCAATACCAATCACAGCTGTCTGGGCCCATCCCATGGTGTAGGCTGACAATCCCTGTGATTTACTGCACCAGTAAAAGAAGGCAGCCGTGAACACGTTTTTGTAAATCAAGTCTATTGGGCCAGATTTGGGGCCTCGATTACTCAGGCATAAGAAATGTTATAGCTCCTTGCCAGTCCATAATTCAGGTGGTGAACTTAATAACATGGATGTAGGGCGCTGAAAGCTGTTAGAATAGTTACCAGGAGAAAATCACCTTAGCTCCAGCACCCTCATTGCTGAACAGACTCACTCTCTCTGAGCCTTGTCATTACCCAGGGACAGCAGAGCCATTTCTTCCCTAAAGAAAATGTCAAGGTCTGTGCAGAATCACCCGGGCTCTGTGTTCACAGCACCGGCAGTTGCCGTGCCACGACACACACGAGTTGAGTTCAAATTTACAGCGCACACCAGGTGCTCTTATTGCCCCTTCAGGGAACCTGGGAGCGGAGCAGAATCACCTCTGTCAATATTCCCTTGCTGGGTCAATATATCCTGCGAGTCCATAAAAGTCAGCGTGCAGAACCGACAGCACGAGCCCCGTGGGGTGGGATCTGGCAGGCTCAGTACCTGCCTGTGAGTCAGAGTCGTTCTGCATTCAATGGCCCCGAGGTGCAGGCAGCACTGGCACCGGGTTTAACAACCTCCTCATGCTCCAACCTGTCTGAGTCCTGCTCTGAGCTCCTCACCACGGAGGATGTGCAAGCAGAGGGGCTGACAAGAGGGTTTCTCCAAGTGCAGCATCCTGAGTGTTTGCACATCAGCTGAGAAATATCCAGTGTTTATCCAAGAGACCCATGAATCTTAACACAATATTGGGGTTTCAGAATTAATGCAGCCAGGAAGCTTCACTCTGTGATTTTGAAGATACAAAGTCTTAAAAAAACCTGATTCTTCAGCTGTTCACACCCAAACCTGTGGTGATTCTCAGGCACTCTGGAGCAACTCTCAGCACAGAGAAATAGAATCCCCAAAAGATTTGGGTTTGAAGGGACCTTAAAGCCCATCCAGTGCCACTCTGCCATGGCAGGGACACCTCCCACTGTCCCAGGCTGCTCCAAGCCCCAAAATCCAACCTGGCCTTGGGCACTGCCAGGGATCCAGGGGCAGCCACAGCTGCTCTGGGCACCCTGTGCCGGGGCCTCGCCTCCCTCACAGGGAAGGATTCCTTCCCAATCTCCCATCTAAACCTTCTCTCAGTTTGAAGGTAAATAGTCTTCAACTCAAATAAAGCAGTGTTGGTTTTTGAACTTCCTTATACCACCTGACAAACCATTTCCTTTTGTTTCCTCGTTAAAAATTTTATGCAAATTGAACTGAGAATGTTGTGTTTTTTTTTCACTCTACAGCCCAGAAGTCAATCCCATGCAAGCTGTCATGAGCATGAACTTCTGAAAGATCAGAATGACCTAACCTATGGCACTGAGTGCAAATAACAGGGAAAAAAGTTTGAAAATATTTTTTTTTAATTATCAGTTTTCTGCTGCCCTTTTCATAACAGATTTAGAGCATAGTTTTAATGAAGGATGATTTTTTCCTATTATAAAGATAGTTCACTGTTAAACTGTAATTTTCCCTTTTTTTCTCTCCCAGGAAATGCCCTTTAAATGCACTTGAAAATTGTCCAACATTAAAATTGGAAATCTAACCTTATAATATGTGATTCTATGCTGAGATTGCTAATGATCATACAAATTAATAAGTAACTTATTTGGCATCTAAAATGATAAGCAAATCACGAAACAAGCAAACTAAAAGATTTCTGCACCCAACTGGCAAATGATTTACAGACTAAAAAATCTGTCTACAGACAGACATAAAAGTGAGTGACTTTCAAGCAGAAGGAAAAAATGAAGTCTATAGTTCTGAAGTTGCTCATTATCCCTCATTTGTTCAATTCTTATCTTGATTTGGTCATCAGCTCTCTGCGTGCTTGTTGAGATGGTCAAGCCATGCAAACAGAGTGATATTTGTTCCCACAACAACATTGAACCCTTAAATAGCATTTTTCATCATCAAATCTCCGAGCCTTCTACGAAGAAGGAGAGCTTTGTTATCTATCCCCACTCCAGATAAGGAAATTACAGCAGTGGGATAATTGCAGAGCCAGAAATAAAACTTCCGAGTCCCAACTGATGGCCTGAGTAGCAGCACAGGGCATTTGATTAACACAGGAGACAACTGAGGTCAGGATGGGCAATTTGAGCACCCCAGCATCTGAACTGCTGAAAGCACAAGGAGGAAATGGCAATTGAAAAAAAAAAAAGTCATCAGTTCAAAGAGTGCTTTACACTCTTGAAGTGTACCCACAGACATGCACAAGGACTTCACACCAACAATCAATCCCTCAGCAAGGAAAGTCATCAAGAAGATGCTTAATTTATTATGGTACTCCAAGTATTTGGAGTCCAACAGGATATTATTTTTCTGTCAGAAAAAATACATGTTTCTGCTGGAAAAGGAATTTTATAGGATTGAAAGGAGTTTAAAACAATGTCAAGACAATAGAATTTTCCTCAGAAGAGATTAATGAGTCAGGATTGTTTCTCAGGGATTTTATGCTGTTAAATAGGTTTGTTGGGAGTTAATTGTCGGAGGCCAGAATGAGAGGCCATCGAGGAGGACACTGCTGGGGGGTTTGCTGCCCATCACCCAGTTCAGGACTGGAAGTGGATAAAGCTTGAGTCAGCCTTGACAAAATATGGCAACAGGTGATGCACCAGCACCTGAGATTTCCTGACAATACTGAAATTCAGGGGAGCAGTTTGGCTTGCTCAGGGAGGGAGGAGTTGTAAGGCCATGGCTGACTGCCCTGGGGGCAGAAGGGCACAGGAAAGCTCTGTGATCTTCATGGAAAACCTCCTAAAAGTACAAGAACAACCCTGCCCCGATGAGGGGGAAGTGGAGCAGACGTGGCAGAAGGCTGACTTGGCTGGACATGGAATCCCTGAGCAAGCTCCAACACAGGAATAAAGTGAACAGAAGGTGGACGTGGGGACTGTCCAGGAGAGCTACAGAAGCCTGGTGAGAACTGCAGGGAGAAAAATGAGGAAAGGCAAATCCAGTCCCAGGTGGAGCTGGAGGTGGCAAGGGATGCTGTGGCTGGTCAGAAAGGTTCACCCACAGCTACAGCTGCAGGAAACACCCACGGAAATGTGAGTTGCTGGTGAATATGTCACCAAAACTACTGATAAAGGGGACAAGGGGGAATGAGCAGAAGGTTTTGCCTCAGACTTCACTGGCAAGGCCTCATCTCAGGCTGCCCAGCTCCAGGGTCCTGATGTCTCTGTGTGGGGTAGAGAAGTCTGATATTCAGTAGAAGAAGCCTTTGTTAGGAACCACCTAATCAAGCTGGGAGTTTGATTAGGTCTGTGGGTGGGCAGGAGACACACTGACATCATCCTGAGGCTGCTCTTTGCGTCCCTGAAATGCTGGGGCAACTGGTGGATCCTTCTGGATGCCATGTCCATCCTCCAGATGGGCAAGAAGGAAACACCCACATCCAGCTGCTTGGTGACTCTCAGCTCAATCTCAAAGGTCATGGAGCAAGTCTCCCTCACTACAATCTGTTTAACCTCTTCATATCTTCATTAACAGCTTGGACAATGAGAGCAGCAGGTTTCCAGGTGACAGTGGAGAGGGGGGGCAGCCCATTCAGGAGTGAGAGAGAAGGCCTCTGACAGAAACCTTCCAGCACTCCAACAAAACACACGAATTGAAGCCCACAGAGCAGAAAGCAGCTCAGGGAACACGACCAGGGAGCTGAACAGGAGCTGTCAGTGATGGTGACAAATGCCACCCTCAGGCTGGGCTCTGTTTGCAGGAGCAGAGCCAGCAGCTCAGGGGAAGCCATTCTTACTCCTCACTCAGCACTTGTGAGGCTGCATCTGGAACAGAGCGTTCAGTTTGGGCCTCCCTGTTACAAAACACTGACAAACAGGCAAAAATTCAGCAGAACTGAGCAGGATGATGAGGGAGAGGCAGCACATGACTCAGAAGGAGAGCTTGGAGAAGAGAGAGAAGCCTAGTTCCTGTGTTCAACCCAGCAAAGCCCTGAGCAACCCAGTTTAAGTTCGAAGTCATGCCAACATTCAACAGGAGGACCTCCAAAGGTCCCTTCCTACTTATATTCCTCCACAACGTCGATGGTTTCTCCTTCACTTGTGCCTATCAGAGTGCCTTCACTGCAAAATACCATTTTAAATAATTATTCTGACTTTGTGCAACGCTTGCAAGCGCAATACAAAATTCCATACATATTTGAGAAGTATCCAACTGCAGGTGAGGAAGAGCACGGCCTAAGAGCCAGTCAGCTGGAGCCAATTAAAGCCTGATCAGCCACCCCTGGCACCAGAAGGCCTAATTGAACTTCTCCCCTCTGTGCAAGATGGAGATTTTTGCCTTCTCCACAGAAGCCCAGAATGAGGGGTTGGCTGCTCTGAGCCTCTGCAAAGCAAGATCATTATCAAAACATAACGATCCAAACAGGAGATGTCTGCATTGATTAAAAAAATGCTATTCCACCCTCTCAGAAAAGAAAAAAAAACAAAACAAAACAAAACACCAAAACACTTCCCCTGCAAAGAGCCAACCTCAGATGTTTAGTCCCAGACACACATTTTTACCCTCCTGGCAAACAGAAAACGTGAGCAGAAGCGAGCGACGCACCGGCAGATTTAGAATTAAACTTCAAAAGCAAGTGGTTCATTAGGGAAACCAAGACATGTTTGAATGATTGGTAGCTACAGTCTAATAAAAAAACCTGAGCCTGGTTTTAAAGAGAAGGAAAAAAAAAATAAGGCTAAAAATGCATGTTGACTGAAATATATGAACTTACAGTGGAAATCAATTGGTATTTATAGCTGCTGAATAATGCACTCATTACTATTCATTCTCATTACTGTGCATTTTGCAACTGTCACAAAAAATACAGTGACTGACTGACAGCTTTTAAAATATTTTTATGCCTCAAGAACCAAAATAGCTGAAAGAGAGCTGGGATTTCAAATTCAAAAAGCCTGGACAAACTGCCAGTAGTGCAGCAATCTAACCTTCTCTTAATTCCTGGTTTTAAGTTCAAATCTGCCCAATAGTCTAAGTTAATTGGAATCATCATTTTGCTTTTCTTCCCCTTTTTTGGGGGGGTGGATTCATGTTTCACTTCTGTGTGGCTTTGTTGTGTGAAAAATCTCTGGATATCAGGAAGGGTACGAGCAACATTTTCCCCTAATTAGTCCATAAAAATGCTAATTTCTCTAATGAATCAGATTGAAATATCACAGGAGTAGGTAATAGCACAAATACAGAGTTTGCTTATGGGGTAGGCTTTTGCTAATCACTACCACAGCACTGGGCAGCTCACAAAGCCAACACTTTAATGAGGTTAGAGAGGCAAAAGACGCTCATCTGAATTTTTTTTGGTATAAAAAAGAGACAGTGACTTGCCTGTGCAGTCACAGCACCCTTGAATTTATGTCTGTACATGAAGAAAACCAGATCCCCAGCATTTACATCCCAGCTCCTCCATCCCCACACACTCAGGTCCTCTGCCTGTTTACTCAAGCTGAGGATGGGGCCATAAATCTTTATCCTGCCCAATTTCATTGTTAACATAATCCATTTCTGAGACAGATAAAATAATACTGCCCTTTTTTTCATGGGCCAGTAGCTAATAATGTCACCAGTTTGAATGATACAAGACTGAGATCATTGTCTGTCTGCCCCACAGCATCTTTCTCTCTAATTTTTTTTCCTGCCCTTACACTTTGGCTCCTGCCTTCTGTGCTAGCACATACTGAGGCACTTGTGTCCAAGCTGCACATCTAGGAAGGAGTGGTCTCTCTCCAAGTCAAAAATCTAGGAGAATCAATGAGCTCTTAGAGGAAATCTCCCAGGGTTTGACCTTCAGGGTGGCCTTTTACTCTTTAAACCCCATGTAAAACAGCGATTCTGCCAGTCAATCCTTAGTAAAAGATTTAAAGAAAGGGACTGTTGCCTATTGGTGACACCAGAAATCTAAGCAGGAATTAAGCAGCTTGAAAAAGCCTTTAAATTCAACTCACCACTCTCCCCGAGCTCTCCATATATTCTTTATGGCCCTGTGTTCCCTCGGCCCTTTGATCATTTTATATTGAAGTAGTCTCTTGTTTAATACGCAGCTAAGATGACTGCAGGATAACATCAAAACAGGAGGGAACAGAAAGAACATGAAAGAATATGAAGTCAATGGCTTTGCCAATCACAATGCACAAACAGGGCTGGTTAAAAGGCTCGGCATTACAGAGCTGCCTTTATGCTCTCACAAAGCTTCACGCAGCGTTAAGACCAACGACAAACTGAGACTAATGATTAAAACTACACTGGGCTGCCTTTCTTCTGCTTTAATTGTTGCTTGCTTTGGCTCAGAGGTAACAGAGCTGCAAAGCCAGCACCTATCTTTGTCCCACAGGTTTCGCTGCACCAGCTGGTCTCACCATCTTTCTGTCAGGAATCAGAGTTTCCAAGCCAGATTTTCCAATAAAACACGGTCCATCATCCTCGTGCCATCACAGAATGGTTCTGTTTGGAAGGGACCTTGAAGTTCATCTCGTTCCAAGCCCCTGCCATGGGCAAGGACACCTTCCACTAGACCAGGCTGCTCCAATCCCCATCCAAGCTGGTCCTGACCACCTTACAAAGGAGCTCCTCTGACAGGTTCCAAATGTATTTTTGACAAGAAGCAAAAAGAGAGAAGAGTGTTCATTGAAATCTCCCTCATGCTCCTCTAAGAACATCAACCCACTTGCACAAAAAAAAAAATAAAGAAGAGACAAATCCTAGTTGCACAAGACTTTGTCTTCTTGATCCCCAACAACTCCCTGGTGCAGTATTTACATAAAAATCCCCAGCCTGTTTTGGACGCCAGACAGACGGAAAAGTTGATGTCTTCCGTCTACAACTCCTCTCACACTTGGTTTTCACGCCATATTTCTTGGCTGCCTACACTCATGTTAATCTGCTAAAAATCACTTTACCCACTCGGAAGGCAACGTTTCACTTGTACTCAGTTCTATTATTCATCAGACAACAACCACGACGGCAGCTCCATGACTGACTGCTAATTATCCTTTCCCCCTGCATGGCACCGACAGCAATTTATCCTTCCTCCCATGGAGCCACGAGGTGGGAGCTGAGGCCCATTGAAGTCGGTGACAAAGGCCCCGGAGATTTCAATTGTGATGGGAATTCATCTTTTAATGGGAAGAGACCTGCCTTAAGTGTTATTTAGTGTACGGTGTCAACAGCCCGAGATAACAGCTGACAGGAGGAGAAGGTGGGCGCTGCCGGTGGGGCCAGGGTGGGACACGGGGGGCTCTGCTGGCTGTCACAGCCCTGTCACAGGGCCAGACACAGCCCTGCCACACTCCCTCCGAACAGGGAACAGCCTCAGGTCTGCTCAAGCCCAGTCTGCAGTTCCTGGGACTTTGGGAGTGATGGAGAAACCCCGTTGAACCTTTTTCATTTTTCAGCTCCAGTGTTGATACCGCCCCTGTTGCAAAAGGAGTTTGGGACAGCTGTGGCAATATAAATTCCCACTGTACACTGCTCCTGAATTTCTTTAGTAGAAGCAAAAGCTAAAAGGACAATAATTGAGGTGGCAAAGCAAACTTTCCCTGACTTCTTTTCTATTCACCACCCTAGACATGCTGGCAAAGGAGGGAACAGAGAGAACATGAACATTGTCCAAGATGCTCACTTCTTACACAAGAAGTTGTAGTTTTCACTGGAAAATATTTTTCATGTCTAAATGAGAATGGAAGATGAAATCCTAGTGTTGATTAACACATTTTCTGAATCACAAAAGGCCATGAGGATAATTTTCCCGCTTTGTTTTGGTTTTTTTTCCGTTCCAGATAAGCTACCCTGACTTGTCCTTTCTCTCACCCCGACCTACTGCCTTAATCTCCCTCACATAAACCAAAGTATCTCATTTTTGCATCTTTTCACTCCTATTCCCTTTGCCTGAACTCCCACCTGGAAAGAAAGATGGAGAGACTGTTTGTGAGAGCATGGAGTGACAGGACAGGGGGGATGGCTTCACATTGAAGGAGCAGGTTTAGATTGGGTATTAGGAAAAATTCTTTATTCAGAGGGTGCTGAGGCCCTGGCACAGGGTGTCCAGAGCAGCTGTGGCTACCCCTGGATCCTGGAAGTGTCCAGGGCCAGGTTGGACATTGAGGCTTGGAGCAGCCTGGGACAGTGGGAGGTGTCCCTGCCATGGCAGGGGTGACACTGGATGAGCTTTAAGGTCCCTCCCAAAACCAGTCTGGGATTTAGGATAAAACTTCTCCAGGTTACAACAGCTGAGGATGAAGCCACCGATTCCTGCAGCCACTGCTGATGCCAGTGAACAGCCCCAGCCTCACAGAGGGGTTTGTATTTGTGATGAGCTTTGTAGACCAGAGCTGTTCCTCAGGGCACAGCTCTCAGCTGGCTGGGGGAGCAGCAGAACTCCATCAACTTCTCCAGGGAAGGGAGGGAAAAGGGAAAAGGAAGAAGGGAAAAGGGAAAAGGGAAAAGGGAAAAGGGAAAAGGGAAAAGGGAAAAGGGAAAAGGGAAAAGGGATCTGTCTCCTGAGGGCAGCAGAATGAGGAGCCAAGCTGGGAGCAGTCTGGAGCAGGTGCTTGGGAGCAGCAGGTTTTTAGCAGCCACCCTGGCCAAAGCAAGCTGAGGGATATGGTGAGTAAATCCATCCTTCTCATGTGGTTAGAAACCACAGGTAGTCAGCTCAGCTTGATGATCTTAAAGGTCTTTGTCAACCTGAATAATCCTCTGGTTCTAATGCAGAAATCCTCTGTGTGCGAGTTACATTTCAAGAACTTTACCTTAAAACAGATCCTCCAAATATAATAAAAAACCTGTTCAAGTCAAATTCGCAGCCCAGTCCATGAGATTTTATTCAAATGCATTTTTCTGTGCTTCTGTATCAACTGATTCCCTCTTTGTTCTGGGCAAGGCTCATTTTCCCTGTGCTATTCCAGTGCCACCAAAGCAGCCCAGGTGACCTCTGAGGACAAGGAAAATCCAAGCTCCTCACTCAGGAGTGGTCTCTGGAGCATCTGAACCACTGAAGTCTTAAACAACCTGAATTTGCTTCTCTGAAACCTCCTTACACTTGTGTCTTTTCAGAAAACTATTGCTTAAATTACCAGCAATTCTCATATATTGGGAGGACAAAAAGAAGAATGATAAAAATAAATAATGATTCCTGTGTGATATGGGCCGTGACAAACTGGTGTGAGTAGAGATGGGTTGTAAAAACCACCTTGAAGTACAAAGCAGAATCCACAAGAGCAGCACACCAGATTAAAAACAGACAGCTAGATAAATAAATAAACAAATAAATAAATAAAAATCAATGTGCACTGTTCTGGTTGTTTGCAAAATTAGACAATTAATTCTGTGTAAACTAACCTATCAGGAAGCCACACTGTGGGGATTCAGAGAGCTGATATTGCAGTACACTGGATTAGGAAAGAATGCTTTAATGAGATCCCTGGAGAGTCTCCATGGATTTGGACTGTCCTCTCCAAAAGATCATTTTTACCCCATTTAACTGCCAGTGTGTTGCATCTCTGATACACACATGAACAGAAAGAAAGAAAGAAAAAAAAATCCTCAAAGAAAACCTACAAATAAAGAGCACTGTTAACACAATTACCAGGACCAATGAGAATGGTGCTTTTCAGGCTCAAAAAAAGACATTATGCCATTTTCATCATATAGGAGTCACCAGAAAGAGCATTTGTATATTAAAACCCACTGCACTTAAAGCCATTTACAGCCAGAATAGCAGCAGCATAAAGAAAGCTTTTACACACAGGAGGGTGTAAAAAAAACCATAATAATAATAAAAAAATAAAATCACATTGTGCTCGCCAGAACAATCTGCAACCTGGCTTTTTTAAATTTGATTTTCTTTAAGTAAAAACCTAGTGTAGACCTTGCCAAGTGCAATAAATGCCCCAGTTTAACATGTGATTTTACAAATAAACTGGAGAAAACCACCTTGAGCCCCAAACCTAAAATGGCTGTATTTCAAAATGATCACTTGCTGTAAAATAACAGCTGGAAAACAGCGAGGCAGAATATTGTGGTGAGGAGCTGAGCAGTAGGGTTAGAAGCTGCTCCCCTATTTGCAGATTCTCTGTAAAGACATGTATAACCACATTCATGCCTTCAATCAATCTGAGCAATCAATACTCTCAGCTTTCAAAAAGCTTTTCCAGGGAAAGCCTGTGGATTTTTCTTACTCTTGTCTGTTTTACAGAAGTGTTTCTGCAACTGAGGCCTGAGATCAGAGGGGGAAAACCCTGAAAATTCGAAATGAAGTGCAAATAAATGAGCAAGCCCACAGAGAAACCCTTGGAAAAGTTTTAGCCAGCCTAAATTAAGATGAATTATTTCCTCTCCAACTCTACTATTAGGGGTCTCTGCTTCAGTGGCAGAAGGTGCTGGACAGCACTAACTGTGAGACCAATGTTTATTTCCAATAGTGTTGTGTTTTGGAAAATCAGCAGGTTCAGGAGTCAGTGGGTTAAGGAGCATCAGCTGAAGCAATCAGGGCTGAAGCATTAATGAGTGCAAGCCACGCTGAATTCTTATTGAGCTGCTGCCATTCTACCTGGGCCAGCCGATGTGACATCCCCACCTGGACCCTGGGACACCCCCAAAGCCAAGCTGGGAGAAGCCAGCAGGAGGCTGCCCATGGACAGCCACCATCAGAGCCTGCTCTCCGCAGGGAAGTGCACTCCAGCGTGTTTTAATCGCCCCTAATTGATTTTACACCACCAGGAAACTGAGAAAGAGTTCAAATACCGTCTTTGAGTCCTAATATTTACACGGGCAAACATTTGTTTATCTGTCAGCTGTGTAATCTCAGGGCCTCTGTAGAGCCCGGGACGGGCTCTTAAGTAGCTTTCTGCAGTTTTGATTAGCTGACTTCGGAGCCAGCCCCATAAATATTCCTAACATTTGCACCCAATGGACCAAGTGTTTTGTTGAGCAGACTAATTGGTTCACAACCCCTGCTAAGTATCAGCCCTATCATCCCCGACTGCCATGGGCTACGATCATCATTAGCCAAGTGACAATCTCCTGGAGAATTTGGGCTCTTTAATCTCCCTCCTCCCCGAGGACATCAGACTTACTATGGGTTAAACCTCTCCGAGCTGGCTCTGGCTCCTTTTTGAGGCTGGATCCTCAGCACTGAAGGAGAAACCTCCTGAAGGTGGGGGCACAAAGGAAATTCATGGCCATGTCCCACAAAAGGGGCTCCAGAGGGAGAGGTGTTGGTGCAGAGGGGCAGATCCTGCCTGCACACACATTTCTGCATCTCCACCATTTCCAAGAGATCCAGGAACCAACAGATGCCTGGTGAAAACAGTCCTTGAATCAGCATCAAACCACGCTGACCCCAAAACATCCTGGTGGGGAACGTTCCAGGGGCTGCAGAACCACCCCCCTGCCCTGAGAGCCAGCAGTGGTGGGGACAGGGAGAAGGAGGAGCAGAGCAAGAGGTGAAACACGGGCCAAATGCTGGAACAAAAGGTGAAAGAGAGAATAGAGGTGGGGAAATGAAAGGCAAGCTGTGAGGAGATGCCATGTCCTCAGTCAGGCAGAACCCACACAAGAGAGGAGCAGCTCCAGACAATGCAAACCTGACCTTGTTAGGGCTGGGACAGAAATCTGGAGATTCAGGCAAAGAACACGGAAGTTCCTTTGTGCTCTGTTTCATCAGGAAGAAAATCCTGCTCTTAAACTTGGGACATCCTTTCACATGTTTTAGATCTGGAGTGTTAAGGGGGTTTTTTTCCTTCAAAAGACATACAAATCACAGACACCAATTTCCTGAGATAGCTGAAAAAAAAAAAGCCCACCACAATGAAGAGGGACATTCTCTCCTCTCTGCACCTCTCCCCATCCAAAATGAGAGCAAACACCTTGGCAGGGACAAAAAGCCCTTGCTGGCCCTCTGGAACACCTGCTTTGAGACCAAATTCTTCCTCTTAAAAACACCTGTGCTCACTGATGCTAGAGACTCACCTGATAAATTAAGATGTTAAACCACCAGTCACCATCTGGAGGTGAAAGGGAAAAGGTAGAAGGGAAAATCCAGCTGTGCCCTGTTGGCCTTCCTGAAGTTTCCAGAAGGGAAAGGGTTGTTAAAAGAGAGAAGTGGAAGCAGCTCAGTGATGGACAGGGCCTCTCTTGTGTCCAAATTTGTAGCAAGGCAATAAACCCAAGGTTTGGTACCAGAGCTGCCCCCTTCCATCACAGCAGCCCATCAGCAGGGAGAGTTTTATTTCTCCTGGAGCCATGCTGAGAAATCTCTGCAATTGGGAGCTTTGGAAAGCCTCCACATTCACATTTAATTTGAAATTATATCTTCCCTGTCAAAACATGCCTGGGGGGCAAGTCACTTATGAAAAAAAAAAAAAAAAAGGAAGAAGAAGAAGAAAATAAAAATCTGAATCTTTGTGTCTGCTCTGAGTCACAACATCTGCCACTGAGAGTGCCAGTGCCAAAGACAGGATGGAGTTGTTCCTCAGAGAGGAGCACCCAAATAAAACAATATCCCAAAATAGAAGGAATCTGAACCACCTCTCAGTTAAATATTAATTATTAGGAAGAAATGAACATTGGTGTATGAGCTTTCCAGCACTCTTCATGTGCCCACACAAGGCAAAAACCCGATGATCTTTATTTATGAATAGAAGGGATAAATGCACTTGTATGGGGACACTCATGCAAATCCATTACAGGTGTGTAATATCAAATTTCAAAGTTCACAGCTCAGGAATAAATCAAAACATTTCATCTGCTCCACTTGTGTTTGTTTCCCTTTCAGGCACATCAGAGGTTGCTGTACTCTGATTGTTTCCAGGAAAGATAAATGTACTATCAGATTCAAAAGCCCAAGGCTAAAGCTGCTGCCTGTTGCACAAAATGGTGTTGAAACAAAAATAAAGATATATATATATATATCTTCCAAATGATTTTATTTTCCATGAACTGCCACGATGGTTAAACAATTCTGTGCAAAACCATACAAATAGAGTAATTTAACTAATTGTGCAAACACACACATAAGTATAAATATAAATATAAATATAAATATAAATATAAATATAAATATAAATATAAATATAATATAAATATATTTTAAACACTTTATCCACTCAAATTTCACCCTGTTCAGAAATGACCAGGCCACTCAGTTCAAAGGAAATTGTGAAAACCCTTGCAGGAGACAGTTACAGGACCATCCATCCAGGGAGACATTAATTTCCCATCCCTATATTTAGAAGCGACCTATGATCTAAAACATGAGGCTTCCTCAAGGGTCACAATGGATTTGTTTCATTTGATGTAACTGAAGTTAAATTCACCAAATAGCCCCTGGCCTTCAGGAGGCTGAAGGAGAAGAGGGTTTCAATTGGATTGTTTGCTTTCCACAGAAATGAATAAAAATCACTTCAATAGGAAGCATCTGCTCAGCAGCCCAAGGTGCTCAAGATGCAACTGAGATGAGGATTCTGTACAGAATGCCTCAGAAAGGATTAAAATAATTATGAATAATAATTAGCAATTTAGATGTGCTGATTTGTTTTTGCCTTTGACACCAAGCAGAACTGCATTCAAAAAATCTGAGATGTAAAAAGGACTCAAGGAGGAAAAAAAAAACCCAAGGAAACTATTAGAAGTCCCTTTAAGAAAGGAATGAGAAGAATCCTCAGGATTTCATGTACAGATGAAGTGCTTCAAGGAATGGACATGACAGACACAAGTATTTATGAAAACAGGTGAACCAAGGTCAAACAGCCACTCCAGTGATCACACTGGAATTAAGACACAGCAGTTTAAAACAAGAAAGAAAATCACCATAATTAACTTTGCGACCTGTCTGACACAGAAAAGGTATTGATACAAAGGGCAGGATGATTAGGAGCATGAACAGGTATTTAAAGTGCTAATAATAATGCTTTCTCAAGGCAGGAGAAGAATTTATAAGGGCTATTGATCTCCTGCTTCAGGATGGAAGCCAAGCTGGAAGTGCTTGGGAAGAAGGGAAACCAAACCAAACTAAACTAAACTAAACCAAACTAAACTAAACCAAACTAAACTAAACTAAACTAAACTAAACTAAACCAAACCAAACCAAACTAAACTAAATCAAACCAAACTAAACTAAACCAAACTAAACTAAATTAAACTAATCTTTAAGGGACAATTTGCTCCTCATTTGTGAGGAGAGTTCAGGGGAGGAGGGAGGAAGGTTTGGGGCTTTTCCCAGCGTGTTGAGTCATGTGGTAGTGGTTACTGACAGAGAGAGGATTCCAAGCTAATTGGATCTTTAATCAGATTGAATAGGGTAATTCCTACCTCTCTGTGCTCCTAATGGATGTCACGATGTCAGGAGTTAAATGCTGAAGGGCTGCTCTGATTCGAGAGCAGCTTCCAGGGGATCCTTAGGCAGAGACAGTTATTGGGATGTCCACCGAGAAAGAAAATGATCACCAAGGTCGATATATTCCAACAGGATTTTGGAATAATTGCTGCCCACTCAGGCACTTCTTACAGGTAGAATCACATCCTTTGCTTTGTTTTTTTTTTCCCAATAAATCAGTTTATTCCCATTTATCAGCTTTCCTAGTTCCCAGGAGAATATGGCCATACCAGCCCAGTTCTACACTCTGGTAGTGGGTTTGCTGGCAGTGCAAAATGTCCGTGGCCATCCAAGGCAGAAACAGAGCTGCAGGTAATTGGAGCTCTAATTGATCACAAGGAGTTTATGATTTTGTTAAACAGTCCAGAGAAAACACGTTCCTATTTCCACTGCAAAGATCCTGAAATAGCGACTCTCTTCCAGTCCAAAAACAATGCAGGGAATGTTGCTAAACAAAGGCAACACCTTTGGGATGGAATTGTAAAAAAAGAGTGTATGTGAGTGATTTCCCTCCACATCACCATGACAGGATATTCTCTGCTGTGGAGGTGTAGAAGAGTTTTGGAAATTTTGCTGGAAAAGTGATTTCCAGTCCTGGCTAAAGAGCTTCCATGATAGCAAAAAAAAAAAAAAAAAAAAAAAACAAACCACAAAAAAAAACCCCAACAACAAAACAGCAACAAAGTCACCTGGAGCACGGTGATGACTGAACCACTGCACCACCCCACAGAAAAACCACAATATCACAATATTAGGTTTAAATTAATGATTATCTCATTGTTAGGCACTGTAAGCAGTTGTAACAGAGTTATGTTTCTTGGAAAAAAAGAGGTCTCAATCACTGCTCCGGTGGAACAACTTCAAGAGGACAAACACACCGAGAGAACTCATCAAAAATCCCGAGACCACAGAGATTTCCCTGCAGGATTTCCTGAAAGTTTGGTTCCATGGTAGAAATAGGAAGTGATTAATTTCTGTTAAGGCTTGTGTGTGTGACACTGGTGACAGATGAGAGCCCACAGTGACAGCTTGGCATTGCAGTAGGACATCCCACCAGTGCCCAGGGACACTGGGGAGTGTCCCTCTGCTCCAGGGGGAGGTGGCACAGCTCTCCTGCTGGGATCCCACCCTCGGGTCCATCCCAACTCCAGCCTCTCCCCCGGCACCACCACACTGCCAAAAGCCCAGACCACAAACAGGAGGTTTCTCTATCATCATTAACCAAGCCCAGAATCCAAAATTGCTGTTTTGACTGGGAAACAGATGACTCCAGCTCTGCCAACACCCAAGGTGCTCCCAATGCCAAAACTCACTTTGCTCACACATATGCTCCAGCACTCCCAAACAGAAGCTCTGAAACTCCTTTCTTTGTCCTTTCAGTGCTTCCATTCCTCCTTTTTGTGCTTCCCATGTAAATTCCTCCCTTTTCCTCCTTCTTCCTCTGACTGCCCTTTCAATGCTCACAGATTTTAAGGCCTTTGCACCTCTCTGTACAACACACTTGTGTTTTTTCCTACCCTCTGCAAATCATATCCTGCAACTCGTGTTTGATTGTGTCACACGAGGTATCCAGTATCTGAACACATCACAGTTCATTCCAGTGGTTAATCACAGATAAAAAAAAAAAAAAAAAATTGTCTTTAATGTCTAATTTAAAATTGTCTGGCTCCAGCTTGCAGCTATTGGATCTGATTTTTCTTTTCTCTTCTTGATTAAAAAGCTGGATATGCTTTCCCCATGAAAATACTTGTCCCTGTAATCAAGTCCCCTCTCAATCCTCTTTTTGATGAGCTAAGCAGATTGAGCTCTAAATCTCTCACTGCGGGGAATTTCCTCTACTCCTCAAATCAATATTGTGGTTATTTCCTTGACTCTCCAGGTTTGTAAACCCTTTCTTTCAGCTGTTGACACCAAAACTGACCCTGGCTTTCCAGCACTCTCATGGATTCAGATAAAATCCCTGTGTGAAACAATCCTATTTGTCCTTCAGCCTGCTGGGCTGCCCTTGGATCCCTGAAGTGCCCCAGGCCAGGTTGGACAGGGCTTGGAGCAGCCTGGGACAGTGGGAGGTGTCCCTGTCCATGGCAGGGGTGACACTGGATGCGATTTAAGGTCCCTCCCAACCCAAACCATTCCATAATTCTATGAAACAAGATTGCTGCTAATTCCACACGCCAGCTTTGTTGGGATTGTTTGGTTTTCACTGAGGGTTCACGGCATACCACATCTAACACCAGGAAACTCTGACACCAACCTCAGTTATCCTCATTTACCAAACCTGTGACTCCTCCCTTTCCAGAGAGGCCTAAATTATCTCTCTTCTTTATTTTAATTCAGTCCTCTATCAACTTTCCCATTATTTTTCTGGGATTGGTGCCAAGCTCTCCAGACAACCATCTATGACCTCTTTGCACATGGGCTTCTCCTGTATTCCTGCAGGAGACACACAGGTGTGCTGGCTTTGCATTGATTAACGTTCAGTGAGGAGAGAAAAAGTCACTGCAACAGGATAATGGAGCCAAAACCACTTTGCCACCCTTGTATGATGCATCACCCAATCCTTCCCAAAGATGATAACCAAGACTTTTTCCAACAGGTATTGGCAGTCTCACCTCTCCCTCCCACCCCACTCCTGCCCACCCATCCCAGTTTAGCTGTCCCACAGGTACAGGGATGCCAAATCCATGGGCTGAGAACAACACACACCAAAAAGCCATCAGCACCAGAGCCTGCTCATGAAAACCCTTTCAGAAGCTCCACTGCTCTGCTGTAGCTGTAAAATTTTGGGTTTTGGGAGAATTCAGCTTTGACCCATCTATGTAACTGGAGTGATAGGACAAGGAGTAATGGGTTCAAACTGAAAGAGGGGAAATTTAGGTGAGATATCAGGAAGGAATTGTTCCCTGGCACAGGGTGCCCAGAGCAGCTGTGACTGCCCCTGGATCCCTGAAAGTCTCCAGGAACAGCTTGGACTGGGCTTGGCTGCAACAATTTGATCCCTAAGGTCCCTTCCAACCCAAACCCCTCTGGAATTCTGTCTGATAGCTCAGCGAGAAGTTTTTCCCAGGAATTCCCTCCCCCCCACTACATCCCTTGGAGTCCCTGCTCCAGGAGCACATTTAGCATCAGAGATTGATTGAACTTTCAAGTGCCAGCCCCAGGCTGGGTGATCCTAAGTGGCCTGGACAGCCTCTCCTCTCCAAGGTGTGCAGCAAATCGCCGGATTAGCGGCTCAGGCGGCGCCCGCAATCTCGCCTGTCTTACATCATTTACCTGTGCTGGAATTACAGTTCAATTACTGGAGTAATATCTCATTCAGGCAGAACAAAGAAAGGGGAAATATGCAAATGAGCGAATTGAAATTCACTTAATTTAAAGGCCGAAAATTTTTAAGGGCACACCGCCTCTCCGGGGACGTTTGGGTTCAGGGATTATAAAGCACATAAATGGTGAGATGGATTGTCCTTGCCTGAGCATCCAAACTTTGCATACATTATTCTTTTCAGCGAGTGCATTATGTAATTAGCAGGGAAAATACACAACATTCCTGACTATATCCTACCCAGGGAGAAAACATTTGGTCTAACCACCCATTGCAGGGAGCTTTGTGCACAGACGAGCTCAGCATACATTTTGGAGGATCACAGTGGAATAGGTGAGCAGGGAGAATACTGCTTATCTGCTGAATGCAAAGATTATTCCAGTTTTATTTTTGTGGTACACATGATAAGATTGTGAATAACCCTCCAGGTTTGATGCCTGTTGTGGTTTTCATGGTGTGGTGGTTTGTTTTGTTTGTTTGTTTTTTAATAAACACTGAGGCATAATTTAATGCACCGAAGATGAAATTTTTTTCTCTTGCTAGGCAGCTGGAATTCCGTGAGGTTTCACTGCACAGGGCTGTCTGACAGGGGGAATGGCTGACAGGGAAAATGTGCTGCTCTGGCAGGATAATGAGGTACAGTGCTCCAAAAGGCAGCATCCTGCTCACAGGGAAGGAGAAATTTCCTTTTCTTTAGGGGCTGCATCACCAAATAACCATCACAAAAAAAGACAGAGAGGGGCTATTTACAAGGGCATGTAGTGGCAGAACAAGGGGAAAAGGATTCAAACTGAAACAGCAGCTTTGGGTGGGATTTGAGGAAGGAATTCCTCCCTGTGAGGGTGGCAGGCCCTGGCACAGGGAGCCCAGAGCAGCTGTGGCTGCCCCTGGATCCCTGGAAGTCTCCAAACCCAGGTGGGACAGAGCTTGGAGCAGCCTGGGACAGTGGAAGGTGTCCCTGCCATGGCAGGGGAGGGATGAGATGATCTTGAATGTCCCTTCCACCCCAAGCCACTCTGTCACCCTGTGATTACTTTCTGGTGCCACTCACCACACTGACTGTGCTTCACCTTTTAATAAAGCTTTGTTCCATAAAACACCTCCAACAGCTCAATTTTCAGCAGTTCCCAGGGATGTGATGGGAAGCTGAAAAGGCAAGCTGAGCCTGTCCCAGCAGGCAGGCACTGTCTGGGCAGGAATTAGCCAAAAATCAGGGTGAGCAGAACCCCAGGCCGAGCACACACACGGACAGCAGGGAGGCTGCAATCCCACAGGCTCAGCAGAGATCATAAAAATCCCAGATTTAGGTGGAAGCCCCAGTCCAGCCTCACGCAGTCAATAACAGCAAGGTGCATTTGTCATGCAGGTGGTAAACCCTGAGCAATCACCGTGGATTTCAGTGTCAGTTTAATGGAGCAGGTATGGCTTAGCTGTGTGCAGCTGGGACAGCCCTTTAATCACTGCTCCTCCCTGCCCTACACGCCACAGTTGTCACTGGTGTGGCTCAGAAAGCAGGAATTATTCTGTGCTGTCTCCTGGTTATTTGTTCCCAGTCAAAACACGGGACAGGGATGTGGCACCTGGGGGGAGGCAGAGACACAGAGCTCCCAGCTCTCCTGCCTGCAGAGCCCACGTGGACCCTGGATTCCCCAAAATCCCAGATGGTTCAAGTCAGGGCAGCTCAATCACCCTCAGCTGAACCACCCTCATTTGTATCAGTCAAGGACCCGAGCCATTACGCCTCCTCCTCAAACTGGTTAGGCTGTAAATTAGATTTTCATCACTCCTGGGACAAAAACCTGACTCTGCTGAGGTCACTGGGAGTTTGAGCATCCGTTTCAGTGGCGCCATGACTTCACCAGGGGTTTGCCCTGGCAATATCCAGCCTGGAGGTCACCATGGTTTATCCTAAGATATCTTAAATAAAATCTGCCACTAGTACTGGCAGACAGCAGCAGTTCAGTTCTGTGCCACTTTCTTCAGCCCAAATGCAACAACAGGAATATTTATCCCAAAGGAATGTGGATGGTGATGACCAACATTACTGCAGTTTTGACCAATGCCTTGGCAGAACTCAAAGCAAGCACTGAATACAGTTTATTCCCCTAAAACTGAGTAATAATAATAAAAAAAAAATCAGACAGGACTTCTGACTTACAACAGAAATCCTCTCAAATCTGTCCTCTCAATGAAATTTTCCTGGAACATAGTAATCAGTGGAGTGATATGAAAGAATAACCTGTGAAAAATAAAGCACTGGGCCCTAATTCAGTAAAGCACTTGAGCAAGAACCCAAATTTTAAGTAATAAGTTCACTGAACTCAGCAAACTGATTATGGTTTGGAGTATTTTGCTTACAAAGAAGCGAAATCTATGAAATTAGACAAACAACTGTGGATGCAAGTGTACAAGCAGACCTGGCTCCACCAACACACACTGCCCCAGAGGGAAGGATTTTAGTGATGGACAGACAGACCCAGGAGATCAACCTCAGGAAAAACACGTGGGTACTTCCAAACCTACAAACAACCTCTTCCTGTTAACCATTCTCTGACTTCAGTAAACTGCAAAAAATCATGGTGCACTCTGTGAGCATGTGTTTAAAAAAACCCAAGCCATTGAGTTAATCACTCCTTCAGCTGAAAGCATTGTTGGGGTGTTTGCTAACAGAAAAAAAACAATCTTCCCCACAATACTAATTTCACTTTCCCTATCAGCAGAGTGATCTTTCCTCAGGACCAATTCTGTTGGAAGCACTGGGGATGCACACTGGCACTAGACATTTTTTTTTTTACTGAGACATTGTTCCAGCTTTCCTTCGGGTTTAATGCTGGAGCAGCACGTGACAGGACAGAGCGCTGCATTTTTCAAACATCCTTTAAACTGTGGGAACACCCTCCTTAAAGGCAGCCCTTCCCTCCTTTCAAGTGCCACACAAGCACAGCAGGCAGCATTCAAAGCCACCTCTTCTGTGTCAGCCAGCGGGGAAGGCTGACAGGGAATTGCTTGTGTCACACTCCAAAAGTCACCAAAGCAGACACACACTGAAAGGTGGATGGGCCCAATTCTGCCTTTTTTCTTTTTCTTTTTCTTTTTCTTTTTCCTACTCCTCTGAGTGGATTTCTGCCTTTCCCATTCATTCCAGCCAGGATGCTGTTCTGAGTGGCGACTTAAACCTTGCAGAGTCATCCCATGGGCCTCCCCCAAAAAAAAAACAGAGAAGCTTGAAATGAGGTTTCTGAAAGTACTAAAAATCATCTAACTAAGCTGTGCTGAGAGGTCAGAGGGCTTTGGCTCGCTGGAATGTTTAGAGTTCTCTGGGACTGCAGCCTAGTGCTCTCACTGCTTGGCTTGTTTGTAGTTACACTTTGTGTTCTCCAGGAAGACACAGAGCCTCCCCAGCCATCAGAGCCCCTTCACGTGGGTTCCTCCCACCTTTCAAGCCCTCTCAGACACAGAAATGAGCAGCCCAGGTGCTGCCTTTGATGCTCTCACGAGGAGGAGGAGGAGGAGGCAGCGAGTGCAGCAGCAGCATCACCAGGCTGGGGACAGTGACACGGGGCCAGGCTGGGGACCACGGGCACCCCCAGAGCAATGCAAAGGCCCCTTGGTGCTGCACTGAGGATGAAGATCATGGCAGGTGTCACCTCTCCACACCTCCCTGGCTGCAGAGACGGGCAGGATTCAGCAGGGACACTGGGAGCTCCGTTTTTGGCACAGGGACAGTGGCTGGCTGAGGTCACCTGTCTGCCCCCAGGCAGCTCAGCCCAGCCCTCACAGCCAGACTGGGAACCAGCTGCTGAAAATCCTCCCAGAAGCTCCACTCTCACAGAAACAGCCCTGCCCAGGCCCCACCACCGGCTCAGGACAGCATCCAGACATCCCAATTCTGCTGTGCCAGGGGCCAGGAGCAAAGATGGGGATGGATCCAAGCAGGCTCCTCCCCGACCTCCCCAACCTCCTCTTCACCCTCCCTGAACCTGAACCACATCCTCACCACACCTCTGGTTTAACTCTGTCCTGTTGCAAGGGAGAAGAAACAAAAGGAGAAAAACCACACGAAGTTGGTCATTTTCTTCATAAATGGAGGAAAGGGAGGGCTAGCAAGGGTCAAAAGAAAATACGAAGAGAAGCCCTAATGAAGAAAGCAACATAATTTTTGTCCTTCTTACGTGGAACGGGATCTGCACTTGGAAATCACACTGAGAACCACAAGCTAGTTGAGCTGTAACAATGAACACTACTTTTCATGATAAACTGTTCTCCATCTGCATCTTTTGATTTCTATATGCCCAGGTGCAATGAAGGAAGAAGGAAACATCTGCTAGGGAGTGCTGAAACCCCAGAATGTAACATCACCAGAGCCATCACACACTGTGTGCTTCATGCAGGGTGCCTAGACACGCTGGGAGGAGAAACCCCAGGCACCAAATATTACCAAGTACCTTCATCTGTTTATTGTGCAGAGGCAATCACTAATCAGCATCTGGGAATGCAAATGCACTTCCAGAAATCAATGAATAAAACAGACAGGAGAGAACAGCTAGGAATAATAATAATAATAATTTAAAAAAGCTAAATACGACAACCTTGAGTTTTGAGCACTGACTTTGTTAGGCAGAGACAGCAGGAGAAAAAAATCACAACAAAGTCAGCCAAGCTCACAGGTCTTCACCTAAGCTCTTCACCAAGCTCTTCACCTAAGTCTGTCTGAGCCCAGAAAGGCAATTAATTACAAGCACACAGATGATGAACTACAAAGATCTTAGCCTAGGAGTAGTGACAAGGAGCTGGGGTTTGGCTCAGTGGGGTTCAGTTCCTGTGGGCACTGCTACAACATCCCCCTCTCGTCCCACACATGGTAAATTTTTCAGTGCTCAACTTCTATAAAGAGAAGGACCTGGATTCCTTTTTCTCATCCAGAGGGAAGAGATGTTCCAGAATGCCAGTGCTGTTTAAGAAGGATGAATGCCATGACACCCTGCAGTTCTGCCAGCTTTTCCTGGGTAGAGCTTGAGCAGGGTGAGGATTTGTCTACATGAGCAAAGAGCAGAGCACTTTGGGGTGGGGATAAGCAGAGCAAAAAGGTGCTGGGAGCCCCAGGTTCAGCCACACACACTGCCAAATTTGCTCCAGCTCAGGAGGCCACGGGTGGAAAGCCCAGGAGCAGCTGCAGTGCACAGAGTGAGCTCCTGAAATATCCTGGTCAGGTTCAGCCCAGACTCACCCTGTTGGTTCCCTGTAATCCCAACAAAAGCACAGAGAGTGGGGATGGGGAGATGCAGGATTCCCTCCCAAGGTGCCCTCCAGGACTAAGGTGCAGCACATCTGGAGCCAGGGGTAACAAAAAAAAAAAAAAAAAAATTCACTGTGCAAAATATAATCCATTGAAGGTGATGTTGGTATTTAAGGTAGATAATTGTGATAGCATTTATCTTCCTTCTGCTCTTTGAGCACTACACCTGTTATTCCCTTGCACAGAGAGATCTGGTGAGGGCCCAGTGTCTGCTGTGAGGAGAACCCAGCAGAGCCCCCCAGCCCTGTGGGCCATGGGAGCATTCAGACCACAACCAAACCACAGGTTCCAGGCTGCATTTCACAGTGGAGCATAGGGGAACCCCACAGACCTTGCAGGACCTCACAGCTCCTGACAGCACAACAGGAACTCTTCAAACAGCACCTGCTAGACGAATTTCTTTGACAGAGCTTGTCCCACAAATGATTTGGGGGTTTTTAGGAGTCTAACCAAGAAAGGACAATTGGAACTTGTTACTAAACACTGAGCACATCACCACCAGAACATGGTGACAAGATTCCTGCTCTGTTTTCATACCCATGCTGCTCCCACACTCTGTGCTGAGACATCCATTTTCATTCTCCATGATTTAGGGCTGTCATGGGGTGGGCTTTGTGCTAGCAAAGAACCCATGATCTGTAACAAAACCCAATTTCTACTTTACTGGACAAATATACCAAAAAGAAATCGTGGCATCTTGGTGGGTTGCTAAGCAACCAGGAGCTCCAGTGACACTTGTTTGTGATCAATTCAAGTCATTCACAGGGCTCTGAAGCACCAGCTCAGGAATTCCAACAAAAATCTGTGCCTTGGGAAAGCCAGGGGGACTTCCTGACACACAATAACACTTTCTTCCCTCTAAGATAAACTTTGTAGATGTCCTTTTGATCTGCGTGATATGTTAATTCATTATTCTTAACATACCGCTAATGGCAAAAGCTATAATTAACTAACTACAGCATTGTAATGCGTGCAAGATAAACTGAACTAATTAGTAGTGTTTAAAGTAGTCCCTGTCCTCTCCCGCTGGGGAAAGGAGCAGATCCTTTCTTATCACAGAAGCAACTGTCCCCAACATCGTTTTATGTAAAGAATAGATTCCTTTCTGTTCCTTTTTTTTTTTTTCCCCTCCCGAATAGAAGCGACAAAGTAAATTTTTACTGGCAAACAAGGTGGCTCCAGTCCAAGCCACTCGAGGTACACATGCAAGCTGTGAATAATGTAATCTTTCATTTAAATGAAGGCTTATCTGTTGGGGGTAAAGAAATGGACGAAATGGACTGTTATATTTTCATTCGTGAAGTTTAATTACTGAAGTAACTCACACTAAATGCCCACAATGATTACATTCACTGAGTTAAATGTATATTGCTGAAGTACAGCCTCTTTATTTCAGCCTCACATTCAAGATTCATCCCATCCCTATTTTGATAAAAAATCAATAATGAACAGGAAGAGTTTAGAAACAAATTGGTTTCCAAGCTGTGTGCTGCATATGGCAGAATTTCAGCTTCTTGATTGCTGGCAGGTGTTTTTCTACTAAAGGTATTTAATGATAATTTCACACACACTGGGCAATATTCCTAAAGAAATTCCCTTCTGCAAATCTTGCTGTCCTATCCTGTCCTATCTTATTTTGATGTCACATGATCTGGACTAGTAGTTCCTCTGCAAGCCAGGCTCCACTGACAGCAGATGCTCAGCCTAAGTGAAGACCAGAAACTGGTGAAGCAGAATTTCCTAATTTTTAGTGACCCATTGAGATGGGGCTTTGTTTGGCTTGGGTTTTTTTTTCTTTTTTCTTTCTTTTTTTTTTTTTTTTTTAAGGCAAAGAAAATTTATTCCTTTTAAGCAAGAGAGAAGTGTTAACACGGCAGGAGTGGTGCACTCTGATAGTTGATATCAGAAGATGAGCAGAGGCACGTGGGAAGCAATGGCCAGAGGATGGCAAGCACAGCTCCAACGAGGTAACATTTCATGTTCATAAATGGCCAAAAACCACGTATTTATTTAAAGTACAGCTTTTTCAATCTCCTCTCCTTTCCTCGGACCTGTATCTAAAGTCACAACACTTATTATTTATTGCTTATGGGATGGGATTTGGGGGAGCTACACAGCACATATCAGCTCGATCACACCAAACAAACCCTTGGCAACGACACAGAAATGCCACCTGTCACCACACTGGTGAAATTTTCCAAAATTCCACCTTTCAAGCAAAAATATTCCCAGGGTAGTGCTGAGCACCTGTGCATAACCCAACAAAACACAGCTTAGTCCCTTTTCTACCCCAAAAGAAGCCAAGTACCACTGATGATGGAAGCGACAGATGAGAAGCCCACGTACATTTGCTGTGTCTGACTACGGGAAAACAGAATCTCCTTGGATTGCGTTGCCAAGCTCGCCGATGCAACACAAATCAGTATCACACAGCCCAGACACCGAGCTGCAGACCCCAATAGCTCTCCTGCAGTGCAACACCAGCACATCGCTCCCCCAGAGGGAAAAAAAAAAAATAATTAAAAAAACCCCAAGCACACACCAACCAAAGAAACCCCCAAAAAAACCTGGGGATTTCGGTAATTATTTAGGTACTGCAGCAAAACCACCACAAATCCTCTCCGAAACCGTTCGGGGAGCAGAAACAAGTGTTGGCCACAATTGCAGGACATGCGGGCTCGCAAACTTGAGCCCAGCTAAAGCCACCCGGGGCTGAGCCGGCTCTGCCCAGCCCTGCCCAGCCCAGCCCCCGGCTCTGTCCCCGCACCCTCCGCGCTGCCCCCCGGCCCCGCAGGGCTCCGCACCCCCCAAACTTTCCGCGGGCAGCGGCTCCTCCGCCCGCCGGACCCGAGCGGCTCCTTGGGCAGAGGAAGGAGCCGGAGCGGCTCCCCGGGACCCCCCGAGCTGCCCCCCCGAGCTGGGCTGAGCCCGGCTCCGCTTCCTCACGGCTCGGCAGCCGCTGCGGGACCGGGTGCGGTGCCGGGAAGCAGCAGAACCAGTTCGCAAATCCGAGCGAGAATAATTCAAGAGCGGCTTTGGGAGGCAGGCGGGGCGAGCCCGGGCCGGCTGGCAGGGCAGCCCCGCGGCCGGACAGCCCCGGATCCCCTCCCCGGTGCCGCTGCCCCCGCCGTACCTTGAGCCCGGGCGAGCGGAGGGGTCCCGGTGGCGGCGGCAGCTCCCGCAGCCCCGTCCCGGCGCTCCGAATTAATCGCTCCACCCCGAAAAAAAAAAAAAAAAAAAAAAAAAAAAAAAAAAAAAAAGGAGGGGTGTAGGGGGGGAAGGGAAGGAGGGGGAAGCGGAAAAACCCAACGCAACCACCCCAAAGCCAGCCCCGCTCCACACCCACGAGGAGGGAGAGGGTCCCTCCGTGACTGGCATCGCTATCTCCTCCGGCGGAGCTTGCAGGCAGCCATGGCAACGAGCCCCCGCGCTCCCCACGGCCTCCCCGGGGGCACAGCCACCCCCTGCCCCGGCCCCGGCCCCGCTCCGGGTCCCACCTGCCCGATCCGAATCCCCTCGGCCGGAGCCGGCTGCCAGAGCGGCACCTCCGCCCCCGCCGCTCCGGGCGGCACCTGGGGATGCGCCGGCAGCCGGAGGATGCAGGGAGGGAGGAGAGGAGGGAGCGAGGGGAGCCCCTGCCCGCCCCCAGCCCGGGGGGGCCGTCCCGCAGGCGGGCAGGTGCCGGAGAGGGACCCGCAGTGCCGGAGGGGGACCCTCAGTGCCAACCAGCCCGGAACGGGGCGGCAGGAGGAGAAAGGAATGGCCGGAGTGAGGGCGCTGCCCCGGCAGGACTCGGGATGCTCTCGCTTCGGCGGGCACGGGCTCCGCCAAAATCCAGGCGAGGAGGAGGAGGAGGGAGGCGCTGCCGGGGAAGGGACGGTCCCCGCCTGGTCTCACCCCTCTCTCGGGTGCAGAACTGTCGCCGCTTTTCAGGGGAGAGGATGAAGATTAAGAAAACCGCAGCTGGGTTTAGCCCTTCCCCCCTCACCCCTACTAAACCCTCACATACCCAAACCACCCCAACACCAAACCTGAGAAAACCCTCTTCTCCTCGATCTTTCTTTTTGCAAATACCCCCCTCTGTGTAATTTTCGCTGCCTGTGCTGCACACGAGCACAAAACCAGCTCAGGCTCACGTGTGAGCGCCCGGACTCTGCCTGGCTGCTCCATCCTCGGAGCCCGGCGTGGAACGGGCTAAATTTTTAAGTGATTGGTAAAGACAGTCGTCACAGATCTGCCAGTCATTGTCTTAAGCACTCCATCCCGAGAGGTGGGGAAGGTCAGACATCATCATTTTCCACGAGAGCTCGGACTCCTCAGACGTTTCTGTCTCGCTGCTGACCTTTGTGTGCTTCGCTTTTCTCGGAGCCTTGCCTGCTGCAATGAACAATAATCACACAGCAACGTTCACGGGCATTAAACCATAAACCCACCCTACCGGATCGCAGTGGCACTCCCGGGGGTTATTAGCGTTTGGGTTAAAGATTTTTTTGGGACAGTGGCAATTGGAATTTGTGGATGTACTCGGCCCGCTGGTGTTGTTTCTATCCAGCAGGTTTAAGTAGGTGAGCTTGCCTTTTGGATGGGAAGGAAATAATTAAATTTAGGGAAAGGCATTATAAAGATGGAGGTAAAAGAAAAAAAAAAATCTGAAAACTGGGAGGGAAAAGGGCAGAATAGTTTAATATATTTGTTAAGTGAATGCAAAACAGCTGAAACAATGGTAAGTTTGCAGTCATGCAAAGTCAGGCAATTAATGCACAGAATTTTTATATTAAACTCTGCACAAGTGAACTGGCACCAATACAAATGCATGGAGCAAAGCATGGAAAGCTGCTGAGGAAGCTCTGAAGTTGGGCAGGTTTCTGTGGGGCAAACACCCAGCCCAGAGCACATACAGAGGACTGGGAATCCTCCCTTTGGGTCCTGCCCTCCACGCCAGATCCTGAATTGAGTCACTGTTCCACCCCAAGACAGTAAAATGTTACATTTACAGCACATTGCTTTCCAGAGCAACCAACAGCTAAGCAACAGACCTGAAATAAATGGACAAGAGGCAGCTCCAGAGGGATGGCTGAGGGCTGCCCATGGATTGAAAAGCCTTTTGACCCAGTACCAGCAAACCATCGAGAGATTCACTCCAATCCAGAGGTTTGGAGCTTCACTGGAGCCTTGGCAATAACTGGAAATGCCGAGGCTGGGAAGCTGCTTGTCTGGGAGCAGAGAAAAGAGAGCTGGGAGAGCCAGGGGGAGCTGGCACTGCCCCTCTGGCCACTGCCAGGAGGATGAAAAACGGGGCCAGAGTCTCTCCCCCTCCCCAGCCGATCCTGAGTTCCACCCGGGATGCCTCAGCAGTGCCAGGAGTTCCCAGGTTGGTTTTTTGCAGGGCTCTGACAGGACAAAAAGAGACACCAATTGAAGGAGTGTTGGAGACTCCAGAGGCTGCTGGAGGCAGGGCTGCTGCCAAAGCCACTTCCCAGGCTGCCCATCCCTACCCCCCGTGCCACGGAGGGGAGCTGGGCTTGCAAAATGCAGCCACTCCTGAGACCTTCCTTTTAGATCCTCTCTAAAAGGATCCTCTCTAAGCTCCATGCAGGTTTGTACTCTGGTTCAGGACAGACAGACTGAGCTCTGGAGAACATTTCATCCAGCAGAGAACAACTGAAGATGCCCTGGACCCAAGCTGGGGCACAACTGAGCCTCACTTTTGTTACAGAATTTATGGAAGGACGGTTTGAGCTCCAGCAGTGCCACAGCAGAGCACTCCTGGTTTTCCATGGAATCCCAATGGAATGTCAATGTGATTTTCCCAAGGCCTTCTCCCATCTTCAGCTTTGAGGCCACAATATGGAAAGCATCAAATGATTTTCATTTTTTGCACAAAATCGTGGACAAAGTTGTTCTTCTGCTGGGAAGCCAGCTGATGGCAAAGCCCAAGTGCAGCAGCTTCCCCAGAGCTGCTCCACACCTGCAAAATAAAATGTGTTCTTGTTAATAATGATAATAACTTGGCACTAGCTGAATCTATTTGAGAATTGGGTTTGCCCTAAGTAAAGTGTAAAGAGACATAATCAATCGTGCTTCACATCTCACTGGGCAGCGAAATGGGGCAAATGTCATTGCACTTAAGTCTGCTCCAAACAAAAATAAGGACAGAGAAGCTCAGTGTGGTCCTCTCTGTGTCTCACAAAACTGCTCTTTATTTTGGGATTTCCTGCTGAAAATCAAGGGGCCTTTTCATCAGGCCCTCTGCTTGATGTGAGAATGAGAGAGGAGCACTGCTGGAAACACTGGAAAAAATTAATTCTCTCTAGGCTGGCACTGATCACACATTTAAAATACACATTAAATGCATAATATTGTCTGAAACCAAGTGTGAGAAAACCCCCTCAGAATATTTATCTCAGGCATTGGCTGCATGAGTCAGAAGGAACAGCGGGTGTGTTTTGCCAATCCCCAACTGTAACCTGTTACCTGATTCCCTGAATGTTCTCCCTCAAGACACACCCACAGTTTTAAACCCAGATCAGAGTCTGGTGGCAGGCTCAGGAGATTCCCAATCCGACTCTAAATGCCATTCAAGACACATGAAATACTCAGGACAAAAGAGCAGATTGGCCAGATTTTCTGTGGAGCAAATCAATTTGCTTGTAATTGCCAGCACATATCCCATCAGCAGAGCTCCTTAATAAAGATGCTGTAATTTTTTGAGTAGGTAGATATGCAAAAATGGAAATGCATTTGAGTATCAAGAATCACAATTTGATGTGGACTAAAAAAAAAAAAAATAAAAATAAGATAAGCTTCTGGGAATCAGTTTTGGTCCTGGACAAATCAAGTGGCTAAAATAATTGACATGATGCCATCTAAATTTTGAAATGATGCCCTGCTACAACATTCAGCAGTCTTTTCCTTAACTTTGGAATTTTTAGAGTATTTAAGTCATACCAGCTGAGATGCAGCTTGAGAAGCTCTGAGCTGCTTTAGTAGCTTGGAGTTCAGAGGAGAAAATTTGAACCATTGAGGGAAAAACGCAGATGAGAGAGAGGGTGATGCACATCCTGCTGATGGTTTATTAAACACAGATCTGAGTGATCTGATCATAAACACACCTCACCAACACTGAGCTCTGAAATGCTGAAAGTTGGATGGGTCTTGACCAGAGAGAAACTCCAGACATGCCAGAAGATGCTCATCTGTCCCTTCCTAATGAGAGTCCAGGAGAAATCCACGTGATCAAAGGACAGCAGATTTAAAATGGATTAAATTAAATGCACTTTCTGCAGTTCAAAGCCATCCCAGAAATTCAGGCTTTGAAGGACCTGGAGTGAAATGTTGGGATTTTTTTTTTTTTTTTCCCTAATCTGATTTTTTTTAAGGCTGGATAATTTTACGACTGCTAATAACATTTGTAACTATGCAAGCTAAGACAATAACAATGGTAATCAAATCTCATGCTTCAGGGCATAAATTGATGGCTTGGAGGGGTTATGGAGAATTTTCTGGTTTTCCCACCACTGAGTCCACGATTTCACAACTGACTAAGTGCATTACAAGGGGGGGTTGCCACTGCAGCCAGACAATTGATCTAATCTGTAATAACAAATCTGACACCAAAATACAGCGAGCTGCCTGTCTGCTGTGCAAACACAAGGAGGTTTAGGCTCAAATGCAGGGAAATATTTGGTTTTTATTTTCCAGTTAGTTTCCTACAGACCTTCTGAAAGAGAGAAGCAAGATGTAGGTTGAAAACATCCGAAAAAACCAACAAAAAAACCCCACAAAACTTAAGAGCACGAATGTAACAGTGCATCTGAAAGATCATTTAGGCAAGGGGGTTCATCCACAGGTTCAGGTCCAAAGATCAGGATGGGAAACAATTCACTGAGTGGGCTGACTGGGGTATCCTATGGCCAACCACACATTTCCATATGTTTCCATCAGAAAAAGGAGGTCGTGGTCTCTTTTCCTTGAAAAACAGGCACAGCAGGAGATGAGAGAGCTCAGCCTGGAGATGGGGATTTAGGTTTAATTCCCAGCTGGACCAGAAAGCTCCAGGCAGGTTTGTGCTCTGCTTCAGGACAGACAGACTGAGCTCTGGAGAACATTTCATCCAGCAGAAAACAACTGAAGATGCCCTGGACCCAAGCTGGGGCACAACTGGGCCTCACTTTTGTTACAGAATTTATGGAAGGACGGTTTGAGCTGCAGTGGTGCCACAGCAGAGCACTCCTGGTTTTCCATGGAATCCCAGAATGGTTTGGGTTGGGAGGGACTTGGAGCTCATCCAGTCCGTGGGCAGGGACACCTTCCACTGTCCCAGGCTGCTCCAAGCCCCAGTGTCCAGCCTGGCCTTGGGCACTGCCAGGGATCCAGGGGCAGCCACAGCTGCTCTGGGCACCCTGTGCCACAGGGAAGGGTGGGAGAGCAGCCCCTGTCCAGGGCTCTGCCGTGCAGAGGAACCCTCGTTTACATTTACAAGGAAAAGCGAGTGCACCTCACAAAAACAGCTGTGTGAAAATGCCTCTTTGGTCTCTGCCAGAGCTGGCACAAAGCCCAGGAGGAGAAAGCTGCAATATTTGGAGAAATGGAATCGTGACTCACGTCAGGACAACGGCATCGATCTCACTCGTTTGTGGAAGAGATTAAAGGGGCCCAGGAATAAAGATTTCCTATTCCTGGACAAAAGCTGCTGCTCACTGGACAAAACCTCAGCAGTGAGGTCCTGCAGTTGTTCTGATCCCTGCCCAGTGTGGAGGTGGGATGTGGAGAGTGGAGCCTTTGCCTGGATAATCCCTGAGCACTGTCGTGTTTTTCCGGTGACCTATTGCTCACCAACTGCTGAATAAAATGCTTTGTGGTAATTTTTTATTTTTTTTCTTTCTTTCTTCCTGTCAAGGTCAAGGGACATAAATGCCACAAAATTTCTACTGCAAAAACCCTGCGCTGGTAGAACACAAAAAATAAAGCCAAGGATTGTAAAGAAATGGTCTGTGCACATTTTTAGCTGAGGATCAAACCCGTTTGGATTGCAATAAGAGCAAACACTTAGAGAATTGTTGTAGCTACCCTTGAAACCCAGCAGTCACAGCTCTGAACATCAACAGCTAAATCAGAATTACCAGGCACCCCCTCCCAAATTGTGCAGACACGTGGGCAGGATGATTGCCTTGGGCTTCATTTGGTTTTCATGAAGGGGAGAGGAGGAAATGGCCCTGATCTCCTAAGGCAGGGACAGACACTGGCCTTGGCTAATGCTGCCATTTGTATTCTCCCATTTTCTACGTCCATGGAGCTGATTTTGTTACAATAACCTGCACTAAAATCCACATAAAACCCCCCAAACCAACAGATGGGTGTTTGCTGGACCCCTCGGTGCTGCCTGTGCTCCTTTACCAATTTCGTGTGGCTGGTGGCTGGCAGGGTGTTCAATAGGTCACCTGCATCAGCAATTTCAGCCCAGACAATTTGCCTCTAAACACTACAAGCTCTGATACACATTTTCCAATTACAACTCAGGCTGCTTTTAAATTCCACCAGACAGACAAAGTTATGGAAGTCTAAAGGGCTCAGGAAACAACAGCATACAAATAATTCAATATTAAAGCAATTTTTTTTTTTGCACAGTCGGGCTATGAGCAGTTATAGAAAATTATTATGCAAGCAGGGAAGTGAAAGCTTGACCAACAGCATGAGACTTCTTAAAAAATATTGGCAATTCTCACGTAACAGAGCACATAAATGATTTATCCCTCTTCAGTGTCCTTCAGACAAGACATTCAATGAGAAAAAAATACCTAGTAATGGGAGTATCAAATAGAATAATTGGGAAAACACTTTTGAAAAAGCAAAACCTTTCAATCTTTTATGCATAGATGTAAATTCATGTCATGGGAAACCAAGAAATGTTATTAAAAATACGAATCACTCGGTAAATACTGAAAATGTTGTCACTAAGGCAAGATGATGAGTGTGGGTCAAAAATTATATTCTTGCAAGAATGAAAGTAAGGACTTAAAGTGCTGGGGATTACCCAAATATTCAGAATTATATTTGTAAAGAATGATAACATATAGTAATAATTTCAATAGACACAGGCAGTCTAGCATTTTCTTCTTCAGTATTTAAATAAAAAAGATAAATACTTCCAAAACTTTCAGATCAAACCCAAGAGTAAAGGGGGTGGTGCAGGGTGACTTTAACCCCTTGGTCAGCTGGCTGTGAGCAAGCAGGAGATTCTTCCAGAGTACCCAGAAAATGTGATGGGATGGAGCAAGGACAAGGAATTCAAGTCATGGGATTGGGATCCCTGCAGAGCTCTGAGTGGGCCATAAGTCTGAGAGGGATTTAAAAGCCACAGGTCCAACCTTATCTGTGTGAGGGCTACAAAATCCACGACTGAACCAGCAGAGAATATGAAATAGGTGTGAAAAGTCTCTATTGCTTTGGTATTTTGTGATTTCTTTTCAAAGCAGAGAGTTTAATTAACCCTTCAGCAAAATTTCCTTTCTTGTGGTAAATCACTTCTGATGGGCCATTATGACACCAAGACCAGGTATTTTTCTTTAAAATAATTTTTAGCTGGAGAAAAAAAAAATATTAAATCTGGGATGTAGAATATGAGAAGTTCCTGTCAGTTGATCACAAAAGTTGATGACCAGAAGTAGCAAAATCCCAACTCAGCACAAGATCCAGGCCAAGAGGAGCCTGGAATGAGCCAAGGATGCACAAAGGTGACCTCGAAAGAAACCCATTAATCCAAGTGCTGTCAGCAAAAGGAAACTGGCTTTGAGACTTTTCTGACTCTGAAGTGGCTGCAGCTGCAGCAAACTCCACATCTCATTCCTGCTGCACACTCTGGGATGGAGCAGGAGCAATCCTGTCACAGCAGCCACGTCCTGCTTGAGGGCTTCAGAATTTCCTCAAGGAGGCAATTTGCTCCCTCAGAAATCAACAGCAAAGGTAGGTGGGTGCCATCCTACAAATGCACCCTTGTTTGGGTAATTCCAGCAGGGAGGGGAGGCAACACCAGGGAAAAGCCCCCGTCACACCCACCTGTGTTTGGATTCCTGCTGAGGTACAGGCTGATTTAATGGTTTAGAGTTATTGTGGAGTCCAAGCTGAGCTGACTTCCAGCTCCTTGGAGTGAATCTGGCTCTGACACTTCCATCAGCTGGAAATTCATCCTGGATCCTTTTCTGAGTGACTCCATCATCTCTAACAGGTCCCAGATCTCAGTTTTGGTGAGCCTGCTCTCTCAGTCCTTCTGCCACCTGCCTTCTTTGCTGGGCTCACAGGAGTTTGGCAGTGTAGAACACACTAAAGCAGTGAAATGCACAACAGAAAGGACGTTTCAGAAGTGTCCTGCCTCCTTTGGGAGCTAAATGCACGTGTAACACAAATGGGGAACGATTAAAAAATGGCAGATCCAATAATCTACATTTGGGTATGAATTTCAAGCCTTTCTGAGGTCCATGGCACAGCCCTGCAGATAATCCACACTTGAGGAGCTGCACACATCCCTTAGAGAAGCAGCAGAGAAAGAAATCCCCATGCCAACATCCAACCTCTGGGCAGGAATGCAAGCCAGGCATCATTTTCCCAGGATGACAGTAATCACCACTGTACCAAAGGAACTTTTCTAAAAGGATTTGTTCCCAGACAGAGATATTCAATCCTCTGTGAAGCTCTGGACACTCAAACTGTTGATGTTTCTCTTATCTTTGCTAAAATGAGATTCCTTCCCTGTGCCATCTAAAATGCACTGAAAGCCTTACACGTTTTCTTGGTGGGGAAGCAGGGAGGGTGAAGTTACCCTTTTCTTTCCAATTATAAATAAAACAAAAAATCTCTTTCAAATTTGGCTTTTTTCTGACTTTTTTTCTACCTGACTACATCTCATTCCAATCTAAATAGTTGCAGAATTCACTTGTTAATTATCTCCTAATTTGCAAGGTACTAAGGGACTGCATTTTCTCTTCTTGCAATAGTCAGCCATATAATCTTGTCTATTTCTTGAAAATCAATTTGTTTTCCTTCACCCTTAGTGCCAAGAGATTGAACCGACTGAAAATACAGAGAAGGATGTTAAATAATGCAGCTGCAGCAAAAGTAAAGCCAAAAACCCCTGACACAAACCACGGAGAAAGGAAATCCTTGTAAGCTGACCTGTCTCTCCAAACTTGGAGTAATCAGGGATGAAAAGACAAAATAAGACCTCAAAAATAATCAGGTCCCTCTGACCGGAATTGTTTCACTCACACAAGTTTTAATTCCACACGAAGATGCCCTTCTGCAGCCCCAGCAGCTGAGACACAACAGGGCCCTTAGGTGGAAAATTAGAATACAAAGGCAATCAGCTGCCAATTAATCTTGTGAGGTCAGTGGGAAGCAGCCTGGATTGCTGTTTCCAGATGGGCAGGGGGACGCGCTGGAATTTAATTTCTGCTGCTCCCTGGCACAGCTCCGAGCCCTCAAAGCAAGGCACTGGAACAACAGTGAGTTGGCAGAATTTGGGGGAATTTCAGCTTCTTCTGGTGCCAGACTGGAGATGTAAATCCACCCCAGATGGATTTTTTTTCTTTTCCCCACTGTGCCACCCTTAATTGACCAATGTAGCTCAAAGTTGAGTCATTTTAGACAGGAACTTTGTTTTCTCTTTAGAGTATGTTGTGTATTAGCTCATTAGAAACTGATCATGATGATGGTGGAGGTGAAATGCAATATTTTCCCTACAGTTTTATGGCAAGTATTTATCCTTTAAGATAAATCACCCTTAGGTGACGCTTTAGCACGGCCTGAAAAATTGTTGCCACACATCCAAAGGTGATGTGTTGGTGGCACAAGAAACTCACAAGAGAATGATTTGTGCTGTTTAATGTTATTTTAATTTCAATTCAATATTAGCAGCGCTGGTTAAAAAGCTCTAAGCAGTTAGAAATGTACTCCAGTTTCCAAGCAGGTTGTGTGTTTAAAGGGAAGAGGGTATTGGCTTACCTGAAACACTTTGGCACTTTTGATGTTCCGCATTGAAATGTGAAATGGGATAACAGAGTTGGGTTTATCACAAGCAGCTGAGAGAGAATAAAATTAAAAAAAAAAAAAAAAGTCTTCAAATTAAAAAAATTAAAAAAGCAAAAATCCCTGAAATATTCAAAGCAATGGCTGGAGGTGTGAACGCTGCCAGTGATTCATACACTGGGGAAGAAAAAAACCCCAAAAAACAGTGAGAAATACTTACACTTTAGTGTTTTAACTCATGTTTTCTCATTAAAAGATGCTGTTTGAACTTAAAACACTGAGGAGGCTGCAGCAGATTTATGGCTGTGGATCTCCAGAGAGGGTTTTGAGGGCTGTGACAAGCCCAGTACTGACAAAGCCTCTTTTAAGCCAGGCCTAGATGTGGCCACAGACCACTCAGCCAAGGCTGGGTTTAAATATTGCTGTAATAAAGCCAAGATAACCCCTTGGGGCACCTATGATGCTTCCTAACATATTAATTGACCAATGTAGCTCAAAGTTGAGTAGTTTTAGACAGGAACTATGTTTTCTCTTTAGAATATGTTGTGTATTAGCTCACTAGAAACTGATCATGACAGCAGTAGAGGTGAAATGCAATGTTTTCCCTACAGTTTTATGGCAAGTATTTATCTTTAAGAGAAATAATTACCTTTGTCCTGAGCATTAGCTCCCTTCATGACCAGGGAACCTTTGCTTATGTGTCTCCCAGAAAATCTGTTTTTTGCTCCAGCAAAGAAAATGAGGTAATTGGGTGGAAAAGTGGGAAGCCAGAGATTTGCACTCGCTCTGTGGGGTGACTGCAAACTCAGTGGGAGAAGTTGTGCAAGGCCCCAGAGAAACTGCAAGTTCAGCATGCAAAAAGGCAAGAGAAAGTAAAATATGGCTTAAAGTGTGATGAAGAGGATAAGGAAGCTTAAGGGTGTTTACGCTGATGAGGTTATGGGCTTGGAGTGTGACCCAAGGAGAGGATAAATGGATTGCTCCCACTCCAGGGCTCTGTCTGGGCTGGGAATGACAATGAATTACAGGGATTTAATTGGCAGCTGCCTTTTCACCTGTGCTGAGTAAGTGCTCTCACTGGTGCCTCTGGAGTTAAGGATGCCAGGAAGGGCAAAGACGAGCTGGGATTAATGAAAAAAGACGGCTGAGTAAGAGAGGAGCATGTTCTGAGTGCTGGGATAAATCAGGAGTGATGCTGATGAGCAGGGGAGTGACACCCCTGTGAAACTGGGATACATGGATCAGAATGAGGCCCCTGCTCATTAAGTGAGCAAGCCACTTCTGAACCAGGAGAAAAACACCAAACTGCCCTAAATTAAAGCTGCCGGAGAGGCATCTTTGCTGTCCAATTTGCACAGGGTTTGTTTTGCTTGCAGAACAATTTATTATTGTTTCTTGTTGCAGTAATGCCCACGAGTTCAGAGTTATGTGGGCTGTGTGCTCACTCCTGAGACAAAATCCAAAAATACAGAAATCAGGCAGGGGCTGCTGCAAACAAGGATGGTGGAATGGGGAATGTTGGCAATACCAGTGTGTGTTTTATAGATTAAAAGGGTTTTTTTTTTTCACCATGCTGTGATTCTGTCCTGTGATTTCATGATGCCCATGGCACTCTGATGGTCTCAGTGGCCAGGGAGGTTTGTCCCTGGGGCTCCCAGACACCTTCAGGGTGCTCCTCAAACACAGCTCAGGGTCCCCAGGGAGCAGGGGGAGAGTCTGCACAGGGGGATTGAGTCTATTACTGCCCTTGGGAAGAGGGGGAAAGAGGATGTAGAGCAGAAGGATAATGAATAAAATTTAAAAATTTAAAATAAATTTGATTGAGCTGAAAGGCATCAGTCCCTCAGGAGGGTCAGAGCTGAGCTGCTCATCCCAGCTCCCACCTCGACAGAATTTCAGTTTCCCTCAAGGGAGGTGGGAGAGGGGCTGGTGGGAGGAAAAGGGAAATTTCTGGGGTCTCCTCCCAGCTTTCAGGGGGGCCACTCCAACCAGCCCTGCTTTCAGCTCCCGAGGACTTCTCAGGTTTTTCCTCCTCTGTTGTTATGGAAACAGGCTGTCCAAGGGCTGCTGAGCTTCTGAATCCTGGATGTGCCAGGAGGGCAGGTAGACAGGGAATCCCTCCGTGCGGCTTCAAAGCTGAATAAAGATGAGGATGTAGTGTTGGAGATGGATTAAATAAGCACAGAGAGCCACAGAGGCCTTCCCAGGATGGGCAGGAAATCCTGCTGGTGAGGATTTCTGTCCCCACCTGTGGGCATGTGCAGCATCACCCTGCTGAAGGAATGCCAGAGGTTTTGCCTGAGGGGACGCCTCATTACACCGATTTTACCTGGTACACGTTTTGTTAGGACATTCCTTATGTTTCTGCAATTTATTTCGTTTTCTTAGAGTTCATTTCATGCATTTCCTGGAGTTGCAGGATCAAAGACCTGAGGATGCAAACCCGTGTCAGGATGGCAGTGGTGATTTGGAGAAGGGCACCTGAGGAAATTCAACCAGCTCTCAGTGCTCTGAGGCTGGAGATAATAATTCCAAGTGTGTTATTTCATCTGGGATAACATGCATCCTCCAAACCTCTGCTTCCAGTTCCTTGCTTGGCAGATCAGACTGGGTTTTTTTTGGAGCTCCAGCCCTGAGTGGAGTCAGTCTGATGCTCTGAGCCCCTGAGCCAAGGCAGTTTTCTCAGAGACACTCAATGACTTCTTTCAGAGCTTGCAAGAGGCAGCTGGCAGACACATGGACTGGTGTGAGCAGGCCAGGAAAATGTGTCTGATTGCAAAAAGGGCAAGAGAGATGATTAATCTCTCCAAGGGCTTTTCTCCCCCACCTTCTCTGCAGTCCATCCATGGAGCAGCTCCTCTCTGCTGCTCCCCCGAGCATCCTTGGTTCACTCTGCTCCCTCCCTCTTCATTCAGCTGCACAGTTTGCCTCAGACTGTTCAAAGGCTGTAAATCAGATCGCGAGGTTTAAGCGGAGAACAAAACCATCACAAGCCAATTCACACAGCCTCCGAAGGAGAAAAGAGGAGAGGCAAATTCCCCGGCGCTGTTTCCCTAATGAGCTCACACCTTTGTGTAGGAGCGGGGCTGTCCGCGGTTCGCTCCTCTCAAGGAGCTCCTCAGCTCTCTGCTAAAGCTGCTAATCCGTGCTCTGGGTAGTGCCAGCCTGGGATGGCAGCCCCTGGAGGAGGATTTGTCCACTCAGTGACACCTGCAGGAAAATCTAACTCGCCCAGGGGTGCAGCTCTGAGCTCACATTCAGGGTCACTCAGCTCTGCACAGAGCAGGGACACAAAACAAATCCTGTTCCTGCTGCACACCAAGGACAACTTTCAGCCCCAAAGCACAAACAAGGGTGGCTGGAGGGAGGGACAAGAAGGATGGGACCTCACAGCCTGCAGCTGGAATTGGACAATTAAACCCCAAATGGACCCAAACTGATCAAAGTGTGAGACCTGGTGACCATTTGTCCATTTTGGGACCATTTTGGGTCCATTTTGTGTCCATTTTGGGTCCATCTTGGGTGTAGCCAGGCTCTGTCCTGCCCAAGGTGTCTCCTAAAGGCCTTTCAATAAATCTCTGCTTTATTCCCTGGCTCTGTGCAGTCTCTGTTCCAGCTCAGCCTTCCCAAGGCATCAAAACCCCAGCGTTTCCAAGTCAGATTGTGAGGTTCTGCTGGACATTGGAATGAAGGAAGAGAAACTGCTGGGCTGTAGGAAACTCCAGCCCTGTTCCAGCTCTGGGCCACGCTGGGGGAGATTCAGGGCTTGTGATGCCCTCTCCTGGTGCCAGAGCTCCTCCATGGCAGCGGGACCAGCAGTACGGGACTGACACGAGGCACTGATGTTTATTTCTGTGTCTGTGAAAACTCTGAGCTCAACCAGCAAAGCTCACACTCTGGGAGAGAGGGGGTGTCACCAATCCACGAGATGTGTCACCATGCCAGGGCTGGCCAGGCAATGAGTGATGCTGCAGGGACACGTGAGCACATCATTTCCTCTGCGAGCACCACAACCACACAGTCTGGTCTGTGAAATGGTCCTGGGTTTTTAGGTGACACAAATTCTTTGGGATTCTTCAAGGCTGGTTTGTGCTGCTCTGTGCTGCCTGAGGTTGATAAAACCAAACCCCCTTTCTTGTGGAAGGAGTCTCAGGAACGGCAGACCTGGCTCTGTGGGCAAAGTCACTCTGGGACCTTCCCAAATAAATCAACCCACATTCATCAGACCTCCAGAACAAATATCAGTGTCAGAGACCTGCTGGGGGCACAAAACAAAACCCAGAGAAGAGCTTTCTTTGGAAGGTTGTCCTTCCCTACAGGACACACAAGCTCTTTCCTCGAGCAGTGTTCTCAGTTTGGAGAAGATACAAAGGTTTGGTGTGATCAGTTAAGAACCTGAGCTCTTCTTAACTCCTGAGCTCACAGGAGAAGCATTGGGTCACTCTGGCACAGTGACAGAACAAAGCCCTGTGGTGAACAGACAGCTTTCTATCACTGAGCAGTGCATCAGACCTCGAATGTCAGTGCAGAAAAGGTGAAATCTGGAATTCTGCTGTCTGTCCCTCCACCTAAAAATTAAATCACAGGGTATTTTTCCACCAGCATTTGCTCCTGAAGGTTACATCCCTTCCAGTTACCCTGAAGTCAACTGAGAGCCAGTTCTAAGTGCAGCTCTCAGAGCTGGCAGCAGCTTGGAGAAAAGATTATCATGCAGGAGCAAGATTGCACTAATTGCAGAAATAGGTGTTTCAGCTGCTGCTGGTTTGCAATATTGGAGTGAATTAAGACAAATGAAGCTGACATTAAATAGATATTTAGCAAAAGTACCAAGGGCTGGGGAGGCAGAGCTGTGCACAGGATGAAGGAGGGAGCCCTATCCCCTTCCTTCAGCTGCTCATTGCACATCTTGCTCTAACAGTTCATCCTACTGAATTTTCAATCCCAGGTGTTGATGAGGACTGAAAAATTTTGCCAAAACCCAACTGCTTTAAAATCAGTGCCCAGAAATTTTTCATCAGCGTGCAACATCTGTGAGACTCAGTGAGTAAAGGCAGAACTGGATCCAAGCAGGTGGAAAGGTGTTACATGGAAAGACTCAGAGGATAAATTGTTAATTGGGTGGGGGAGAGGGGCTTTCTCAGCATTCCTGTTTATAATCTTCCATTTACATTGTGGAATAATCTCCAAATAGGGATTATTATAATGTATGAAGGCCTAATTGAAAGAAGGTGCTGTGGTTAACTCAGGAACTGTTTAATTTCAAATGCTTTTATCATCCCCCGATGTGAATCCACATTTAAACATGGAGGAAAAATACATGGGGTATTCAGGAACAAACAAAGGTATTGTCTGACATAAGAAGCTTATGTAAATGTGGGATGGCAGAGCTCCTTTGGCCATAAACCTTTCAAATACCTCAATAAATCATGAAGAAGAAAAAGAGAAATCTGTCTTTTTAAAGAGGTTTGCCATGAGATTTCACCTGCCCAGGACTGAGGACAGCAGTCTTCAGTGTGAAAAAAAGAAAAAGAAAAAAAGAAAAATTCTAGAATCTTCCTAGACAGTGAATTGCAAATAAAATATCAACTTATGTGTGCTTCCATTATGGATCCACTGACAATTTGCTGATTTGCAAAGCAAGGTGACATCATGCATGGCTGGATGCACCTGCACGAGTGTTTGACATCCTTTCAGTCAGTCCCCCTTTACAAGCCACTAGTTTATTTTTGCTTTTAAAGGCAAAGAGACCTTAAAAAAATAAAAATTAAAATTAAAAAGTGCCTGTACTCCAGGCTTAAAGCCTTTGAATGTAGCACAGTGAGAAAAATGCAGGACAAGAACCCCTGGACATTTCCATTCTTCCCAGTACCACAGCTATCCTGTGATAAAACCTCAGGAAAATCCTCCACCTCTTCTTTCCCTTGCTGTTCTCATCTTTTAATTTTCCTTTTAGACCAGAAGTACCTTGGAGAGGGAACCACGTGCTCCTAAATCCTGAACAGAACCCTTTAGCTCCCAGTGCTCCCAGTTGTTCTTGGAAGACCAACAATTCTAATTACGTGGAGGCAGGATGCATGTGGATGCAACATTACTTTGTTCAGCCTAATCAGCTCAATTCCATCACTGGAATCTCTCTCAATTACAGGAGAACCCATGTGTGCCTCCGAGACAGCAGGAATCAATCCTAATTAATCCCCACTGCCTGCACCATTCTCCTGTGCAAACAGAGAAGGGACGTGAGGTGCTCCCAACATGGGTGGGAGTTGTGAGTTCCTCCTTCTGGGAATCTCTTACTGCCCCGTCAGGAAAGGCTTGTGCTGTGCCAAGCAGGAACAGCAGCATTACTTGTGGCAGCAAGAGAAATAAAATGGGTGTTTCAAGCAGAAAAAGAATTGGAAGAATCATCAGAGGCCTTCCTAGAGAGAGCAGGGCATGAGCCACCTCACTTCTGAGCAACGGATCCATTGTCTAAGAAAACACACAGAAAAAAATTGAGTTCCCTGTGTTTTATGCCAAGTGAGAACTTCATAAAATCATTCCCTCTCCCTGACAGAAAAGGCTGAATTTTGTGTTCTTAGCAAATCACATCACGAATCGGTACCAGACCAAAGTTCCCCCAAGGGTGAGCAGTGGGTTTTCCCCACAGCTCTCCAGGCATGGAGCAGGAGGCAGCTGTGACCACTGGGTGGAAGGGGCAGGATCAGGTCACCACCACTGTCCCACACCTGGCAGGACCTCCTGGTTCACTCTGCAGCCACCCCCAGGCTGCCCAGAGAGGAGCAGGGAGTTGGTTTGATCCCAAGAGCACCAACGACGTGCACAGATCATTTTATAGCGCTCCAAGTACCTCTTGAGCATCCCTGGCAATCAAGCTTCAAGTCTGTGTGTACTCTCACAAAATGAGGGAGTGCATGGGGTGCAGTTGTGCCCTTTAATCATCTTTATTTGTATATTAGGCTCCTGGACGTGCTGCTTCCTGCACTGAAGTCAATTTGAGCTACAAAAGGCACGGAGCACTGGCTCCCCAAAAGGGCCACGGGAAGGGGTCAGCCCAGCTCTGACCCCAGCACACAAACCTGCTCTCATTTTTACCCTCCCAGCTCTGAGTGTCTTATCTGCTACAAACCCACACAGGAATTGGAAAGCTGCTGCATCTCAGGGAATGATTTCTGTCCACAGCATTTGCACAAATCAGAAAAGAGTGAAATTATTCAGCAGAGTTGAAAAGTCAGGAGAAGAGGGCAATGAAGCAGGATGACACCCCAAACCCTCCTGCAGCACAGCATCCTCCCTTTATTTGGTGCAAAGACAGAATGCTGCTTATTCCTGACAGGAATTGCACTTCCAGGAGTCATACCCACATATTAGAGAGTACAGAAGGAAATATAAAACAGAATTGGAGGAGACAATCAGCAAGGTTTTGTTTCAAACTTATAGCCGAGATCAAAAAGCCAATTCAGATTTCCAGCTCTCCTTGTCCTGAGGATAAGCTGAACGATGCCACACTTCTCCAGGGCCAGATCTGGAAAATATACAAACCCTTTGTTACAACTTGACCTTGCAAAGATCTCTCACAATGGGGATTATGGTGTTGGCAGAAGATTATTCTGCACCTGTTTCCGTGACATTTGTCCCTCGCAGAGGAAGTGCAAACACTGGTGACATCAACCCTCAGCAGTGCCTTGTCACTCCTGTGGAGACAGAGCTGGGATGCAAAGAGAAAGAAGGGAAAAAAGGTGATGAAGAAATAAAACCAGAAGCAGAAACTGGAAAGCTTTTTTTTTTTTTTCCCCCATCCACCACTTCTACCAAGAAAGCCAAACAAAAGGTGCACAGGAAAAATCAATACAAGGCAGTGAAAAGAAAAACACGTTGGAAAGGTTCACAGGGAGATGCAGGAACGCCCTGGCATTTATTCTAAAGTCATATCAAAAACTGCATCTCTCTTTAAAACATTGGGAAAGCCTGGATGAAACGTGGGGTGTAAAGGGTTGCTGAGATGGAAGTGACTGACAATATCCAGGGGGAAAAGAGGCAGATGAAAACCAGGCTGCTGCAGCTGGATGCTCTGACTGAAGTTAGATGTTTCTTAGCAGGAGAGAAATGTAATAACTTCGGGAAGAAAACTGAATAAAGCTGGAAAATGTCCTCTGTGGGATGAGGGAGAGGCTGGTGTCACAAGCACAAAGCTGGAAGCCAGCTTGGAATCCCAGTTTTCAGGTGGGGTGAAGCTCTTCCTTTTCTCCCTCTTAACTTCCAACCAACCATAAATGGGATTAAAATTATCACCATTTTCGGGGTTTATTACCTGTATTTTCATCTCAAGCTGTTCCTGGTAGCCACAATATTAAGTTCCCTCATCCCTTGGCTGCTGATGGGAAGTGGGAACTTCTAAAAATTAATTTTTCAGGGCTGTCATAAAAATATCATTCTTTCTCTAATAAATACTCTCTTTGATATGGATCACATCTGTAACTCTCCAAAGAAAGGGCTCTCCTATGAAAAAAAAAAAAAAAAGAGTGGGTTTTATTGAGTCAACAACACAGTGTGCTACAAGCAAATCTCTAGCTGAAAAATCTGAAATGGACACATTTCTTTTAAATAACCTTGAATCTTTAAATCCCATCTCAATAACAGCAACAAGAAAAGAAATAAATCTGAGTTTTGTACCTATGTGATACCGAAATTTCCTTGATTTCAGCTATAGACCATAAACACATCAGTGATCCAAATCCCTGTTTCTGTAAAGACAGGTTGAGATTTAATTTACAAAAACCACATAAGCTATTTTTAAAATATTCCCCAGTTTTTCATCTTCATTCATTCTGATGCACGTATTTATGCAGTTTCCAGTTTTTCAGTTTTCTTGGCCAAGCAGAAATATTTATTATATTTGTAAAGTTTATATTAGCCTGTAGCAAAGCAATTTATCATTACTATACATGGGTGACTTTGCTGATTATTAAAATACTGTTAAAGTGAAAACTGTTCAGCTCACCACTCTTCTCTAATTTATTCCTGTTGTTTGACTTCAATTGGAATAATTCTGAAAAATAACACATCAGAGTCAGAAATTGAGACAGGGGGTGGATAGACCAGGAAGGTGAGAAGTGCCTGGTTGGTGATACTGAGAAGTTCTGAGAGGTTTTGGGGCTGGACAGAAAGGGAAAATGGGAAAAGGAGCTCAGGGGGAACCTTGTGGCTCTGCAGAACTCCCTGACAGGAGAGGGGGTTTGGGCTCTGCTCCCAGGAACAGGGACAGGAGGAGAGGGAACAGCCTCAGGCTGGGCCAGGGGAGGCTCAGGGTGGGCAGCAGCAGGAATTTCTGCATGGAAAGGGTGGTCAGGCCTTGGCAGGGGCTGCCCAGGGTGGCTCAGGTTGGAATCAGCAGGAATTTCCTCATGGAAAGGGTGGTCAGGAATTGAAACTGCCCAGGGAGGTTTGGAGTCCCCATCCCTGGAGGTGTCCGTGGAATTGGACGTGACACTCAGTCCTTAACTTGGGGATCAGGCACAGCTTGGGCTCCATGGTCCTGGAGGGATTTTCCAACCTCAGTGATTCTGGGATTCTGTGAAAAGTTATCCAGGGATGGGGGAACACATCAGGGCAGCTGTCACAGCAGCACAACCACACAGGGTGGTGCTCAGGGCTGCTGTTCCTGCCACACCTTCAGTTTTCTTTGTATGGAGAAGGTTTTGGAGAAAACAGAGTAATTTTTAACAAGCCCATGGGAGGGACTTAAAGCTCACAGTGTATCAAGAAGAAAAAAAGATAAATATTTTAGATCTTTTTTTTCCAATCCAATAAAAATCAGGGAATCATTAAAGCTGGAAAAGATCGTTGAGTCCAGCCAGCACTGCCAAGGCCACCACTGACCCATGCCCCCAAGTGCCACATCCACACATCTGTTAAATCCCTCCAGGGATGGTGATTCCAACACCTCCCTGGCAGACTGTTTCAATGCCTGGCTGCCCTTTAGTGAGGAACTTGCTCCTAATATCTAAAATTCCCCTGGTGGAACTTGAGGCCATAACAAAATGTGTCAGGTTCCCATATCCCTGCTGAATGCAGGAGTAGATAGGACAAATTCTTATTGTTCAAAACACCTCCTTTATGTCTCATTTTACAGCCCCTGTGGCTGAATTTTGAGCTGGAATTTTGCACTCCAGGTTTCCAACCAGCAGGGGTTATTTATGGCTGAACCAACAACTCCTCTATGCGAGGGGCTGCGATGGCAACGCTGAGAGAACAACCCCCAAAAGCTGCAGCAGGTTCTGCTCTAAGTTTTGGGTTAAGCATCGTCCCTCCTTTGGTCTGGGAATCTTCTAAAATTAAAACACGACAAAATCCAAATGCTGGTAAGCAGATAAGAGCACTGAGCTCATTATTCTGGTCCTTTCATTCCCCAGCAGTTACATTTCCCTCTGTCGTTTGCTGTCTTTGTAGCGATAACTCACATCATTTTAGAGTTGCACAAAATGAGATTTTCAACAAAACACTTATTTCTCAATCTGAATTAACCATGTTTTAGGTAATATTTCCACATCCTCTCTTTTTTTTCCTGAAGTTGAACCTCAGGTCAAGTTGTAGGCTGCTCTCCTCTGACAACAATTGCCCCAATCAGAGTGGTGGCTTTACTTCTTAATGAGCTGATTTTTGTTCTGTTTCTTCCTCTGCCTTATCTTAAAATGCAGAAGATGGTAATTTACTTTAGCGCACAGCAAATCCCCTCCAGTAAGAACACATTCTTCTGAAGCCAGAGTGGCCAATAGCAAATAAAGTTCAGTTCTTTGGGTGATGTCAAAACAATGCCCGATGGAAACAAAGGCAGCTGCTTTGATTTATATTGCCTTCCCCCAGCACTACAAGCCAGCGCTCCGCTTTGCCCTTTTCTCTGCAGTCGCACATTAAGCTGAATGCTTTAGAGATTTTTTTTTTTTTTTCCCCCAACAACTCCCAGATCTCTTTCCTAATCAGTATTCGGCACATCTTCCCCTCAGCAGATGCGCGATTTCTCCCCTTTGTTCCAGGATCCATTGTTCCCCATTAACTGCAGTCGCCGTTTATTACTCCAGATGCGGGGATGATCCAACGACCCCGTGTGAGCCGAGGTGCTCACACCCACCCGGCTGTGCTCCGCGGGCCCTGGCATCATCAGATATTTAAATGTATGTCAGATATTTAAATGTATGCACCCAAACCGGGGGGCTGTTTACCTGAGATTTATGGTGCTCCCCAAATGTGTGTGTCACAGCGAAATGTGATTTTCAGCTAAAAGGGAGCCCATCTTCAAAGATGTTTTTCTGAAGATTTGCTCTTCCCCAGCTTTGAGGACACAAAAATCCACAGGAGCAGATCCTCAGCTGGTGAGAAATCTTGTTAGCATTAATGCTGCTTGGGTTGATTTACACCAGGTAGGGGTGTGATCAATTAAATCTGTGCTGTGAACGATACAATTTTTTAATGAAAATTTAAATGCAGCCATGCTAGGCCACAATACTCATTTTGAGGGGAAAAAAAAGGAGACCAAAAATTAAGCGTGGAAAGACTGGGAGAATCCAGTCTGGAAATACAGACAAATTGGTAGGAAATGGAGTGTGTCATGCTTAAATATTCAAACTACTGATAATATAAACAGGTGGCAAGCATATAATATAAAGTACATTAACTTGGAATTCTGTAGACACTTGGATGATAGGAAAATGGGATTTCACATCGTATTAGCCCGCTGGTCCATGAAATCCTGTATCCTTCTTTCAACACTGGCTAGTAGTTAATTCCTCACTGGAAGACAATCCAGCCTCTCATAATGGGCCTCAGAAACACAAAATGCCACAAGACACGAGAAACAGGACAACCAAGAGCAAGACAACCCTTGGAAAAAATTTTGGGGAAAGCCAAAAATGAGAGCTCATAGTTTAATTAGGAGCAAGGATTGGTAGAGCCAAGCTCAGCTGGGTGTTGGGTGGCTGGGAGCGAGCGGTGCTTTCCCCCCTCGGGTTGTAACCCAGCTCCCCATCACCCCTGCCTCAAATTTATGATCCCACTGCCCTTTGCAAATAAAGATGTTTCCACTTCATAAAGCCAAGGGTATTACTGGCAGTCACTCTTCCCTTTCTCCAAGGGGGGTAGCGAGGGTGGCAGCTCAGTGACCCTTCCTTTGTGACAGTGCCTCGAACCAGGACTGGGAGCCACTGGCAGGGACAGGTCCAGATAAAATCTGACAGATGATTTCAAACCCAGTGAATATTTTCTTGGCTATAGCATAAATAACTCTGGGTTTAAATTAAAATAAATATTCTGGCTGCATCCCTGGAAGTCTCCAAGGCCAGGTTGGAAGGGGCTTGGAGCAACCTGGGGTAGTGGAAGGTGTCCCTGCCTGTGGCAGGGGGTGGAATGGGTGATCTTCAACTTCCCTTCCAATCCAAATCACTCTGGAATTCTGTGATTTATTGCCTTAAGAATGTGTTCACACTGGGAACCAAGCCTGGAGCATTGTCAGAGGACTTCAAAAGGAACTGCTTATCCTTCAGTTGGGGCAGACCCCCAGCAGGGCTCCTGCAGTGTGTCCCCACCCTGCCCCACACACAGTTTGGGGTTTGTACCCTCTCTGAGGGAAAGCAAACCCCCACAGCAGCCAGGGGAAGCATCTCAAGAGCCAACACAACATCATACCTCTGTACCTGAACTCAAACTTTTCCCACTAGGACTGGGTATGTATCCTGTAACACAGCATGGGCACTTCTTTCCTTTGTTCCCAAATGATTTTTTTTCCCTAATACACACCCCTAAAATGACAATTTTCAGTGAAATGGTTTCAGAACTGTAAACTGTTCTAAAAGCTGAACTCAGGCAGGAGCTAATGATGCAGTGGATTTACTAAGCCAGGTCTAAGCACACAAGAATGATGGGAAAAAATATCTTGTCCAATACTTTTTTAATAGACTTTGGATAACAACAGTACACAGAAAAGCATCATTTAATATCTTAAATGATCCATCTTGTCATGCTATGGCTTCATCTCACATGATCTATTGCTTTACAGCATCCTATTATGTATATAGAAAAAAAATCTCTTGTAATAAATTATCACAGCTCTATTTACTCCTCAGTATCTACTTCCTTTTCCATTTAACCCATGCCAGTGTAGGTCCATTTCCAAAATCGTGGATCCTCCTCCAAATCTTTGTGAGCCCTTTATAAGCACAGGTATTTGACACATCTCTCCTGGACAGGAAATATTTGGTGTATGACCCCTAGAACTCAAGACTTACTGATAAACACCAGGATTACAAAGAATTGTGATAATTTCTGAAGATGATGGGCAACTCAAATCCTACAGCTACCAGGAAAGGAACAAAATAGCTTGGAGAAGCTGTCTTCATTCCCTTCATGTGTTTTGGAAACCTCCTTGATAATACTTGCCTTGCAACACCTTCTTGATAAGAAGAGCTCAAACCCAGGAACTACTCCTGCTCTTGGTGCCATTCCTGTGCCAAGAGCAGATGGGTTTTCCAAGGTGGATATTTCTCCTTCCCATGGCCTGAATCTGCACAGAGATTCCGGGGAACCACAGCTGGGCAGAATTATAAAGGAGGTCTGGAGATGTTCTAAAAATGAAGGTCTCACCTTCAGAAATGCCAGAGTAGGGCAGGCACCAAACTCTTCCTCATTTATGGAGCACCAACCCATGTGGAGATCCCAGCACAGCTCCAGATCCAGGCTGTCATCTCCTGCACTTGTCAGTCTGGAATTCCCAAACAGCTCCCTCTCTCCCCTTATAAATGACATCTTTTGATCTGTGTTATCACATTTTTCCATTCAAATTCCATTGAAACTGCAGAGCAGCAAACAAAACACAGAATTATTCCTTCTAGATTCAGCAACTGGAATTAAAGAGGTTTGTTTTTTTTTCTTCTTGAACATAATTGTAATATTTCATATTCCTTCTACAAAGAGCAGGATTTAATGGCTGTTATGGATTTTTCACCCCCTTAGAGAATTTCTGAAAAGTTCAATTATTTTTGGAGACTGCTTGAGTTTCTATCTCCCAGTGATGATGAATTACCCATTGTAGTGGCCGACTTAAAAACAATACACAAAAATCAATTGTTTGACTAAAGGAAAGACACAGAGAACCTGGGATTGGCACACACTGCCTTTGCCCTGAGTTTAAAAATGCACTAATTTCAATCATTTTTGCCTTTTTAAACCGCTTGCTGCAGCAGCACCTGATTACATTGCAGCTTTTTTGCTTTCCCATAGAGAGTGACTTCGCCAACAAGACGACTTGCCATCAAGAAATTTGCAATTAACTTAATGAACTTTGTCTTTTGAACAGTTGGAGATTTAAGGGCTAAGAGTAATGATTATTCACAAGTAGCAGGGTTTGGTTTCAAACATACATATTCAGTGCCAGATAGCAGCAATTTGCATCTCAACATTTTCGTGCTCAGGCCTGCTGACTGTCTAAGGAATAATGTTATGCACCAAGTAATAGCTTTAGAAATGACAATAAATAACACTGAAAATGGAATCGAAGTAATGCCTCTTGTAATGAAGAGGTTTAGAGCCCAAAATCTGATGATAAAAGAGCAACATTACACCAGACCCCACAGCAAGGGTCCTTCTGTGGAGCCCTGAGATCCAGTTGGAAGCCAACTTTCCATTCTGCCCGTGGATCTACAGACAAATGATAGCTCCTATTTTGGGCTGAGCAGCATAAATTGTCAAGAAAAAATATAGTTAGCCTGGAGCTATCAGTGCAAATTGTTGGGATGCCAAGTGCTGGGGCTTTGAGAACCAGCTGATTTTCCTTCTCTAGGAGTATTTTATATTAATCTCTTGCTAAAGAAATCCAAAGTATTGCATTGGAAAAGTGTGGCTGAGTTCAGTGCTGGGATTTCCCACTGCACACCCTCAGCCTGGTCTCATCCCCTCCCCACACCATCAGATTTTTGGGGGTTGGGGGGTTTGGCCATAAATTTCTCAGCAACTTTGAAGAAAATTGTGACTTTTCACAGGGAGTACAGGAAGTGTAAGAAACACCTGCAGTGTTCTCCCTCTCTGAGGAAGGGCCAGCATCTTCTCCAGGAGAAACCCAGCTGCTTGTCTCTAAAATTCATTATGGGGGACTCTGGCTCTGAACAGGACCCTCTACAATATCCCCAGTGGAAGAGGAAAGGTGTAAGTGTTTAGAAGTGGGTTTAGATGGGATATTGGGAAGAAATTCTTTCCTGGGAGGGTAGGCAGGCCCTGGCACAGGGTGCCCAGAGCAGCTGTGGCTGCCCCTGGATCCCTGGCAGTGCCCAAGGCCAGGTTGGACAGGGCTTGGAGCAGCCTGGGACAGTGGGAGGTGTCCCTGTCCACTCAGGAAAGTGTCTTCACTGAGGACCCTCCATGATCCTCTCCTGTTGGAGGGATGTGGCCCTGGTTTGTGCCTGAGATGTTTTGGTTTTCTGAAACTCTTTTCCCAGAGAGTTTTCTGTCAACAAGAGACACGTTTTCCTAACTGTAACCTTTGTTTACATTCCTTTCCCTAGGAGGGGCTTCTTGATGTCCCTCTGGTTTGACCAATGAAATTAAAGAGATTTGTCTTTCTTTCACCAATTGAATTGTTCTGTGTAGAACAGCATAAAAGAGGAGAAATTCCCAGTAATAAACACAGTCATTTTTAGTCTTTTGAAGTTGGAGTCTGTGTCACTGTGGTGTACAACAGCGTCAGAGGGGCTTTACAAAAACTCCAAACCCCCTGCAGATGTGGGGTCCTGCTTCCCTTCCTGCAGAGAGGAACCAAAGGGACCACGCTGCTCTCCAGCCCTTTATGAAGGAATCTTCCCCCAGTGGTTTTCACCCTGCTGAGGTACAAAAGGGAAATGCTGAGCAATTCCTAAGGTAGGAACAAAAGTTTTCTCCCAGCAGCAGCTGCAGGGTTTGGATCCCACCATAAATTGTAGATTAAATTGTGGGCATGAAGGCATGAAATCCTGGTAATGCTATTAACTCATCATTTTTATGTAAGAGCTGTCTGAAGTACAAAACCTTTGTGCCTTGTACAAAACCTTGCTAAAACACCTTCCTAGCACGGATATGGCTCATCCCAACTCCAGTTCAGGTAAATTCAGCTGCCCAAATAAAGTCCTACTAAAGAATAACTGCATTTACATGAAGGCTTTTGCCAGTACAAACGTGCAGATTTCCATGTGGGGCACACCCAAACTCCAAATTCCTCAGCACTTCTGCCATTTGCAGAATTAAATGTCATGTGAACTCCTTCAAGACCACCACTCAATAAGTGTTCCCACCTTTGGAGCAGTCTGGGCTGAAGGAGCTGATGGCAAATCAAAACAGAAATTGTTCTCATGTAGAAACGTCCAGGGTAATGGTGGGGGAATTCTGCATTGATCCCTGTTCAATCAACAGCAGAGCTCACCTCCAGCGTGACAGGAACAAGGGAAAGACATTCTCATGGGTAGGAAAGGCAAAGGGAAAAGAAACAGAGCTACAAAGCAGCAAATATTCTCAATAGAAAGCTCCTCCCCTGAATAAAAGCAGTACCACAGATGAAGAAGTTTGTCTGAGCAGCAGAGTGGAGAACTGATGGTCCCACAGGACATCCAGAGATGCCAGCAGGTTCAATAAACCCAAACTTGGCTGGAGTGTGGTCACAGCCCAGCTCCAAACCACCTAGAGGCTTAATCTGGGCTCAGGCAACATCGTTTTTGTTGCAATCTTCATCCAAAAAAACCCTGACAATGAACAAAATTACAATTTGTGACCCAAAATACAATCCTCCATCCTATTTTAAAACACAGGCAGGCACATTATTTGGGGGAATAAAGACAAATCCTGTCACTGCGACATGCAAGCAGCTGACAGCACTTCCTGACAAGTTCCTTGAGGGCAGGAATCATTTCCAGCAGTGGGTGAGCTCCCTTGCTCTCCCTCACCTGCCCTGCCCTCAGTCCTGGGCTCCTTCACACTGCACACTTCCACTGCTTTAATTTGAATTAAATTCCACCTGCAAACACCGTGGCTCAGTCACTTTCTGTGGGGCTGTCTGAAAACCAGGACAGCTTTGATGATCAGCTCTGGGCTGGAGCTGTTATTAACTGCATGTGCTCCTGAAGCAAAATCACTGAGAAAATGCTCTGTACAGATTTAATTTATTGGGGCAAGCACACGTAGGGGACAGTCAGAGACAGGCTCAGCCCCTCCACGTGCTGAAATAGCAAAGATCAAGAGTTACATGCTCAGCAGGTGGAGGACAGTGTTGTCACCATCCCCTGCATTGCCAGGGGCAGGCACATTTCCATACGGATGGAAACAGTAATTAAGGTCACTTTTTAGGGAATTCCTTAAGGGATCCTCTAAGTCATGCAAACAGAGCAGTTTTTAAAGCAGCGAGGTGAAACAGCACCTCACCCAGCCCAAAATAACAGAGATGAAAGCGAAGAAGTGAAAGGACAACGAGAAGAAATACGAAATTTTTTTTTCTTTTAGCACCACATTTACAGCGTGCACCGTATTTACAATTTACAACCAGCTTCATGGTGTGTAAATGCCCCAGCAGCCACCTGATCCTCATCCTTGACGTTTGCACCGAGTGAACCAGAGCATAAATCTGAAAATAAAAGCAAAAAATAGACCTTGGTGAGCTCAGGGATTGCCCTGCAAGCAGCATCCACCTGAGAGAGGTGATGGCTTGGACACTCCATGTGTCAGTCTGCAGCCCTCCACATTTCTTCTTTCTGTTTCTCACAGAGGTTTTGATGCCTCCTCCATTTCCAGTTTCTCGTTAAGCTCCAATCTGGCAAATCTTTCACCCCAGTGTGTCCCAATTTCTTCCGGTTTTTGTTGCAATCTTCGTCCAAAAAAAAACCCCTGACAATGAACAAAATTACAATTTGTGAACCAAAATACAATCCTCCATCCTATTTTAAAACACAGGCAGGCACATTATTTGGGGGAATAAAGACAAATTTGGAATTTCCACAGGCTTTGTACACAGACCAGCCCCAGGGAGCACCTGCAGAGACCCCCAGTTTGCTGCAGGAATTTTGCACAAGCGCTGCTCACGGCGCTGGACTGGAAATTCCATGTCCTCCTCATCAAAATCACACTTAATTGCAGCTAATTCCAGGGCTAGCAGAGGAAGGGATTGCACGTTGCCTTATCACAGCCCCACTGGCAGCCACTTGCACTCGGTTTCCTGTTTGTTTCATATCCAGTTCAAAGCTGCCTGCCTTGGAATTCTCCAGGGACCATTTCCAGCCATCTTCACAGATCTGGTGCCCACGTTCAGTTTCATTGAAGTCCCTGGGAAAATTTCCATTGATTTTAAATGAACAGGCTGTTCAGCTTTTTTTTTTTTTTTTCCCCTCTGGCAATGAAACATTCAAACCACAAAATTCCAAGACCATGGGAGTGTGGCTCTCCTATTTTGTGGTGAAACTGAAAATCACCCCGGATTTTGTGAGATTTGCAGACAGGGAACATTTGGTGTGCTTTCCTCCTGAAACACACACCAGTTGTGTAATGGGTCTGAGTGTGAAGCTGCTGTGAATTATGCATTGAGGTTTGCTAGAACGGGACTTGGGAAAACAAAACTTAATTTGCATTTTATGTTACATTGTCAATTTTCTTAAGTTTGTCTGTTGCTTTTTTCTTCCCCAGGAAAAAAAATAAATCATAATTTCCACGTGATTACTAAAACAGTGGATGAGACCATGATTTGAAATAGGATTTCAGGCAGGGCAGATTTATTCCTGTCAACCTGTTACTGTTTTCACAGACTCATGGAATCACTAAGGTTGGAAAAGACCTCAGAGATCATCAAGTCCAACCATTGCATGAATACAGACCAGAATATCTGAACCCCTGGATCTGCTTTCTCTGCAAAATAGAATGATTAAGGATGAAAAAGGGGCATTGGCCATGATCCTCATCCTTTTTGAGGCAGTTAGGAAGAAAAGAACAGGATGTGGAGGCAGCCAGGGAAGACCTGTTAGGTGACAGGGACGGATACTCAATGATTCCCAAATAATTGTGCCCCAATTCCAGGCACCTTCCAGGTGGGATTCCTTCCCTCTTGGGCAGGAGGATTCCTTATCCTGCTCAAATTCTGTGAATATTTTGCTTGCAGCATTCAAGGTCTGCTTCCCCCCAAGTGCTGTGACCGAGCCCATTCAAGGGGGGTTGTTACGAGCTCAGGAGCATTGGCCAACTGTGAGGTGCCTCCCATGGCAATGAAAAGAAATCTACAACAAAAGAAGTCCAAAAAGTTCAAGTCTACCTCGGGTTCACTGGTTTCTGCTCTATTCTCTCATGCTGTTCATCTCACAATGCAGGGCTGCAGAATTCAAACACATCTGCTCCAGCCTTCTTTTGCTGTACCAAACAAGGTTGATTCAATTAAAAAAAAATCCCCAAACCCAACAAAATCCCACCAAAAATCCAAGAGAAACAAAACAAAACAAAACAAAAAAATCCACTACCAACCAGAAAATCCCCCAAACTTCCATAATATTCATGCTCTCCCTTCAAAACAAAACAAAACAAAACAAAACAAAACAAAACAAAACAAAACAAAACAAAAAAAAAAAAAAAAAAAACAAACCAAAACCCAAACCACCAAATACAAGCCCAAAGCCAGATTGTCTCTTTTACACTCAAGTATCCTAACACTGAGGTTCCCCACACCAACAGCCAAGTGAAACCAAATAATTGCCTGGATTCCTCACAAAATGAAGTCCTGACAGCATCAAATTTCAATTTTTTTACCCCTGACACAGCAAAAAAAGCAGCCCCTCCTCCAGGCCTGGCCAGGGCAAATAGGCATTGCTTAATGATTGGTATTCCCCTCCAGCCAACAGAGTGTTAATTGAATGGATTCCATTACCATAGGAATAGCAAAAAAACCAGATTAAAAACCAAGCCAGCTGTAAACGGAGCCAATGATTTTAATGGGAAGAAAATAAAGGCTGGCAACTGCGTGGTGAAGTGCATCAAAATGTTAATTGCTTGCAGTCACATCCTTCTGAGCGAGTGGAGAGGGTGATGGAGATAAGGTCTGATAAAACCCAGCAGAAGTTCTGGGCCTTGGTAATTCTGCACTGGAAATGAATGAGAAAAAATGAGGAATATCTGCAGCAGTGTGGAATTAGTGTTGGGGTAAGTTCCAAAATAGCACGTTTTGCTTTTGGTTTTATATCTGTATAAATTTCTGTTACATCTATTTCAATTCAGAAGTCGAAATAGATGTACATAGATTTTTATCCTATGTACTTGATTTATTCTTGCCTTGATTTTTAGGCAAAATTCTTCAGTGCAGCCAAGCAAGGCCAACCTGAGAACCAAATATGACTGGTGCCACTGGTCTCTCCCCAAAACACAGTTCCTAGGCCAAAATTAGTTGCACATTACAGCAACACACCTCAAAACACATTCACAGGTGAGCAGCAGAATGATCCTTCATACTCCTTTTAGAAAATCCATGTTTTCTGTCATCCACAGAGAAGAGCATTTCATTCAACCTGAGACAGAGGAAACTGTGGAAAATCCAGCCTTAAATATAAATTCCAAGTTGTTCCAAAAATTTTCTCCTTATGGTATCCAGGCCATCCTGGATGTTTTATAAAGGGCTGAGCACACCTTCAGCCTGATCCTGACTGTGTTTGGTTTTTAGGAACTGGTTGGAGGATAAATGTCCTTCCCACTGGTGGTGTGAAACAGGACATGGAAAGAGGATGGTTAAAGAAAATCCTATTGCATTCCTGATGGAGCCATGGTTCTTACAGCCTCCCTAAGTGTTAAGGGATGGAGTACTGATTTCAGTCAGACAAATCCCCAAATTACAGGAGGCTCTGCAAGTCACACAGAGCACCCTGGTGAGATCCTCTCAGCTCTCATTCCTTACCCATAACCACAGAAAACGTCCTCAAAACTGCCCTGACGGGAGCACGGAGGAATGAGAGTCTGGGGAATTTTAAAATGTCAGAAATATGCAAATATTACGGATTAGTATTCCACAGAGAGCCATAATTTCCAGTGTTTGCACTCATTTTAGCATTCCTTTTAAATTAAAGGCACAATAGGTAAGCTGGCAGCATGCAGATGGTTTAAAGGGTTTGAAACATTCATAATTTTGATTTTTTTCTAACAGGAGCTATTTAGAACCCACATTTTGTGCCCTTTCAAAGGTAACAGGATTTGGTCTGGAAACCAAATTCAGCAGGAAACCAGCAGGTGATTTGACTTCATGGGTTTGCATATTTTAAACACAAATAATACGAGTTAATAACATCCCTTCAGAAACTTTAACACACCTTGATACGCAGGCACCGAGCTGTGCAGGGAAGATTGCAAGGGGACAAACCTGAAATCCCCAGGGAACAGGCACAGGAGGGATGTGCCACTTAGGAGAGCCCTGAAGTGGATCCAAAGAGCATCACTGCACTCCAGTAAGTGCAGCTGCGTGAAGGATGTCACACTTGTGATGCCTTGGGAAGGCTGAGCTGGAACAGAGGCTGGGCAGAGCCAGAGAATAAAGCAGAGATTTATTGAAAGTCCTCCAGGATCCACATTGGGCAGGACAGGGCCTGGCCAGGGCTACACTCAAGGGGGACCCAAAATGGTCCCAAAATGGACAAATGGTCACCAGGTCTGACACTTTGATCAGTTTGGGTCCATTTGCACATTGGGGTTGAATTGTCCAATTCCAGCTGGAGGCTGTGAGGTCCCATCCTTCTTGTTCCTCCCTCCAGCCACCCTTGTTTGTGCTTTGGGGCTGAAAGTTGTCCTTGGTGTGCAGCAGGAACAGGATTTGTTTTGTGTCCCTGCTGTGTGCAGAGCTGAGTGACCCTGAATGTGAGCTCAGAGCTGCAGCCCTGGGCAGCACAGAACCTGAAACACAGGAAAGATAAAACTGAAGGCATTCCTTGCACTGCACTGCCAGCTGCCAGAAGTAGCTCTAGAAGGGGAAATGCAGGAAGGGGAATCAGGCATTTTGGCAAAATACCTTCAAAACATCCCCAGGCTGAGGGAGGGGTGGGTTCAGAGACAGCCACCAGCAAACACTGAACACTGACAGCACTCACGCTACTCTCTGACCTGCAAAGGTCTCCCTTTCCTGGGGAATTTTGGGTTTGATTTCATCTTTAGAAGTTGACTGAAATGCAGGGGAATATTCTGTGTAGAGGCAATTCTGCAGAGGGGAAAGATCCACATTCCCTTTGCCCCTCTGCCTGAGGAGGACCTGACACGCATCAGAGCAGCATCACGGGTCGGGCTGGGGTGCAAACCACAAAACCTGGTCAGTGGTGGAGCTGGATATCCCCATCCCCCACATCCCACTGGGTGTCCTGAGCTGTGATTTGCCCTCTGCCCATGACTTTTACCCTTTTCCTGGCCTCAGGGCTCACACCTTTGCTGTGACAGCCCCGAGCAGTGAGCGCTGCTTGCTCTGACCACGCTGTGAGCAGATGGGAATAAAAGAATGTCAGGTTCTTCCCTGCATCCCTCAGCTCCCAGGGAATGGATTCTTGTGCTTCCCAGACCTTCAGGGGGTCTCCTCCTGTCCGACCATTGCCCAGACACAGCTGCTCTGCTGGGTCCTCGAATGAAAACCCGGGAGCTGTGCCTTGTTGAGCTGGCCCCAGAGAGAAAACCTGTTGCCCAGCCCAGCTCAGGTGGAGCCCATATGGCTGCTGCTCCTTTGGGGCAGCCCCAGCACGTGCTGAGCTGAGCTGGGAATTTAGATGTCAAAGAGAAGATGAAAGATGCCTGTTTCTCCCTCTTGAAGATGTTTGTCCCTTCCTTGCTTCAAGGACTCGGTCCTTGCCGTGCCCACCAGCACACTGCTGGTGGAGCCTCACCAGTTAATGGATTTCCCCTTGCTAAGCAGGGGGAAAACACAGGAAAACAACCCAAAGAAACAAAAGTTTATCCTATTAGCGACTTGTCAATTATCCCTGATGGGTGGTTGTGCCAGTGGCCAGGGGGAGATGCTGGCAGGTGTAATTACCGGCTCCTTTTTGCAGGGTTGTAACCTCCGACTCGCAAGGCCTGTCTTCAGGTACAAAAAGAAAGAGAAATCACTGAATAAATTATGATGAGCGGCTGCCCTGCATAAATAAGGACGATTTCAACCGAAACTGGATCATTTTAATTGCAAAAAGCATTTTACTCTCAGTCCTTCACCCCCTCGTGCTGGGTGATGTGAGAAAATATCCTCACAAAGAGCGGGTTCTTGTTAAAAAAACCCAGGCACCAGGACAGAATGCTACAAGGGAAAACATTTATGTGGAAAAATATTGCGTGTCTGGTTGACAAGAATCTACTTGTGCTTATTACAAAAAGCTACAGCGCAGTTTAAAACTGACAATCCATTACTAGAAATCCATCTTTTTCTGAGGATGATAAAGCAAGATTGAATTATAGATTTCACAGCAGCAATTCTGACATTGTGCATTTTTAACTCACACCTTCTGCTTTCCCAAAGCTTTTTTTTAATCCATTCATTGGAAATAAATGGTCACGCTCAAAAAATTGCCTGAATTCGTGAACGTTTTCATTGCAGGAAACGCAGCAACACAATCCCCCAAATCCCTCACAGACCTTGTTAAAAAAAAAGCTTTCTCATCAAAACCCAATTTTTAGCATTTCTCCAGCTTTTTATGTTTAATTTGATTTGTGAACAAGCACTTCCCCCGTGTGCACGGCCGCTTTTCCCATTTAATTCAGATTTGCAGAGAGGGCTCAGATGTAGCTCCGTGTTGGGCAGGGTTCTGATTTCAGGCCGTTGCCATTCATACATGAATATTTAGTCACACACAAAATCCATCTGATCTGATGGCAGTGGCAGGGGATGGGGCAAGTTTGTTATCCACGTTCTTCCACTAAATTAAACCCCTGTGTCCTGTGTGAAGCCGTTTAAAATTGAGATTCTCGTTCACAGAATCACAGAATTTCTAGGTTGGAAGAGACCTTCAAGATCATTGAGTCCAACCCAGCTCTAACACCCCAACCAGACCATGGCACCAAGTGCCACATCCAGGCTTTTTTAAACACATCCAGAGATGGTGACTCCACCACCTTCCCGGGCAGGCCATTCCAATACTTTATCACTCTTTCTGTGAAAAACTTTTTCCTAATATCCAATCTATACTTCCCTTGGTGCAGCTTGAGGCTGTGTCCTCTCCTTCTGTCAGTGCTGCCTGGAGAAAGAGACCAACCCCACCTGATACAACCACCCTTCAGGGAGTTGTAGAGAGTGATAAGATCACCTCTGAGTCTCCTTTTCTCCAGGATGAACAACCCCAGGTTCATTGCACCTTGCTCAGCGCTGAGTTCAGCAGCTGGAATACGGGACCGGCTCCCTCCCGCTGGTGTTATCCCAGCTCTGCTGGGTCACTCGGATGCTTCAGTGACAAATGAAAGCGATTAAAGCCGCCAAACCTAGCCTCCCTCCTCCCAAGGATCCACCCCCAGCGCACAGACAAGATGTGTGTGTGGGAGAAGGGAAAGGCTTCCCGACTCAGCCCCCGAAATCTGGAAAAAAAAAACCAAAAAAGTTCAACATTCAAGCTCCACCAAATGTTAATGAGGCCGCCGGTTTTTGTCGGGGCGATGAATGACGGCAGTCAGGCTATTTGCGGGCACTGATGCGTTCAGTTGTTAATTGTGAGTGCCCATTGAGGGCACCTCAAATGAACCACAGTCTTCCCTCCGTTCTCATCCCCCCTCCCCGGCACGGGCTCCAAGAGAGAACAAGGAGTTCATCTGCCAAGAGCTTCTCCCAAGCCAGGGTCCTTCAGAAAGTGTCAGGGGAAAGGACGGGCAGTGCTGGAGGAAAGAGGGAACTCAATCACAGAATCACAGAATCACAGAATTTCCAGGTTGGAAGAGACCTTCAACATCATCAAGTCCAACCCAGCTCCAACACCTCAACAAGACCATGGCACCAAGTGCCACATCCAGTCTCTTCTTAAACACATCCAGGGATGGTGACTCCACCACCTCCCTCACTCAAGGGTTTTAGAATTTTATTTCTTCATCACCCAAAGGTGCCATCGCTCTGCTCTCACCCGTTCTCAGAGCTCCTGAGGGGAAACCTGCCCAGGGTGCATTTTCCAGGCCGGGGGAGAAGGGTCCTCTGTGAGTGAGAAGCTGTAGCTACTCTATTAATCCTATGATTAACGTATTTTTTACAGGATTTTACAGAAATACTCCACATCTCAGACTTTTGCCTCCCTTTCCCTCTTGTCTGCCCACACAGGGGCAGAGATCGTGTGCCACCATTCCACAAGTGTTATTGTATATGCTAAAAAACCTCTGCTTCAGCCCTCCACAGAAATATGCAAGTGCCACAGTTCAAGGGTTCATGAAGGAATTCAAACAACCAGCCCAAAAAAAGTCCACGTTTCATGGTCCGTGGTTTCATTATCAGAGTGTAAAAATGAGTCCAGCCACATCCATTTGCTGTGTGAGGCAATAACTCTCTCAGTGGATGCCCTGCATGAGTGTAGCAAAAACACCTGGCCCATCCCCTTGGAAGCCCACACGACCATCTGCAGGACGTGAGAAAATATTAAAAAGCAAAGCAGCCCCCAGGGAAAAGCCATGCACCACCAGAAAGAGCCACAGACCTGCTGCAGGTTAAACCCCATGAAAATAAAACAGTGCTGGTGTCCCTGGGCGTGGCAATTTTCTTCACTGTGAGGATTCCTGCTCCGGGGGGTGGAAACAGATCCCGGGGGCAGCACAAACACCGTGTGCAGCCCTGGCTTGGGCAGTGATGCTGAGCTCAAATGTGCACTGGGGGGGGATGTGTTGGAACCCTGGGGTCTGAGAATTTCAGGCTTTCTGTGCTAAAAGGCACTGACCCTCAAACAAACACTGCATTTGACCTGAGGCCGTGGAACAGGCTCCCAAAATTGAGGGGTGGCACTGGGATTACGGGTGTGTGGTTTAAATAGAAGTGTGTGATGTCACAGGGTGGAAAACATAGAGTTTAAGGTCTTAGAATATAGTAATAAATATAGAGCAATATGGAGGGTTTGGGGGGTTGGCAAAGTTCTTCTTCTTTCACCTTCTTCATCATGGTTTTGGGTGTTTTGTTGTTTTTTGTTTGTTTGTTTGTTTTTTCTAATTGGGTGAAAAGGTCTGCATTGTGGACACCAGGTATTTAATTATTGGGTTAAACGTATAAATAATATAGGTGTTGTCTCGTTGTTGGATAAATAGTGCTTAAAAGACCTTGGAAAGAGTTAGAGATGGGCCATTTCCTACCTTGTTATCTGGAGCTCACAACTCGTGAGGCTGTACTTTAGATAAGAATTAATAAACATCTGAGTCTGAACATGAAACTGTGACTCCTGTGTGTTAATCCCAGCTCTGACATGGAGAAAAGAAGATAAAAACCCAACAGGAATGGGAGCACGGAGCTGAGCTCAGGTGATTTGGAGCTGAACAGCACCGAGGGGACAATGCCAATTCAGCCCACGTCCTCAGCCAGTGGCAGAGAGAGTTTATGGATGCATGAAACAGAAGGCTGAGGCCTCGGGGATCCATAACAAATATTTATCCTGAGAACAAAAACGCCCAAACCCAAATCCAAGCTTGTGCAATCTGGACGTGCAGAGTTCAGAAGCTTCAGAAAGAGCGAGGACAGGAAGGGGCACTTCTGCCAGGCACGGTGGGGTTCAAGAGCCCCGTGGATCTACCACAAAACTGGCCAGGGTTGTCACACCCAATTCATCTTCATGAAATTCCAAACCCCATTCAGCCTGTAGTTTGTTTTTGTTCTTTAAGAGAAGGTGGATAAACTCCATCGCCCTGAAAATGGTAGAAATAAATGTTTTCTTGGTCAAATTTTCTTTCTTTCTAACTGGAGCCACACTCAGGATCTCTGCCTCATCTCTCACACCCAAATACCCTCAGCTCCTCTTTCAAAAGCATTGCAAAACACTGTTCAAAGAAAAAATCCCTAAGAATAGTGATTTTTTTGAGTTTTTTTGGAAGTTGTTTTAATAACAGCTTGTTTGCTTTTAATCCCCGTCCCTGGAAATGTCCAAGGCTGGGTTGGACAGAGCTTGGAGCAACCTGGGATAGTGGAAGGCATCCCTGCCCATGGCAGGAGGGGTGGATGAGAAGATCCTTTCTAATCCAAACCAATCAAAGATTCTATGATTAATCAACACCAAACCAAAAATAATAATGAAAGACTGTAGCAATTTCACTGCTCTTTTGACAAAAGTGCCATGTGCCTGACTGGAGAGAAAAATCCTAGAAAAAAAAATCACTTATCTCCATCTTCAATAGACTTCCAAACATTTTGAAAATTGAAGTGGAATATATTTTGCCCCAAAATGGGACTTTATCATAAAGGACCCAAACCCGGACTTAAAGTTTCCTTTTACAAAAAGCCCACTAAAGATTAGTGTAGGAAGGTTACATTTGTATTAAAAAGAAGATTTTTAACAGGCAGCAAAATTAAATAAAGAGCAGGCACCAGTTTTACCTCCTGATCATTCAGGTGGAGTGAAAGATCTTATCCTGCTGCTAGAGATGGAGCTGGTTTAAATCCTAAGCAACCAGATTTTATTTCTCAGGTATTTTTCCTCCCTTGGCCATTCTCTCCTACACCTTTATGCTCTGGGAGACACTTCTAGGCAGCAGCACTACTTTTAACAGCAGTTTTTAAGCTCCTCATTGAAGTGTCACAATTACAAGCCCTAAACCCTGGCTTTTCATGCAGGCTGCTTTAGCAGCCTCTGTACTTTGAAAAACCCAAATTCCATTACCCTGCCAATGTCAGGATCTCACACAGAGTGAAACCGCTCCGACACCTCATCTTCCAAGGGTCTTACACGACAAAAAGAATCAGGAAATCTACACACTCATCATATCTTGAATTTTTTTTCCAATTTCCAAGCCTTAAACAAGACACGAGGCTGTTTTCTGAGCCCTGCATGCATCAGCATCACTCAGCATAGAGAGCAGAGTTTTCTGTTTGAAAAGAAACCACACTGGGATTCTAAATTAATATTAAAACCAACCCTCACACTCTTGTTGTCTCCCCAAAGAAACAGAGTTCTGAGCTGGGAAAGGAGGGGAGGTGGGCTCAGCAGATGCAGGCATTCCCCTGAATATTGCTTTCAGAAAAAGTGAATAACAACAAAGCCCTGAGGTGTTATCTGCTTTCTACCTGAAAGAACAGGAAAGTGGCTCAATCTACATTCTCCTCACAACATTTTCTTCAACATTTGCAGTGACACAAGGCCATCACAACAGGACTCACAGGCAGCAGTGGCAAAGACTCACAGGTGGCACTGTCTGAGCTCCAGACCTGGCTCTACAGGTACCCCAGAGAGGGTACAGTTGTAATTTGTATAATAAAAAATAGGGAGAGAAGGAAAATTGAGTCAGGGAAAAGCGAACCACAGGATAAGGCAAAAGCAGATCTCACCTCCTTCAGCACTCACAGCCAGGGTTTTAAACTCAGTATCTGCACTTCACCTCAACCAGAGCAGGGATTCCAGGAGGAAAAAAGGCCAGAGGAACACCCACTTTATCCAGGGTGGTGTGATCAGGTGTCTGTGCACGTGTCTGTGGCTTCAGTCAAGCTGGGTCCTTCTCTCTTGAATCACCCAGGAACTGGAGCCCCCCAGCCCTGGGGAGCCAGTGACCCCCAGGCTGAGCTTAGCAGAGGTTTATCCTCCCCAGACAAGGAAATCAGCCCCCCAGCAAGGGAGCTGGGGGTGTTCAGCCTGGAGAAAAGGAGGCTCAGGGGTGACCTTATCACTCTCCACAACTCCCTGAAAGGTGGCTGTGGGCAGTGGGGGTTGGTTTCTTTGTCCAGGCAGCAACTGAGAGAAGGAAAGGACACAGCCTCAAGCTGTGCCAAGGGAAATACAGGATATTTCCTAAATAGGAAAGGTTGGATAGCAGGAAAAAGTTTTTTACAGAAAGAGTGATAAAGTATTGGAATGGTCTGCCCGGGGAGCTGGTGTTGTCACCATCCCTGGATGTGTTTAAAAAGCCTGAATGTGGCACTGGGTGCTGTGGTTTAGTTTGAGGTGTCAGGGCTGGGATGGACTCGATGATCTTGGAGGTCTCTTCCAACCTGGTGATTCTGTGATTCTGTGATTCCGTGAAATGCAGCTCTCCATCATCACCAGAACACACGAGAAGCAGAGTCTGCAGAATGAGTTAAATCCGAGCCCATCAAAGCTTCAAAGCAGATTTTTTACCTAAAGAAGTGACCTCAAAAGCAGCCTGGAAAGGGCCAGACCTTCATCTCCTCCTCATCACCATCTGCTGGAGCTCAGCTGACTCAGAATCAGCTGGTGACACGTCCAGCAGCTGCTGACATGAAATGAAATTCCCTGAGAGGATCCTCAGAGCTAAACAACCACAGTGCCAAGACTGTAAGGAAGGAAATTTCAGACCTTTGAGTGAAAATGCACTGATGGAAGGAAAGCTGAGGCAAACGGATCCCAGGTCACTTATTTTCAATTCAATTCCTTGAGCTTTTTAACTGTGAAACCAAAACTCGTAACAGGATGTATTTCACACGGATTTTCATGGGAGAACGGCAATATCCACAGAAATTCTACTGGAAAACAGTTTGGGAAAGTTATTCTTAAATTTTCTTTTGTGTTGCTGCAACCCCCACCAAGCAGATAAACAAACCAAGAGCGTAAATAACAAAAAATAACCCACTAAAAATAAAATACTACAGGCAGTTTGTTGCTTGGCTACGAGTTTGTGGTGCACACACCCAGGGTTAGCAGCGATGTTGTCTGACTCAGCTCTGGGGGGAATGTCTAAATCCCACTGTTTCCCCCATAACCCAGCCCAGGCCAGCCTGCAATGGAGCCTTTGCAAGGCAGGAACAGCCGTGTGCTGCATGCCAGGCTGGAGCCTCGGATCTCACAGTAAATACATCATTTTGCTGCGCTGATAAATAAGCTGTGTCCCTCTCAGTCTTGCAGGGGGAGGACAACGGCAGAGCCCCACGAGTGAGGGCAGGGCCAAGGACACCCCAACAGCTGCATTTGTGATTTAAAACATCCCAGCTGCTTCCCTTTCTTTTTTTCTTTTTTTTTTCCTTTCTTTTTCTCCTTTTTTTTCTTTTTTTTTTCTTTTTTTTTCTTTTTTTTTCTTTTTTTTTCTCCTGCAGCAGCACAAAGGAATAACTGGTATTTAATGAACAATAACGCAAGAGAGGAGAAATTCCACCGGCAGATTGCAGCTCCAGCCTTTAATCTTCATTAAGGATTCAAACGCAAGCATCTAAGGCAAGATTCAAGTGGGATGATGAAATTCCTTTTGTTTAATGGATAACAATCAAGGAACACATAATCCCTTATCGCGGTGATTCTGCAACTCCTCTGTCCCTTTTATGTGCATTATACACCCTAATGGGTTTTACAGCAATTTAGGCCACAAGACAAAGCGTCTGGCAAAGACTAATTTACAACAATGGTGCTCTAAGAGTAACAAATCCCACCCACAACACTGAAACATTGGGTGCTGAAGGCATTTCGTCTCCCGGTCCTGTAAATACTCTTCAAAAAGAGAATTTCTAGACAACAAGGAAACCTCCCCAGCGTGGTTACATTTCCTGGTGGCATCATTTCCCTTTTCATTGTTATCTCTTTGAACAGCAGGCTGATTTATTTTCACTCATTAATAAGATTATCTCCCATTAATAGAGATATTGCCCACGTCCTTCCTCGATGTCCTCGCAGGATATCAATGCCACACAAAAGTGGCCGCCCCTTAAACGGGATTAATGGGATTTTGAATTAAGAGGGATTCCGAAGGTAAATAAGTATCATAAACAATACAGAGTAAGTCGCTGAGAAGGTAAATACCAACAGCTCAGAGATTTCGGGGAGGAGATGTAGAGGAAAATCATGATCTCTGTGTGTGTGTGTGCAGGCAAGGCAAGCGAGGGAATGAGGAATGGATGGAAAAACGGGATCAGTGTTCCCTTTTCCCAGTAAGTGCCAAGACGTGAGGCTGAGGTGCATTTGTTTCAGGAGATCTCTGCTGATCACAGCTCTGTTCTGTCAAGTAAATCATTGTAAACACGGGTACAAGCAATGCCTCTCACCACAGCATTATTCAGATCCTCTTGAATTTAAAGGATGCCTTTCCAGTCTTGCCTGAGCTATTTTCAGGAGCACTGTTGAGTTCTCCAGGACTACAAGTAGTTTGGAAACCTTGCTCAGTCATTAATTTTACCTCACAGGCTCTCACTGCTCCTGGAAGCTTTTTGAATAAATCCTTGCTGGAGCAAAGCAGATCTTATGGGAGGTGGAATAATTTTCCCTAAGAAAAGTGCTGTTGAGAGAAAATCCACAAAAAAAAAAAAAAAAAAAAAATCAGCAGCTGAAATGGTTAATTGCCTGCTGAGACTATGACTCTTTTTTTTTTTCCCCTTGACAAGCATCTCACAGTAACTTTTGAAGGAGCTGATTATCCACATTTGGGTTCTCACAGGGAAAGGCAGAGGCTCGTTGGGTGAATTGTTAATATTCTCTTTGCACCTGCAGTCTCCTACTGACAGACAAATTTTCCAACCACTTCACCATCCTCTGAGTCCTCCCTGTACTCCCTGAAATTTCTGAATTGCACAAATTGTGTGAATGCTACCCTGCTCATAAATCCTGGGATGCGTGTGACCTTTTGGTCACTCACTTCCACGGGAGCTGTTTTCCCACTGATTATTAAACAGCAGCTTTCACGTAATTTTGTGACTATTTTGCAGGTCTTAACCAACTGTGCATTACTCACATTGATCTAAAAGGACCTGACAGGAGATAAAGATGAAAATTCAAAGCACTGCTTAAAGGATATTAAATTCCTTGAGTGGATTCAGATGTTGCCCTTGCCTCTTGACTGAGAGCCACCTAAATCTGAAGAAGCCAATCCAAAAGCAGGAATGCCAAATGAAGGGAAGAGCTGTGGTTTTCCTGCATGGTTCAGGGATAGACACCAAGAGAAGTGTGCATCCCACAGATTCCATCATTTTATCCAAGCCTTCCATAGCTGCTCCACTGGAATTTTGGCTGTGATTGCACCAGAACTTCTCTCTCTGCCTTCTACCCTGCCTGCAAAGGATGCAGCAAGGTGAAGGTTGAACAGAATTATGATTTTTTTTTGCCGTGCTATGGACAGGAGAGCTGAGGACTGGCGTGGGGGTTGCAGGGTTTGCCATCCCATCAGCAGGGAGCAGGAACTGGGATCTGATTCCCTTTGATCCCCCTGGATCCAGCACCCAAACCAGACTTCATCACTCTGCATTAATTGCAGTGTGACTGCTGGCAGGATTCTCAGGGCTGATTTCAGTTAGAGGCTGGGGTTTATTTTTATTTTTATTTTTTTTTTAATGGCAGTGTGACCAAGCAGCCTCCCCCCTTCTCTGCTCAATAGATTTATGCTGTGTGCAGCTACATCTGTTTCAGTGCCTTAAACTGCTCCAATCTGAGCACTATTGACATTTTCATTATGTGTGAGTTGACAGTACATGGCTGTATTAAGGGATTTCCAACCCTGGCAGGGAGGGGGGTGATCTCTCTTGGCAGAGATTTCTCTCAGATAACGCTTTTCAGCGGGGGCGAAATGATAATGCAAGGAAAAAAAACCATAAAATTGGGATGTTTTAGTCAGTGTGAGAGGACAAAATCACAGCATCCTTGTGAAATAAGTGCTGGCTGGAGAGCAAGGTACGTGGCATTAATATATATCAGTATCTATGTTCCAGAAGGAGAAAGCCAAAGACTATAATTAGCTCTGAAGCTAAAGTATGAGCAGCATAATAATAACTATTAGTCTAAAAAGGAATATAATGAATAAAAGCTCAATTCACAAAGGAACGCAGTGTTAATATTGAGATTTGGACACGGGGAAATGGTAAGCTGTAAAAGAGGAGTCGTTTAATGACACTTTGTGTCTGGGCAATTTATTCAGGATAGATTAAAAAAAAAAGGAACAATTATCATTTACAAGAACAAGGAGTGTTTTAAACATGTTTGGTCATTGTCTACCAAATCAATCACTGCCTTTGGTGTGTCTCCAGCACAACCTGTGCTGCCCAGACACACACACAAAATAGATATATAAACACATTAAACTTGCCATTTCCCCACTACAGTTAAAAAAAAATGAATGGAGAGAAATGCTGGAACGGAGAAAAACCGAACTTCACAGGAGATCTCCCTGGTCACTCTCCAGATCTGACCTTGAAGGCTCCTCACATGATTGTCACTAAGTGCTTCCTCCTGCTATTGACCAATTATTTACACATTTCTATTCAAACCTAAGGCTTGAGAAGAGGGGGAAAGCGAGGGAAGATAATGCGGTTTTCAAAGCTCCCTCTTGTTCTGGATCCAGACAAGGATAAGTTGGTTAAACAACACAAACATAAAGAAGACAAAGGGTGTTGCCCGTGTTGATGTTCCCTCAGCGATCCCAGGTTTGTCAGGAGAAGGCAAGATCAGAGTTTGGGCATTTCTCCGTCCAAGCCAACACCCCAAAGGGTATCAGGGATCATGTTGCAATATTTCCAGTTCTAACTGTTGCCCTGAGATTTGCAGTGTAATCAGTGGGTCCTTTTTAATGCAACAAAACCTCTCCCGAGAATTCAATTCCTTCCTGCTGAGTTTGCAACGGGAGTGAAAGTGGAGGGAGAGATTCAGACAGAGAGAGAATTACTCCAGTGTTGTTTGGGTTTTTGCCGTTCTCCTCTGTCCCCTTTAAGGAGTTTGTAAAAGTTTTGTTTTTAGCCTTCTGTGTTTTTGGAGTCAGATACACTTTCGTATAAACAAGCCATTTGTTATTGTAAACTCTAGAGATGTTTACATTCTTTTCATAAGGAGGAGACTGTTGATGGGCTGTTGCATGGTCCAGTGTGGTTGGAGAAGAAGATTTTCTTCCTCCAATCCATGATCACTGCTAGAATTCAATAAAAGCTGATTCTGTAAACAAAGTTCTCTTATTTCTGCCTAAGACATCGTAAGGTGTGGGTGTGAGTTCTTTATGTCGCCTGCGACACTCCAGCCCTGAGCTGACAAACCAGTTACATTCTTGTCCTACGGCTCCATCACCTCGCCTTTGATTCCACCAATGTTTCGCTGCTCAGCACATTAAAAACCTTTCTGGCCCTGCACTAAAATCTGCCACGCTCCTGACCTGACCCACCTGTCTGTTCTTCCTGCTCCACGCTCCCCCTTCAACTTTTCCCATTCTTTCCCCCGCTTCTGCATTAATATTAGCACAAATTTCTCTGTATCATGTAATGGTGTGTAATTCTCTGCCATCCTGTCCCCTGCACCTAAAATAATCTGCTGGTTTTCACTCCCAATTGTGCTGCCTCACCAGACAAATATCTCCTTATAAAACACGAAATAAATAAAATAATCTCCTTCATAAACAGATGCTCCTCACCACTGATAACAATGAGTTTTTATGATTTATGTGGTTGTTTGTTAGAAACTTTACATATAATTTTTTTTTCTCACACTTCTCACATGAAATATATATAATTAATGCTTTTAAAAATGCCTCAAATGTAATCCGTGCAGGAAGGTTGTAGAGTCGTAGCACCACAGCATGGTTTGAGTTGGAAGGGGCCTTTAGGATCACCTAATTCCACCCCCATCCATGGGCAGGGACACCCATATAACTGATATCTGTTGGGAATTCTCCTGCTAAGTTTTGCTCTGGAATAATCTCAGAAGAAATTCTTGCTGAGGGAATGCCAACCTTCATTTCCTGTAAAATTTCTGTGGGAATCTTGGTGCATTTAGGATAGGGATGCAACTGGAAAAAGTTGTGCCCATTTCAGCTTTGAGTGAGAGGATTAAATTCTGCCTGGTGTGAATATGAAGCACAGAGCCTTTAATTGCTTTTTGGGTGGGTTGGGGCTTTGTTTGTTTTTTCTATTCCTGGTTTATTAATGCTCAGATCCCAGAATGGTTTGGATTGGAAGGGACAATCCCATTCCACCCCTACCATGGGCAGGGACACCTCCCACTGCCCCAGGCTGCTCCCAGCCCCAATGTCCAACCTGGCCTTGGGCACTGCCAGGGATCCAGAGGCAGCCACAGCTGCTCTGGGCACCCTGTGCCAGGGCCTGCCCACCCTCACAGGGAGGAATTCCTTCCTAACATCTGGTTTAAACCTCCAAGTTTTAACTTGTCTGCAAACCAAGAGAGCTTTTCTAAAGGTTCTAGCTTTTCTAAAGGTTCTGACGTTCTTGTTTCCATCAGGTTGAAAACAAATGTAAATTTCCAGCTGTTCATTAAATCAGTCCCTTTAAACCCAGAGTCAGACGAGTTCCACACCCATCAAGACTCTCTGACCCACGCTGACCCTACAAAAGCAATTTTGTGTACAAATGGAGTGGGTAGAGTTACAGGGAACAAGCATCACCCATCTTCTATCCAACATTTTGCCAACACTTCAATAAGGCAGAACGCAACGGCGTGGACTGACCAAATCTGGGTTTTTACATCAGAAAAGAGCCCAGAAACTCGGGATTTTCTCCCGAAGGTTGTGTCAGTTGAGGCTACATCTTACACATCTAACACAAAACCACAGGACGAACTTGAATTTGCAGCATATTTGGAGAATCTCTCGAGTTCACACCACCGTGACACGCAGGATTGACAAGGGGGACTGAAAGTGAGCGTAAACAAAGCAATTAACATCTCTGTTCTCTGCTATTGATCCCGCTGATCCCTCTGCTAACAAACCTCCCGAAGCCAGCCCAGAAAGCGTTTGATAATCATGCACGATGAAACAGATAACAGCCAAAAATAATCAATTAAACAGAGCCTTGCAAGGCCTGCTTTGAGGATCAAGAAAGAGCAGGGAGATCAAATGGAGGGAAAAAAATATTATAATTTACAGTCAGGGAAGCTCTGTAAGATGTTTATTTGAAGTCCAAAGTGATAACACAATCCCACAAAGCAGGGACTTCAGCAGGGATGAGAATGAGCCTCTCACGCTGGAGAAAAACTTCCAGTGCAGGACTGGGTGTGACCCTCAGCCACAGCAGGGCCTGGGTTCAGTGATCTGGGAAACTGAAAAAAGAGTTTTTACAGGGGAAAAAACGTAACACAGCAGCCCTTTGACTGGTGAAAGCTGCAGCAAATCGTGATGGGGTGAAACAAGGTTATGGGAGCAATCGAGGAGGTGAAGAGTTAAAGCATCCTTGTCTTACTTCATCTTGTAAACTCAGGAAAATCCGATGGAAGCCAGCTACAAAGAACATAAAACCTGGAAATAAATATTGTTCTGTTTCACTTCATATCTAGGTGTTTTTTGTGTTGGGGTAGCCTGTTGTTTTGTTGTTGTTGTTGTTGTTTTGTTGGGGTTTTTTCCTAAATAGATAAGATAATGGGTTTTCAGTAGTTAGAATAATTAGTATAATGTCATTATAACATTTCAATCAACACATAAAAAATCCCCAAAAATACACACACCAAAAAAAAACCCACCCAGAAACAAAAAACCAACCAAAAGAAACCCCAAAAGCAACCCAAACCCCCACCAAATCCAAAACCTCTGCCATCATTCCTCTTGGCTAATCATATATTTCAAGTAATAAACATATGAGATTTGATAAGGAACTTAAATGAAGATATCCAAACCTTTTTGCTGCCCTTCCCTTTTCTGCTTGATTCCCAAAACGTTTAAATCCTATTTTTTCATTCAGCTGGGACTTGCAATAGTCATTAGCCCATAGGAAGTAATTCACCAGACAAAGCATTAAACAGAGGTAAGAGCAGCCCCACTGGGTCTTTTTGGTCAATAATCTTTAAAAATTTCAAATTACCACATTTGGGGACTTCAGGTGAGCTGTGAAAGTGCTGTCCTTACCCACAGAAATACTAAAAAAAAAAAAAAAAGGAAAGAATAGCGAGGAATTTATGGAGTAAAACTGATGCATTCAGTATCATGCACACTTTTATGTCCACAAAAATGTTTTGAGGGGTTAAAATATCCAATCTGAAATGCTGCTGCTCCTTTATTTCCTCTTTACAAAATATTTAAATATTAACAGTGATTTGAATCTCTGCTGCCAATTCCACAACGGCCTAAAACAAAAGTAATTGTATTTATTTAATTACAGGGCCAGCAACTTCTTACAGAAAATCAAGTCCAAGGAGTGAGATATGAATGAGTTTACTCAGGATATTTCGGGTTTCTTTTTTTTTAATTATTATTTTTTCCCCACCTTCCCTCAGGCAAATGTAACACCACCAAACATTTGTCCTGGCAGGATTTCTGCCACCTCCCCAGCTGGCTCCTTGGAAAAAAAAAAACATCTGCTGTCCCAAAACAGGACTGGAAGGTTTGTGCAAGGCAAGGAATGGAAGCTGGTGAGTGATGGTGATGTGGAGCACAGGAAAAGTGATGTCACTGCATCACCCTGATGCTCAAAAAGTGCCAAATCCTGCAGGAATTGGTGAGAAAAAAAAGGAATAGAGAGATGAGCAAAGGCCAGGAATCCTTTAACGAGACAACATCCACCAAGTGTGGCAATCCAGCCTTAGAGGGAAAAGTCTCCATCTATTTAGAGAGCAGATATTCCTGTTTGTAAATGCACCCAGTGAGGTTAAAAGGATTTGTAAGTTAAAAAAAAAATAGGAAAAGAAATTAATATAAATTAGCCAGGAATATATTTATTCTGAAATTAGATGACAGCCTCTTCCCCATTATTGGGGAAAGGTTAGAGAAGAGAGTCCCAAGAGGAGAAAAATTCTAATTAAGCGCTTTCAAGTGGCCCTTGAGCACCTCATGGCAGGTTTTCCATGGCATGGCCATCTCCTACAGCAGAGCACTGAACCCATGACCCAGCAGATCCCATCCACTCCTCAGAGCTTCTCCCCGTTAATTCGCATGGACCACCAAAACCTGACCAAAACCTGCCAAAACCTGACCCTTCCTCGTGCTTTTAACCCCTTGGGTTCCATTCAACGCCCAAAATTCACGGCTTGGGGAGCTCAATATATATATTTTTTAAATTATTGGTATTAAATTGGTATTAAGCTGTTTGAAAAGCACCCAAATGAGAGGTGACACTCCGCTGCGGCTCCTGATTGCACACACACTGTCGTGGCCCTGGCTCTGAACGGTGTTTAATGAGTGTCCCTGGAGGGATTAGCGTGTCGATGTGCGGGTATTGATTTCCTAATCCGGCCCATCAAAGCCGCTGTGATCCGGCGGCAGCACAAGGAGCAGGGGTTCAAGGTTCTTCGCGCAGCTCCCGCAGCATGTTCCCGAGCCGCTTGATGTGAGAATTAGCTCACTCCTCCAGTCCCAATTAATCTGATGAGACTGTCAACAAAGATGTCATTTCTCGTCACATTTTTTGGGGATGTGGACACCTCTCTGAAATAGAGGATGAGATCATCGGCTCATTAACATTTCCCAGCAGATGGCAAAAAGCTGCGTTTCCTCTCGTTTTTTGGGCTGCTCCGCGTTTTGCTGCCAGACCTCTGAGCTGTGGGACAACAGAGTCAGCTTTTTCAGTCAGAGGAGCTGGCAGGCACGTATGTAGCCACTAACAGGATCCTGGAATGAGGATTACAGCACAGACACGAAGAATTTGCAACCTCAATCCAGATATTTCAATAAAGAAATTGATAAATCAGAGAAGAAAATAGATCAGAACTGGGGGAGGGAGATCAGCTAAACAAAGGCTTTTCCTGAGTAAATTCAGATTTCACCCAATATTCCTTCCCCTGGAATATTTTGATGTGGGATGTTTCAGTTTTCTGTAGGGCCATGATGCCACCCTTTCCAGGTGTGTGACCAAGAGCTCTGCCTGGTCCTAGAGAAGACACCTCCATGGCACACAGGTGCCAGCTGTTCTGGAGGAGCAGGGAGCTGCACACTCCCTGTGCCACCAGCAAGAGCAGGAACCACTCTGACAGTCCCTGGACAACTGCTGCTCCTCAGCTGCACTGCTGGGCTCTCAGTCTGTCTTGGTTTGGAAGGACAGGTATCTGCCAGGGAAAGCTGGAGTTTCCCTTAGAATGGAGAATATAAACCCCTCACCCCTGCCAATTACAATTTTGCAATTAAGGGCTTTCAGGCAAAGATTTGGGAATAGGAATAACAGTTCTTTACTAGGAATATTAACAATACAAATGTAGTAGACTACAAAACCACCCAACCAAACAAGCAAACAAACAAAACAACAATTTTGGAGAGCCCTGGCACACTCCCTGTGCCATCAGCAGGAGCAGGGGCCACTCTGACAGTGCCTGGACAACTGCTGCTCCTCAGCTGGGCTCTCAGTCCCATTCCTACTGCACTCACAGCAAAGCTCTCTAGCAAAACCAGGTTCTGACAAGTTTCCAGCTGAGCTAAACGTGCAAAAAGAGAACTTTTAAGTGCACAGCCTAGTCAGGATTATTGCAGGAATACCCAGCAGTGAGGTTTTCTCAGCATCCAGAGAAACTGCTGTCAGATAAAAGGATCATTTTTGAGGGCTTGCTGAGGAGCCCCCCTTTTTCTTCTCAACCACACAACTCTCACTGCACAGCCCCCACATCGCTCGTGCTGCTCAGACGTGTCACAGCACAAATTGGCATCCTTCCTATTTTTGATATTGTCTAATTCCCTGGGTCATTAGTTATGTAATCATAATCATTTTTTTTTTTCTGTCGGGCTGATTGGTGTGATCCATCTCGTCTCCTTCTCTCATCTCGCCTCTTTAGCAGTGCTGGAGCATGGATGGGAACATCCCAGTCCCTCGGGGCACCATCTGCTGCCACCCTGAGCAGGGAGGGCTAAAGGAATGACATACTGTACGGGACTTCCTACTCATTAGTTACTGATTCCTTACGGTGCTGCGGCTTTTTCATTCATTCCGTTGCAGATTCTTTTGCTAATTTGTTCCTTTCTATCCCCTTTCCTTTCTGCCCTCGTCTAAAGGCTTCACAAAGTGTGGGGGGGGAAAAAAGCCTAAAGAGTGGGAAAGTGGTGATAATACCGGCATGGGAACGAAGGAGAGCGTAGGAGATCAGTGTTCAAACTACGAACAGGAAAAAAAAAAATCAAAAAAATACTCCCAGGCATCACAAAGTACCGAGGATTGAATATAAAAGTGAATTTATCCAGGGCTGTGAGTCACCTGCCCGTGGGTAAACTCTCAGCTCTACAGCCCCGTTAACACAACAGATGAATCTTTTTTATGTAAATAACACCAACTCGGGAATCCTTTCCCAAAAGGATTAAAACCCGGCCTGTACCTACCTGGAAACAATCGGGAGATGCCCCCTGAAGTTGTGATTAAGGTGTGAGCACCTCCCATCGTGTACCTGCTCTGCTGCAGGAGGCACTGCCCGAGGATAAAGGAGCCCAGAATTTGCATTGCCCCCGCTTTATGCTCATCTCCCTCAAACAGATTGCTTCTTTTTATTGTTCTGCGTAGCACCGTAAACGTAGATGGCCTTTGAAAGCCAAATATCACTCTTGCTAAGTAATTGTCAATTAAATTCGGTATTAATTATTCTTAATAGCCCAATCTCGCCTGCCATTTTCCATGTGTCTCGTTTTTGCATGGTTCTAATGCCAGAGCAGATGAATTTCAGTTTGGAGGTTTACTTAAACCCGGGATTTAATGAAATCACTGTATTGTTGGGTGAACGTGTAAAGCTCTGGAATGAAACTGCCAGGACTGGTTACAAAATCTTCCAGCCACTGCAGGCACATCCAGCTCTCGTAAGTCAACATCAAATGATGACAGAAAATGCAATAACTTAATAATCAATCCAGACTATAATTATATTGCCAATCAAAGCCTTTGTTTTTTTCTTTTTAATATGTGATGTTGGAAGACACGGCTTCCCTTCCCCATTAAGACAGAAAAACGTCAAGAATTCCATTTCTATCTGAATTCCCACTCTCTGCCATGGGACAACGTGCCTGGAAGGATGGAGAAGTGGTGCAGGGTGCCCTGAAGCTGTGTCCCACATGTGGTGAAGGATAATTTATGTTTTTATAATAATGTTTTGGTGAAAGGTGGTTTATGTGTTTTATAATGTTGGTGTCATAATGGGCAAAGAAATAAAAGGAACTGTTCTCAGAAAGCAAACCCCCTCCAGCTGGGTACAGGGTTGGAAAATTTTGCAAGGGGCTTCCCTCGTCTCCGGAGAAGGAATCAAAGAATTACAATACCAATGGAGGGTGGAGAAGAACCTGGACGGAGGAAGCAGAGAAATTACAACCCCAATAGAAGGCAGAACACCCTGGCCAAGGATGCCCCACACCTGATAAGGACTGATGGCCCGAGATGATATCTCATCTGGAACATTAGGAGGTGCTCAGGAATATTCCGAACACGAAACCCATTCAGAAGCTGGACCCTGCTTTAGAAATTTCATCAACTGGACGCTGAGGGACAAAAGAACTTGTAGAAATCTCAGGCTCACATAAGCCCTGCCAGAAAAGTATAAGACAGCTGGCTTGGGCTGGGATGTGTGTGAAACCTCGGGGAAAGACGTGATGCAGCAGAGGTCACGTTTGGGGTTTCACCCAGTGCTGGCACTGTTTCCTTGTCTCGTTGGCTTTGTCGATTGCTTGTCCGAAATTTTCGTTGGCAAATAAATCGTTTTTCGATGGAATTGGCTCTCTAAATTTATAACACCACGTCCTTCCAACACTGCAGGACCAAGGGCTGCCCACGAGTGGCTGGAGCAGCCAAACCTCCAGGAGATCATTCCATGGGCTGCTGGACAGTCCCTCTGTCCATGCCTGAGAGCAAGAGTCTCATCTGGGCCCTCTCCTCTGATGGGAACGGGCTGCAAACCCCTCTGAGAGAAGTGACAAACCAAGCCTGAGGTGTTCCCCCCTCCAGGTAGAGCCTGGTGGAGCTCAGGGGGTGTCTCTTGTTAAAAATGGGCCAGGAGCCCAGCTCCTTTTGAAAGGCCTTTATTAGAGGACAGCTCTGGGTAGGGGGCTCAAGGGGCCGCGCACGCCGCCGCTGCTCCCACTGGACACCACGGAGGAGGAGGTGCAAGTCAAGTCTGCAGAGTCGGGATTCCTTCCTCATGGGAGTTCCTAGGAATCCACTTGGCTCAGTTTAGTCCAGGGGTGTCACCTTTGTTCAATACTCTCTAGGTCATGGCGAGTAGGTGGGAAGCCTTCCACAGGTGGCTAGATGTCCTCCTCACATGGCAGTGTCCTTTGGAGGCCCAGATTTTGGGTCGGCTCGTTGTTTTAGGGGTCTTTTTGGGGTCAACTGGACTTCCGCTTGGAGCGGTGCATCATGGGAGCCTCTGGATTTGCATATTGGGCGGAGTCAGCAGTTTGATGAGCAGGCGGGGAGCAGCGGAGGCCTATCCCGACTCGGGATCTGGGGAAAGGGAATACACAACTTGAACATAGGAAACTGAGATTTGAGAGTACAGATCCAACACGAACAGGTGAGTAACATGTTGAAATAACATGGTGAAATTTCACCATGTTGAAGTAACATGGTGAAATAACAGGTAAGTAACAGCATAACCTTTTTAACTACATGGTAAACAGTATAACAATACAACATACAACATCAATACAACATACAACATACAATGCATAACTTGGAGCCCTTTGTTTATTTATTTCATCTCTGATGGGCCAGGTTGAGCCTGGCCTCCAGGATGGATGTGCTGGCATTCCTCTCCAGCCTTGCTGAGGATCCTTCTGCACAGGAGGCAGCTCTCAGCAGCCTCACGGCCCTGCCTGAGCAGCTCTGTGCTCACAAATAGCCGATGCCTCATCAGGCAGGAGGCAGAGAGAGGTGGAGAGGGACAAACAAAGGTGATCGCTCACCTCTGCCCCCCAGTCCTGGCCAGCTGCTGCTGAGGGTTTGTGCTGGGACAGGGTTTGCTTCTGCTGCTCCTCCTGGTCTCCGAATCGCATTTTTAAATTTTGGTGGTTTGCCCTTGCTGGAGCACGGAGGGACGTGGTGCACAAACAGGGGGTCAAAGACACCCCCAGTCAATCTGTCACTTCCTCAGCACAGTGAAAGGAGACATTAAGCGGTGCTAAGATCCATGAAATCCCAGGGAATAATGGCAGCTCCCTGAAACGAGGGGCTCTATTTCCCACATAACAGCCTCGTACCAAACAGCAAAACAGGACAGAGGGGAAAATTCATAACAAACAAATTTAAAAGGATCCTCAGTTCCGAGACTGTAAGAGGCATTCTTCAAATGCCTTACAGCCATTCATTCTTCCTTATATCCATGTGAATGTTCCCCCCTTGGCCTTTTGTTTTCATTTTAGCTTTCTAAGCCTCTGTGCCATTCCAGAAGCTGTTTCCTCCCTCTCCCTGTCCCTTCCCTCCCAGCCCTCCTCATTCTATCTCTGCAAGACCCTTTCTCCTGTGCGATTTGGCATTCCTGCTCTGCTCTTTCAAAATTCTGTTTTGCTTCTTAAACCTTTTTTTTATATTTTTTCCCCCTGGACTGATTCCCCTTTTCCATTAAGCCAGACTTTCTTTTCTTTTCTTTTTTTTTTTTTTTTTTTTTTTTTTTTTAACCCCCACCCTTAAAAAGAGCATTTTATCCCGGCCAAACTCGGGCCCTGCCATGCTCTCATTTACAAATGTCACTGCAGCAGGGCTGAAATCCTGCTCGGGCTCTGGGAGCTGTGCTGGCACAGAACAAAGGCATCGCAGTGCCTCGCACACCACGGCGTTGTTTTCCCTCATTCCTCCTCCAGGAACAGCTTGCAATGACATTTTAGCAAAAGTCACGCTCTTTTTGCAGCTCCTCCCCCTGTTTACAGCAGGAATTCCCAGTCCATTTAGGAGAAGCCATGAAAAACTGACCCCAAGCAGCAGAAAAGGGGACAGAGCCCCTCATTCCTGTCTGGCTGCCTTGATTTCAGTCCACCCCAAGATGGATCTGAGATGGGTTTTTTCTCCCATCATCAAACGTTTAATTGTAATTTGTAATCTTTAGTTCAGCACATTAACTCCAACAGGGAGATCTCTGTGGGGACCCTGGAAGGGTCAGAGATAACCTTGATATCACCAGGACTGAAGTGCCAAGTGCTCATTTCCAGCATAAATGGTATAAAATTGTGTTCAGCAAAAGGTTATGCAAAGAAATCCATCATTTACTGTGTAAAACATCACCAAATAAACCCATTTTGAGGCCTCACTGCCAGACCCCAGAAGGTTCAGAGATAACCTTGATGGCACCAGGACCAAAGTGCTCATTTCAAGCATAAATGGTATAAAATCGTGTTCAGCAAAAGGTTATGCAAAGAAATCCATCATTTACTGTGTAAAACATCACCAAATAAACCCATTTTGAGGCCTCACTGCCAGACCCCAGAAGGGTCAGAGACAACCTTGATATCACCAAGACCAAAGTGTTATAAACACTCATTTCTGGCATAAATGATATTAAATCATGTTCAGCAAAAGATTATTCAAAGAAATCCATGATTTACTGTGTAAGACATCACCAAATAAACTCATTTTGAGGCCTCACTGCCAGACCCCAGAAAGGTCTCCATACCCCAGAAGGTTCAGAAATAACCTTGATAGCACCAGGACCAAAGTGCTCCTTTCAAGCATAAATGGTATAAAATCGTGTTCAGCAAAAGATTATTCAAAGAAATCCGTGATTTACTGTGTAAGACATCACCAAATAAACTCATTTTGAGGCCTCAGCCTTCCTCCCTGGTGCCCCCCAAACCTCTTGGCCAACCTCAGCAGCTTTGGACTCACAAAGTTGAGAGAGCTCGTGGTGGCATTGCCTCTTTGACTCATTTGTATTTATATCCATATTTCTCCCCTCAGACTAGAACATGAGAACAGAAAATTAAGTCTGGTAGGTTAATAATTAAGCCTAATTTAATTAGTGGGTGCTTTTTGAACCCTCTGCAGGTGCTCAGTGTTTGCTTTCCCGTGGAGAGGAGCTCCATGAGCACGTTCCCTGGTGAGGGACAGCCCCTCTTCCCCCTGATGTGACAGCCAGGGACAGCCCAGTGCCACCTCTGAGGGTCACCCGAGGCCACCACTCCCACACAAAGGGACACTGAGGAGCCTGGCAGTGGCTGCACAGAGACAGCAGGGTCAGGAAGTCCTTGACTGAGCAGGGAGAGCCTCCCAGCCCTGGCTCTGACAGGGAACTGAGGCAGTGGGAAAAGCCTCCCTCTGCCTTTGGAGGGCTGAGCTGGAACAGAGACTGGAACAGAGCCAGAGAATAAAGCAGAGATTTATTGAAAGGCCTTTAGGGTGCACCTTGGGCAGGACAGGGCCTGGCCAGGGGTGCACCCAAGGTGGACCCAAAATGGTCCCAAAATGGACAAACGGTCACCAGGTCTGACACTTTGATCAGTTTGGGTCCATGTGCACATTGGGGTTGAATTGTCCAATTCCAGCTGTAGGTTGTGAGGTCCTATCTTTCTTGTTCCTCTCTCCAGCCACCCTTGCTTGTGCTTTGGGGCTGAAATCTGCACTCCTTGTCCTTAATCTTCATCAGGATAAGGACTTGCTTTGTTTCTCTACTCTGTGAAGAGAGGTCACTAGCACTCGGTATGAGGCTCACAGCTGCACCCCTGGGCAGCACAGAACCTGAAATACACGAAAGATAAAACTGAAGGCATCAGCTGCTCTGGCACATTGGTTACTCCATAAAAACAAAAATTCCCCCCAAAATCCCAGCAGAATTACATAATGGTCTCGTCTCAAAAAGGAACTCCAGCAGTGCCTCTGTGGTTTGTGGGGGAAAAAGTCTCCCTTGGCCTGAGCAATTCCTCTGATTTTCCCAAGAAGTGGCAGAATGGCAATGATTTGGGCTCAAAGGGACTTTAAAGCTGATCTAAACCCAACCCCCTGCCATGGCAGGGACACCCCCACTGGACCAGGTTGCTCCAAGCCCACCCAAAAATTGCACACCCAGTTCAGGGAGCAGGGAAGGCTGCTGGAGCCAGGGAAAGCCCTGGAAGGGTGATCAGCTGGGGTTCTGCAACAATGGGAGCACCCCGAGCTCCCTCTGACCCCCCCAAAGCTGCTGCTGCAGCCACCAGCCCTATTTCATCTCATTTATTATTAAAACAACACCAAAAATCAGAGAGCCTGTGTGGCTTAGCCTGCTGGCATCAACCTCTCATTCCTCTGAAGCCCCTGAAAAGTCCTTCCAAGGTGGAGATTAGCAGAAAGAAAACAGTAAAATTAAGCAGGCAGGCATTTTTTTCCAAGCATGAATGCAGAAATCAGGGAGGAAGGAGGATTTTCTATCTCCAGCACAGGCAGGTTCTCCCTGGGGAAGAGCCAAACCTGCTGCCAGCCCTGCTCTGCAGATAAAAGTGATTTCCAGCGGGAAGAACAGAATCTTGTTTGGGGTTTCAGGTTTAAATTGCTATTTCTGGGCTGAGACTGATTAGCCTGTGGCTCCACTGCAACGTTTCTCACTGCAAGGGGCCCTGCCAAAGAATAATATCAGGAAAATTTTAGAACACTCCCAAATCCACACCTGAGCAGCCAGAGAACAACTGGTTTAGCTGCACTTGCAGGGGATCTGATGTGGGATCCCCGGGGAAGCCCTTCCTCCCAGCAGCCCCAGTGGCACAGGGTGCATTCATTCCCTTCCTGATTTGATATAAAAATAGAATCCTTGAGGCTGGAAAAGCCCTCTGAGACCATCAAGTTCAACCAGCACAGCCAAATCCACCACTCAGCCACGTTCCCAGGTGCCTTTTTGAACCCTTCCAGGGGTTGTGATTCCACACCTTCCCTGGGCAGCCTGGGTGTTGTTACATAACCCTGCACCTCTGCTTTGTGTGCAGAGAAATACTAAATAAACAATATTTACTAACAGCTAAATAAGGAATAAGTTCTCTGAAATACTTGAGACTCCTTCAAAAAGCCAAATTTGTCCCAGCTGAACTGACAGCACTGCTCATACAGGAACTGCAAGGACGTGGATACAATAATTTCCAACTCCACTCTCAGGTTAATGTTTTGATTGCTTTCGTTTGTACAATGGCACAACAGTCAACAGTGGTTAAATGACCATAATTAAATGCCCTACGTGGCAAGGAGCTGAAATGATTTATCAGCCAAAGGCCACTAAGTGCTTGATCACTTCACCAGATCATTAATCTGCCTTCCAGGAACGTGCCTGGCACTCCTATAGTCAATTATATTAATTTTAAGTGACTGGAAGTCAGTATATATACACAAGATCAGATCAATATTGGACATAATTCAGTTTATGTCTTCCATCAGATATTTAGTGGGGGCTTAAAAAGACAATTTTCTTTCTATTAAGGCAAATTAATAAATAATTTAGTGTGCATAAAACTCGGATAATGACCAGTGTGAAAGGGGAAATGCTTTCTATTGACAGCTGCCAAGCTCTGCTGACATTTAGTGCTTTAAAATGGTGAGAGAGAAGCTGGCTTTGGCTTAAATTCTGCTGTGCTTCCTGAACACATGGGGTTGGAGTGATGCTGCCTTGCAGCAGTGCCTTTGCCTTCATTTTTGGCTGCAGTTTTTGCCAGGGTGGCTACGAATATCTACTGGAGCATTTTTTTTTTGGATAAAAAACCACGGTCCTAAAAATACCCACACACACTTGGAGGACGTCAAAACCATCCTGAGTGTGAAACACATCCTCAGAAACAGCAGCCTGCCAGCCAAATTGGGAAGCAAAACAAGGATGGGTTCTCTTAGTTCCAAATTTCCTGTAAAAACTCCTTGTTTCACAGACCCTCTGGGAGGGACTCGAGGCTTTGTCTTGTCAGCTCCTCTCGCTCAGCTCAGAAAAAACACATTGCAGAAAGTTGGGCACATGCAGGCCTGGAGTTTCCAGATCTCCTTTATCCTTCCAAAATCCCACATGCCTGGTGGCTCTGTAGCAGCTCAGATGGTGAGGAGCAGGCAGATGTTCGGGAAGCTTTATTGGGAAAACCAGATCAGGGAGGAATCAGAGCAAGTGGCTGAGCTCCTCTCCAGGACAGCTCCTAATGAGTTTTTCAATGCTGTGTGTTGGACAAGAAGCCCTCCTTCAGCCCAGGGCCTTTAATTCCCCATTTCAGAGGGCTGGAGTCCTTAATTACACCCTCTGGCCATGTAACGAGGTGATTTATCTTTATTTGCACCTCTCCACTCTTTTGCTGGGATAGCAAAGAACTTCTCAGCTTGGCCTGAGTCAGCCTGAGATTTCCCTCATCACCTAGCTCAAGAATTCCTACTCTGCTTCCAAGGGCTTCTTTTAGTGCCTGGAGCTCCCTGAGATCTCTCTTTTTGCCTGGTAACATTTCTTCTTTCACGAGCTGAGCAGAGAAGAGGAGCTGCTCTCCAAAGAGCTGCTTGGCCACAGCCCCTTCCCTCTGTCTCCTCCTTCAAGAGAAAAACAGCCAGGACCAAACAGCCAGAATGAGATCATGAGGGTGCTTTTGGGGCAGTCTGGGTTCATCTTCCTGTTGTTGCTCCCAGGAAACACAGAGGTCTCGTTTCATCCCTGGAGGCAGTGCCTTCTCCTGATCCTGCTTGGCTCACTCCTTTCTGTTTGCAAGAAGGAAACTGCTCTGGTAGGAGTGAGTCAGACATCCCAACCTCATTAGAGAGCTTTGTAGCCTCTTAACAAACGCAACTGCACCACAAAGAGCATTTTTAAATAAGCCAGAAGAAAAACAGAGGCACTAATAAAATAAGTTGTGAATATCAGCGGTACTTGGTTATGTGATTGGCATACAAATTCTAGCAGTGTGTTACTTATATATTTTTTAAATGCTCAGCTTCATGAAAATCCTCAGCAGCCTTCAATGCCTGGGGAACACTGCCTTTTGACTCCTGGCAAAGAACAGAAATTAATTACCTGTTTAGTATTCTGGGTTCGCCTTAGCGAAATGAGCAGCCAGCTTTGCAGAGGGCCAAAATTCAAACAGAAACCCGATTCATGCTCAAGAGATCAGCCCTAAAACTTGGATAGGGCCCATTCTGTCACCAGGGCTTCTGTCAGCCACGGGGTGATCCCTGCACAAAGCAGAGCAAACACCCTGGGGGCAGCAGGGAGAGTCTTTGCTGGGATGCTCTGGGTGGGGAAGGGCTCTGGAACCCATCCTGCAGCTGATGCTTTTTGGGGCAGCCTAAAAACAGAGGTCAGACAGAATGAAGGGAATAAAAAGCTGTTCTAGTTATTGAAGAGCCTTCAGGGACATTTAGGGCAGACAAAGCCCCCCAGGGGCTGCACCCAAAAATGGACCCCGGGTCAGGGGTTTGCACACTTTGATCAGTTTGGTCCATTTGCATGTTGGGGGTTCATCTCCCAGTTACAGCTTCAGGTGATGAAGTCATTCACCCCAAGTTTGCTGTCCCAACTCACTTTTGTTTCCATCTCTCAGGGCCTGAGGCAGTGAGGTGTCCTTGATTGCCAGGCCTGGGGAGGAATTGTTGTGTCTGAGCAAACTGGGGGAGCAGCAGCTCACACTGTGTGTGGAGTTCAGAGTTCTGCACTAAAGAACTGCAGGGTTACAGATCTATGAAAAACAGAAAAGCTGAAATCCTCAGGCATCACAGCATATCCTCCTGTGAAAGCTCCCAGCTTCCCATGTTCTTCCCAAAACAGGTCCTGAGTGCCAAGGAGCAGCAGAGTGGCAGTTTTATCATGGCCTGTGTGGACACCACGCTGCCGTGTGACAGAGCAGGAACAGCCCAGCAGAAAACATCAGGATGGTGATGGTATCACACCAGATCCAGGGACTGTTCCTAGTTCTGTGTAACGCTCCCCTCATCCCAGCCTGTGGTTTTATTTATTTTTTTTAATATAAATGCTGATTTCTTTAAGGAGGGATTGTTGCAATACACACAAATGAACGACGCTCACACGCTGAGATGTCCAAGGCAAAAAAAAGGGGCAGTTTATTTACAGACCTCAACATTTATAGAATTCCAACAGTGACCATGGATTGGAGGATGAAATTGTCCTCTCCAACCACCCTGGTCAACCCAACAGTCCATCAATTCTCTCCTCCTCCAGAAAGGAATGCAAAACAATTATTCTTTACATGAAAAGTGAGTGAGAAACTCCATTGCAAAAACGCAAACATCAGAAGGCTGAAATGAACCTCAGAAAAACTTTAGAAAAACAGAGAAGAACAGGGAGACAAGGGATTTCACTGCCCCACGTACAAGACACAAGGAATCCTTGCAATATTTTCACATCCCAGTTTTGCACTGTCCCTAGAAAACAGCCTGAGCCTCTGGTAGCCATGGAGACTTCCTGGCTGGAATTACTCAACTTTTACTGGTTGTTCCCAACTTGCAGAGGGAAGCCAGACACAGAAACTGCTCTGAAACTTCACCCCTCAGGCCTGGTGCCTTGCTCAAACAGCTGAGGAAAAGAAAAGACATCAAAAAACAGATAAACTCAAAGCTACAGCTGGTTCCACCCCTGCCATGGCAGGGACACCTTCCACTGTGCCAGGCTGCTCCAAGCCCCATCCAGCCTGGCCTGGGATATTTCCACTGTTCTACACTGAAAACAGAAATGGAAGGAAAAAAAAAAAAAAAAAGCCAAACCAAACACCAACAACCAAAAAAAAGCCCCACCCAAATGATAAATCAGCACACATCAAGAGATGGTTATGTTAACTAGAAAATAGGTGACTCGCTGAGGATAATTTGCTCACAGTGTTTCAGGCAACTGGAAAAGGTGGAATTAAAATGCCACATTAAAAGGGTTGCTAAAAACAAGCAGCTGGAAATGTGGGAACTCCTGTTGGTTTCCATAAATGCTTGTTCTGATTCTTGGTTCAAAGCTGGGAATACTGGGGGATGAGCCATCAGGCAATCCAGAAAAAAAGCAGTAGAAAAGTGGATTTGGAAACTCAAATAATCCTTTTAGTTTGTACTTAAAAATCACTTTTAATGGAAATAAAATGTAAAATACATAATATATTAGCAGAAGCATTTAATTACCCACCTTAATCAACTTGAATAATTAAATAATCCAGCCCCTATTTAAATGCAGCACTTTGTGTGCTGACATATGTAACAGAATTAAAGAGAAAGGCTGTTGGAATCTCAGAGCTGAAAAAATTAATCCTGAGCCTGACTTCAGTAGCTGCTGCCACTGCAATTCCAATGTATTGATTAATTAGATGCAGTGAAATTACTGTGAATTTTCACATCATGCCAGGATGCAGGAAAAATGGGAAGCAATTGTCATCTTCATTTTCCCTGATCTTTATGAGGAAATGTTACTCTCAGCTACTTCATTGCTGCTATCAGAGGAATTTGTTGCTGGGGGATGTGAAACACAATATAACGAGAGGATTAGAGTAATTGCAAATATTCCTTTAAATTATCCACCATTACTCACTGGAGCTGCTCCAAAGCCTTGCAGCCTGCAGACCTAAAGCCAGGTTCCTGCAATCTGCAGAAGGTACCACAAATATATCAAAAATTGAAGGCATTAAACATTCCCAGGCTGTATTTAACAGCAGGATGGCTGAGCTGCCAGCAGCAATTATTAAATCAGTCTAACACTCTGTTTATCTGTTATTTTGAGTAGGAAAGTCTCTTGGGCATCCACTTTTTGGGTGTCCTTGTTCAGGCTGGCAGGGACCTTCTCCAGCAGCTCCCACAGCTCCACCCAAAGTTGCCAAATTGGAGCATCAGGCAGTTGCTGATGTAACAAGTGATGTCAGCAAAGCTGGGAGACCTCAGCCTCTAATGACACCAACAGAAGTCAAACCTGGGCAAGATCCCTAGGAAAGCTAAAGCAAATTTCATTGGTGTGTTATGGAATTCATTTTCTATCTCGTTATTTTTAGCAGCTACAGCCCACGTGGAAGAGAGAGGCACAAATGCCTCAGTAAGATTTTTCCATAAGGCATTTCCCCCAGTGGAAAACCAGGAAATGCCAAGGGGTGCAAACCATCAAATTAGACTTTTTCTTTCTCCTCACATTCTCACTAAACCTTTTCCCAGGAAAATCACAGTTGTCTGTGCTTTTGTTGTTGAAGCTGTCTGTTCTTGCCCTCCTTTATTGATTATTAGCCACAGCAGGCAAGAAAATCAGCTTTGGGCAACTGGGGAGGGCTGAGGGACTGAGGAGTTGCTGCATGCCATGAAAGAGGGAAATCTCCTTCTGGAGGGTTGCAGACCACAGGTGAAATGAACACTCCAAACCTGAAAGACTTTTCTGCCCAACAACGTGGGATCTCTGGGATATGGAGAGATGCCAAGGGGTGCAAACCATCAAATCAGAGTTTTGCTTTCTCCTCACGTTCTCACTAAACCTTTTTCCAGGAAAATCACAGTTGTCTGAGTCACTCTTCCTCACCCACCAACTGAGGTTTCTCTGCTGTCACAAAGAGAAATCTCCCAAACCAGCTACAGCAGGCTCTGCTGTGCAGTATTCCTCTGGCCAGTTCTGCTGCTTGGCTTTTGTTTCTGATTATTTCCAGTTAAAAATCACAGCAGAGCTCACTCACAGAAATGTGGTTTGAACAGGATGAGCCTTTCCCCGCCAGCTCCCCACCTGATTTCTTTACCTTTGTGTTTCCCCAGTTCTGCCCTTTGGTGCCTGTGTTTGATGTCCTGCTGTACAAAACCTACAGAGCCAGCACACAGAGCTCTCAGAACTGGCACAGGGTGACTCAGCACTTGGAACTGTTCTTTTCCCTGAACATTTGCCTGACCTTTGGCTCCCTTCCTGAAGAAGATGACACATCCTCCTCCAGTCTGAAGTGACCCCACGTGACTGAGCCCATCACAGCTCTGGCATTTCCACGCTGTAACCACAGAGTTTCTGATCTGAACAGGACCCACTGTTCTCTGCACTCTTGTTGGGCAAGTTCTCTGGTTCATGACCTCACAGTTCCAACCTCCTTTGCATATTCATCCATCTGTGATGCTGCAGCTGTGCAGGACATCAAAGTTCTGTGGGTTTTAGGACTGCACACACTTGAGACCCCAAACAACACTGAGGCTCTAGCTCAGATCTGAAGCACTTTAGATCATTTAAGGACATTAAATATTTTATGTCATTGCCATCATTCAGTAGAAATAAGCTTCCTGCTCCCCTTTCTTTCCTAAAAAGAGAAACCACATCCTTTTTTTGACTACAGCTGAATTGAGAGCAAAAGGGATGGCACAGGAAGGAAAACAGCAACCCTCATTTCTAGGGTCAGGGCCCAGGTTTTTAGTACTTTCTGAACATTGTACAGAGTATCTGTCCTTTTAGAATGCACTCATCTGAAGGGTGCCATTCCTTTAAAACAGGCTTCTTGTGGTAAAGTCTGGATTCCTTTTTGGTAGCAGCCAAATGATGGACTCCTAACAAAAGGAGAAAATGTCCCTGCAAGGAAACTCTGGGTTTGTGACTCCAGCTTTGCTTTAAAGCAAAGCCACCACTGTAAGGACCCTGAGCCAGGCTCAGAGGCAGGTGGAGAGATTGGCTTTGGGCTTGCACAGCCAAGAATTTCCCAGCCTTTTATCTGCTAAGAACCTGGTGTTTCCTGATGATAGCACAGAGGGGAGAAGCACTGGGATCACACGGAACTGCTCAGGACTCCCCTTTGAAGGAGGGTGGCAGGGGATGCCAGGGCAGTTCTCTCACTGGGAAAGCCTCTGATGAAAACAGAGGGGCTTAATTTAAACAGGAGAGCTTATGGCACATGGAACCAGAGATAAGAGAAGCTCCAAATGCTTCAGTACCAATTTCTTAGCTGGGAAAAGGACGTGGACTCTGGAAAACCTCAAAGAGGACTTGCCTGGGGCCCTGCTCAGAGCTGGGAGCACAGCAGGGCTCAGGACAGCTCTGCCTCAGTGTTCCCAATAAACCATTTACCTGCAAAAAATACCTCTAAGGGCAATCTCAACGGGCTTAATTGGTTCACCCAAACAATTACTGATGGCTCCAGGCAAAGTCCTGCCACAGCATTTATGGGAGCTGCCTCAGCACTGGGATGCTCCAGTGTCCTGCAGGATCCTCTGTCCTGTCCTTTGGAAACCTCTCCTGGGTTTCCTGAGAGCCTTCCAGAGCTGGAGAGCTCCACACTCACCACAACAACTCACACACAGCTCTGGCCACGCAGTGACAGCCAAACCTTTGTCCTGACAACTTTGTTCCCAGCTCTCTTTCCTCCTGGCTGGACTCAGTGGTCCTGGGTGTATTTTCCATCATGAAAATGTGATTCCTCTGTGATTCCATGGTTCTTGGGCAGGAGGGAAAACACAGATCACCAGCACACTGCTGGTGGTTTTTGCACTTTTTGTCTAGAGTGGTTCTTGTTTAACTGTTTGTATTTGTATTTTTTTTCATAAATATTTACATTTAACCATTTGTATTTGCATGGAAATTTAAATGTTTGTATTTAACTGTATTTTTGCTTAAATACTTACATTAAACCATTTGTATTGATACTTAAATGTTTATATTTAACCATTTGTATTTGTATTGATACTTAAATGTTTACATTTAACTGTTTATATTGATACTTAAATGTTCATATTTAACTATATTTTCTTAAATACCTACATTCAGCCAGTTGTGTTTGTGTTTATACTTAAATATTCACATTTAAATGTTTGTATTTTTATTGATATTTAAATGTTTACATTTAACTGTTTGTCTTTTTCTCAGATACTTACATTTAACTGTTTGTATTTGTATTTTTTCCTCAGATACTTACATTTAACTCTTTGTACTTTTCTTAAATACTTAAATTTAACTATTTGTATTTGCGGGGGAAAGGCTGGAGCTGGTGTTTGGGATCAGCCCTCGCTGGCACAGAGCACCAAAGCCTGGCTGCCTCTCCCACCTGATCTTTCCTCGACACATTTCCCCATTTCCAAACCCCGAAAATCCTCTTTTCTACCAGATTTTTGTTGGGTTTTATTCGGTGGGGTTTATTTTTTTATTTTATTTTATTTTATTTTATTTTATTTTATTTTATCTATTTATTTTTAATTATTTTTGTTTATTTGGGGGTTTTTTTTAGGTTTTTTTTTAGTTAGTTAGTTTGTTTGTTGTTTTTGTTCTTTCTCTCAGAGACTGTTCTGCTGGGAGCTGCTCCCTGCCCTGCTCCGACGAGCTGCAGCAATGTTTGGAAAGCATCACCACGACTCAAGAGCACCCAGCCTCTGATCAGCCACAAATAAAAACCTGATACTCGGAATTAAAACTCCCTTCTCCCCCCCTCACAGCGCTGTTTGTTCATGCGCAACACTTATTTTACATTTCTGCTGGGAATTGCTCGCCAGCAGCCAATCCTGCCTGAGGAGCCTTTGTGCGGAATCGCTTTTATTGGGGAGGAGGGAAACTCGGAGCGGCAAAAAAAGCGCTGAAATGCAATTGCTGAGTGCCCTCTCGTGATGCCAGGAGGAATCAGCTCCCTGCCTTCCTGCCGGCATGCTGAAGAGCTGCTGAACACTTTTTTTTTATATATACAAAAATCCCCTTTTTTCTTTTTTTTTCTTTTCTTTTTTCTTTTCTTTTTTCTTTTTTCCTTTTTTCTTTTTTCCTTTTTTTTAAATTTTTTCTTTTCTTTTTTCCTTTTTTCTTTTTTCTTTTCTTTTTTCCTTTTTTCTTTTTTCTTTTCTTTTTTCCTTTTTTCTTTTTTCTTTTCTTTTTTCCTTTTTTCTTTTCTTTTTTCTTTTCTCTTTTTTTTTTTCTTTTTTCATTTTTTTCTTTTTTCTTTTTTCTTTTTTTCTCTTTTCTTTTTTCTATTTTCTTTTCTTTTTTTCTTTTTTTTTCTTTTTTCTTTTCTTTTCTTGCTTTCTTTTTTCTTTTTTCTTTTCTTTTTTCTTACTTTTTTTTCTTTTTTGTTTTTAATATAAATTTTATTTTCCGTGTGCACCTAATTCCCGTATTTACCAAGAATTTCCATTTCTGTCATTTAGGAAAGGCTCACTGGAGCCACTCTGGCAGCACAAATTGGATGGAAGGCACAGCTTCCACCCAGCTTTATTGTTATAAGTTAACACCGTTTGGATTTTGTTGGAAAAGACAAATTTATCAGGGGTCAGTTTTCTAATTGGCAGTTTTTTAAATGGTTTGACTACTGAGAAAGTAGAATGTGACTTTTTGTAATACTTATATAAAGCTGAAAGTGTTAAAAAGGTTGTTTTTTTCTTAAGTGAGCAATTAAAGTAACTTTTTGCAGTTTTAAAAGTTTCATTTGTTTTTCTTTCCTTTTTTTTCCTTATTTTTATCCTTTCAGTGCATATATATAAATAAACTATCTTTGTAATTTAAAAATAAGCCTGTTTTACTCTTTATGTTCTCCCAGCCACATAAAATACAATAAGTAATAAAACCATCACGCTGGGAAATCAAATTTGCCACATTTTACCTTTATCCTCCCTTGCTTCACCAGTCCTGTCCTTCCTGAGCTCAGCACAAAGATATTAATTTTTCCTCATTACTCTCTTATTGTTTATAGAGATTCCAGAGGTCTCCTTGCATTAAAAAGTCAAAAAGGAACTTCCCAACACACTTGCTGCGTGTCAACTAAAAACAGGAGTCAAGCTAAATTAAAATAACACCATAAAACAGGGTGAAGGTGTGAAAAATGAGGATTTTTATGGAACAACCACACACTGGATATTATTTGTACAGGTGTGCCAGCCCCTCCATATTTAAAACTGAAGGATTAATCCGTATTTTTGGAGTTATCCTCTCTTCTTAACAACACTGGGGATTTTTTTGTTAAGAAACTTTCCCCAACATCGTAAAATATTCCTGAAATCCCATTTTATTTTGGCAGCTTTGTGTTTTTCACACCGTCCCAGGTTTCATGGCAGAGCTGGGGTTTGTTTAGAGGGTTTTGAAATGCAGAGACTGCAGAAGCAGAATAACACCATCACTATCAATTTTTTTGAGGGAAGAGCCACAAGAGCTGGGAGCAGGAGCTTTGGAGCAACTCTCTGGTTCCAAAGGAGTTCCCTGAAGGGTGGGAGGTTCAGGTCCATGATGGGGAAATTCAGGAGCATCACAGAGCAGAATTCTGTACTTGTGGCAGCTGCACAGGGCTGATTCCTGGGGACTACAATTCCCAGGGTTCTTCAGGGATGACTCAGGGGACTCCCTGGTTTAATTTCATTGACCCCCAAGCTGTAACTTGTGCAAACCCAGCACCACAGGACAGATATTTTCTGGTTCTGCACCCACGCCAGCTGAGTTGTTTCTTAGGCCCTCAAGTTTTAAAATTGCTCTAAAGGCTCAATTCCATCAGGGGAACCTGCAGAGGCTGCCTGGGGCGTTTCTGGGGGTGAGGAGTAGGCAGTGGAACTCTTGACTCCATTTCAATCCACTTTTTACATCAATAATAATTTCCTTGTTTTCCTGAAGCTGCATAAACTTGGCTATGGTAATAAAGGTGCAGAAAAAAAAGAAAAAAAAGGGAAAGGAGAAGGAGAAGGAGAAGGAGAAGGAGAAGGAGAAGGAGAAGGAGAAGGAGAAGGAGAAGGAGAAGGAGAAGGAAAAGGAAAAGGAAAAAAGGAAAAGGAAAAGGAAAAGGAAAAGGAAAAGGAAAAGGAAAAGGAAAAGGAAAAAAGGAAAAGGAAAAGGAAAAAAGGAAAAAGAAAAGGAAAAGGAAAAGGAAAAGGAAAAAAGGAAAAGGAAAAGGAAAAGGAAAAGGAAAAGGAAAAGGAAAAGGAAAAGGAAAAGGAAAAGGAAAAGGAAAAGGAAAAGGAAAAGGAAAAAAGGAAAAAAGGAAAAGGAAAAGGAAAAAAGGAAAAGGAAAAAAGGAAAAGGAAAAGGAGGAGGAGGAAAAGGAAAAGGAAAAGGAGGAGGAGGAGAAGGAGAAGGAGAAGGAGAAGGAGAAGGAGAAGGAGAAGGAGAAGGAGAAGGAGAAGGAGAAGGAGAAGGAGAAGGAGAAGGAGAAGGAGAAGGAGAAAGAGAAGGAAAAATATTTTTCTGGATTTTTCTCTCCCAAGTTGTTCTTCCACTTCACTCACTGAGGTACCAAACTGTTTGCTGCCCCTGGGATTTGCAGGGCTCGCTCAGCACCTGATTCACCACAAAGCAAAGCAGGATTAAACTCCTCACTCCCACTCCCAGGCAGCCTCTGCTTGCCCAGGAGTGAGGAATATTCATTGCAAACGTTCCCCCTGCCTGGAAAGAGCCCAGATTTCCATCCCAAGCAATGTCAGTGGCAGCACTGCTCTGCCTGAATCAGCAGAAAGTGACAAATCACCAGCAGGAGCTGATGGCAGCTCGGAACCATCATTTTATTAGAGGAATTGCTTTTGTAAATTTAAAGAGTTTGCTTTGCTGATGACAAGGAGATGCTTGAATGACTGATTTTTTTAAATATTTATAAGCAGATATTTATAACCTCTGGCAGTTTGTCACTAACTTTCCCGTGTAGGAGAGGGTTGTAATGAACTTCATTACAGTGAATATTTGCTTTCCCTTTTTTGCTGCTACACTAACAAAAAAAGGCTTTAAATAATGAATAGCATTTCCTGGAGTGAAAGGCATGGAAATTGTGGCAGTCTTTGAAGAGCCCTTCCCTTCCCTGCTCAGCTAAATTAGAATTTGGGTAGTGAAGAGTAATTTACAGATTTTCTTCTGACTTTTATTTGTTTTCTTTAGGCTTTAAGAGCTGTTAACAAGTCAGAAGAGTTTTGTAGATTATCCTGACTGCTTGTTTAGGTTAACTTAGGTACTGGTTTTACCTGGTCTGTGCTGTCATTTATTGCTGCTTCATTCAGCTTGACCTCCACCCTTCAACCAAACACTCACTGTACCAAAAGGAAAAGAAACAATGATCTAAAAATATCGATTTTCTGCTTTTCTGCCTGCTTTGCCATCTCTGTTGCTGCCCAGAACTTCTCTAAATACCAACAGCAGAGTTTTGAGTACAATAAAGTGTTAGAAGGATGAGCAATGGGGAATAAGGGCAGAATCAGATGAGAAAATTGGGGAAAATCCTTCCTTGGGAGGGTGGGCAGGCCCTGGCATGGGGTGCCCAGAGAAATTTTGGCTGCCCCTGGATCCCTGGCAGTGCCCAGGGCCAGGTTGGACATTGGGGCTGGGAGCAGCCTGGGACAGTGGGAGGTGTCCCTGCCCACGGTAGGGGTGGAATGGGATTGTCCCTTCCAATCCAAACCATTCTGGGATTTGAGCATTAATAAACCAGGAACAGAAAAAACAAACAAAGCCCAAAACCCACCCAGAAAGCAATTAAAGGCTCTGTGCTTCATATTCACACCAGGTAGAATTTAATCCTCTCACTCAGAGCTGAAATAGGCACAACTTTTTCCACTTATCCAGTTGTATCCCTGTCCTAAATGCACCAAGATTCCCATTGAAATTTTACAGGAAATAAAGGTTTGCATAATAATAACAACAATAATAACAATAACAATAATAAAATAATAGTAGTAGTAATAATAATAGTAATAATAATATTTTCATTAATAAATAACAATAAATAAGAATTTCCTCTGAGATTATTCCAAAGCAAAACTTAGCTTGAGATTTCCCATCGTATCTCAGTTACAACCAAACATGTATCAGAGCAACACAGAAATTATTAAAAAGGTATTTAGGAGTTCATTGTTTTCTGGAAAGGAACAGCACATCATCAAAAATGCTTTCAGGAACCATTTCTATCTCCACAATCCAATGCTGAGCCTGTGAGCAGGAAACTTTGCCAGCCCTCCTGCATAAGGTATTCAGCAGATGAGGTAGATTTGAAGTGTGTGGTGGAGAAAAAAAATTTAAAATTTAAGTAGTCTGGCAGCGTTGAAACAAATAGAATTATTGAGCTGCACAGCAGTGGCAGCAGAAAAAATAAAAAGGTGCATAAAGAGCCTTGTTCTGGACAAAATACACACTTAGCACCCAATTATGAAAAGCTGCTGCTCTCAAGTCCTTTAAAATGACTCCACATCCCCATAGAGGCCCATGCTCAGGGACAGAGGTGCTCTCCCAGCCTCAGCAGAGATGTCCTTAGCAAATATTCCCTTTCCACCAGGGAATAAAACATTCAGGAATCTCTTATGGGCTGATAAGGAGTTTGTACAAGTCTGGAATCCAAAGGGGTTTTCAGTACCCAGGTTAGCCAAAGAGTGAATAAAGAGGCTGTGAGATGAACATAAAGCAAAACTCAATCAAATTTCGCCTTCAAACATTTTTCCACCTAAACCAAGCTGTTAAAATGTAGTACAAAATCAATCCTCTCGTGAAAAAAATCGAAACAAATTAAATTCTTTTACATCTCACAATAAAGACAGAGAGAGCAGCATTGCTTGGCTCTAGCCAGCAACTTGTGGCAAGGGCTGGAGGGAGGTAAAGGAACAAATCCTTGGGAAAAAATCCATATTCAAGTGACTTCAGCCAATGAGAGCAGAAGAAATTCTACTCTTACCTGTTTCAGGGGCTGCAGCTCAAAGGATGAGATGTTCCTCACACAGGCACAGGAGCAGGGATCCACAGCTCCCAAATTCCAGCCACAGGGACGTAGAGGAGACAAAGCACTCTCTGCTCCCCTGAGTTCATGGGAAAAGGGACAGACTCCTCCGAGGGCAATTTAAAATCTGAGACAGGTGCTCTGAGTTTCCCCCGAGGCAAAATCCTTGCCATGTCACCCTTAGAAAGGAATATTTGCTGTAATGGCTCTTTGGGACCTTCAGCACTGCAGCAGGAGGTGACTCCTGTGGCCATTCCCACTCCTCTGGCATTCCCAGGCAGAGCAGGTGAGCAGGGACAGAGCTGTCACACCGGGGTGACACCTGGAACCCGTGGGGAGGGAGGGGCTGGCATCACGAATGAACTACACTCACACACTGAGATGTCCAAAGCAAAAAAAAAGGGGCAGTTTATTTAGAGACCTCAGCATTTATAGAATTCCAACAGTGACCATGGATTGGAGGATGGAAATTGTCCTCTCCAACCACACTGCTCAACCCAACAGTCCATCAATTCTCTCCTCCTTCAGAAAATGATCATTATTGACATGAAAGTGCCTGAGAATCTCCACCACAAAAAGTAAACATCAGAAAACTTTAGAAGAGCAGGGTGACAGACCTGGAACAGAGACTGGACAGAGCCAGAGAATAAAGCAGATATTTATTGAAAGGCCTTTAGGATACACCTTGGGCAGGACAGGGCCTGGCCAGGGCTGCACCCAAGGGGGACCCAAAATGGTCCCAAAATGGACAAACGGTCACCAGGTCTCACACTTTGATCAGTTTGGGTCCATTTGGGATTTAAATGCAAACATCAGAAGGCTGAAATGAACTTCAGAAAAACAGAGAGGAACAGAGAGACACAGAGGGATGGACAAAGGAAAAGGGATTTTGCATGGGTGCCTTTCCAAGCAGTAGAAATCAGGCTGTTCCCCACCTTGTCACTGGGCTCACATTCACTGATGGCTCCTGACACCCCAGACAGGAATCTGCTGAGGGCACTCTGATCCCACTTTGTCCCAGCAGGGAAAGGAGATGACAGCCCCAAGCCTGTGTCACAGCCCTTGCTGGGGTGGGGCTCTAAAACTCTGCCCACTGGTGGATTCTGCTCCTCTCCATGGGATCATCCCAAAGGCTCGTGGTGTAATTCAGCAGTTCCAGATGAACACAGATGTTACCGGGGATTTTAAAAACTGAATTGCATCCCTTTAAAAAAAATAATAATAACTCCATTCTCACAATAAAATTTTCCTAAAAGTACCCTCAGTACTAACTGAATATGTTTGTCTTATTTTCACACTTCTTGACACCATAACCATGACAAACCAATCAGTTCTGACAGGAAGTCAGATTCTTTTTTTCCCCCCCAAGTTGCATAAATGTGAGTCATAAAAAACCCCACAAACCTTTGACAGCTTTACTGCAAAGGGAAATTTACATCCCACGGTCACAGGTCTGTGCATTGCCCAACGCCTATTAAGAGAACTCATCAAAAACACAGATATAAACCACACACACCTTACTTCTGTCTCAGGACGTTGCACCATTTTATCTCCTCTCCATAAATAATGGAAGCATCAGCACATTTGTCGGGGCACAATAACAAATCCCATCCTCTTGGTAATTGTAAACACACTGGAGCTTGTTATTGACCTTGTGTAAAAATACTGACACAGGAAAATAGAGGGGGGGAAAAAGAGAAACAAAGTTTCACAAAGAACACACCCCCTGTTCCATCCCAAGCTCGAATACAGCTGAATTTATAATGTGACGTGGGAGGAATGAACTGCCATCAGAAATGAGCTGCAAAATAAAGCGTGGAGCAAATCTAAAAATCCAATTTTAATGGAGTAAGGTGTATCCATCCACATAATGACAGCTTACGTGCACATCTCACTTGATTTAATCAGTCTTCATTTTAAATCTTAAAATACCAGTCGCTGTAAATGAAACAGAATTTATTACCCATCCGTACAAGCAGCACTGCTGATTTTCCTAAGTAATCCATTTAGATACTTGTGGACGTGTGAATGGCTAAATTCATTTAGGCACTCAGCTCTCGCTGCCTGGTTTCCCACCTCCTTTAAGCCCCTTTGAAACGCCCGATGTAAATGCAGCACAAAATAAATTATTCATCCGATTGAGCACAAGCGCGTTCCCTGAAATGTTCCCGACTCGAAGGAGTGCTGGAAAATGCGTTTTTCCCTCAGGATAACACAGCCACAAGGCTGTGATGTGAAGCATCCTTTGCCAGTGTTCTGGGGTGACGATGTATCCCCAGTCTTCTGTTGGGTTTGTGTTGGATATTGTACTCTGTGCCTTTAATTCGGACCTGAGAGTGAAGTGGGGAGAAAAATGCACAGTTTGTTTTCAGAAACTTCTCGGACTGGCCTTGAAGAGTGGGAGTCCTCAGCATGCAGACAGCGAGGTTTTTTTTTTTTCGGCACTCACTTTCGCTTTGCTTTTGCTTTGTAGCTAGTTAGCGTAGCTTAGGGCTGAGCAGCTTCAGATTTATTTTTTTCCTTTTTTCTTTTTTTTTTTTTCCCTTTTTCCCCCCCCTTTTTTCTGCCTGTTTTTGGACTGCTCAAACCTCCCCAAACCAAAAACCCGGTGGGGGGCTCCGGGGGAGTTTGCACCAGACCCACCAAGATCTCTCCGGTGCCACAACTTTTTCCCAGCGAGGAAGCGAGGAAGAGCTGAGACCAGAAACCATCTACAGGAGGGACTTTGTTTTCCCTAATTTGTCATCTGTCCCGGCAGCCCGAAGTTCTTGTCATCTGGTATTGTTCAATTTATTGTGCTGGGGAGTGTTTTTGCCAGTTTAATAAACAGGTTTCTTTCCACTTTCTCTCTGAGGAGGTTTTGTCCCGAATCGGTTGCGGGGAGGGGAGGGAGGGTCTCCCTAGGAGTTCTCCTCCCAAATTTGCCTTAAACCACTACAGCCACCTTATCAGTTCTTGGGGCCCACCAAGGATGGTGCTCGTGTGCTCTGTGCCAAGGAAAGGATTCTCCCCGCAGACAAAAGGGATTTGTCAGCCCCAGGCAGGGCTGGCTGTGAAAGGCACACAAAACTCGGTGTGCAGGAGCGTTTGGGGGATCAGTCTGGAGGAGTCTGAAGCACCCTGGGGTTGCTGTAGAGCACGATATCAGGACACAGACTCACAGAAGGCTGAAGATTTAAAATCTTCTTTTATTATCAAAAACTTGTCTTTTATACCTTTTTACAATGAGCTCACCTAAGAGGTGGGATCCTTGGACCCATTGGTCACACCAAGGGGCCATCAAGCAAATTCCCTCCTCTGGGAAAGAATGTAGAAAAATATGATAGTTTACAGTAACATGCCCTTGTTTACAACAAGAGTCCCTGGGAAAGATTTTCTGAAATCAAAACACGGCAGGCACAAACTGTGGCTACACCCTGGATCAAAATAGGAGACAAAAAAATCCTCCAGTGGTGGGAGAGGAGTGGTTTGGTGTTGGTTACAACGCTGCTTCTCCACGCTCATCACTTTCCAGAGGAATTTCCCGTGCCTGCTGTTCCTGCAAAGGCAAATCTGTTTAGGAAAGGTCTGTATCAGAGCCTATTCATCCATTGAGGACATTGCTCTGTGGAGTTTGCTGTGATGAGATAGAGAAGTAAATAAATGTGGAGTATCAGGGATAGTGTGGCAGCAGAACCAGTTCTTCTTCTGCCTGAATATTTCTGTGATTCTCTGTATACATACACACACCTATTATTAGATTTCATTTATCCAATGCAAAAGCAGACAGTTTTAGTAAAAACTAGATATTTGAACTTTTAAAAGGACAATTCTTATCCAATCCAGAACATATTTAAAAAAATGAATCAAGTTAGGTATGTAAAGCCTCATTACAGAACTGTCGTGAAGAAACTGGAACCTGGCAGTGCAAAATAAAACCAGAACATCCCCAAATAAGAACAAACACTCCTGAAGGGATTCCCCTGCAGAAATGCTTGTGCCAAACTCATTTACCTGCAGGGTTTTTTTCTGTACAGCTGCTTCCATCAAGAAGGCAACATTCAAGTCTTGACTTTAAATGGTGTGAGGCAGCAAAGAACTTAAAGGGAGAATTTTTAGTTGTACCAGATGACTCCTCTCCCTTTCTGTCCTGAAAATACCAGTACTGATCTCATTCCACACCCCAGTGCAGCCATATGTGAAATGTTCAAATATTTCTGTAAAAAAATCCTCTTTTCCAGCCAGAAAACCATTAGTAATGATCGTATTCTCTTTAATGCTGTTCTTTTTTATAGACTGTTAGAAAGTGTACTTATGTGCTCAGCATCTTGTAAAATTGCTAATAAGTGGCAATTAGAGTTATTAATACTTCCCTCCTAAGTGTGAAAGCAGATCCTTTTCGTTAGACAAAGCAGTTTGTCAGAGAAATTGGGGCAATAACAAAACAATTTCCTGTTCTAATAGGGCAATTCCGAAGGATTTGTCTCCAGGGAATTCAGGGCTCTCTCTGATCAAACAGCACCCAGAGCCCAGATGATCCCGAGCCTGCACAGCTCCAGGGATCAGGAGATCTCTCCAGGTTTTGGGTCACCTCACTCCAGTGTCTGTGTCCCTCTGCACTCCTCTTCTGGAGCAACAACAACATTTTCTGGGGTTATACATTGTTTGATTATCACCCCGTGTTGAACTTGACTGCTGGATTTTGTATTCCCCAGTATTTCACTGGGAAGGGGGTGAAATCCAAAATTCCCCAGCATCCAAGGGGGTTTGAATGAAAACATTCACGTTCCTTCTAATCAGAGACTGAGACGCTCTAGGCTGGTTCTGAGTGATCCTTATTGAGCACTCTGGGCCAGAATGATGAATTTTTAATGTTCAGGTACACAACTCCACAAATGAAAACCCTCCTGAGGCAGAGGGGTAGGTGTGAACACGTCCCTGGGGCTGCAAACTCCCCAGCTGGAGCTAAATCAAGAAGCAATAAACATGGACAACAAGATTTAATCAACCTATCCCCAGGGTCTTTATCCCAAATTTCTGTAACAGCCACTTCCTGCTGTGGATGGATAGTCCTGATATTCCTGATATTCCTGATGTTCCTGATATTCCTGAATCTCAGCCCCAAGCAAACCCCAAATCCAGTGTCAGTGACTGCCACTGAAGAATTAGACACTATAAATTTACTTTCATACATGTCTTTGCTCTGAAATAAAGGTGGCATTTTTAATACATCTTTAAGAATCAATCAACAACATTAATTTTAAAATAACAGCTTGGTTTTAACAAAATATAAAGTGCATTTTATTAAATTTATACCCAGGCTGGGCTGACTCATGAGAGAGAGATGCAGAATTCCTTACAGGAAGCCAGGAAAAGTTTGGCAGCTCTGCCTTAAAGAATTCTGGGGGGTTAATATTTCTTTTTGTGCTGAAACCCCTGAAAAATCGAGTTTGGAGCGTGGAGTTCATCTTTCTTCAGAATGTACACTGCACCTTAAAATGATTCTCCCTCTGGGGTGTCATCATGGAAACCCAGGATCACAAATGGGGTTGGGGCTTTCAGCTGGAAAATTGAGTGACGTGAGGGAACAAAAGGAAACCTGGGTTTCTCCACACACCACAAAACTCAGAGAACACAAGAAGAGAATAAATTTTACAGGGATCTTCACAGATGTGTTTTTAGATATAAGGTTTTGGAATTTTCCAGGAGATACCAGCTCCTCTTTAGACAACCAGTTCAAAGGAAATAGTTCAGCTTTACTTTTATGCATCCATAAAATGCCTTGCTCAGTGAAGTATCAGACACTAAACTGGGGAAAACAGAACCATAAAGCTGAAAGGTAAACATGCAGAGAATAATCAAGCTTGTTAAAGACACACACTAAAATGAAATCCTCTCTCTATTTTTTATCTGTCTAATAAGTGGATTTTTTTTTTTTTTTGTACAGAGCAAGTTGTACATCCAAGATGCTCAAAGTCTTTGAACACTAAAAGGAAATGCAGTGATTTGACTCCCCAGAATGGCTTAGGAAATGCTGATAATTAGCCTATTAACAGCCTATTAAATAGATTAACAGCCTATTAAATCAATTAAATTGATTAACAACTCTAAAACTGAAGCCCGCAGCTTTAATAGGAAGGATTCGATGTCTTCTTGTATGGCACTGCTCAAGATCTCCAGCAGAAATTCACAGGCAACTCTAGAGATGTGTTTAGTTTAATTTTGGGACTCCTTCCCACTAATTGCTCAGCAGGAGGAGCAGTAATTACATGAGCTGCATTATACAGGGTGAAAAAAAAAAAAAAAAGGCAATGCAAATTTGCCACACCAATAAAAAGGCTGAGAAAGTAATATTTTGTACAAATTAATTAGAACCAAGCATTAAATTATGTAGTAATTGCTCTGTGGCATAACTTCCCAACAACTACTGGAAATTAGTTAAGGTTTTCCACAGCTACATATGAGAAACATAATTTTTTACAGCTTTGTTTTCATTAGTTTAAGTTTCTAGACAGCCACAAATCCAACATAACTTCCCTTTATGTTAAACAAAGAGCAGAGAAAATTCCTAGACCTTCCCAAGGAAAAGCTGCCTCCAAGTACAACACTCTGAGGTTCTTTTCTTCTTTCCTTTTTTCTCCTTAGTGTTTACATACATTATTAGCAAATATCCCTCATGTACAAAACTGATGGGACTTTAATCCAAGGAAGACTTTCAACCTTCCCACTGTTATGCACTTATGAGACAAAGATAAACAGGACTTATTTAATTCTAATTGACCCCAAAGTAGCATAAATATTCAATTTTCCAGGAAAAAAAATATGGCAAGACCATGTCCTTTTAGTGTGAGAGTGATAAAACCCAGCGCTTCAAAAGAAATCTGGATTTCGGTGTGGCTGCCTGAGGTGCAGGTGCTCATCAGAGCCTCTGAGCTGCTCTCTACCCCCTGAAGTTCCCATCTTGTGCACAGTTCAGGTAAATGAGATGCAGAACAGATGAGCAGCACCAATTTTTATTTTTTTTCCAGACAGCTTTTCCACCCTTTTTTTTTTTTTTTGTGGGCCCAAGTATTCCTTGAATTCTTCCTTCAAAACTGAGGCTGAATCAGCTGTGGCAGCTCCCAGTTTGAGCCTCCTGGGTGTCACCAGAGACTCAGGCTGAGGCTGATGAGTCCATTCAGTTGGATTTAGGCTTTAGTACTGAACCTAAATCATCCAAACAAGGAAATATAAAGTGCTGATCTTTGTGCTCAGTCTTACTCAAAACCAGAAACAAAAACAACAAAAAAACCAACCAACAAAAAAAACCCCATTAAAAAAAATAATTAAAAAGCCCATTAAAAACCCAAAAAAAAAACCCCAAAAAACCACCAAAAAAACCCCAAAAAACCCACAACAACAACAACAACACCCCAAAAACAAATGATAAAAAAAAAACAAACCCAAACCAACAACTTTTTAAAGGTGGGCTTGTTTTCATATACTTCTGCAGGAGTAAGGCTCTGTTCTGTCCCTGAGGGGAACAGTTGCACTTTGGTGCCTGACCCACCCACCAATTTGTATTTCTTGAGGAGCACAATCCAGAAATTACCATGATACCACAGCCCACAGGATTGTGGCTCATCCCTTAAGGACAGTGACATGATAATGCCCAGAAATTTCCAGGTGTGTTTGTGGAGATGAAGAAAAGGGTTTTGCTTAGGGTTTTGGTGCCTGTTTGCAGAATAAAGCTGAATTTTTTTCATGCTTTCACACCAAGTTTCACTGTTTACTGTGGGACCATTTTTACCCAGTTTTGCCAGGCAGATCCAAGACCCCGTGGAAGTGCTGCTGGCAGAGCCCAACAGCCACACAACCCTGGGCTACCACGACCTGCTCAGTCTCACACATCCCACTCCTCACTCTAAACATTTCACATTTGCTGTCCTCTCACCCTTCTCCACTTTTCTCCCTCCAGCTTAAAATAAATCCTTTTGTGTACTCAGTTTTCTAATCAGCACGGTGGAAATGTTTCACAATTACCCAATTTATGGGCTGTTTTCTAATTTGAAAAGAAAATGACACCATTTAATTAAGTTTTAGTGCTGTCAAAGGTGACCTATAGCAGTGATTGACTTCTGTTTATTTCCAGGCTCTCTGAGCCCAAGTCAAACTTCCAGCAGAGCCACTTTTCTCTTTCCAAACCTCATTGCAGCTCCCAGCTCTGCCCTAAGGTTCAAAATGAGTAGTCTTGCTTTCATTTGTACTTAAAGAATTATCTGACCCAAGTATGGAGCATCTTCACTTGTTGCTGTTTGGGGAAGTGTTTTTATGACATTATCAAACATTCGTTTAAAATTAGGCATCTTTATCAGAAAAGACTATCAAGTATCAAAGATCACAGAATCCTGGAATGGTTTGGTTTTGAAGGGACCTTAAAGCTCATCCAGTGCCACCCCTGCCATGGCAGGGACACCTCCCACTGTCCCAGTCTGCTCCAAGCCCCAGTGTCCAACCTGGCCTTGGGCACTGCCAGGGATCCAGGGGCAGCCACAGCTGCTCTGGGCACCCTGTGCCAGGGCCTCGGAATCCTCACAAGGAACAATTTCTTCCCAATTTCCAATCTGAACCAATTTACTTTTAATGTGAAGCTTTTCTCACTGTCCTGTCCCTCCATCCCTTGCCAATTGTCTCTCTCCATGTTTCCTGTATCCCCTTCAGGCTCTGCAAGGCCACACTGAGGTGACCCCAAAGCTTCTCCTCTCCAGGTGAACAATCCCAGCTCTGCCAGCCTTTCCTCCCAGCAGAGCTGCTCCATCCCTCTGCTCATCCTGGTGGATGTTCATGGAATGTAAAATTCCAAGTGCTGAACACCTTTCCAATGGAGTCCAAGCAATCAACCTTTCACAAGTAACTGATTTTAGTCTTTCATTTTACTAAGACCAAAATCCTACTTCTCTTGGCTTTTCTAACTGTTTCGTAATTAAATGCTAATTCCACAGCTTTTGGAGTTGACTTTTGACTCCGACATGAAATGTAAATTTAACAACCCCTACCAGCATGAGGCCAAATAGAAATGCATCAAAGACAGCTGAGAGGAGGAGGAGGTGTTGATCACAGGCCTGGCATTTTTAATGTTGCACAGCTCCTTTTTCAGCAGAATTTTTATTTTCTAAAAATTTAGTGCTAAATCATAAAACCTTTCATTTTTTTCTTTCTTTCTTTCTTTTTTTTTTTTTTATAGCTGATACATAATGTATGACTCCACATAAATCTAGTCCAAGTCTGGCTTTGGACATTCACAGCCACCACAGCAGAATAAATTTATAACAGAGACTGATTTTAACAGCCTTCTTCTATGGGAGTTCAAAGCATTCCCTGTCTGCCTGCATTCTTCCTAAATTTGCAAGATCTGGAAGATTTTAAACCTTTCTTTTCTTGAAAACAAGGAACGGGAAAATGGGGAATGCTGTTGGCTCCTGTGCCAGCTCCTGGGAGCTCTGACCATGCTCTGCACTCACGATGCAGAATTATTTAAGGTTGTTTTCCATGGCTGGGCTCCCAAAATAACCACGAACAGCAAGCACAGAATCATCAGGATTGGAAGAGACCTTCAAGATCATCGAGTCCAACAGCACCACCATCATCACCCCTGAACCCTGTCCCCAGGAGCCACATTCAGAAGCCTCTTGAACACTTCCAGAGGTGGTGACACCACCCCCTCCCTGGGCAACTGATTCCAATATCTGACCAACCTTTCAGTGAAAAAGCTTTTCCTAAAACTCAGTCTGAACCTCCCCTGGCACAACCTGAAGCCGTTTCCTCTCATCTTTTCTCTGGTGCCACAGCAAAAGAGACTGAACCCCACCTCAACCATCTGCTTTGGGGGAAAAGAAAGGTTTGTGAGCCACTTTTTCAGCCCTTTTTGCAGATCTTAGGGTGGAGAAAGCTTTTATGGCAGCTGGAAGGTCAACCCAACCTCATGCCAGCATGAGCATTTCCAAGCTCTTCCTTCCTATCCTCTGCCAATCCCTCTTGGGAGTTCATCCCCCTGTTATTTTTCTTATTCCTTACTGGATTAAGACATCACACAGATCTCCACCAGCACAGGAAGCTGGAATGATTCCCACATATCCCTGCAGGAAAAGCAGTGGCCCCACAGGAGCAGTAACAGGCCGATTTTGGCAGGTGGAACCTGCATCATTTATAAGGAATAACTCAATTTGCATCCCAGCTGCTGAGCTGACTTGACATTTGTTCTGCCAGGGTCTCTTTTTGGCTCCTGATGACAAGGCCACGGGTCCCATCAAGTGGCAGCAGTGGTTATTTAACCGAGGGCAGGACCTCTTCAGAGTGAATCTATTGATAGACTGCACTGCCAGCTCGACAGCCACTCAATCAATTCCTGTAATGAATCCGGACCTGGAAAGGCAGAAGGCAATTATTTTTACTTTTAGGTGATTTTTAGAGACTTTCTTTGGACACAGAAGATGAATCAGAACCAGTTTTGCAAGTTAACTTTTCACATTCAATAGCTTAAATACACTAAAATTAAAAAATCTTTCCTACAGGATCCAGATCAGGGTTAGAAAAAGGAGGAAACATCCTCCTGAGAAAATGGGTGGAAGATCAGTGCTGAGGAAACTTTCTGTGAGGGTTTGTGAATACAGGCATCAGAAACACAGGGAGTTTTAAAAACAGAGGGAAGAGTGTGGTTGTCCACTCCAGAGCCCTGAGGGAAACAAGGCCCTGAATTCCTGAGCTCAAACACAGCCTCAGGCTGAGCCTGCCTGCAGGACACTGAGCCTTGCCCTACATTTCACTCCTATGGACTCCTCTGAATTTTGCTTCTCACCCTGTTTGTCTGATGCCTTGGATGCCTGGAAAACAAATACAGAAAATACCAGTGTGATCAAAACCCAGTTAACTGGAATTTTAAAGGAGAGCCTCAGTTTTTGTGTGCTCTGGTTACCAACATGAGGAACGACAAAAATAATTTAACCCCTCTCTGAGAAGTTTCCCTTCACACACTGCTCCACATGTAAATGTATGGATGGGAGGAAATATTTTGTATAAATCTCCTCATCCACCATGGCTCAGAAACTTCAGGAGAGCTTTCCATAAGGCCCTGTGGTGGAGGTGGTTTAGCTGGATGGAAGGTGATGAATTGGTACGGGTGACATTCCAGGGTGTGCCATTCTCCAGGGGCAACATCCTGGGATTCCATTGATGCAGCCTCACAGGAGGTCAGAGTCTGAAGGCTGACCTGCAACCTCCCAGAGTGGCTTAAAAATATTTGTGAGACACCTCTTTGGGGGTGTTTTGTAAAGCAAAGATTTTAATAAAAGAGAAAATAACAAACAACACAGAAACAAAATAAAAGCTGTGCACAGGTGTCAGAGAAGCACCTGACCCCTGGCTAAGACACCCCAGAAAGCCCTGAGCACCTCTGTGCTCCTTCTTAAACACGTCATGTTTTAGGAGGGCTTTTGTCTCGCTGCCAATAGAAGCAGCTCCAGGTTCTGAGGAGCATTTCCAAAGCCCAGCCAGTGCCCCTGTGCTGGCAATGGGACAGCCACGGTGAGAGAAACACAGGAAGTTCTGCTGCTTCTCCTTAAAACTCAGGGGTGTAACTGAAACCCCTTTTCCTTATTTGGAAACACCTGCTGGGTGTGGTTTATCCTACACTCCACATCTGGATGGGCAGGATGAACCCCACAGCATCCTCCAGCCTGCAGCTGGCACAGCCCCAGGGTTTGGAGGCACATTTACCTCAGCCACACCGTTTAATTTCCAAGCTTGTCTCACCATTTTCCCATCAGTATCACCCCACTGACTGCAGCAGGTTCACAGCTGATTTATGGCAGCAGAGAAGAGACTTGGAGGCTTTTTTTAAATTTTTTTTTTCCTCCAGCTGGGCTTGATTCCATGGAATAAACTCCATAGGGAGTGCCCACTGCAGCCCAGAGGTGGGAGCAGCTTCCTGGCCCCAGGGACAGCTCCTGGGACACCTCCAAGGGTAACAACAGCTTCAGTGGCTTCAGCAGGGAGAGCAGAGATCCAGACTGTGCCTGGTAAGCAGCCAGAGAAGCAGATATTCCATAGCAATGCTGGATTTCATTTCTAAACCAAGTCTGTTTTATTTCTAAAAATCAAATTTATGAAGCCTCTGTGTTCTGGGCAGCTCACTCTTTGTTGGGATGTGCAGCTATGACAAAGTGTTTTATTTCTGTGAAGCAGCTGGGACTTCACAGCAATACCTGCTCTTTGAAATATCCCGAGATGGGTCTCTCTGAGTTTCCTACTCAATTTAAACACCACCAGCACTTCCTTTTGGGCATATTTATTTCTCTGTTTCTTAATTTAGATAACGTGTCTGCCCTCCTCTTTGTCAAATTAGTTTCCAATTAAAGCAGCACTTCAGACTTCCCAAATGCAATCATATGCTAATAAACCTGGGCCCTTCTGCAGCACCAATTAGAGGAAGTGTTTTTCTTCCAAAAATAATTCTGTGTGTTCCTCTGTTCTTTCTGCAAAGCAATCTGATGAGAGTTGCTGGGAGTTTGAAGAGAACACTGAATATCTGAGAACAAAGCAAACCAGATAACTGCATGGAAATTGTAGGAAAATAGGGTGAGGAGATGGATTTGTTGGGAAGTTGGACTCTGATAAAACTCTGAAGCCCACTTGCCTTAAAGAGAGTTTTTGAGAGCTCTCTCTAAAAGCTCACAGAGTGTCACTCCAACAGGAGAACAGAAGTCATCAGTCTGGGAAACAATTAAAAAAACCCAAACCCTCTTTTTAAATGAAAAATTATTAATCCTCAAAACCAAAGCTCCTGCAGGAAAAGCAAAACAAAACAAAACAAAACAAAACAAAACAAAACAAAACAAAACAAAACAAAACAAAACAAAACAACAACAACAACAACAACAAAAACCAAAAAATCACAACAACAACAACAACAAAAATACCAAAACCAACCAACCAACCAAACAGAAAAACCAAAACAGAACAAACAGTTTCAGCAAGTTCTGCAAATCTGAGGATTTCCTAAGTTGGTAAAATTGCCAAAATACCTTCTTTTGGCATTTTCAAAATTAAACTAAGAAGATTTCCCGTTTCAAAGCAATCTTTCCCTTCAAAATTTGAGCTAATCAAGCAAATGACAGATCAAAGCTAGCAGCAAAATAATTAAATGCTTCAAAACTATCAAACCTATTTTTGTCAATTAAAGCAAGAAAATATCTCATCAGTTTACAAAAGAAAAAAAAGAATTAATAATAGGCTTTTTTTCTGGTGTGGGCTTTGAATTAGGGGGAATTATCAGAAAGATAATTTGACAATTTGCATGTGTTTAGCATGATTTGATGATCCAGTGCTAAGCTGCACCTCAGAATTTATGCAAGGAGCCAACCCAACCACCAGGAACTGTGGATTTTAACATTTCCTTCCCGTGGCTTCTTTTCCAACATTCCAACATTCTTTTTTTTTTGCACCACTGGCAGCAGAGAGGAGGAAGAAAACCTTGACCACAGCAGCTGGAAAGCAGAGGAATGGAGAAACTGCTTTTCCTGGACATCAGGATGCTGCTGGTCCAGCCTCAGGGGGGAAAGGAAACACAGAAAACCAGGAGATAATTAAAAATGCCTTTAAACTGCCAGAGGGCAGGGTTAGATGGGAGATTGGGAGGAAATTCTTCCCTGTGAGGGTGGAGAGGGGATGGAAATCCCAGAGCAGCTGTGGCTGCCCCTGGATCCCTGGCAGTGCCCAAGGCCAGGCTGGACACTGGGGACAGCCTGGGACAGTGGAAGGTGTCCCTGCCATGGCAGGGATGGCACTGGGTGGGATTTAAGGCCCTTCCAACCCAAACCATTCCGTGATTTTATGAAGATCAGTGACTGGGAAGATGCACGTTTGTGTTACACCTGCAGAGGTGAGACAGTGCAAGCTGCAGTGGTGATTCACCAGGAAAAGATCCTCTTCTTCTTCCTCCTCCTCCAGTCCTCTGCCAAAGCAGGCAAGCCCAGCCCTGAATCCCTGCTGGAGCCCACTAATGATGCAGAGTCATTAATTATCCCCCCCTCAATGTCCAAGAGTAGGAACAACCTCACGCGCGCCGACCACGCCGCGCTTATCAAACCTCTCCTCAATCCAGCAGGGCAAGTCTTTCCTGAAAAATGTAATTAATAAAAACTTGATGAACTGGCTGGTTTTTTTTTTCTTTTTTTTTTTTAACTCTCCCTCTTTGCCCTTCTGTGACTTTCCCTGCTGTGTTCTCCCATCACAATTTACCACGGACGAGGTTTCAAAACTCTTTCGTGGGGAAGGAATGTGGGTAAGAGCCAGCTGGGGCTTCTCACAGCTGCCTGCAGGTTCACCTCTGCACCTTAACATCCAATTACCTCATGAAAATACAGCTTTGGGTACCTGCAGCATCACGCACAGCCCTGAGAGGTACCAGGCTGCAGATAGGAGAGCAAGTACATCACTCCAGGAAAAGTCCTCCAGCGTGTGGGGCACGAGGCAAAACCAGCTGTCACTCCTGATGGGATCTGCACCACCTGGAAAAGCAGGAATGATGTTCCAAGGCTCGTAAAAAGCAATGTACACATGAGAGAATCTGCAGAAATTCGTGTTCTGACTCAAGGAAAGAGCACAGGGTAACCAGCTGAGATCCTGAAGGACCCCACAGCATTTCACAGGCTGGGGTCAGTACACTGCTGGCAGAACAAGGCACTGCTTTGGGCTGTGCTTTATTTTAATACACTGAACTACACCCTGTTCAATATCTACAGAGAAGTCTTTATGGTCATATCTGTTTTTTCCCCCTGATTTTACCTTTTTTTTAATTATCACTGCCACATTCATGTCCTGTAATAAGAAAATCAGGCTGCATTTCCATAGTTACTCAGGACAGTGGCAGATTTTGCAGGAGAAAATGCATCAGGGTAAAGTGATGCTCCCAGAGATCCCAAATGGTGAATGAAAACTTGAAATAACTTGGAATTACGCAAATAATTCTATGTGGGAGAATTTTATTTCTCACAAATGCTGGATATCCAGCACATTGCTCAGTGGAGCAGTCACTCCATTTCCTGTGTAAATTCTCACTTCCATAAACCATTAGTGGTGCAGGAACAAAGTGAAAAACACAAGGAAGGACAGAAAAATTTTATGAGTGCAGATTCTTAGCGTGAGAGAAACTTCCCCTTTCTTCTCTCCATTCTTTTCTTTCAGCAGAGAAATTGAAATCTCCTGTAAATTTTTTTTTTTATCCTGTTTTGAAAACTGATTTAAGTAACTCACCGAGAATTTGGCTGGATTTTTCTCACCCGTGGCAAGAAGAATTCGAGTGGGAACAGCTTCAAAAACAAACTTTCCTGGCTCTGAGTGGAATGAGGGCTGGGAATGAACACAAGAGGGAGAACAAACCCCACAATTGCAGCACCACAACCCCGTGGCAGCTCGATGTAATCCAGGAAACCCAAAATAAAGAGCAGGGCTCGGGTGGTTTAAACCAAGGTGCTCAGAGCCAAGCAGAGGAATTTTAGTTCTTTGCCTCCACTTCCTGAGGGGATCCTGAAAACAGGAGGGACTGATCCTTTTCCTTCCCTCACAAACCTCAGCCAGCCAAAACAGGGAGGAGGAATTGTGGTGTCCCAAATCCCAGCACCCATTATCATTTAATAAAATAATAATTTAATAAAATTTAACATTGATTATTAAATAAAAAATAAAATTTTAATAAAAATTTATTATTTAATAAAATTTAATTTAATATTTAATAAAATAAAATTTAATAAAATTCCTGAGTTGGACTAAACCAGCTGTAAATGCATTGACCTCGAAGGTCAGGAAGGTTTAGTTGATAAAAATGAAATTTCACTCCCTTGTGTGACCTTGAACTTCCAGACCTTTAACCTTGTTGTGCTCTTCCACCCCTATTTTAGGTAAATCCCCTCCCCATTTTTAAGGAAAAAAAAAAATGAAAAGAACTCAGTAAGTGAAGCCTTCAATATTTCAGGTACTTGCAACTGAAATAAGGCATGGCAAAAATAAAAATAGCCTAATCTGACAATGGCAAAAAGTGTGACATTATTTAAGCAGCTCATTATGTGAAGCTTTCGAGTTGTTCTCTGAGCTCAGCCGAAGTTTTTGCTGCCTTCCTGCCCTTGTTAAGTCTTTCTGGTAAAAAACTAAAGAGCTGCCTGTCTAATCAGAGATTAATAAGGCTGTTCTCAGCTTATTTGGGAACTCCACACTGCAGCAGCATCAAGACAAAAAGGATTTAAGTTAAAAAACTACAACTAAAAAAAAAAAAAAAAAGAAAAATACACCAAGTTTGTCAGCTTCCTTTGAGGAGTGATGACTTGCTCCTTTAATTTGAGCTTTACACATTCAGTCCCACAGTAAAAATATTTCCAAGCAGCAAACTTTAAAGGAAAGCATCTCTGAACAAGGTTCAGAGCACACTGAGGATGATTATCCTGCCCTTCCTGTCCTGAGATTCTGAATTAACTCCTGTGTTTATCTGGGAGTCATTAAGGGAAGGAGCTGTGCCTGCAGGGATGAGTGACAGCCAAAGCTTCCCTCCTTGCTGCCACTCCATGTTTGAAGAGAGAGGGGAGCTTTTCACAAAGCCCAGCCTCAAAGATGCTGCCTTTGATGAATTCCACCTGCTTTGGGCTCCTGGGGGAAAAATCTTCAGAAATCTCAGCCCTGCTCTGTGACTTCTGACGGAGTCAGGGCTGCTTTGCCACTGATTTCCCAGAGTAAAGGACCAGAAAACTATTAAAACAAAAATTTTTAGTGGTTTCTACAAGCTGCTTTTCCTCAGAGCTGTTGTCAGAGTTTGGGAACAAGGCACCATGTGGCTGAAAACCTCCCGAGACACTCGGAGGAAAACCTCCCAAGATCTTCCATAATTGGTTTCCTTCCATTTGGAGAAATTCCCTTTATTCACAGCTCCCCTGCCAGGCTCTGTGGAGCTCTGTGCCTCCCTCCACACCCCAGATTCACCATTCCCTGATGCCAAGAGCTGAGTTACCTTCCCCAAAATCCAGATCTCAGAGCTCTCAGCTGAGGGTGCCATCAGGAGTGTCCTGGTCTGGAAAAACCCAGATTCCCAGGCTGCTGTAACCACTGCAGCCCTGTGCCGCCACAGCAAGGACACTCCTCAGTACTGAATCCTCTTCAAATGATTTTTTTTTTCAGATTTTTACTCCCTGAGGACAAAAAAATAAGTAATCATTATTCAAATACCATCCAGTGAGCCAGGACAGCCACAGCACAGGAATGTCTCTTAAATTTTAGCCCTGTTGTCTCAGCTCCCCTTCCCAAAATCCTAAATCTGGCGCTGGGATCTCCCAAAAACAGATGCACCTCCAGAAACCTCCCCATCCTTACCTGCTCCTTGGGATGGGAGCCTCTCTGGAACACTCATAACAACACCTGACAGAGAAAAGATTTTCCAGTGCCATTCAGGTGACCAGCATTGGCCAGGAAAGGTGGCAAGCTCGAGGAGAAAATGAAGAAAAACCAACCCACAATGACAAATTTTTGTCTACACATGGCACCAAAACCAGAATATGTCAGAAAAATCCTGACAAGTGCAGGGAGAGCAGGAGTCAGGGCAGAAATGCTATTTGGGAAGGTATTTCGATGTAAGGGCACTTTAAAAATGCATTAAAGCCTCTTAAAAAAAAATAAGGAAAAAAAGAAAAGTGAGAGGCTTCATCCCAACCAAACAAACTCAGAATTATTTTACCCCTCCCCTGGCTCTGGATGACCAAGTGCAGCCTGAAGGTCAAGTTCACCCAGCTCCCACTGAGGGGCTGCCCTGGATCTCAGCCCAAATTCCAGCTCTGACCAGGTTCCCTGAAACCCTGGGCAAATCCAGGGCTGTCCAAGTTCCTGGAAGGTCACAGCCTGAGCAGATTGAATTTGGGGGAAATGGAAACCATGAGAGAAATCCCACAGAACAACCCTCACCCTGAAAGGTTCCTGAGCCTCACCTTTCAGAACTGATGCATGTGACCCTTGGAATTCCTCCTGATGAAATAAATGTGCTATTTTAGACACCAGTCCTGAAACTTATTTAATATCCATAATTCTTTGTTAGCCCTCTGTAATTTTTTTTTAAATAAAACTAAATATTTCTGAATTTAAATATTCAAATTTATTACACGTTTTGAAAAGGCTCGGTGCAGTAGCAGAGGTCAAGCCTCACTTGTCTTCTGGCTGAAATTCTTGAATAAAAGGGAGAGCACTTTCTTTTTTATGAATAAATTAGGGGATTTCAATATAGATATAACAACATTAAATGGATTTGGCCCGAGTACATTACAGCCATTAAATAAATCACTGTTTCACAGAGAAAAAGAGGAGACTTTGAAAAGAAATGTAATTTCATACAACTTCATGACAGAACCAATTAATCAACTAAATATAATTTCAGACACTTGTTACAGGGCTCATATAGGGGTAGGATACAGATCCATGAAATATTTCATCATTTTGGGGGAGGATGGGAAATAAATGTCCCAAAGAAAGCTCATTAGCCTGGGAACTGTGCAGATCAGGTGTCTGATCAGAGGAGAGGGAGCTCCTGCAGTTCCTGGTCCCTGCCAGGCACAATCATCTTGGATTCAAGGGGAACGAGGGGGACCCCACAGGAATCTGATTTCTGGTGGGAAATCAGGAATGCTCCTTGTGGAAAGAGCCAACCTCATCCCAACCCCACCACTGGCCAAGGAAACGAATCCTGTGCTGGTTTTCCTACTGACAATATCCATGCAATGAGAAGGAACTTAACAGATCTAAAATAAAATTTGCTTTTTGGTGTTGCCCGAGTCAGGACTGGACAAATGTTGTGTCTTTTTTTCTTTTCCTCCAAAGAATCAAATTCATATTTAATCACAATCATGGTATTACACAAGCCATAACTCTATGATTTTGCAATCCTTGTTCTTGTCTGGTTTATTTACACTTTTCCTTCTTATTCAATAACATCTGGTGGTTGAGTCACCATCCCTGGATGTGTTTAAATAAAGCCTGGATGTGGCACTTGGTGCCATGGTCTGGTTGAGGTGTTAGGGCTGGGTTGGACTTGATGATCTTGAAGGTCTCTTCCAACCTAGAAATTTTGTGATTCTATGGTCTTTTAAAAAGGGAGGAAGAGAAAAACAGCACTGCAATTCAAAAAATAAATTAAAAAATTACCTATGTCTTTTCCCAGAAGCTGAGGAGAAGGTTTTTATTTTCAATACCTATTTACTTTGTCTCTGTAATTCCTCTCCAACATGATCCACCTGAGAAAATTCCTTATCCAATTCCTTAATGTTCCAATATCTACCTGGCAAAATAGCATTAAGTTCCTAAACAAGACAAATTAAAAAAAAAAAAAAGAAAAATAAAACCAGATGAGTTTATTCCTCACCAAATTCATCTTTTGTGTTCTGTGAAGATTTTCTTTGACCTTCTCTGCATCCTAAAAATATTGGTTTTGTACAGGACAAGTTCACGACACGAAAAAACAACAATTTTGAAAGTTAAGGCCAATTTTAAATAGGAAGTCAAATGTTAGCTGTGGAAGTTTCTCCATTTGCCTGGGAAATCAGCTCCTGTCTTGGCTCTCTGCCCTGTGCTGCTTTCTAAACACTGGCAGCTGGAGCATGAAGAAGAAAAGACAGGGAAGATAAATAGGGTAGAAACTGCTTAAGGTCTTTGTAAAGTTTAATGAAAGATTTATCTCTGGAGGGTAATGTTCCTCTTTCTTCTACTGAAACAAGACTTTGATAACCTCTCATTGTGCCTTTGATAAATTACAGCTCCCAGTCATAACTGAGGGAGTGGAAAATGTAAAAGGCCAAAGCAAGGTCTGGCTGTTCAGGACTGCCAGTGAGAAATATCCAAAAGCAACGGGCCAGAACCTGGAATAATTTTAATTGCAGGAATAAGGGTGAAGTGCTGCACGGTGATGTGACAACAGGAGAGGAGAAGGGTTCCTCTGCATGCCTGAATGGGAGTCCTGCTGTGTAAATCAGTAATTAGAGCAGGCTGTTAATGACTGCTGAGGGTGGAAGCAGCAGAGGCTGGAAAGGCTCGTTTTGGGCATGAGCTGAGAGCACCTGTGGGGTCAGCAGAGCCCTCTGCTCTCCACTCACTGTCCAAACTCTTGCTGTAGAACTTGATGCTCCAGGCACATAAATATGACTGAGAACACCCCTGCTTCACAAATCCATGCATGAGAGAGATGCTTTTGTACCTCAGCTTGTTCTTTTAAAGCTCCATATTCCAAAACTGCAAGGAAAAAAAATCCCCTATTTTTAATTGAGAGTAGAGCTATAAAGACAGACATTGATTCTATTAAACATTTACAAGCATCTTTGAATTACTTTTTAAAAATAAAACAGCAGCCACAAGATCACCATAGACATGTAAAATATTTTTGGCTTTGCTTTCTATTTATCTTAAGTAGAAAAACCACTGTAACACCTGGAGGCAACTAATCAGCAAACAGCAGGGCACTAAAAGCTTTTAGAGCTTTGTTCCAAGGAATTATAAGGTGTAAGGATTCAGAATGGGCCAAGAAATCAGGATTTTATCTTTCCCCTCAATTGATGGATAATCCAGAATATGCTCATTCACACCTCTGCAAACCCTACCCAGTGATAGGAGGCAAAAGAAAACTTTTCCTAAGGAACAGGATTATTAATTTTGTTCCCATTAACAAATAGCATTTTTTTTTTCTGAATGCTGCAAGGGTATGAATAATTCAAGCTGTACACCCACAGCCTAATTCCTTTCCAGGACAATTTATCCCTCATTCAGGACTTCCCCCCCATCAGAGGCAATAAAAGCAATTTAAATTCCTCAAATTAAAGAGAACAGAAATTCTCCATGGGTCACTTATAGATATGTTCAAAGTGGAGAGCTCTTTATGAGGCACAGGGGGACCTCTGGGATTCCACCAAATTGATCCCACACCACAAACACTTTAATTTAATGTACCTTTTGCTGCTCACTTTTAATGGAGTGATTATAAAAAGGGCATTTTACTTTATTAAGCATTAACCTTGCTGGCTGTTGGGTAAATCAGGAGATCAAGGAATTTGAAGGTCTCTAAATCCAAATGCCTCATTTGAGGAAAGGACGTGTGTGACCATTATTAGTGACTGTTATTATTATCATTATTAACTAAAAGCTCATCTTTGCAAGAAGAAGGAAGGAATTTTGTCCTCCTAGAAAGGCTTTAAAGGAAACTCACAGAGTGTGGTGTCTGGAGCTGTTTTACAAAAGGTTCTACCAAATATAATTCAGTGTTTTCCGTGGAATTTGGTTTCTGGGGATGGCTCAGAGTCCATAACATCTCACAATCACACCAACATGGAACTAAAAGTGCATCTGCTTTGGATAAATACAACTACTTTGGATATATCTGGGTAAAATATAGGCATAGTATTTAAAAAATGCATTTAAAGTGTGTTCATTTAAATAGTACATGAGATGGATAGTAAAGAGTAAGAATAAGTAAAAGGGGACAATAGATATGGGAAAGGAAAATCCAGTTTATTGGCATCTGCACAAAGGGGAAACAAACCCCAGATCTCTGCCTTAGAATTCCTTGAATATATAAAAAAAAACCCCAACAAAATAAACACAAAAACCCCCCAACCAAACAAAAAAACCCCACAAAAACAAAACCAAAAAAACCACACCAAAACAATACCAAACCAAACAAAAAAAACCCAAAACCAACCAACCAACCAACCAACCAACCAACCAACCAAAAAAAAAACCACCCCAAAAAACCACCAAAAAAACCACCCCAACCCACCCCCCCAAAAAACCCCCCAAACCACACCCCAAAATCTAAAGCCCAAATGATTTTTTTGTTTGTTTTAAACTTGGGATTTCAGCCAGCAGAGGATCCATGCTGTAGGTCCTGGGAGCAGCGGAGAAGAGCCTCCAGATCATTTTTGTCAGATCATTTTTGTCACTCCCCTTAGAGCTGGGAAGTTCCCTGGGAGATTTGCTCAGGCAGCTTTTCCCAGAGCCCTGGAAAGGGATCACAGCAGCCTGGTGTCCTCATGTGCCACAGGATGTCCCTGAAATCAGGAAAATCTGCAAGAACACCCTTGAGAAAAGCTCTCAGCTTTGCAAATAGCAAGATTCAGGCTCTGCCCATTCTGACTCTGAGAATTTACTGTGCAAATTTCCTTTATTTATTGCAGTGTTGGTTCCTCTCCTGCTGATTGTGGCACCTGGAAAATGGATTTTGGACCTCTACCACCACTGTTCACACGAGCACTGATTTCACAAAAGTACTAATTAAAAAATCTCAAGTGCTGTGTGTTTAAAGGAAAGGTCAAAATCAATGCAAAAAAACCCCAAGGCTACAAAAACAAACAAACAAATAAAAACACCCCAAACAAAAACAAAAGAACCACAAAAAAAACCCCAAAACAACAACAACAACAACCCCCAAAACACAACAAAAAAACCAAAAAAACCCACCAAAAAACAACCCCCAAACAAACAAACAAAAACCAACCAAACAACAAACACAAAAACCAAACAAACAAAAACCAAACAAAAACCAAACCAAACCAACCAACCAAACAAAAACCAAACAAAAAAAACCAAACCAAAACCCCCAACAAACAAAAACCAAACAAAACAAAACCACAAAAACCTGAATAAAAAAGGAAAAAAAGATAATATTCTTTGCTGAGGGTAACTTGTCCAGAGGATCCCAATGGAAGTTCTCTAAATGAGCCCACGGAATTCTGTCCCAAAGCCAAGGCCATGGGCTTGGATCTCCTGCCAGTTTGGAACTGAGAGCCTGAGATCTGTCATTAAATGGTGACTTCACCATTTCTTTATCTGAGTTCTATTACCCACGAGAAGGTCACTGTCCCTTTTGTTCTGTGCCCCATCTCAGGCACTGCTTGCTGATGAGTGTTTGTGAATGCAAATGCTCCCTGTAAAATGCACAATGGAAAATAAGATATTAATGTTAATGAATTCTGGACAAAGCTGCCATGTAATTAATGAGATTGATTTTTTTTTTTTTGCTTTCCTGTGTGCTCCATTTTGTATTTAACAATAGTATCAGAAAACATTCATTTTGGCGAAACAAAAGAGGAAGCAAAGGGAAAATAGGAAAAGTGACAATCTCATTATTGTTAGAAACAAATCTTATTTTGACAAGGGAAAAAAACTTCATCCCTCTCAGAATTAACCATAAACTAATGGTTAACATTTCAAGCAAGAAATCATTTTGATTAAGAACAACACACAGCAAAAAAAAAAAATCAACAAAATAATTACAGCCTTTTAATTCATTCTATCATTAAGCAGTTAAAATTATGTAGCCCTAAAAACGTGCTGTAACAGTAGGATAAAGGGAAACAATTTCAAACCAAAACAGGAGAGATTCAGGTTGGATACTGGGCAGGAATTGTTCCCTGGGAGGGTGGGGACGCCCTGGGATGGAATTCCCAGAGCAGCTGTGGCTGCCCCTGGATCCCTGGCAGTGCCCAGGGCCGGGTTGGACACTGGGGCTTGGAGCAGCCTGGGATGGTGGAAGGTGGGAATGAGATGGGATTTCTGATCCCTTCCAATTTGCTTTTATTTCCTTCACTCTCTTTCTTGACATTTTAGAACTCTGTGCAGCCATTTAAGCCCCCACTGAACGGGTGGGTACTTTGCTGTCTTTGAGGTGCTGATCAATCTGTTTTCACTTAATGCTCTTTAATTCAGCTGAAAGCAAGGTGTAGCCTCTCAGTGAGTGATTTTGGCACTGCAGAACCATCTGCATGCAAAAATAACCAACCTGCTGATTCAAACACTGGCAAAAATTAACCAGGGAGGGTTTTGCAGCAGCACAACTCCCCTTTCCCATCTTCCTGCTCCAGTGCAGCTTCCAGTGAGTTCATCTTTCACAGAAGGGTTGTGATTGATGTGTAGGACAGAGCTACCAAAAATCAGCTCCACCATCCTTATTAGTGTTATGAGAGGGGAAAAGCAGATTTTCATAGCACAGACCCTGCTTTTGGAGCAGGTATTGATTTCTTCATTGCTTGTCTGGTTATTAGTAAGTAATGATTCTTGTATAATGGGATTATGGAACCCACTGAACCTTGGTAAGATTCTTAAATATCTCTGACAGAATATTTATAACAGAAATCAAAAGAAAATAAGCTGTCACCCTGCAGAATATTATCCACAGAAGTGATTTCCTGCCTTCCCAGAGCTGGGGAGCATTTGAGATTTATCCAGAGTTAGTCCCATCTCTGCTGTGGGAGAGTCCATAATATCCCATATTCTCTGGGAATTAACCAGGAAATTCCTGCCTTGGAAACTCATGGACAGCACCCAAATGGACCCAGAAAAGGAGGGGCACATTTTTTAAGCATGAATGAAAAACTTGTTTCTTTATTTATTATCCCTCCACATGTAGAGAAATGCTAAAAAAAAAAAAAACAACCAAAAAAACCCCCCAAAAAACCCCCCAAAAACAAAAAACAAACAAACAAAAAAAACCCAAAAAAACCACACACAAAAAAACCCAAAAAAACCCAACAAAAAACAAAAACAAAACAAAACAAACCAAAAAAAAAACCAACCAAAAAAACCCAAAACAAAACAAAAAAAACCACAGAAAAAAAACCCACAAAAAAAAAAAAAACCCAAACAAACAAACAAACAAACAACAAACAAAAAAAACCCCAAACCAAACCAAACCAAACCAAAAAAAAACCCAAGAAAACCCCACACCAAAAAGGTTTAAGAAGTTCTGAACATGCTCAGCCACACACTTGAATATTTTTTAAAGCTGAGTGGAACCTGGGAGGATAATTAGCTGTTAATGCTGATATGAGGAGGGATGAAAAGAGAGATTTTGGGTGTGGTTACAGACCCAGAAGTGGTGCTGGGAATGGTGGAGATCAATCACCTGGATGCAGGTCAGGTCAGTACAACCTGGGGAATTGCCTGGGGCTGGGATCAAGTGTGTTCTGCTCTGGAAAGGATCAGCCAAAGGGTGGGGTGGAGAGGAGAGCAGGGATGCAGCCAACAGCCACCAAATGTGTGTGAAAACAGAGCTCTCACTGCACTGACCCACCAGGGTCAAGGTGGAAACGTCCCCACTTCCACCACTTCACCCTTAAAAGCCCCAAATGGCAGATTATCCAAATTCCCACCCAAAACTTCTACTCCAAACAGGGGGCAATGAGGGAAAAAGTCATTAGAAAGCGTGGAAAATACATTTCTAGTCTGTTTTTAATTTGAAATATTTGGAAGCAGATGTGCTAAGCAGTTCCAGAGCAGTGATTTGCTTCATTAATGTTTGATTGGGAGGCAAGAAGTCCTGGCAGGACTGGGACTTTGGTGCTCAGGGGAATGAAGAGACAGGCACCACTGTCCTCACATATTCACACACATAACCCTCATCTATAATTAAGAAAAGTAAAATCTACATCATCCATGAGTAGAAACCTTAAAATATTCTAATTTTTTTTTTTTTTTAAGAGCAACAACTTTCATAAAAGTTTGTAAGTCAGGCTGCAACATTCCCAAGAACGTTTACAATTCTCCTTTCTGTAAATGCAGTACCCAAACTCCAGGTTTACATCCCATTTCCAGGCCAGTGGTGCATGAATTATGCTCATTAATCTTCTATCTGAGAGTTTTATCACAGTTTGCTAGGTGGGAATTGCCACCACAAAGATGTTATAAATTAGAGGGGAGCTCTGGTTAGAACTGCAGCTGTCCTGGGTCTTGTACTGAGTCATATTTGACACCAAAACACCTGCAGAAATATCTGTGGTCATCTGCCTTCAGTGGATTTATTTTAAACCTTTAGTATTATACAAAATATTTCCTGCCTGTAACGTGGGACAATGTTTTCTCCCTGGAATCAACAAGTAAATAATATTACCCATATTGTTGGCTAAATGATCACTCCAAATGAATATATTTGGGGAAATACCTGCAACTACTTCTTGGCTGAAGTCAGCACAAGATTCCACATTTGTGTTACAATTATTTTACTCACAGGAGTGTTCTCAGAGGTGCACAGAGAAAACACCAACTCCTGTTTTTCTCTCCTTCACCTTCATGTATTCCATACAATGAATTACAAGTCTCCTAATGTGACATTTCAGTAATAAAAGACCAGAGTGTAAGTAAAGAGCTACAAATTAATTCTTTGTCCAAACTCATGAGTATTTCATGTGTACTCTGAAATATCTCTTATCCAGAAAAGGCTTTTGGCTACACAATTACAAAAATTGAGTTTTCCACAACTCTTAAACATTACTGATCCCTGCCTGTTAACTTTATCAAGAAAAAGAAAATATAATTGTTTTGCCTTTTTTTTTTTTTTTTTTCTGAAGAAGGCTGGATCAAATCCTCCCTAAAATATTAACCAATATTAGTGGTAGCAGATTTACACAGACACCCCTTCTCTGGATGTAAATATTTAGAAATCCAATTTAGAACCACCTCCCCTGGTGTTCTGGACTAATACCAGTTATTCCATCATGAAGAACAGGTTAACTTTCCTGTTTCCTGCTTGGTCATCTAATTCCAAAACACAAGCCTGGAATGAATCCATCATATGAATTTTCCTCTCCAGACTTTTTTTCCTGTCGTGTATTTTTTCACTGATCATTATAATTCATCTGAACATGACATTTAACTGAAATCTGCTTGTATTGGGAGAATGATTTGTATTCATCCTGAAAAAAAAACAACAAAAAACCCCCTTAGAATATCGAGACAGTAGTTAAAAAAAAACCCTGATTAACTGAGGCTTGCAAGGAAGGGTCTGTTCCTTGGACAAATTTATGGGATGAGGAAGGCAACACGATCTTTACCCATTTCACACCATTGCAGCACCAGTTTCTAATTTCTGGAAGCTGCAGGGATTTTATTCTTCAATAAATCTTGGGTTTCTTGAGAGGTTTTGTCCCAAATTCCAATCAGGGGATTTGATGGCTGGTGGGATTGCTCTGCCTGGCTGAGGGGATCACAGCAAAGCCCTGGTGATGAGCCTGGTCCTGCCTCAAAGTGCTCCCCCTGTTTCTGCCTCCCCCTTGACAAATGGGAGCTGGGCACGTTTATTCAAAGGAAAAGGCAGGAATGGGCGATAACATCAAGAGAAATATTGTTTCAGTGACTACAGGAGGAGATCAGTTTTCTCAGGGAGCACGTCTAGGCGGGGAGAAATACCGTTCCCTGCTGGCAACCTTCCTGGTGCAGCCCTCAAGGACAAAGCCCAGGCAATTCATCTGCAGATTTCTGTCATTAATCAAGGGAGACACGGCTGTGGAGATGTAGTCTAGACACTGACAATCTTCTTTGGTTCACACGGTGATGAAACAGGAGGTCTCAAAATGTGTGAGCTGAGAGCTTCAGAAAATGAAGTGTGTCTAAAGCAAGCATTGGGCGTTTCAAGGCAGAGGCTCTTTATGCTCCCTTTCCTAGAAATATGTGCACTCTGCTTGCCTGGACTTACCCTCAGCCCCCAAACAGGACTGGCTGTTTTCCCCACACCACCAGCCAGAAAGACTTCGATTTGGGGATGTGATGGGCTATAAAACACAGAGAAATTTGGCGTCCATTTAGTTTGCAAACGTTTGTTTTCTCCCCGCTGTCCAGAACCCCGTCCCCAGTCTGAACTGATTGATCTCTCTCATTAAGAAGGAGAAAAACGGAGATTTTCTTGATTGCTGATTTCACAGACAGTGAAAAATGCCAACGTTTCACAGAATCAGCAAAATATTAACCAGATGATGATGAGTGTGCTGTCATTTTGCATGGTGGAGGCATTGATATCTCAGGCACCCTATCTGGAAATCCTGAGTCCATATATAACCTGCATAACCAGCCCCTGGCCCCAGCACTGTTTGATAAATTATGAATGAGCAGTTATGGTCACCTAAAAGCCCCGTGAAATAGGAGTTCCCTGACAGCTGAGCAGGTTATCACCACTCCACAGGGCTTTACAGCTGATATAAAACGTGCTGCCAAACCACATCCAGCTCCAGACAAAAGAGCCCCGGGAGTTTTCAGCACTGGACAGAGACGTGCAGAGCACTGCAGGGAGCTGGGGATGGCTTGGAGAACCTGTCCTGGAGGCCAGCTCATCCTGGGATGCCTTGGGAAGGGGGACCTGTGCTGCAATAGGACACAAAGGAACGATACTCACACGCTGAGATGTCCAAGGCAAAAAGGGGCAGTTTATTTACAGACCTCGACATTTATAGAATTCCAGCAGTGACCATGGATTGGAGGATGGAAATTGTCCTCTCCAACCACACTGGGCAACCCAACAGTCTCCATCAGTTCACTCCTCCTCCAGAAAGGAATGCAAAACAATCATTATTGACATGAAAAGTGTATGACAAACTCCATCACAGAAAGAAGTAAACATCAGAAAACTTTAGAAGAACAGGGTGACAGACCTGGAACAGAGACTGGACAGAGCCAGAGAATAAAGCAGAGATTTACTGAAAGGCCTTTAGGAGACACCTTGGGCAGGACAAGAGCCTGACCAGGGCTACATCCAAGAGGGACCCAAAGTGGTCCCAAAATGGACAAAGGGTCACCAGGTCTCACACTTTGATCAGTTTTGGTCCATTTGGGGTTTAATTGTCCAATTCCAGCTGCAGGTTGTGAGGTCCCATCCTTCTTGTTCCTCCCTCCAGCCACCCTTGTTTGTGCTTTGGGGCTGAAAGTTGTCCTTGGTGTGCAGCAGGAACAGGATTTGTTTTGTGTCCCTGCTGTGTGCAGAGCTGAGTGACCCTGAATGTGAGCTCAGAGCTGCACCCCTGGGCAGCACAGAACCTGAAATACATCAAAACTCAAACTTGAGGCATCACTGCTTGGGTCACAAATGCAGCAAATATTTTTGTATCCAGGGCTTCAGACATAAAGCTTCCCAAGAGACATTTCTGACCCATGGGAAAATTATCTTTGCTGCCTTGACACATTCTAAAGGACATCAAGAATGAATGGGGTGGTGGGAGAAAATTAAATCAGAGATAAAATTTATGTAATCCTTTTCCATTTGTATCAGCTGAAATATTAATGTATAAGCATCAATACATAAATCAATATATGAAATAATTCCTCCTTAATAGGTTCTTAAGAATTAGGTTTGGGACAGAGCTCCAGCAGAGAAAGATCAGAGGAAGTGATTCTGGAAGAAAGGATGAGGAGAGGAAAGCCCAGAAAGCCACCCCAGCTGAGGTGGAGGGTGACAGGGTCTCAGACTTTCTGTCAGAGAAAAGGACAGGACTTGATTGCATCAAAATTTAAATTAAAGCCAGAAAAACTTTCAGCAGTGACATTGTAAAGAAGCAGGTCATCATCAACTTTTTGTTTTTCAGAAACTAAATATCCCCCTCAGTTAGAGATGAGCCCATGACAGATTGCAAACTATAATCTTCACGTATTTAAGATAAATTTAGTTATTTAGATATAATTGTGTGATGCCAGAGATGTTTTCTCATTCTTTTACATCTCCTTTTGCAAGTGACAGTAGGTTTCAAACTAGAGCTCTTTATGAAATGTGATGCTAAAGATGTTACTTGAATATGCAATCACAATGCTCTTAATTTGTTTTTGGACTGAAACATTTCACACATTTCAAAGGAAGCTCCAGTTATATCTGTTAACCAGAAAACTCCTTCTGACACAGTAGAGTTCCCTGAAGAATTATGATCAGTGGAAAATGAATTTAGCACAGACATAATTACAAAGTAAGAATTCATCTTGTCAAATCATGTTGAGATTAAAAAAAAAAACAAAACAACTACACAAAACTAAAAACCCCAAGCTAAGAAAGTTACTCAATCAAATGGGGCCTTCTGAATCCACTTAATTACAAAGAAATCACCTTCTACAGGTATTTATTGTCCTCTCTCAGCTCCCACGTGATAATTGGTGAGCAAAACTCCTGACAGAAGGACCAGAACAGCAGTCAAAAGTAATTTTATCAACATAAATCAACAATTTGAATTTTCTTGTTCTATGTAAACCATAGCAGAATTAAAGGCTACTCCTTGAATGACCAGGAGCATAAAAACAAAAAAAAACCAAACCAAACCAAACCAAACAAAAAACAAAAACAAAACAAAACAGAAAAAAAACCCCAAAACCCTGTTATATTTTGTCAAAGCTCAGAGGGAATCTCTTGGGAGTAATGCTCATTATGATGAGAGAATTTCTGGCCAGCTTTAGGTCAAGCTCTAGGATTTGATCAAGTGCAATATTTGGTTTTTAATCAGGTCCTCTTCAGCAGATGTGTCTCATTTCAATTATTATTTTGATTTCCCAATAAAGGAAGATGTAAACAAGACACCGACCCGATTCCATAACATTTCTCTTCCCATCTTTAAGTCACTTTCCCTTTTTTTTCTTCCTTGGTACATCTTGCTGTCGTTACAACACAAGATTTGGAAGAAAAAAAAATCCTTTTTCTCACTTAAATCCAAGTTGAAGTGCATTTTAAAGATCAGAAATGTTTTACTCACTTGCAATGAATTTTGCTGAAAATTTCCCAATTTCAGGACAAGAAAAACAAAGTTAAACCTCTCAGTAGAAACTGATTGATATTTGAACTTGCCAACGAAACATCAACAAGATCCCAAATATTAGAAAATTTTTTTAAAGAAAATTTTTAAAAAGTTTGCTAGAGTAATGACTTGGGCTGGTTGAATGTTCTGGTGAGTGGAACTGTCAGGTGACAGGTAAAGAATTATAAAAGAAAGGCTTCATAAAATCAGGCCTGATTTATTCAGCCATCTGCTAAATTGCCAAAGTTAGCCTGTCTCCACTTCTAAGTAATTTGGTACAAAAACTCATTAGCACAACCACCTATTCCTGGGCTGAAAACCAAATGCACCTGCAACAAGAAAGGATTTGTCCATGAGAATCATAAAGAAAATATGTGAACAATCCAAGAATAGAGAGATTTGATGGACAAGTAGAATACCTTCTACTAACCAACAGAGTAATTGGCAAGAAAGCAATTAACTAATTAAAGCTGCACAGGAGGTCTGTAAAAACTGTAGAAAATGACTTGTGAAAATTAGGAATTGGCTTTTTCCTGCATGAAGAAAATGGAGTCATGGCTAACTTACTGCAATATGGAACCATATAAACCAGCATTTTGGGTCAAAAGTTATGTACCAGAAATTCATTTTTAAGCTGAGTTTATCCTTGAAATAGTTGAGGTTGTGGTTTAATTCTGAGCAGGGTTTCCCAGCAGCCACCAGCTCTGTACCCTTCTGCCTCTGCTCCCCAGCAAGGGAAACCTGAGACAATCCCCAAATGTTTCAAGCCTGAGCGCCACAACATCAAATATTTGTTACTTTAATGCACTTTATTCAGATTTCATTTTATTGCACCTTCAGAGCCTGATCAAAGTTAAATGAAATAATGAACAAGTGGTGCAGAGCATCCAATTTCTGCTCTTCTGGTTATTGCAAGGTAATCGAAGTCACCACAGCACTTCAGAATTGTTTCTAACTCTGACTTATTTAACAGGATGGAATAAAACAGCAGCACTTTGCCCCCAAAAAACAGCAGCAGGAGGGGAGCTCCTGCCAACCCAGCAGTGGAACACAGATATTTACCAGCAGATATTTGTCTGCTGCTCGTCCTGCCAGGATTAAGAAGAAATTTGCAGTGCAGAAATTAATTACTGCCAAAAGCTCCAGAGGCATAAAACTGCAGACCCCTCACTCCACTGCAATAATAAATGGATAATGTGGATAATAGATCCTAAAGCAGCTGGTCAGGGGAGCAGATTTTATGGGGAAGAGAGAGGTAGGAAGTGATCACAGCTTCCAAAGCCATAAACCAATGGATCACGGAGTCAGAAATGCAACACAAACAAGGCACAGGTAGCACTGCTGCTCCTTATTCCTGTAGAATATTATTATTATTATTATTATTATTATTATTATTATTATTATTATTATTATTATTATTATTTATTTTTCCCAGTCTTAGAGCTGGGCAGGAGTTGGTGAATTGAGTAAAAGCACACAGCACAGAGGAGCCATCCATTTCAGAAAATGTCTTTTTTTTTCCACAGGGTTCTGTAGCACCTGACAGGTGCTTTGTCACAGGAATCCCATTACCTGCCCACTGCAATTACAGCTATTTTCTCTGGTTTTCAAAATTACATTAATTTCTTTTCATAAAGCGGAACACATCCTGAAGGCCTTGTAAATAAAATGTCTCTCTTCTAAATAAATACCTAAGTGGAATCTTGCCTAGATGCAGCTGGAATAAAATACAGCCTTGTTCAGTGTCTGCTTAAAAATACAGAGAATGATACATAGATAGGGTATCAGTTTTTTAGTGGATAAAAAAAAGGAAAAAAAAAAAAGAAAAGAAGAAAAAAAAAGAGGATAATTTAGTCTTGCTGTGTTAGAAAGAAATTGTTCCCTGTGAGGGTTCTGAGGCTCCGGCACAGGGTGGCCAGAGCAGCTGTGGCTGCCCCTGGGTCCCTGGAAGTGTCCAAGGGAAGCCTGGATGGGGCTTGGAGCAGCCTGGGACACTGGAAGGTGTCCTTGCCTGTGGCACTGAATGGGATTTAAGATCCCTTCCCTTCCCTTCCCTTCCCTTCCCTTCCCTTCCCTTCCCTTCCCTTCCCTTCCCTTCCCTTCCCTTCCCTTCCCTTCCCTTCCCTTCCCTTCCCTTCCCTTCCCTTCCCTTCCCTTCCCTTCCCTTCCCTTCCCTTCCCTTCCCTTCCCTTCCCTTCCCTTCCCTTCCCTTCCCTTCCCTTCCCTTCCCTTCCCTTCCCTTCCCTTCCCTTCCCTTCCCTTCCCTTCCCTTCCCTTCCCTTCCCTTCCCTTCCCATCCCATCCCATCCCATCCCATCCCATCCCATCCCATCCCATCCCATCCCATCCCTGTTTCCTGTTCCAGGGAATGAACTCCTGCCAGGATCCCACACCAAGGTCTGGTGCAATCTGCGTTCCCTGTCTCACCTCAAGCCCTCCTCAGCTCCCTGCTCTCATTTCCAGCTGTTTGCAGATGTGGTGTGAGTGGAACCTTGGCCAGAACCAAACATTCTGGCTGCCCCTGGAGTACAAACCAGTGCCTGCTCAGCTTCAGCCCTCGGGCACGTGTCCTTTCCTTTCAATGCCTCCCCTTCTCATTTCCAGGAGGAACGGATTAACGAGAGGAACACCTTCCCTTTCCCCAGCAGAAACAACTTCCAGGACCGTCCCCTCATTACTCCTATCACCCATTTTTACAGCAGCCATCATAAAAATTCCATCCTTTGCCCATTTACTGCTGGCTGATGTAAAGATTTACAGCAGTGATTCCATAACAGAGATTTTAACAGAGAGCTGCAAAGGCATCATAGGGGCTGGGCTGTTCGTGCTTCACATCCCATCTTCAGCTGAAAAATACCTCAGTTTTTAAATCTATCACTGCTCTTCCTTTAGGAAAAGAAAGGGTTTTAATCCCTGATCTGAATGTTCGTAAATCAAAGTGGAATCACTGCAATGATTTCATAAATTCAAGCATTTGTACACAGGAATCTTTTAAATGGCTGGTAGAGAAACAGTGGTGTGTTTAGCATTATGGTGTTTATACTAGAATAAAAGTTCTAAAATGCTCTGCAAGAAAGAATAAAAACTGGTGTTGGATCAGAGAAAAGCATTTTAGCTCTTCCAAGGTTTTTCTTGATAATCTTGACAACCTTCAGAGCATGTTATGGGTACGAATTTTAAATAAAAACATCTCCAGAACAGAAGTGGATTGGGTTTTGAAAATTCTAGAAACAGTTCTGATACTTCCAAAATATTTCTAATTTTTGCATAATAAAGTTGACAAACTGAATGCTCCCTATTAAAAATTCCCTTTCTTTCTGGGTGAAACACTTGGTTGAAACATCCCTGACCAGGTTTACACCCAATCTGTGCACAGTCACTCCCAAGCATTTGAAATTTCCTTTTGGGAAAGTTCCAACCACCAAATCAAAAAGAACTGATTAATACCTGGGAGAACAACTGCCATCATTTCCCACACAATGCAGACATTTGAAAGCAGGTTACATTTTTATTTTTTTTCTGTCAGAACTTGCCCAGTGCTCAGTACCAGGAAGCCCAAGGGAGCTGGGTTTGTTCTCTTGTTGGAAACCAACAGCACTTTGGGCCAGGGGAGGAGAAAACCTTCCAGCAGGATTTCTGGGGTGAGGAGCCACGGCACAGGTGACAGGGAGAAGAGTTGGAGCCACTGGAATACCCAAAATACAACTCCACCTGTAAATAAGAGAAATTCAAATACTCTGAAGATGAGCAGAGTTTCCTCCTTAGAGACTCAGAGCCTCAAAAAAAGTGAAAAACGTGGTGGAAAAAAAACTCAGCAGGGTTTAAGGGACCAGTTTAGGAGCAAGGTTCAGAAACTGATGGTTTATTGGGGTTTTGCCTTAAAACAGAGGACAGAGTCTTAAAATGCCTGTTGGGTCTTACAAATGTGCAGGAATTGAAAGTGTTTTCTCCATTTCCCTCCTGTTTCCATCACAGATCCCACTCCTTTAACACATCAGCTGGGCAAATTTGCAACCAGCAAAAATCAACATCAGGCTATTGAGTGGAAAGAAAAAGTGAGGATTTACAGGAGCTGCACATCCAGCGCTTAACTCTTCAAAAAAAATTCAATTTTCTTCTTTATCTCCCTTTCTCCATTTGGTATAATTTTGCATGTGTCCTCCTATCACCTGGTGAAACCTGAAATGTATCCATAACAGCATCATTTCCAGTTCTAGGTGTATTATTCTTCTTTGAATAAGAGCTTCTTTGAATAAAAGAACATTTTCATGGCTGTCCCAGTTTTCCTCAAGTCCTTGCTGGGAGCATTCTGTGAAAGAGAGCAGCAGCAAACTCCCCATTCTTCCCAACTCCAGTGATGTTGCACATTAAAAAATTATATGTGTTAATCAATAAAGTGTGAAAGGGCTGATGGAACAGACTGCCTTTTTCTGGGACAGTAATTTTGCTCCATGAATTATTTATCAAGGCCCCACGAAGCAGAAGCAAAAAAAAAAAAAAAAAAAAAAAAATAAAAATTGGAAAGCACAGAGCTTACCTTATCACTCATCATCCTGCAAACAGCCACAATGAAACCAGAATCATTTGCTCCATGCTGGGACATCAAAGAACAGTGGAATACCCTGGCATGTAAAAATGTGTTTTAATATATTAAAGAAATTAGTCCCTGGTGAGCTCCTGTGTTTCTTTCCTCAGAGAGCCAATCCCCATTTTTGCTGACAGAAATGAGAGTTTCCTCTGAGCTCTGCTTGGGGAGGGGAGCTGGAAGGGAGATGTGAAGGGTTGGCTCTGCAGATGATTTCAGGCTTGTGGTGGGCAGAGAAAGGTGAGCTGGAAAATGACTTCCCAGAAGTTGGGCAGCAAATGGCCACAGCTTTTAAGCTTGTTATTTATAAATGAGTGAAACCGTTTGAGGGAACAAAATTAAAACAGTTTATCAGGGGTTGGACTGGGTTTATATTTTTTTTTTGGTAATTCTATATGTTTTGTGTTAAGGAGGAAAGCTGAAAACAGAACACAGACTGCACATTGTTAATAGAAATCCCTCATTTTTCTGACATCTCTAGCAAAAATTACAACCTGGCAAACCAAAACACCTCTGAAGTCCTTGGGTGGATTAAATTTTTCTATCTACATTGCCTGTGTTGGTTTTTTTCCCCTCCCACAGTTTTCAGGAGGGAGGTTCCTGGATATATTCCTTATTATTCTTGACTGCTGGATATCCCAAATATAGGCCCAAACAGGACATACAAATGCTCATTTTCATACAACTGGCTACCTGAACAACAAAAAAACACAACAAAAACAAAACAAAACAACAACAAAAACAAAAACAAAGCAAGAACAAGAACAAAAACAAGAACAAGAACAAAAACAAAAACAAAAACACACCACAAAACAAAAACAAAACCAAAAAAATCTTATTCTAGTTTTGTCTCCTGCTTCAGAATGCTGCCTGCAATCAGAGATCAATTAAAATCACCTTGAAATTACTGAGGGCAAGTTCTGCCCAACCCTCCTGAGCTGTAAAGTCAAGGCAAAGCCACCAGATTTACCCCTTTGGAGCAATGGCAAATAATTTTACTTGTCTTTAGAACCCACAAGTTGTTTTTTATTTTTTTCCAGAGATCAGTTTTCCATTGCAGTCACCTCCTCCTGCTGGCAAGGACACAGCTTCAGAGCCACCCCAGTGGAATGCAGCATCCCAGGGTGGATCAGAGCAGCTGCCACGGGAAACTCTCCTGCAGCACATCCTGCAAGCTCATCAATCACCTCGGAGACAAGGCTAAACGTCACACCCAACCTTCCTTTGTCGTTTTGGCCGTTCAGGGATTGTCTGCAGGAGAGCTCCAGGTGTCATTCCAACAGGTACTGTCAGCCTGGGACCCGGGAAAATTCCTGCCAAAATGTCCCTGCTGCCGCTGCCGCTGCCTTCCCTCCACAGGATCCCCCCCTGAAAAGCTGCTGATGAAGTTGCTAAAGGTTCTCATTAGGCACTGATGTGCTTGACAGCAAAATTGGGCTCCTGACAGCTCAATGTCACAGCACATGAGCATGCCATCAATATTTCCTGAGCACCAAACCAGGAAAAAAAAAAAAAAAAGGATCTCCTGAGAAAAACACTTCCAAAGAGGGAGCAATTCTGAAGCAAGCCCTGCTTAAGTTTCTTAATCCCTGTTTAAGAAATAAGCACAATATTAAAAAAACAAAACAAAACAAAACAACCCAAAAAAACCCCCAAAACAAAAAACCAAAACAAACCCAACCAAAAAAAACCCCCAAAACACCAAAACCAAAACAAAATAAAACAAACAAACAAACAAACAAACAAACAAACAAACAAAAACACCAGGAAAATGTGACTGCATCCCTGAAAAACACTGGCTCATCCATCTTCAACAGCAAACTGATCATCTGCTCCTAATGTGACAAGCTCTAAAAGCCAAACTGTCCATTTAATGTGATGGAGCCAATAACTTTTAGCTGTACCAAGATAAAACTGTGGGGAAAAGCTTCAAGTGCTGCTTCAAGGATTTTTAGTACTTACATCCACCAGTTATTTTAATGTTCCCTTTTATTTTCTTACCTTCTGCTGGGTCATCCCCTTTCTTCCATATTTGTTTGGGCATTTTTGCATTTATTCTTTGATTCTAAACAGATATTTAATATTTAGAGCTGGGGGAAGTGTCCCCACACCTGTTAAAACCTAATCTGCAATGATTTTATTCTACATTGATCCCTTCCAACTCGGGATATTCCAGGATTTTCAGACTCCACTGTCAATAGGAACACAGAACTACACATTAATATGTTTTTAATCAATGCTGTAACATTTGTTTTTCCTTCCCCATCATCAACAGAACTTTGTTGGTGTTGTGTCCTGCTTGGTGTTTTGATTTCCACCCCATATTTTTCACCAAGGGTTGTGAACCACTTATTCCTAAAAAAAAACGAGCAACATTTCCCACCGGGCACCAACAAAATGCAGAGAGACATATTTTAATTGCCTATGAATATTCAAACCCTCATTATTGTTCCTAGTTTATAATTATCATATTCCCCTGACAGAAACATGCAGCACACAATAAAAAATGTAATCCATTAAAAATGTTGACATTCATGTTCAACAGTTTTCTGGATTTTTTTTTCTTTTTTTTTTATTAACTAGCAGGCTCTTTATCTTGGCTATTAAAATCATTCCTGGAAGGCACTTTGTTCCAAATTTAGCACGGTGAATTCCTCCTGTAAAAAGAGTTACAACAGTCTGGATAAGCATTAACAGAGTTGTCTGTTACAGCATCCCTTAAAAATGATGCAACACCATAAACTTATGTGCAATTCCCTGAAAATTCACTTTTCAGAAACGGGGATTCTCCTCTGCAGCTGAGATTCCTGCCTTTACAGCTCATTGTCCCACCAGAGCCCAGCTCCTAAAATCTAAAATAGCTTAGAAATGAGCTGTATTTAAGGTCTCCTCATGCACCAAAGGAAACGACTGTCAAAGCTGCCCTAAACTCAGAGTTTAACCTGAGCTTTAATTGCTTAAGTTGTCATCTTGGTCAATCTGGGGGTTGTCACCTGTACCTGAAGCAGCTCAGCCCTCCAAGGATTCCTTGCACAGGCTGGAGTGCAGGAAACAGCTGCTTTTTTCTGTGGTGAATTGGGAAAGTGAGGATCAAACCTTGTCATCAAGAACATCATCCAGGGTGCTTTGGATATCTGGAATCCCAGCCTGCAGCATGGCCAGGCAGGAGGGTTTGCAGGATTTACATCCTGTCCCTTTTCAGCTGGATTTTCACAGCTGAAAGCTGGGAGCAGCGCGGACATTGAACAAAGTTTGGGAAACTAATTCATGGCACAGAAATCAACTTATAGTTGCTTCTAAATCAATGGAAGCTTCAAATCCCAGAAGGTTTGGGTTGGAAGGGACCTTAAAGGACATCTCACTCCAACACCTCTTGCCATGGGCAGAATGATTTAACCAGAACCTTTCTGCAGCAGCACAAAATGCAAAATAATTGCAGCACAAGGTACAGTACAGCTGAAGGTGCATCAAAACACAAACATTAACAGAAAATATCATTGGGGACAGACTGTAGCAGTGGCTCAATAAAAGGAGTTAGTTCTGCCACGTGAGAAACAGAATAAACTGTGTCTGCTACTCCCCAGCAAAACTTGGAATTTCCATTTGCACAATATGAGGAGTAATGAGGGGAATTGGTATTTCCAGTGCACTGAAAATGAGCTGCTCCAAACTGAAATTAAGTTCACAGTTTGGAAACACTGGAAGTGGTTACAGCAGTATTTCCAGGATCCAAATTAGGATGCATAAATTCAGGCAGCTTTCCCTGTAGTGTAGGTTTAGACAGAAATCAGACTGTGGCCATTATTTCCAGTCCAGTAAGGTGAATCAAATCATGCCAGAATACTAAACTGTCTAATGAAAAAGGATGCAGAGTCAGACAATGATCCATATTTAGCACTGATAAAGCAGAGGATGGTGCCAGTGAAGCATGAATTAACACCTGAGGCATTTTATTTCGCCGAAAATTGAAAATTATAATCTTGCTATTGTTAAGAACAGATGGCAGAGCAAGAGAAAACAGAAATCCGAGGCAGCAGATGTGGCAAAAGGAACAAGAAAGCGTCTGCACTTCAAACAGAACTAAAACTCTAATTTCTTATGTCATTTCTGCTGAGTTCTACTAAAAGAGAGCAAGGCAGACTGCCTCATACTTCTTGAAGGAAAACAAAACTCAGAGAGGAGTTTTCCCTGAAGAGATTCCTGGGATGCAGCAATCACAGAGAGGAAAGAGGCACAGTTGACTTTTGGTCTCAGGAATTTTTAGACTTTTTCAGTCTCAGGAACACTCAAAGGGAATTCTGAAATTATATAAAGTAGGAGACAGTTTAAAACCAAGAGTCAGGGTGTTTGATAGGTTACTTTTCAGACCTTGAAAGCAATTCACTTCTTTTTTTAAACATGGATAGGAAAAACCAGCAGGATACTTTTTGGAGAAAACACAACCCAATGGGTAGTGGGAACTGGAATATTGACCAATAAAGCTTTGTTCTAAATAAAATATTGGACATTTGCTTACACAGCTGATAAATCTTTTACAGTCCTGGCTGGGTTTCTTTTTGTCAAGACCGTGTTGGTGTTTTAGGGTAGTTTGGCAGCTGCTGTGCAGAAAGTTCCCTTCAATCCCTTTCTTTGGGACCAACCTGAATCCAAACCCGTTGTGAACAGGATCTGGGCTCTGGGTGCATTCTGCACTCAGACATGTTGTCTGGGCTTTTGCTGTTCTCCTCTGTCTCTTTAAGCAGTTTTTCTAAAGTTTTATTTCAGCCTTCTGTGTTTGCCTTTTGCAATGGAGTCAGACATGATTTTACATAAACAACTTTCTTGTTATGGTAATAACAGTATACTCATGTTTACATTCTTCTCATAAGGAGGAGACTGTTGATGGACTGTTGGGTTGCCCAGTGTGGTTGAAGAGGAAGATTTTCTTCCTCCAATTCCACTGCTGGAATTCTCTAAATGTTGAAGTCTGTAAATAAACTGTCTCTTTTTTGCCTTGGACATCCCAGTGTGTGAGTGTTGTTTCTTTGTGTCGTGTGTGACACAGGCACCTGTGTCTGCTCTTATTTTATTTATGTGCAACTGTCTGGCTTCTTTTAAAAGAGGTTTCTGCCAATCTTCATCCCCCAGCCAGCCCACAGCTGCCCTCTCTATCAGCCTTTCCTGAGTGGGTACAGACACAGTGACATCCCCAGCGACAACTGAAATCTCTTATTTAGCTACCGACTTTCTCTTTGATAAGACAATAAATCTCACTAAGTGCTCTTTGAGCAATCAATTGATTCATTAACTGGTAATAAATGCTTTTAAAATGCAAATTAAATGCCAGTCTAACCCACCCATTTAAAGTGTCTCCTCTATTTTGCATGTGCCAAAGGACACCATTTGTACTTCTGTGCCATGTGTAAGCCTAGGTTTAAAATAAAGGTTTGTCACAGAAACACACTGAGGTGTTATTGTGCAGTTTCTTTATCATTGGTCTCAAAGATAGAAAAAAAGGGGAGTTAAATCCTATTACTGAGTGAGTATGTCCCCTGCAACACAAGAAACACTGACTTGATGCATTTCTTGACAGTCCTAAGATATTGATCAACTAATTTGAAACAAGCCCCCAAAAATACAGCCCATGAAAACAAATTAAGAAAAAACAAAACCAAAACTAAAACAAAAAAAAAAACACCAAAAAACCTCCAAACCACCACCACCAACAACAAAACCCACCAAAAAAACCCAACCAACCAGTCTCAATACATGAAGTAAGAAAGAAAAAGTGGAAGATGGATCTCAATTCAGTTGCACAAGTTCAGATCTGCAGTTGTCCCTCTCTCTCCAGCTCCCAGGTATGGGATGTGGGATCAGGGTTGTGGTAAAACTGATCCCAGCACTGAGTATCCTCATTTTTATTATTAATATTCTTTTATTTTAGCCTTTGCCTAAAGCAGAGCCAGAATCTCCTGTCCTTCCATAGGATTCTCCACCTTCTAAGAATGGAAATCCATGAAAGCATCAGGCCTGGGGGAATTCTGGGCACTAATTCCTGAGTTCTGTGCCTGTGGTGCCAAGGAAAACAAGGAAATGAACCATAAATGTCAGCCCTGCAGCTCTGCTGTGCCCCACCAGAAAGGATCCCCACACTCCTGTCCTGAGATAAACAGTGATCAAAGGCTGATCAACCAGTGCAATGATTTTAAAAGCTCAGAAAACTTGAATTAGAGCTGGTGAAGTGAATCTCGCAGGATTTGTATGAATAATTTCTCACCCGCTACTGATCTCATAAATTTTTTGACAATAATGTTTTCATGCTACTTTGCTGCTGCTTAGCTTTTCAAACAGTACACACTGAGTAAATTATTTACTGGTTTTTCCAGCAGCTGGTGGATCATTTTGGTTGGAATAATTGTTTGCAAGTATTGGCCTGCTCTGTTCTGCTTGAGGGTTCTGTGCCTGACTGTGACCCCCACGGGACACTTTGGGGGTCTCCCTGGGACAATGACTCCACATTGATGTAATTAACATGGATAATTATCTGCCTCGAAGCACAGTGATGTCATCATTTTCTTTAAACAGATTAATGATGGGTTTTCTCTGATGGTGCAAAAATGCAACCAAACTGCTAGTGAAAAAAAAAAAAAGGGAAAAAAATCAAAATAAAACCCCCCAAACCCTCTGATGTGTCACCCTCTGAACAAAGCTTTGGCATCAGCAGCAGCATTGCTGAATTATTTCCTGATGAGGCAAAGGTATAAAGGGATGGGTGAGTGGGACACTTGAATTTTTCCTGTCACTTCCAAGAATAAAAAAATCTATAAAAGAACTTTACACCCCACTGCCTAATATGTCTATTAATATACAGAAGTAATTTATTCAGCACAAAAAAGAAAAAGAGTCACAGGACTTGCTAATAAATTTGTTACTTCCCAGCAGCAGGTGCCAAGCTATTGCACACCAAGGCTGGCAGGCTTCCTGTTCATAAATTATCTAAATTAGTCTGGGCACTTTTAGCACATCTGGAGCATTTAGAATTTACCCTGGAAATTCTACTTTCATCCCCACAGCACGTTAGTGTGTTTATGAGAAGTGCCAGACACACCTCAGTGAACAGGAGCAGGATTTACAGGTGAACTCGAAAGAAGAAAACCAACCAACCAACCAACCAACTAAAAAAAAAAAAAAAAAAAAAAAAAAAAAAAAAAAAAAAGGACTGCACATTTAGAATATTACAAAGTGAATTTTATACTCTCTGTTAGCACAACATTACTTATTTATGCCACTCTAATGTGTATCAATAAACAGAATTAGGTCTGCTGCCACAGCTGTGGGGTATGGAGGGTGACAGTGTCCCTGGATATCTGTCCTTTACAAGAAGGATGGAAGCAGCAGCTCTTGGACCCTGGTGAGTTCATTTACCTGGATTTTAACTCCTCTGGAGCAGCTGTGTGGCATCACACCTGATGCTGTTAAAGACCACAAGGACACAGAATCTGACCACAGAAGGCTGACAATGACTTTGTTTATTTTTGGTAATTTTTTCTCTTTCATACTATTTTACAGAGAACAACTCGATTGGTGAAAGAAAGGCAAACTTTTTAAATTACATTGGTTAAACTAGAGGGACATCAAGAAGAAGTCCTTCCTAGGGAAAGGAATATAAACAAAGGTTACAGTTAGAAAAACGTGTTTTTTGTTGACAGAAAACTCTCTGGGAAAAGAGTTTCAGAGAAACCAAAACATCTCAGGTACGAACCAGGGCTGCACACACCCAGACCTGTCTTTCCTCACACACTCTAAACAAAGAAACACCAACCCACAGCCACCCAGCCCTCAGCTCACAGCGACCTCACACTGCATTAAAAATACAGTTTAAAAAAGAGATAAAACTGAAGCAGTGTCATGAAGCAGTCATAACTGAAGCAGATATCCCAGTATCAATGGGAAATTCAGCCTTCCCATGGCTCTTTTCTCCTTTTGGGCCCTTATTTTTTGAAAGGCCAACAGTGACAAGAGCTACTGTGGTTTTCCATAGAGTGCCCTGAGTTCCCACAGTGTGGGAATCACTGGGCTGTGTTAAAAGAAAATCCAATTCTTCAGAGGAATGCAGGAGTAATAACTATGGGAGATTAAATGCCAGGGGATTCCCTGGGTCCACACAGGGAAAAAAAGTCAGGATAGAGGTTGAAAGGGAATAGGGGTGTAAATGTTGGTAGAACTGAGCACATCCTTTATTTCACAGCGTCTGCAGTTTTCCTAAACTCTCACTGTTATCTGCACTGTCCTATTCCAGCTGCCCAGGCTGGATGGGGTCTGGACCCACCTGGTCCAGTGGAAGGTGTCCCTGCCCATGGTTGGGATGGGATGATGCTCAAGGCCCTTCCCAACCCAAACCACCCTGGGATTCTATGATTACATCACTTGAGCTGTCATTATTGCAGACACCATGACCTCCCCAGACATCTCCAGCCCTTTCCCCCCCATCCTGCCCCTCTGGAATCAGGATAATTTTAAGGACAGTCAGTACATTCTGTCTGTTCACTCCCCTGTTCCCTCAAGTGCTAGGGGCTAATAACAATAAATTGCAGATAACAATCAGGTAAATTATAGAAACATGGCATTGTATTTATGACTCTAATTATGAAAACATGAAGTTGTATTTATTACTCTAATTATATTGTTTCCATGACTTAAGTGGCCATTAGAATTCAACATCATTTTGTACTTATGGGAGCAAACTGCTGATATTAGTCAAACAACACGAGGATGAGCTCATGAAATGGCCTAAATTATCATCCTGAGCTTGGAATCAGCTTTGTTCCCTCTGCTCGAGATGTTTCTGTGTGCAGATATTTTTGTGTTTGCTTATTGCATGAGTGCACATCCTAATTGTTTTACTGCCAGTTTAATACACACTGTACTGTTCAGTGGCTCTGTTTCTTATATCATCTGTGTTTTTCCTCCATTGCCATTATTTTGCTAACCTCACATAATCAGTCCAGAGATCAATATCAAAGATCCTGATATTCCATCCAGGGCAAATCACTCAAAACAAAACAACCCAAGAAGGGGAAACAGAGTCCAAGAGCTGCAAATGATGTTTGTCATGAAGCTCCCAGTGTTCAGCACATTATTTTGTTCAGCTTTTCTGGAGTAAATGTCTTTGCAAAAGACAAGGAGTGTGTTTGCCATTATTCACATAAAACACAAATATTCTGTTTGCCAAGAGAAACGTTGGCCTCTGCTGCAGGACTGAAGAGGGAGCCATCGCCTAGGAATGGCTTGAAAAGGTGGCTGAGGATAAAGATATTCCCAGGAAGGTTTTTTATCTGTTAACACGGGCTGTGATATTGATAGGCAATGACACACTTAATGATCCTGCTCTTCTAATAGACACAGGCCTGGCACTCCCTGACTCGGGTGCCTTCACTCATGTCTAGAGATTGCTGCCAAAGTCACGTTTAAACAGATCAGAACACAAATTTATTGTATGATTGGTTTGAACTCTCCAGTCCTGTTCAGCACAGGCAATGGTCAGTACAGTCTGAAGTTTAAGTTCAGGAAGCACTTTCATTTCAGGCATATTTAAAACACTCAAAGAACACAACACCCTGAGCATTTCCTAAGCAGCACCAAGCCCTAACAGGGTTGGTTTTTGCACCTCAGCCCCGCTCTGGGTTTGGTGTGCTGAGGCTGTTTTGGTGACTCTCCAGCAGCTGTGAAGTGTTTCCATTCTGCTCCTCAGCAGGCCAGGGTCACCCGAGAGGGGATTTCACCCTGCACAGGGGAGAGGCAGTAACAGGAAAGGAGCAGCTGTGGAATTCTGTGGAGTTCCACTGCTCAGGGCTGTACCTGAGACTGATGCCTTAGGATTTAGCTTTTCTATTCTTCAGATCCTGCACTGCTTTAGTGTGTAACTCTAAAGTTCCATAGCCTGTCATCTTGTTTTGGTCAGACACAACAATTCCTCTCCAGGTCTGGGACCCCAGGACACCTCACTGCCTCAAGCCCTGAAAGTATAAACAAAAATGAGTTGGGGGGAGCAAACTGGGGGTAAATGACTTCATTACCTGAAGCTGTAATTGGAGGATTAACCCCTGATGTGTAAAGGGACCAAACTGATAAAAGTGACCATTGTCCATCTTGGGTGTAGCCCTTCCCAAGATGTATCTATTGAAGGCCTTTGATAAATATCCACTTTATTCTCTTCATCTTGTGCAGCCTCTGTTTCAGGCAGTCACCCCAAGGCACCCCAAGGCACCCCAAGGCACCCCAAGTTCAATGTCTCCTCCTAAATTCCACATTTCATTTCCTCTGCCAGCTCAGTCCCTGATCTTCCCAACAGGACTGCCCTCAGATCAGTCACATCCAACACACCGAGCAGACATTTCCTGTTTGGAGTTTTTAAACAGCTCATGTGGAACCTTTCACCTAAACTGTGGTGTTTGTTCCTCGCCCTGTTTCAGAAATACGGTGTGAAACAAGTAAGGGTTGTGCTCATGTACAAGCTGCAGTAGGAGGTACCACAGTAGGAAGCAATTATCTTTGGATTCTGATTAAAGTGTAAGAAATTATCAATTGAAAGGGGTTACAAATGGTAATAAAATTTTTTGAACACAATTAATTTCTCTTCAAAATGATTCAGCTAATTTTCTCTATGACGTATGAAATTTTTAAACACCAAATTCATCACGGAATTAGATGAGAGATGCCATAAAATAAAATACCATAAAAAGAGATGAGAGATACCATAAAATTCGCAGCTAAGTATGTAACCATTGATACCACCACCCTTCCCTGAAAAAACCCCTGCACTGATGGTTTAGGATGCAAACCTCCAAAAGTATTCTCTGACCACCAGAGGGAGTTCAGATCGTTCCACAAATGTTCTGTTACTACTGAGAGTGATTTGGGAAAGCTAATTAAATAGAGAAGCTAATTAAAAAAATAAATAGTCAAAAAAATAATCAAAGAGTGAAGAGATGCCCCCTCCTTTCATCAGGAAATTGTATTTCAGAAGGAAAAAAGAAATTGGAGAATCAGATAAAAAATATTACACTTTGAATTCTGAAGCTGTGATTAGGACGTTCCCTACAGGTTTAAGGGAGCATCCCTTTGTATATAAACCATGTATTTCAGGTAAATTTGTTGCAATTTCACGTTGTGGCCCAACCCTCTCTGCTGCTTATCATTCCAGGCCTTATCTGCAGCTGGATGTGCTGGGATAAACACAGAGGTTTCAACAGAATTTACATTTTCCTCCTCGGTGCTTCTGGATTGATCCTTGGGGGTTGGTTCCTGGCAGCCTTTAATGTGCTTTATTTCTGTGGGAGTCCCAGCCCTCTCTGAGCACCAAATTCTTGCTTTTTTCCCACACTGCAGCCCAGCCATGGGAAGGAGGAAGCAGGGGACATGAAAAAGCTGCTGAATGTGCTGGGGACATCGAGGAGGAGTTAATTCCCAATTCTTTTCCAACAAGAGCAAATCTTATTTCCTTCTAGTGGCTGCAGCAGTGAGAGGAAACAGAAGAACACAGGAGCAGAGTTCTGTCAGCAAATGATGCCTTGAGGAGTCAGGAACCCAGCTGATCCAAACCAAAACCCAGTTAAAATCTCCAGCCCCCAGCACACCATCGTGTTCAATGCACAGAGGGTGGATTTCATGGCAAAGCTGTTCCAGAAATGGCTTTGAAAGTTTAGGAACTACCACCAGTATGAACAACTCAATAGACACAGCCTGATGGGCTGTATTGATAAAAGATAATTCCTCTGTACACAGAAAGATCAAGCCTTCTGAAAATTTATATTAAAGAAATTACAGTTAAGATATGGGAATTTCATGGAGTATCTCAAGGGGAGAAATTTTCTGACTTAATATCCACTCTCTCCTTTTCATTTTTTATTTTAGTTGCTTGTAATTTTTTTTTTTTTTTTGATCTCCCTCTCCAAGTGTTAATCATCTCCAGGATACCAAATAAATATCCACTGGCTCCTGAATAGGAAAATTATAAGAAAATCATTTCGTCTTCTACCACTTTTTTGTAGTTTTCAGTTCAGTGTCAGAGTGGAAACAAAGAAATAATTCATTTGTAATACTGAGAAGGTGCATTTTACAGGGAGCACTGTAATTCAAAATGGAATTTCAGACGTTATCTCTTCCCCCAGAAACTAATCCTAAGCATAGAAAATTAACAATATTTTTTTCTCATTAAGCAGCCTCGTGATACCTTTTTCAGTACAGGTCCACATGACAGTTGCCTTTAAACCCAATGATTATATTTTGCAATTATTATCAAGTTCCATAATCACTTTTATTCAGGGGAAAAAAACAAACAAACAAACAAACCCAACCAACAAAACAAACAAACAAACAACCCCCAAAACCCCCACCAACAAAAAATAAAAGCAAAAAACTATGAACATTTATTTTTTCTGTTTCACTTTTCTCCTGGCAGGCATCTGGAGGAATGTTTTCCTTTATCATTACAGTGTTAAGCCTGCGAGTTTCCTGTTTGGTTTTGGACAGCAAACATTTCCTAAACCATCTCTGATATCTGGGCCACTCTCAGCTCTGCAAATATTGACACCAACTGGATTTTCTCAGTAGACATGGTGGTGGAGACCATGAAATCCTTATGAAACCATTGTCAAGCCTTCAAAAGAAAATGTTTCTGTGTCTTGAGTTTAACCTCTTCTGCCAGACAGGGAAATGGTGTTAGAAAATCAAACTGTAATAGAATTGCTAACCTTGCTCTTGTCCCTGCAGCACTGAGAGAGTGAGCATGGCACAGAATAACCCCTGGACTCAGCCTCTGCCAGGCTCAGGACCCAAAGGGTTCATTCCTGATTTGGATTTCTCCCTTTTAGGCACAAAAGTCATGAAATGTTAGCCCTGGAATAGAACTCACAATCACAACTCTGTCAGTGCTCAGGGTTGGGGGCTGTAAGATTTCAATTTTTCTCTTTGACAGGGAAAAAGGAAACCCTGAAAAGGGATGGATTGGAGCTGGCTGGAGCATCCCAGAAGTGGGAAATGACATCGAGGGGGTGGAGAGGGTCCAGAGAAGGGAACAGAGCTGGGAAGGGTCTGCAGAGTCAGGGATGTGGGGAGGGACTGAGGGAGCTGGGAAAGGAGAAAAGGAGGCTCAGGGGAGACTCCTGAGCTCCACACAACTCCCTGACAGGAGGGTGGAGCAAGGTCAGGGCCTCTTCTCCCAGGGAACTGGTGCCTTCAGTTTTATCTTTCCTGTGTTTCAGGTTCTGTGCTGCCCAGGGGTGCAGCTCTGAGCTCACATTCAGGGTCACTCAGCTCTGCACAGAGCAGGGACACAAAACAAATCCTGTTCCTGCTGCACACCAAGGACAACTTTCAGCCCCAAAGCACAAACAAGGGTGGCTGGAGGGAGGAACAAGAAGGATGGGACCTCACAGCCTGCAGCTGGAATTGGACAATTAAACCCCAAAGTGCAAATGGACCCAAACTGATCAAAGTGTCAGACCTGGTGACCGTTTGTCCATTTTGGGACCATTTTGGGTCCACCTTGGGTGTAGCCCTGGCCAGGCCCTGTCCTGCCCAAGGTGTATTCTGGAAGCCTTTCAATAAATCTCTGCTTTATTCTCTGGCTCTGCCCAGTCTCTGTTCCAGCTCAGCCTTCCCAAGGCATCAGACCAGGGACAGGAGGAGAGGGAATGGTCCCCAGCTGCACCAGGGGAGGGTCAGGCTGCAGGAATTTCTCCATGGGAAGGGAAGGAATTGAAACTTCCCAGGCAGGTTCGGGGTCCCCATCACTAGAGGTGTCACCTGGACATGGCACTCGGTGCTCAGGGCTGGGGACAGGGTCAGGATGGGGCACAGCTGGGACTTGGGGATCCTGAGGGCTTCTCCAGCCCCCGAGATGGCCGAGTCGGGAGTGAACTGTCAGCACTTCAGTGCCACTCCAGACTCAGAGAAGACATCCCCAACACCTGCACACATTCCCATCTGCAGCTGCACACATACCCCATAACGTTCTTGCCCATCTGCATTGAATGCTGTCACGTTTACAGAAAACACATGTTTCCTTAGACCCAAAGCCTGCTCTTAATAGAAATTTTTAAGAACAGGTTTCGGTAAGCAATTCCTAACAAATTGTTAGTTTCGGCCCTAAATGGCTCCGTGGCAGCTTTCTAATGGTAGCATTCCTTTCAGATCTTAGTCAAAACATGTTTTGCTGCACTATCAACACGCACTGGAAGGGGATTTGCATAGCAATAGGTCAAAGCCGTGCCTCGTTGTTTGAGACCTGAGTCGTGCCTGTGACAATGGGATGGGAACACGCTGCTGCTGCTGCTGTTACTGCCTGACACCACAGGGGAAAAAAAAAATAAAAAATAAAAATCAATGCGAGCAATGACTCATTTCTGAATTGCCAGTTTGGTTCAGAAATCACTGATTACTACTTCTACAACAAGGTATTATGGACTATTAGCAAGAATGCTTCTGACAGGTTTACAAGGCTTCAAGAGAGCTGATAGCACATGGTGTTACTGCTCTGTGCAGAGCTCCCTATTTTTCATCTTCCCCTGGTACTCCAGGACTATTTGAATTATGCCTCCTTCCACTGCTGACATGTTTTGAAGCCATTAAAGGCAGCTCCAAGGAGCAGCAGGGAGGCTGGGTTTGCACTGCTCCAAACTCTTATCAGGCTGATCTCGCAGGTCAAACTCAGATATTTCTCACCCCTCCAGGCCACTCACACTCCTGTGTGTGCAGGAGAACTTTGGTGAGTGAATAAACAGCAGCTGCAACGACACAGTGAGATGGGAAAGGTGTCAAGGTGCTGCTCCTCGTGATGTTTTAATGAGATGGAGTCTGAAGTACACCTGAAAATGTTCCTGCCAGGAGCATTTGAGGAAACTGCAGCTAATTGCAGATTACAAGAGGTGGATAAATGGGGATGAGATGCTAAGCTGAGCGCTGCCTTGGCAGTTTTTCCCATTTCCATGGAAAGCTGGATCACTCCTGACACACAATAACCTGCAGAGCAGAAACACAAACCAGGAGGAGAGGAAGAAAAAGCATGGACCACACCAAATTTGGTTGGTTGGCATCCACTGGACCTTCTCTGTGCAGTTACATGAATTCTGCCTGAAAATTTATTTCACCAAGGTGAAAACCTCACAAAAACCCCTGATGACACAAGATTGCTAAGATGTCTTATCTTGCTGTAAGAATGGAAACACTGGTCATCACATGTTCATATTTAAATTTCTGCTGATAAATACCTGTTGAATACGTGGTTGTTGTCAGCTCTCATTTTAGGACATTGTTGGACAAATTTTCTGTTAACAGGTGATAGAGTATCAACTAAAGACTGAAACCAGATGTTTATTTTTCCAGGGAAACTACATTTTAGCAAAAATCCCCTTCAAGCTAAATCAAACTGCATATTTACAGGTTGAGTTTTCTAAGTCCAGCATCACCCAAGAGACAAGGGGAGAAAATAGAAGCTGAAATGATTCACTATATCCAAAATAAAGGAATGATTTCTTTCTGAAATGTTTTGAAACTCGAAGATTTCATACGTTAGATGAAAAAATAAACACAAAGGCCCACATTTTTGTTACATCCACACAAAACTCTCTTGCTCCAATTTCTGTCATTCTTAGGGGAGGGAACAGAGCTGATATTTTGGAGGGAGAGGGGAGGCCTACATTTCTCAATGAACCATTTAGGGCAGGATAATATCCAAACACCCTTTGGAGGCAGAAGATCACCTCAGCAATAAGCAGATTCCCCCCAGAAGAAACCATTTGGCCAAAACCACAGCCACGCAGCCATCAAGGCCCTTAATTACTATTTCCAGAAGTTTATTATGCTTGACTGGATTTGGCAAAAAGTTTTCAATCAAGCACAGAAGGACTGCGAAGAAAACCATCCAGGGAGAGCCCTCCATGCCAAGTTCCAACCCAGAGCAGATTTTTGTAGCTAAGTAGGTCTAACTCACAAATAAATCTATTAAAGGCAGAATTTATATTGGAAACACTGACAAGCTCATCAAGCATGCCTGAGCTGGTGGCCACAGCTGTTAGGAGGTGATGACGTTAATTTAGGGAGAGGATATTGCTTCAAATCTAAAGTGTGATGGATGGGGCCTCTCTAATGCAGCAGCTCCTCGTGGTGCCAGGGCTGGGCAGAAACACAGCTGCTGGTAAATGCATTTATGGGGGGCTTGCTGGCTATAAGATACAATTTCAGCTAATCAAAGGTAATAAAATAGTAATAGTGCTGTTCCACTATAGAGCATGACAGCTGCAGCTACTGCTCATCTGTTAAATACTGGAGCTGAGAGCTGCAGGCCCCAACTACTTTAATATCCATTAGGGAGAAGCCTGGTGTTTCCACCCTGCTCCCTCCTCTCCTCCTGCTGGAGATCAGCTTCTTTGGATTCCCCAACTTCCAGCATCCCACTCTACAATTAAACCACACTAAGCATTAATCTCCTTCACACTGCCCATTTCTCTGACTGTAGGGTCAAGAAAGGGGGCTGGGATTTGGGGTCAGTTTAAAAGCCAAGAAAATTTCTATGCCCAAACCTTAACCCAATGTAACTCTGATATCCCAGAGACCAAGAACTTCAGCAAAAATTAAATATAGCTGGTAGGCTGGGATGTGAATAAGAACTGCCTGCCATGCAGTTTCAATATTATTATTATTATTATTAGGAAAACCCCACAAAATCATGGCATTGCCTCACTGTAACACCTGGAACAGAGGGAGCCTGAGCACCTCTCAGTGCTCAGAAGTCACTGTGAGGAGACCTGGCTGACTTGGGCCATGCTTCTCTTCCTTGGCTTCTAGCAACAAATAACCTCATTATTTAAATGCTGCAAATATGCCTAAGCCACTGGTGAATAACTTCTTAAATCCATCAAGATACTAAAGATTTTATTCACAGACAGTGCAAAACAGCTCAAATACTAACGTGACCTAAAGGTCACTTGGCAGCCTGACCTGAGATTAAACTGAAGCCTGGGATATTGTGATCTGGAGCTAGTAAAGAAAAACTCATTCAGCTGTCAGCATTCCATGTAAATGGAAATATTTCCCAGGCCAACCAGCTGAGGAAGCAGCCAGAGCTGCCTTTCATCCCCATCCAGCAGATTTGGAGATTTCTCTTTAACCCAACTGCCCCTCAGAGGAACAAGTCTATGGAGATTATGACTAAGTGCCCCTTCTGATATGATTGAAAACCAAATTTGGTTAAACTCTTCCATGTTATTATCCATCCTCATTAAAATCTCATGGAAAATTTTCGCTCAGCCATTTATAAAGTGCCTTTTTTTTTTTTTCCCTCCACATTAATATGCACATATTTCCTTCCATCCATTTTAAGAACGTGATAAACAAGCCCTGCTTCTCACTGATGAAGAACTGAACACTGGTTGGGAACATCAATTATTTGAAATTCATAAATCACTGTGAGCATAACTCCTTCTCCCCTTCCAGCCCCCCAGCCTCACCTCTGCTGTCACTCAGGAGGCAGCAATCAGCCAGGAGTGTCCTAAGTGGCACTTTGAGCTCATTCCCTCAGTCCACAGGAGTTGGGAGAGAGAATTTCTTGTCAAAATAGATTTTCTCACTCCCTACAAGGATGTTAAACCCGAAGATCGAGGTCTTCATGTAGTACAAGTTTTAATTCTTTCCTCAATAATAGACAATTTGAACACTGAGGTGTTCTCAAAGTATGTAAAGTTGTAAACTCCATTTGATTTGTTTAAAAGAATCAGGATGCTCATATTTATGTCCCTATATGACAAGGAATGAAAAAAGGACAAGGAATTGTGCATGTCTTCATCACCAAAATAGTTACAGCAGTGACACCACATTGGGTGGACAATAAATTTTGAGTTTGTTGCCCTCAGACCACGTGCATTGTATACAAAACAAGTTATCAGGAATATTCCCAGGATCAACACTCCCAACTCAGGCACTCTTTCCAGACCAGCTAGAGGCCCCCACACATCTTTTCCTCCTTTCCACCACACACCAATTTAACTCAGTGGCTGAATTTTGCAGGGCACAAATCCTGACAAATAACATCATCACACCCACGGGTGTGGCAGCAAAACCATTCTCTGATCCTCCATCAAGAGAAATTTGATCAGAAAACCCTTCAACTAAGGCACAAGTACCATGAGCCTTCAGGAGCCCCCTAGTGCTTTTGCCAGACAAAGAAACATTTTCCAGGTTCCTGGAGTTTGTCATGGAATCCCAGAATGGTCTGGGTTGGAAAGCACCTTAAAGCTCATCCAGTGCCATGGGCAGGGACACCTTCCACTGTCCCAGGCTGCTCCAAGCCCTGTCCAACCTGGCCTTGGACACTTCCAGGGATCCAGGGGCAGCCACAGCCTCTCCAGGCAAACTGATCAAGTGCTTCACTACCCCATTAGCAAAGAATTTCTCCCCAACATCCAATTTAACTCTATCCTTTGTTCCTCTCCATGCCCTTGTGCAAAGTCAGTGCTTCACTTCAGCCCATGTTAAATGAGTTCAGCTTCTCCTGACCTTTTACTTAACAAAAAGCATCACACTCGCAGCAAACACAATTAAAGCCAACTGCTATTCCCAATTCCCTCTGGAAATGCCCACTGGCAGCACAGGGCTGCTCTGGAGAGACCTTGATCCACAACCTCTGACACAGGACTAATCATTTCACCCCCTGCCAGAGCCACGGCTTGGCTGGGAGAGAAACAAATGGCCAGAAGACATGTTTTACATAGAGCAGATCTGAAGTGCAACAGTTGCTGCTGAGGCAGATAAAGCCCTTTAGAGTGGTTTATATGAGCACATTCCTTTCAGCACGTTGGTGGAAAAGCTTTCAGATCTATTCCTAAAGCAGATCTGGATTCACAGCAGGAATTAAAACTGAGCTGCAGTGTCACACACGACACAAAGAAATGACACCCACACACTGAGATGGCCAAGGCAAAAAAAGGGGCAGTTTATATACAAACTTCAACATTTATAGAATTCCAGCAGTGACCATGGATTGGAGGAAGAAAATCTTCCTCTCCAACCACACTGGGTAACCCAACAGTCCATCAACAGTCTCCTCATGAGAAGAATGTAAACATGGTTATGCTGTTACAGTAACAAAGAAGTTGTTTATGTAAAATGGTGTCTGACTCCATTGCAAAAGGTAAACACAGAAGTCTGAAACAGAACTTTAGAAAAACTCCTTGAAGAGACAGAGGAGCACAGCAAAAATCCAGATAACACTGCAGCAAGACTGAATAACAAAACTTAACACATTTGGCCTCTCGGAGTATCTGTTTCTATCCAGCTTCTTACCCAATTCACTCATCCTTCCAAAACAGGAAAAATTAATTTATTTCCCCTAAAGACACGCAGAGTGGGTCAGTCCACGCTGCTTTGGGAAGGCAGTGTCAAAGTCATGCATTTATTTCCACAACTCCTTACACAACCTCAATTTTCCAATTGTTAACATCTCCATGTGTGGAGGTATCAGGGTATGGTACCAGCAACAACCTAAATAATGATCATTACTATAAAGAAGCCAAATCAACACACCACATCATCCTAATAACACACCAAAAAAACCCCAGTGCCAAAAGAGCAACAAAATTCATTTCATTAAGTGTAAATTAAAGTTCAAATATTGTTCAGGCTGCATATGTTTTGATTGATACCTGCAAAACTAGAATAAATATTCAGCAAGACCTATTTAAATAAATAATTTCCACAGAAATTATGCATCACAGATTTTTCCTGCATTTTCTGAATTTTCTCAAAGTTACAAAGCAAAATCCCCAAAACGACAGCAGCACCCAACCCCTCAGAAACCCAGCTGAGACAATATTTTTCTTGCCTGTTCTCTATTCATTCTGGCCAAGCCATTAGATGCTGTCAGTGCTTTCCACACTGTTACTCCAGCAGGAGTTCAACCCTAAGAGCTGCATCAACCTTGACCCCTGGGAGACAGGAAGGACGTGAAATGGGTGCAGTTAAATCAAGAAAACATTTGTAAAACACACAGACCCCTTTGGGTGTGTAGCCATGGAAATACCACTCCTACTGCAAGAAGAGTGCCTGTTGGGTACCCAGCAGTCCCTCAGGAGATTTAGATTTGTTTATCGGGGCCCCTAGGGCACTAAAAGGGTTTAACTGCCTCTCCTGGCTCCTCCCCAGCCCCATTTCGGGTGTGAATCCTCAGCCTTGCCCTGAGCCACACCTTGACAGCCACATGTCCTGCTGCTGATCCTGTCCCCAACCCTCTGTGATGTCCCAGCTGGACCTTCCCCTTGTCCCTGCCTGGTGACCAGGAGATGTGGCTGACCTTGGTTCTCATCACTGGGCCTCTTCTTGACTCGAATCCTTGCTGAGCTGCCCCACCACTTTGATGATTTTTGACTTCTGGTTGCCCCAGCAATGTCCTTCTGTGCCACAGCTCCTGCAGGAGCAGCCAGCCCTCCCAGCTCCCTGACACCTCTGCTATCAATTTTCATTTGCTTTCAAGCTGCCAGAAATCAGAACAAACAGGAAGCTTGGAGGAGCTGTACAAAATTCCCTGTCTAGATGCACATCTCCTCCTCAGCCCTCCATCCCCACAGCACTCTGATGTATGGCCCTGGCTGTCTGCTTTGCTGTATCACCATGTACCAGTAAATGAATTCTCTGCTGGTCCTCTGTCAATGTTTCCTAATGAGAGCTTTGTTTGAGTTTCTCTTTTCAAGTATGTGCAGAATAATGGATAGACTACAGTGAAATATGTCCCTCGTGCTCTTTGATGGAAATCATAAACTCTGACTGCAGAGCTCCAGTGATTTACAGCCCTTCCAAAATGCAAAGCAGAATTCATTCTGTGCCAGCCTGCTGCAGCTCTCATTTGTTTTTCACCTTTAAAATGCAATGTATGGATTCATACACCTTTTATACCAATGAAATATATATGTGAGCATTTCACCTGGCCCTGCAATTATGCAAAAGGCAATGTTAATCATTTATCTGTGGCATTCACACGAGCTTAAGGAAAGCTATACTTCCTTAAGTAGGAGAATTAATAATTTTGGATCTGAGGAGCACTGGTTTTAAGTCTTTAAAAGGATTTATTTCTTACAACATAATGAAAGCCTGTTCATCTAAAGTAATCATGGGTGAAAGCTAAGCTTCATGAATAAAGTTTGTATATTTTGACAAACATCTAATGAACATACATAAATTAGATTCTCCAAGTTCCTGAGTAGGAGCAGGATTTGCTGTCGAGTAGACCCACGGAAGAACTGTAGGAGGATTCACATTATTACAAATGGACACTCAAGAACATAAAATAATCAACAGAGCCTTTAGCAAATGAAAACTCATGAGTTTCTCAATATTGTCAGCTGGCCCAAACTTCCCAGGCTCACATTTCATATAAAAATTGAATAGAATGATTATATAGATCAGATCCTTGATAGATCTGATTATGTTATTTATTTTGCAAACTAACCAGGACAGGTGTCTGTAAAAGAAGACCATTAAAAATCAAATGTATCCTTACCATAATTTATGTTATTTATCTGGCTCTACCAAGACCACTCTATGGAATTTACAGTCAGATGAGGGCACTTCCCATCCCCAAATATTTTTTTTAGTCTAATTTCACACTAAGAGGAAGGGAGGTGAAGAATTAAGAGGGGAGGTAAAGAAGGCAAAAAGCAAAACAGAAGCAGGAAGATGTAAGCTACCCAAATAAAACATTTGAATATATTGGTCCAGCTCTGGAAATTCAGAACAGTGTTATGATTTTGGTAGGCTCCTACTCATCAAAAACTGATGTGCAGGTGTGAGCAGAACTGAGCCTGGTGTTAACATTTGAGGAGCTAACACAAACAGGAGTTATTTAAGTTCCTGCAAGCGTTCCACAAGGGGAGGTTTTACCCAGGATCTGACAGAAATAATACTGAGGAGCACCTTCCACGAGTCCATATAACATTAACCAGCTGCTTTGCAGGTTTAAATAACAGTCAGGCAGCAATAAAATCTGAGTGCACAGCAGAATGGGCTCACCTGCAACGCCACGCTCGACTTTAAATCCACATTTTTGCACAGGTCTGCAGTGCAAAGCCACACCTCATGCAGTGACTTTGCTGGGGCTGTGTGTGTGGACATGCCATTGTGCAAGGAAAAGGAAATCAAGTATGAAAGCAATGGAAATGAAATAAAGGAAATGAAATTAAGTTCTACTCCTAACTTCTTCAGTCTCAGTTTGTTCCTGCATTTGATGGAGTGTCTCTGTGTTTATTTACCTGAAGAGTCCCCATAATGAGGGTTTGAGACATTCAGTGTCCTAGGTTTATTAGTGCATAAAGAAAAGAGTAATCCTTTCTAATTGCAAGCCATTTGTTAATTATTAAAAGAAAAGGAAAATTTGGAGAATTGTGTTGTATCCCGAGAATTGCTGGAAGCCAACACCAAATATCCAACACCATTGGAAGGATGGAAAACATCAAGAAACCCATTTGTATTCACAGCATAAAAATATCCCTTCCAAACCCCACTTCCTCTCCAGAGGTGTTTATTAAATGTAGAAAGGAGAGCTCAGTGGGTTATCCTTTACTTTAATCTTTCTCCCTATGCAAACCCTTCCAAGGAGATCTGCTGGGCAGTTCATCACATCCCTGCCCTGCTCTGCTCTGCTCCCAGCACTGTGCAGACCCAAACACGAGCTGTTCCTGAGAGCTGCAGCTGTCAAAGCCTGCACAGAACACCCTGAGTTTTGCTTCCTTCCTGACAACTTTTACTGCATTTCAAAGTTTACGTCTCCCAGTGTTCATCAGCCTTTTTTTTCCCTCTTGACAATGTGTCATGCAGCGCTTTGCCTTCACTCCCGGATCACCTGCTTGGGCTGTGCTGATTTATCCTCATCACACAAATAAGAAATAAGGTGTGGAAAACAGAGATTTCTGCTCAAAATCCAGCCAGTCAGTCCTTAGGAGCAGCACTGCTCTTCTTGCTTGCTCTACTTTTTATTAATAAAATAAACGTTTTCCGTGTTCATGCTAATTTATACACAGCTCTCCCAAAGTGATACGTTAGGACTTCTAAAATATTAAACACGGCAAATATTCAGAGCAAATTTCATCTTCTGTGTGGCATTTTTGACCGTGGAACAGCAGACTGTGATATGAAGTGACTTCTGATTCAGATAAAAGTCCTTTATTTGCAGTTCTTCTTGGTTTCCTCCAACAGAAACAAATCGTTTATGACTATTAACAGAGGGTGGATAATACAGTCAGATTGAGCCTTCAGGCTTCTGAAACTGTTTAAGTTTACAGCTGCTTTTGTTGATTTGTTGAAAAATCATAGGAGCTGGGAAAATACCCCCAAAAACTACTCCAGCACTGAAAATAAGATCCCATTTTGGTTATCGTTTTAGTAGATTAATGTTGCTCGTGGCATTTCTGTCTCTTCTACACTTTATAGATTATGAAATCTTGTTTCTTATGGCAACCACAGCTGATGATGTTGAATCATTATTCACACTTCAGCGCAATCTGATGGGGGTTTTTAGCTGGGTTTTTTAATGGGTTTTAATTCACTTGATTTCATGCAGAACAACGGTTCAGCCAGCACGGGGTAAATTCTGAAGGTGGTGAGTAGGAGGTGCAGTGCAAGCACAAATCCTGTTATTTGTTAATAGGATTTGTCTGCATCCCTGTGTTTATGGCTTGGGGAATGCAGGGCTGTGCCTCATTTGCAGAATAATCCCATTGGCAACAGCTGCAGCTCCAAACAGGCCGGGGTGTGTGCCTGCTCCTCACGTGGCCTGGGATGGAACAGCTCTGAGCAGGACACGACCCTGGGGTTAAACTTCCAAGGAGCTACCAGGGACTCCCATTCCTTGATTTACTCTGGTGCTCCTAGTCACTCTGCTCCTTATCAGCGAATTTATCAGCTTTAGAGGCAAAGGGGTGGCTAAAAAACTCCCCTTAAAGGATGATTTTCTAATTATTCCCACCATGCTCTTATTAGTCTGGGTATGTGTGACAAAATGTGAAGAGCTCCACTAAGACAAAAGTGTTTTCCACAGTCTGTCACCAAAAGAAGTGCCAAAGAGGACATCACAAATCATACACAGAGAACATCCCCAAAAGGAGCTTTTCTCACACTGGTGGAGCTTCCACTGACCATCCTGGCTCAGGAAATTATTTTATTTTGCCATTTTCATCCCCCCTCCCTCTTACAGATCCTGAGCAAGGAAATAGTTGTTTTCTAGGACCACTCCCCTCAAAAGCACACAGATGATGCTTTAGCTCCTCCCTTGCACTCCTACCTCTCTGAAAAGGAAATCAGGCAAAACTTTTGATGGAGGAGGAAAACGCTTCCCAAAATACAGGCAGAGAAAATGGGGCATAAATCACAAAAGGAAAGGGAAAACTTAAAAGCAGCTTAACAAAAATACCCCAAATTCCTTAAACCAAACCACTACCTCTGAAATTTTCATGACTTGATGTGCACGAGGTGTGTGTTCATGGGAAGGACCTCAGCTGCAAATAACAATGAATTTTTTCTTTCAACAGTGGGATATTATTTGTAGTGAGAGCCCCATCATCCTTAAATCATGCTGCCAGCCAGGTTCCTTAAATCAGATCCCACTGCTGTGGTCAGGGAGTGGGGATTGTGCAATAATTGGCATTTTTGGCTCACTCTGAATTCTTCAGATTCAGGGTAAAATAACTTTCTTCTGTCTTTCTTATCCTTGCATATAATTAAATATTATAGAAAAAGAACAAGTCCATTCCTCCTCGGGGTCAGAGGAAAGGGTGGCTTTATATTAAACTGAGATTCATAGGTTTAAATATGTTCTAGCATTTTTCTCCTGCCTGGTATGACACTGAGGTTTTTTTCTAATTAAAAGAAAAAATTGTATCTTTGCAGTGTTTAATTCCAATTCTTTTCCCATCTTGCTGCCTCCTTGAAAGAGGAAATCATGTCAGACCTTGGTGCCGTACCACCAAAGAAAGAAAAAAAATCATATTTAAATCAAGTTAATGACTCACTCTTCCCATTTTGTGCATTTTCTTCCATTACACTTGGTCCATTGGTTCATCCATTTTTAAAAGGTTTAATTTCCTGTTGGATCATTGACTGAATTTGTAACAGGTTCTCCTTGCATTGTGAGCTCATGAGGCAAGCAGCATTCTGTTTGCAAGCACACAGGACTGTGTGCACTAAAGGCAGGAGCTTTTTTTTTTATTATTATTATTATTGAAGACCTGCTGGTAAATCATTTCCACACACGAATAAAAGGAAATAATTATTACTTTGGATGCTGAAGTTATATCAAGGCCTTTCATAACACCTCTCCTTCCTCCTCACAGGTACTTCCCCTGTGGTACCACAGCGTTTCCAGCCATGGTGGGTGTACAGAAAATAAAGCTAATTTCAGACTGAAGTGCTGGGAGTGTTTCTGGTGGCTCTTTAGAGCCCCTGCCACCTGCTGCTCTGAAGTGACAGACTCAAGATGCCACCACAGTGTGTGCTGGGCCTTCAAGGGCAATCAGTGCTAATTTCTCCCTCCCATTCTCTGTTGGCACAGGGCTCCCCTCCGCTCCATCTCAAGTTCACAGCGCATTTCAGAGATGATGTCACGCCTGAGCTTTTGGTGTTTTGAAACGTGGAATCATGGACTAACCTGAGCTGGAAAGGACCCAAAAGGATCATCAATCCAGCTCCTGGCCCTGCACAGACCTCCCAAATCCCACCCTGGGCATCCCTGGGAGGGTTTTCCAAATGCTCCTGGAGCAGCCTCGGGGCCGTGCCCATTCCCTGGGGAGCCTGGGCAGTGCCAGCACCCTCTGGGGGAAGAACCTTTCCCTAAAATCCAACCCAAATCTTCTTTTACACAGCTCCAGACACTCCCTGGGATTCTGTCCTTGGCACCAGGGATGACAGATCAGTCTCTGCCCCTCGGCTTCCCTTCATCAGGAAGCTTTAGATTGCCATGGCTTAAGAACTTAAATATCCTGGGGGACAAGGTCTGATTTTCCAGGCCACAGAAATAAGGTCATGAGACATCCTTTGTGATGCCAAGAGGTAGCAGAATATCAAGTAGGCCAGGAAACAACGTGGCAGGTGAGGAAGGCACTAAAGAATTGCTTTAGGCCACAGATACCATCTGAATGATGATCCTCATTTATGGGAAATAAGGCCAGAGCTTCCACTGAGGATATGTGAGGCCTTTCCAACTGCATTTTAAAAGGAAAAAAGCAGCTCTGAGGCACAGGGTGGGATTGTTGGGGTATCCTGTTCAGGGCCAGGAGCTGGAATTGGAGCTCCTTGGGGATCCCTACCAGCTCAGGGCATTCCATGATTCCATTCCCTGGCAGTTTTTCAGTGTGCTGAGTTTTGGAGAGGGAGCAGTTGAGGGAAGGCAAGGCACCTGTGCCAGTTTTAAATGCACATTCCTGGTTCTCGACTCTTGAGAGCCATTGGGAGCTGCCATCAGGCTCCTTTTGGTAAGAGAAAGCTCAGAAGAGTTTTCACAAAAGCTGTAAGGATAGCACAGGCTCACACCCTGAGAAAGGTGGGAAAGTTAATCCAATTTGCTGATCTATCATCTTGCCAAAGTTTTCTGTTTATGTTTGTAGCAATTTGGTCAACAACCTGTGTCTAAAATCAGAGCATAGAGGAGGCAAATTTATCTCTCCATATAAACTTGAGTAACACAATGCCAGCATCTGTGGGGTTTATACACATCAAAATATCTACATCATTTCTGCAGCTCACAGGCTATTCCTGACCAAGGTAGCTCTGGAATGCAGGAAATCCTGCTCACCTGCAATATTCCAGGTCATTAATGCAAGAAAATACACACACAATGACTCAAAAGGAACCTTTTTATTCCACATTACTGTGATTTTGGTGATACCAGCTCTGGGTGCAGAGTTGCAGCTTGTGTCAGACACTGTGCACTGAGCTTGGAAAGGAGTGAGAGAAATGACACAGACGCCTGAGGAAATCGTGGAGGAGTCACAACCACAGTCAGCAGATCAACACTTCCACCAGAAGCTGTTCCCAGTGAGATCACCTCCCCCTGATGACTGAGGAAACACTTCAAGCTGTGACAAGGAGGAGGAAAAGGAAGAAGAGAAAAGTTTGTGTCCTGGAGCTTCCAACATGAAGCCCACTGGACTTCCCCTGGTTTTGTAGGCATGGAAAAGATGGAGCCCTGTGCCTGCAGAAGAGTCAGGCCTTACACAAGGAGCACACAGGGGAATACTTCCACACCCCAGTTGGATTTGGGGGGATGATCTCTGGAACCTCTGGATCTGCAGCTCTTCTGCAGGAGCTCAGAAATGCCTCCTGTGTCCCACAGCTCCAATGCTGCTCAGGTGTGGAGGTGCCAAGGCTGTGGATATCCAGAATCCTCATCTGTGGCAGGATCCAAGCCAACCAGAACCTGCTGGTGCCAACATCAGGCTGGCCTGAGAGCCAGCTGCACACCCTACAGATCCCAAAACACTGATGGAACAACACTGCCAGCTTTTCTCCCAGCATGGCCCCAGCCAAATGAAGATTTAGGATGTTGGAAAAAGAGATTTTGGGTTTCCACAGCACTCAGACACCAGTGCTGCTTTCCTCTTCAGCCCTGTGTAGGATTTCTTTTGGGTTTCACTTACCTCAGCCATACTTCCTGAAAATACTTTTCCTGAAACTATTATTTAATATATGCAACTATAATGGGTATTTTGACAAAAATCTGGGGGTTTACCCACCTGTGGCCAGTGCCCTGAGCCAGGGCCAACCACAGCTGATGGAGCAAATCTGCAGCAAGAACCACTCTTATTTTAAGGACAAACTGAATCATAAATACGACAATAATTATTAATAATTCACATGGGAAAAGTGAGAGGAAGAGGCAGGTTTTATTGCTGGATCACTGCCTCTATCCTAGCAGGATTTAAAACGATGAAGGCAGCCAAGGCTACAGCCAGGCTGTATTTCTTCCCTCAGTGGCTAAAATCACAAGCAGAAGGACTGCAAATATTGAAGAAGATTCATAGTTATGCTCATATTTGCATAATATTCTTCATACTCTCATTCCTGGCTCTCTCGAAACCTGAGTTGTTTTTCATGGCACATGGGAAAGGAAAGGGAATACATTATAAACACTTTTACAAATATTTTTTTTAATTCAACACTGAGTCAAATATTCATCCCTTCAGTTGAACACTGACTGCAAAAGGGTGATAAAGACATTTGTTTAAAGTCTAATATTCCTACAGTGTGAGAACCTTGACTCCATGCTCTTCATTAGGTGACTTTAAATAAAACACTGAGCAACTGCAGAAAAAAGATACTCGGAGCAGAGCTCAGGGAAAATGTAGAACAAATTTTGAAAACAGGCTTTAAAAATATAAACACATATTTAACACTGAGGAGAAAAAAAAAGAATGACAGTCATGCCCTGCATTAGTCACAAATCCTTAAAGCTACTCAAAATTATGGGTACAAAAGACAAAATATGTGACTGTGACTCATATATTTGAAAAATTAAAGTAAACAGATTAATATTTTCTTGCACTCTCTGTATATTAAGGACTTTGAGAATTTAATACAACATTCTAATGCCAAAGTCCAGCTAAAAATACCATTTTCATGTAAAACTCCTTCTTCTCCAAATTTATAAATTATCTGCTCAATTCAGTGGGTGAAGTTTGGTTTCCAAAGAGCTGGAACAACTTTCACATTGAGTCTTCCTTCTTGCCTTTAAAATATTATTTTAGAATCTGCATGTTTTAAAAAGAAACTTTTGCCACCAGCAGGTTCTTTTATCGCATTATGAACATAAAAGCTGATTTTTTAAAGAAAAAAACTTCAGTTGTTCTTTTGCACCCTGTGTAGGATTTCTTTTGGGTTTCACTTACATCAGCCATACTTTTCCAGAAATTATAATTTAATATATGCAACTATAATGAGTGTCTTCATGAAAATCAGTGGTTTTACCCAACTTCAGTCAGGGAACAGTGATAACTTTCCTGGGTTTTAAAGAAATGCTAAATTTCTCTGCTGTCATGAAGAACACTGTGAATTTTGTTGTTTCATGCAGTTTGAATCAGCCTTTTTCCTGCTTTGAAGCTTCAAGGCGGGCGCTGTGATGTTGGAAAAGTTGGTTAAATTTGTAATGTGGGTGCACTGCCACCAAAGGAATTCATCCTTTCACCTGTTATGCTCCAAGGAACGTTCCCAGTAGAGCTGGAGCTCTTCCAAGGACAGCCAGGACCAACCATCCCCTCCTTCCACTGGTGCCACATCCTTGAGACCTGAGAAATGTGGGAATCACAGTCACACATCAACACAGCTTCACCCTCCCCTTTCCATCAATTTCCCATTAACAGGAAATGCTGGCTAGGAAAAAATTTCTCACTGAAATGTGTGAAAGAAGTGGTCAGGAATTGGAACAGACTGATCAGGAAATGGTGGAATCACCATCCCTGGAAGTGTCAAAGAATGTGTGGATATGGCACTTGTGTCGTTCTGTTCTTCTAAAGTTTTTCTAAAGTTCTTTCAGCCTTCTGATGTTTACCTTTTGTGGTGGAGTGTCTCACACACTTTTCATGTAAACAATGATTGTTTTGCATTCCTTTCTAGAGGAGGAGAGAATTGATGGGCTGTTGGGTTGACCAGGGTGGTTGGAGAGGACAATTTTCATCCTCCAATCCATGGTCACTGTTGAAATTCTATAAATGTCGAGGTCTGTAAGTAAATAAACTGCCCCTTTTTGCCTTGGACACCTCAGTGTGTGAGTGTCGTTCTTTTGTATCGTATTGTGACACAGTTGGGGACAAGGTTTGGTGGTGGACTAAGAGTTGCCTTCCAGGAACCTTTCCTTCTCCTTGGCTGATGGTTCAGCATCATTCATTCAGCTCATTCTTGCCCTCAGGTGTTGCTGCTGTTCAGGATTTTCACAAAATTCCCCTTGCACTGATACGTAATAGTTGAGAAATGCAGGTTCCTACAGGTGGTGAAATTCCCTTTCATTTTGGAGCTTTGTAAGCTCTGTGCATTAAGTCCTGCTGTAGCCACATTTGGAAGACTTTAAATGGGTTTAAGACAAGGGATCTTTCTTGCACTTCTTCTTCTTTACATAGGCTTGAATTTAACCTTTGGGTGGCTACAGAATGGAATCCTTTTTATCCTGATTTTCAGAACTCTGAGAGTTCCTAAGGTAGGAGGTTTGTAGACAGAGTGGATGGTGCTGTCTTTCCCTTCAAGGACAGAAAAAAAATAAAATGCTGCAGTCAGATCTGGACTCCTGAAGTGCAATGGAGATTGTGGGGCCTCCCTGTCCGAGGGCAGAGCTGTTTCCTGAGGAGCTGTTGGGATAATGAAGGATTCTCCTGTGGGGACAAAACCTCACAGCATTTTATAGAAAAAAATTATTTCATCCTTGGTGCAAAGTAGAGGAAGAAAAGTGCAAAAGGTATTTCAGGAAGGAGTGGAAAAGCTGTGTTCATTGGAAGACTTGGAGATTTAGATTGGATATTAGAAAGGAATCCTTCCCTGTGAGGAATTCCCTGGTGCCCAGAGCAGCTGTGGCTGCCCCTGGAAGTGCCCAAGGCCAGGTTGGACATTGGGGCTTGGAGCAACCTGGGATAAGTTGGAGGTGTCCCTGCCCATGGCAGGGGTGGCACTGGATGGGATTTAAGGTCCCTCACAACCCAAACCATTCTGGGATTCCATGATTTTATGAAAATTGCTGAGCAAAACATTGTTGTAGTCTGAAAGTAAGAGGAAGTTTACACCAAACAAACAGAATTTACTCAGTTTATTTGCACATATAAATGGGTGTCTATGAAGTTTTCCTGAGCTTCATGCAGCATTCAAATATGCAGGAATCAGGATTTGTGAAATACGGCTCTTTTTTTTTTTGGGCCTACTTCCCTCAGTGCTGCAGCAAAGTGCCAGTTGTGTTTTTGGTTTCTGGAACACGGAGACCAAGCCTTTTTTTTCAGTTGATATTTTTTCAAAAGTTCTCCCCACTTTTGGCACCAAGGATTGCATTAAAACCCAACAGGACTTCATAAATTTGGCCCCAGCTCTATTATATGAAATAAGGATTACAGAACTGGTAATTTTCCATTATCCAGAAATCATGCTGACGGATATTTAGGAGAATGGAGATTTTCATGCATAACTCAGCCTGAGTTAATATATCTTGAGGCAGTTTTAAGCCCCTGATGATTCACTGTGCACACCTGGCTCATTGATTTGTCCTTACTGTGCCCCCATGAAGCTCATACATCACTGGGGAAAAATACAGAGCTCCACATTCAGGAAAAGAGGGGAAAAAAATATGGATTTCCAAGCCTGGAAGCATATATGAAATTTTTGTTTGAAAACCAAAGTCCTGTAAATATAACTAAGCAGTCAATAAATAAAAGGGATTTTTTTTTATCAGATACAAGATTGTGCAAAAACTTTTGCAATTACTCAGCTGGCAAAAATTCCTGACAAGTTAAATGGAGATCAAACCAGAATCGATCAGGTTTTTATGAGAAATTAGATGTAAACTCAGCCTCCCATTACCTGCCTCAATTTGAAACATTTCATGTGGAATTTGAGCTTTGCAAGAAGAGAAAGAGTAAAAATTAGTCCAGTTTCTGTTTATCATTCCTGAAAAGGCAAGGGGCAGTTGAACAGGTTCCAGTTCTTGGTTATTGAATCACAAAACACCAATGATTGCATTGAAATAAAGCTCTAAATCTTAATCCAGATTTTACATAAATCAAAAACCTATACAGACACTTAACCAAGTAAATTAAAAGAAACTTGTAAATATTTGTCAAATTTTCCAGGTGAAGTTCAAAAACAGGAGGGTTTTTTTTGTGGACAGGAAAAATATTCTGGAATGCCTGAAATTTTTATTTCTTCATTTGGAGCTTAATATTTAATTAATGAATTAAATATTAAACTTCAAATGAAGAAATTAAAATTTTGCTGTTAATTGCAGTGAGTGCAGGAGACAATTCCAATGATGGAAAAGGGAACCAATGAAGCTGAAGGTAGTAAGAAACACAAGGAAAAACAAAGTTAGGGTTGTAATTCTCCCTATAAATTCTGCTCATGCTCATGGCTTGGGAAATTTTAGGCAGTACAAAGGATGCTGATGTTGAATTTGAGCTGTTAAATTTGAAAGGAAGAAGAGTTTCTGCTTTCTTGAGGTCAGAGAAAGTTTTCTTCTTTTTCTTTGAGTCTTGTTGAAATCATAGCAAAAGGAAAAACCTTTTCAAGTATTTGTGCTTTTGGAAGCAGAGTTTTTTTAGTCCAGCATAATTTCCTCTAAATTAAATTTTTCTGGGGATCAATATATCCTGGAGAGAAACCAGACAAGGGAAAGGCAGTTTATTGAACCTTGATACCTCAACTTTTTTCCTCCAGCTCCAGCTTTGGGTTGGCTTTTTGGGATTTTTTTCACTCATTTGGGGTTGAAGGTGGGTTTTGGTTGAGTATTTTTTTTCTGCAGTGCAAAACTTTTGCCTGTGAAATTTAATTTAAAAACAAAACTCTAGATAAGTACTCTCTATTGAAAAACAAAACCTATGATTAGGTATTTATTTTCTTCAAACCATGCTAAGAACCCTACCCTTCAGTTCTGTGTCAAAATTCTATTTGCATTAAGTCTGTTTTAAGGTTTGAGCTGTTGAGTTGCTCACCAGAAATCAGATGATTCCTCAGCACCAGTTTACCATGGAGTATTTTGGAAGTTTCCACTTCCAGCATTTCCTTTGCTTTCACCAGTGGAAGCTCTTCCCTAAAGGACGTGGAGAGGCTTCAGGTGCCAGAGCAGGAGTCCCTTGAGGTGACCTGCAGAAGGTTTGTGCCTTCCTTTCCCTCACAGGTGTGGAGCTGGAATTTCCATGGAGGAAAGAGGACCCACGATGTTGCTTTCACCAAAATTTCCTTGATGGAAGTGATGCCTTGGGAAAGCTGAGCTGGAACAGAGACTGGACAGAGCTGAGAATAAAGCAGAGATTTATTGAAAGGCCTTTAGGAGACACCTCAGGCAGGACAAGAGCCTGACCAGGGCTACACCCAAGGTGGTCCCAAAATGGTCCCAAAATGGACAAACGGTCACCAGGTCTCACACTTTGATCAGTTTGGGTCCATTTGCACTTTGGGGTTTAATTGTCCAATTCCAGCTGCAGGTTGTGAGGTCCATCCTTCTTGTTCCTCCCTCCAGCCACCCTTGTTTGTGTTTTGGGGCTGAAAGTTGTCCTTGGTGTGCAGCAGGACCAGGATTTGTTTTGTGTCCCTGCTGTGTGCAGAGCTGAGTGACCCTGAGTGTGAGCTCAGAGCTGCACCCCTGGGCAGCACAGAACCTGAAATACATAAAACTGAAGGCATCAGAGGGAGGAGGGAACAGAGCCAGGCAAGGCCCTCAGTCCCAAAGAGCTTCTTGATTCTCCATCTTCCCAACAGCTCCTCAGTCTGAGCCTCTTCCACACCAGTTTTCACCTTCCCTCTTTCCTCAGTTTGAGGGCCGCAGCTGGGCCCTGTTTATTTTTGGGATAACCTCATCTGCTGTTTGGATTGGGGGAAGGAAGCAGAGTGCTGGCTGATGACTTCCTCCTGACACCTCCAGCTGAGGCTGACATTTGTTTTCCAGCTGTTATTGGTTTCTAATTATGCCTGGATATTCAGAGGATCAGCTAATTTGCTCCGTAATTTTTTGGAGGCAATTTTTAATTCCCTTCGCTCCGTTCGGAAATCTATGCTAATTTCATGGAATTATTAAATATTCAAACAGGATGGGACTAAGCCTTTTGGGATGCCCTGGAGATTCAGCTCAGGTGTGTGTCTGTAGCACTGACTGCTCTGGCTCAGAAATCCAGACTTCCCCATCCTGCAGGTGGCACAGCCAAGAAAAATGAGGAGCTTTTCCCTCTTTTGTGTTGTCCCACTCACTGCACTGAACCTGTAGCTACTTTCTGCTTTTGAGCAAGGGCAGAGCAATAAGGAGCCCTGAGCAGGAAATAGACACTAAAACTGGAGTGTGTGGAGAAACTGAGGCTCTCTGAATTAATGAAATCATGGAAAACACCAATATCAACACCATGGAAGGGACAAAGGCACAATGCTCCCATTTGTGCTCCATTTTTGTTTCTATTCTGTGCCAAGACCTTAAAACAGAGCCAAAAATCTTATCCTTAAAATTCCAGATCCAGTGGTGTAACAGGCATGATTTCACAGGAACAGAGGGAAAGGATGAAGTGATTTTGCACTGCTTACTGAAAACCCTTCCAGTGTTGTTTCCAGAGTACTTCCCATAAACACATTCCGAAGTATCCCACAAGGGTATCCTTGTATAGAAATATTCCAGTCATAGATTGGAGTTGTTACTGCACCAGGAAGGACCCAGCAGCATTTCAAGCTGTTTGTAACGTTTAGCCTTCTATATATTCCAGTATAAATTCTCTATATTGTGAAGCTGTTCCTTTTTAAACATCCAGGCAGGTTTGAAATTGTTTAACAAAGTGCAGCTAAGACCTGTGCACATTAACTGAGGTGCTATCAACTGCTTTGCAACTTTATTTTTTATAGGAAAACTAAAATCTATCCATTTATTCATGGAATTCACAGGAACCTCTTCATTTCTTCTGCAGTTTCAGTCCACTCTGTTCTCTCTCTCTTTGTTTAAAGGGTGAAATCTTTTGTTGTTTGCAATGAAAGAGTTTTCTCCTGACAACCCCAATCTTAGTGAGACCCTACAATGAAAAATCAGTCAAAATAGATGGTTCACTGCTAAGGAAAAAAATTAAATGATGTTTTGGCATCCATAAATTTAAGCCAAATGACTACAGTGGTGCTCTGAATAAAACACCCCAATTATTTACTCTTCTTTCCCCACCCCTTCCCTAATGAGCTGCCTCACTTAGGTTCTCTGGCTTCATACGAAGATTTTCCCTTCTTTATTCACACTTGGTGTAATGTCACTGATGTCTGCAGCAGAAATCCTGAATGCAGGGATTATAGAATGTGATATCAGAGCATCAAAACGAGCACTGGTTCCATCTGAGCATCCCAGCTCCCTCTTCAAAGCCAGGTGTTATCCAAGAACTATTTTCCAGAGGCAAATATCCAGTCTGGTTTTGTGGGTGAGGACCTTCCAGACTGGTGCATTTGCACAACACAAATATTTGGGGTTTTCCTGGTTCCTTGTCTGCTTCGCTCCACTCGGAGCTTTGAAAGCACCAGAAACTTCCACAGAGGAATTATTAATTAACAATTAATATATTAACTATCCCTAATCAAAAATAACCAATTAAAATAAACTCAGTTTTCCATGAGTGAAAACACCAACCTGATAAAATTTTGTAAAATGTGTTTTTTGAGGAGGCAATAAAGAAGTTTCTGTCTCTGTTGTCCTAAGCTCTGTCACTGATGTTTAGATTTTAATATATAAAAAAATGGTTAATTTTAGCAGATTGATCATGATTTTTAAAGCAGGTTATGGCAGCAATAAAGTCCATCACTACTTCCACCTCCTCTCAAGAAAGCAAAAACCCCTGAAAAATTTTCTTATTCCCACTCAGCAGATGACAAAGACAGACACAGAGTGGAAGTGGCTTGCCCTGAGCCAAGTCCCTAAAGCCTGAATGATCTGTTGGGGATTTAGAGAAAATAGAATAGGTTTAAGAGAGAATTTGGTGGATTAGAGAAAAAAAAGAGCAAAAAAACCCCAAAAAACCAAAACCCCAACAACAACAACCAAACAACCCAAACCAAGTGAGCTGTTTAATTGTCACATCTCTTTCTTGTTGCTTCAGTAAGAAACAGGTTTAAGAGTCTCTAGATTTCAGACCTGTCACTTTTAAGTCCACCATGCTCCCACCAAGAAGAGTAAAGAAATATTTTCCTTTTTTCTTTCTCCCCAGCACCAGCTCAAGAGAGCCTCAGTATCACAGGAACAATAGGTAACAGTACTCAAAAATCAGATTTTATTCCCTCCAGTCAACTTTCCTCTCTGGCAAGGCTTGGATGCACAGAGTGGGATGTCAGCCAGCAGGTGTGATTAAAGTAACAGGATAATTAAAAAGAGCTACATGTGGGCATAAAAATTGGGATTTTTTTTCAGGCTGGTTTGACTCAGTAGCAAACAGCTGCTGCACATCTTCTGCTGCTGCTTTCGTGATGGAGTTATTTTTGTTTGCCTCAGTTGTCTTTTATTTTAAAGGGCATTTTCATCATGAAAGAGGAAATTTTATTGTCACAGACACGTCAGGAGACAGCAGGAAACAGAGCTCTGTCCCATGTCCCTGTGGCTTGAGGAGGATGAGTGTCAATCTTTGAAACCAGGAGTGAACCAAAGCCTGGCTGATTCCAGAAGCCATTCCCAGTTATCTTTAGACACAGGAGGAATAAAACACGACTATTATATATTTATATTTGTTATAAAAAATAATACTGTTGGGCAGTATTTCAATGGTTGAAAGGAAAAAAACCAAAGTGGCTAAGCCTCCAGAATAAATTTGCTGAAAAAGTTTCAAATTATACAATTTTTAGAAAAAAACATGTTAAGGGAAATGCTGATAATGAAATATTTAAAAGTTGTTTATTCTACACTATCCCAGATTACCCCTGCCCTAATGAGATATTTTCACCCTATTAATATTATTAAACAATATCTTACCTCAAAATCTGATTCCTACGTGTCTTTAGACAGGTATAAATCTTATCTTTAGATCCAATATGACATCTACACAGCAAATTCACTGTAGAATATTTTCTTTCCCTTGCTATGATTTTTTTGTAGGTATATTGATATAATTTTGGATGTGATTTTGCCTTATTCCATTCTTTTCTGCCTGACCAGACAGGCTGGTTGTGCTTAGGTGGTTCGTTGTCTCCGAGCAGTGGCAGAAACTTATTTCAACATGAAAATTTCAAAAGCAAGGAGGTCTAATTTTAATTATAGATCCATTAAACCCTCCCATTCTCTAACGGCTTCCTAAGCAGGAATATATATATTTAAAACATCCCAACATGAAGTAACTCCTCAGCTAATTTCATTTGCAAAGATTAAAAAGGGTGGGCACAGACTCCAGGATGTCCCTGCAATAATTCGAGTGATGCAGTTTCTTTTTCACTGTTATTACAGATCCTGACTGAAAAATTACCCAGTGTGCTCATACAGAAAGAAATGCCATTGTCAGAGCACTGGACACCACCATCAAATGTCCCTTTTTATTGACAGGGACTGCAATCTGTCACATCCAAAGGGTACATGGAATAAAACCACTACGGAATTTATTGAAGATTCAAGTCACTGGTAACAACATAATTTGTGTAAAAAAGGCACAATGTCTCCAGCAGACTCCATGTAAGATCCAAATTGTGGTGGTTTTTTTTGAGGTTGAAGTCTGTTTAGAAGGAAACAGTGAAAATTAGCTTTCTTCCTCTACCAAATTGTAATGATATTTTGCAAATTTATGAGCTAAAAACTTTAGTGGAAATATATAAAAAAAAACCAAAAAAAAACCAAAAACCCCATATTTATTTTGTCATTGAAAGCCAGGAAAGAAAAGGACCAATGCAAACAGCAATTGCAGGAGGGTGAGAGACCCAGTGCTGCACAAAATTCAAGAAAAAAAATTGGGGATGGAGCAATAAAAGTGCAGATAGATGTGTGCACCCAGAATGAACTTAATGTTCTCTTTCCTGTTCTGATTTCCCCTTCCACTCCCCCAGACAAAAATAGTTCTGTTCACAAAGTCAGTTCATTGAGGTAATTGGGTTATTTGCAAAGAAAGGTCATTAAAGTGGCATCCACCATGTTCTACTGACAGAAAAGAAGCACTAAACAGAAATATCTCTCATTGTTTCAGGGGCTTTGAATTTTTCTGCTTGATGCCCAAAGACTATTTCTGGTTAAATATTTCTGTAACTGGGGTGTTATTACCAGTGATATAAATGATGGCGCATGTAAAGCGTATTTTAGCAGCTACATTCTCTTGTCTCAAATCTGTGGGCAAAATACCTCCCAAATATTCAAACATACTCATTAGCTGAAGCTGTAATTGGAGGATTAACCCCTGATATGTAAATAGACCAGATTTATAATTGTCTGAAAAACTCGTGAGCATTGTCCATCTTGGGTGTAGCCCCTGGGAGGCTCTGACTGCCCAAGGTGTATCTATTGAAGGCCTTTAATAAATATCCACTTTATTCTCTTGATTTTGTCCAGCCTCTGTTCTGGTAGCCTCTCCAAGGCATCACACAAACAAGCTGGGAGCTCCTTGCAGGGCTGCTGAGCATCCTGTACATGATTTACCTGTGCAGAAGGCCCAGAGAAGCCTGGCAGCCCTTGGGGATGGCAAAGAGAGGGTGAGAAGGATGCAGGAAGGGCTGGGAGGGCTGTGCAGCTCTCCAGGGCTGGGTTTCTGGGGCAGCACACACCCAGGGCTGTGAGCAGCTCCAGCAGAGTGATCCCTCCTGCAAACTCTGCAAAACAACTTTAGGGAAGCAAACTGAGCCCATGTGTGGGATGGGAAAGAGCAGGGCTGTTCCTTATCTACCAAGGGCAGATTTAATTATATTCTGCAAAGCAAACTCGGGGAATAGATGATACCAAAACCGCTCAGATTTTGCCTGGGAACTTTATTATTTGCTCTTTTATTTGACTTAAGTTGTTGTAAATCAGACCAAAGGAAAGTGAGTAATTACTTTTGCCTTATCCTGTGTATTTCTCTATTACCAATATTTTTGACAGATGGCCCTGTTAAACCCAAAGATAGAAAGGAAGGCATAATATGCAGTAGATACCACAGTAAATATAATAAGGCATCACTTTCAGGCATCTCTAACCATTCTTCCAAAACAAAAAGCAAAGATTCCTTTATTGATAAAGCCTTCTTTAAAAAGGAAAAAAAAAAAAAAGTGTCTGTATTGTTTGTTTCCTCTCCCTCCCACCTTGCAAACAGTCACTGCAGATCTCTGTTGCTGAGGTGAATTGCCACAAATTTTGGGCTTAGCACCTTTCCCCTTTTTTCCTCCTGATAAGCAGGAACTCACCAACTGAATTCCCCAGGACAGGGGTTTCACCAAACTTCAAAAAAGCAGAGATTACTCTCCAGTGTGGATCCCTTGATGGTGAAAAGGGATCTGAGTTAATCATTAACATCAGGGAGCCCAATTTTAGCAGGAAAAGTCTCAGTCCAAGCAAGTGGAATAAGCTTTATCTCAGCACAGGGCAGCCTGGAGCCTGGGCAGGTCCTGGACAGGAAACCTGGTAAGAAACACCAGACAAATGAAGGGGCTTCCAGCCTGCCATGCCAAAATACGTTATTTTTGGGGGGTGTCAGGAGAACTCTGCTGCCAGGGCATCACCTTCCCACAGACCCTGGAGGTGCCTCTTGTAGCACTGCTACACCAAGAGGAATTTGCCACAAATCCAGCTCCCTCAGAAGCTGTGTTGCAAAGACAGACCCCAAGGTAAGTGTGGCTTGAGTGAATTTTATTTTGAGAATACAGGTGAAAGAGTAAGAGTTCTGAACCCATCTCCTACCTTCAAACAACAGGGAAGTGGTTTTGTTATTTTGAAATAACAAAAGCAAGATATGACTGAAAGTGCCATTATTTGTTAATTGGTATCAAGTGCTGAATATGAGGTCGAGCAGCAGAGGGACATTGCCAACCCCCCTGCCTTAAACAGCTCAACACAAAGGATAAAACAAATACCCTCTTCTAGGCAGGCAGGAGCTGGCAGTAGGACACAATTCACAACTATAATTACAGTCACAGTGATGTGATCAGAAGAGAGAGAAGAGATTTAGACTCTTCACTGTGGCTGTAATCCCCGTGCTTAGTGCAGCTTTCCGTGCTCAGCTGAATCTGACACAAAAGTGATGAGAAATCTGTACCCAAACCTCTGCAGATCTCTGTTCATTACCATACAGAGCTCTGACACCTTGCAACATGAATGGAGTCACAGAAGAACTGGGATTAAAAACTCAGTGCCAGCCCAACTCCAGGCTCTGATCCTTGCCAGCATAAACACAGTGGAAGCTCCATGGAAATACCCACCTGGAATGAGAGGAAACAACCTAAGATCAGGGCAATCTACCTGCAGCCTCAATGCCAGTTCTGCTCCCATTCACTTCTCATATTTGAGGAAATAAAGGATGCAACAGTGGCTTTGGTTCCCTCCCTTCAAGTGCTGGATACCCTGCTCCATACAGGAGTGGCTGTCACTGCAGGGATATTCCCTGCCTCTTCCTCTTCATCCAAAACCTGCAGAGAGCTGTGGGGAAATTCTGTTTGCCCCAGCCAACACTTCTGGTTTTACTTCCTTTATTTCTTTTCTTACCCTTTAATTGACTATTGAAGCCCCCCCCCAAAAAAAAACTACCAGTGTGCTTTCATTTCTTTCTGCCTTCGACTCCACTTTTAGCATTACCATTGCAGCATTTCCTTGGAGATTATCCCATTCCAAACCCCTGCCAGAAGCAAGGAGAGCAAGGAGAGCAAGGGCTGACATTTTCCTCGTATTTCAGACGTGGCCATAAGTTCTGTTGAAGAATTAACCTGGTACCACTTCAATAAAAACCCATCTCAGCCTTAGAATATTCTTTGTCAGAAAGGACAGGGAAAAAAAAAAACCTTAAAGCCCAGCCCACCCAAGGCAGCAGATTTGCAATGTTCATGACCTCCTTATTCCATTTGCCCCAGTTCAGTTCTTGGTTTAGCTGCAGGAAGGTGAGTGGAAACTTCATCTGCTTGTTAGAAAAGCCTCTTCCCAACTGTATTAGCTCTTTAACTAACACATAATCAGAAATTAAGTCCTCACTGCCAGCTGTAGAAATGCAGCTCAGGGAAAAGTGGGAAGTTTTAATTTCCCAATGCCCCCATTATGCTGCAGCTGTAACAGCTCTGTGGTTTTTGTCAAGATCCACAATTTTCTTGTACTTTCTTTTTCACATTTGATTCCAGGATGTTGTCACAGCAGTGCGTCCGGGAAGAGAATTTAGAGAAAAGCATTGCAAAAAATGCTCACTTTTATGGGTCTCTACTCTAAAATCTTTGCAGAGAAGATTGCAGAAAAGAAAAAAAACAACATATTTATATGTCTGTGGACTTCTCTTTATGCTAATATCATGTATGTCTCTGCATTACAAAAAAGAGAGACTGTGTTGCATTTATTCTCAAAAGAGCTCCAATAAACATTAAAAATACAGCTATTTAAAATGACAGCAATTTTTAAAATCTGTAATTTAGAAGGGTAACTTCATAATTTTCGTATCTGCAGGCAAAGCTGTTTGAGCAGTTTTAAAATCTCACTGTAACTGCAATTGTAAACACGCAGTTGAAAAGCATAAAGATGAGTTGCTCATTTGCATTTTTATCTGTGTTGTCTTAGAGCCATTAATTGTGGAAATGAAACAGAGAAATATGTATCAAACCCCAGGCTACTAGAAATTAATATACACGGAGAACAGAAATATCTGGGAGTTAGGGATGACCTCCATGTTTCAGAGAAAGATTAATCAAAGCCCGAGTTATAGTTTCCAATTTACTGCAGAACAACAGATCCTATTTCATAATAACTCCAGGAACACCATCCCAGCTCTAGCAGCACTTGGATGATGTGGATAACAGCTAAAGCCAACTCTCAGGGTGCTGGCTGCACAGGAAAGGCAGGAGTGTGTTTGTTTAATTGCAACAAGCTTTGAGCAGAGGACTGAGCTCAGATGCACCCTCAGCTCCCCACCCCAGCACTGCTGCCATCCCCACTCGTTTTCAGCCCATTTGGGACTCACCAGGGCACAGCTGAGCTGATGGAAATTGTCAGAGTTACCCCAGTGCAGGTTTACACCACCCACGATGGGCTTTTGGCTGTTTGGAGCCTGACTCAGCTCAGTTCCCTGGCTCCAGCCCACCAGGGCAAGGCAGAGCCCCCAGGAGCCACAACAACCCCTGCAGAGCAGGGACAGAGCAGCTGGACAGTGCCCAGGCAGAAAGGGACCTGTGGGGACTGATGGACAGCAGCTGGACACGAGCCAGGAGTGTTCCCTGATGACGAAGAAGGCCAATGGCTCCTGGCCTGGATCAGGAATGGTGTGGCCAGCAGGAGCAGGGAGGTCATTCTTCCCCGTACTGGGCACTGGTGAGGCCACACCTGGAGTGCTGTGTCCAGTTCTGGCCCCTCAGTTCAGGAAGGACATTGAGTGCAGTGTCCAGCTCTGGCCCCTCAGTTCAGGATGGACATTGAGTGCTGTGTCCAGCTCTGGGTGTCTCAGTTCAGGAAGGACATTGAGTGCTGTGTCCAGCTCTGGCCCCTCAGTTCAGGATGGACATTGAGTGCAGTGTCCAGCTCTGGCCCCTCAGTTCAGGATGGACATTGAGTGCTGTGTCCAGCTCTGGTCCCTCAGTTCAGGATGGACATTGAGTGCTGTGTCCAGCTCTGGCCCCTCAGTTCAGGATGGACATTGAGTGCTGTGTCCAGCTCTGGCCCCTCAGTTCAGGATGGACATTGAGATGCTCAATCACGTCCAGAGGAGGCAGCGAGGCTGGTGAGGGGCTTGGAGCACAAACCCTGTGAGGAACGGCTGAGGGAGCTGGGGGTGTTCAGCCTGGAGAAAAGGAGACTCAGGGGTGACCTTATCACTCTCCACAACTCCCTGAAAGGTGGCTGTGGGCAGGTGGGGTTGGTCTCTTTCTCCAGGCAGCAGCTGACAGAAGGAGAGGACACAGCCTCAAGCTGTGCCAAGGGAAGTTTAGGTTAGATGTCAGAACAAAATCTTCACTGAAATAGTGATTGGGCACTGGACTGGTCTGCCCAGGGAGGTGGTGGAGTCACCATCCCTGGATGTATTTAAAAAGCCTGGATGTGGCACTGGGTGCCATGGTCTGGTTGAAGTGTTAGGGCTGGGTTGGACTCAATGATCCTAAAGGTCTCTTCCAACCTGGTGATTCTGTGATTAAAAAAAAAAAAAAAAAAAAAAAAAAAAAAAAAAAGAGAAAAAAGAAAACAGGAGACACAGCCTTAAGCTGTGCCTGGGGAAGTTTAGGTTAAACATTAGAAAAAAATCTTCAGAGAATGAGTGATTGAGCACTGGACTGGTCTGCCCAGGGGAGAGGGTGAAGTCACCATCCCTGGAGGTGTTTAAAAAAAGCCTGGATTTGGCACTCAGTGCCATGGTTTAGTTGATGAGGAGGTGTGAGAACATGGGTTAGACCTGATGATCTCAAAGGTCCTTTCCAACCTAGCTGATTCTGTGATTCTGTGATTCTGTGATTCTGTGATTCTGTGATTCTGTGATTCTGTGACTCTGAGCTGTCTCAGGGCACCTCAGAGCAGAATTTGCCTCCTGGTTGTGTGCACCCCCTGGAAGGAATGTGGGAGCTGTGAATGCAATCAGCCTAAGCTCTGAGGCTGACTGGATCAGGCAGTGAACTCTCCCCAGCCACACGGAGCTGCGCTCCCCGTCATCTCTAATTTAATGTTCTTATGTTAATACCTGGGAAATGTCATGGCATTTAAGCTGCAGGACTGCCTTGTAACCAACTTCTTCATCAAATTTAAGGCTCCCTCTGGCCAGCCAGGGGATGTGGCTCAGACGGGGCAAGCAGGAGGCAGAGAGGGCCAGATGCTCCTGACAATTAAAGCAAAGGCTGAGCTTCTGTGCTGAGATGGGAATGCTGGCCTGCAGCCTGGCTGGTACCAGCAGCCAAATTGGAAAAAATATTGATTGGGGGGGAAAAAAAATACAAGACACAGAACACCTATCTAAATGAATGTGATGCAGTCTGGTATAAATCAATACCCAGTCTTCTCAGCTGAGGAGCAAAGAGATCTTTCAGCATTCCTGACATTTTCCCTATCGTTTGTGAGTCCAAAAATGCTTCCCAAATTCCCATGGAACACTCCAACAACTGCTGAAGTGCAGAAGTGGGAGCATGGGGATCTGTAAGCAAATAGAGCTGCTCATTTGAGCATCCTCATCACTTGCTAACTCCACTGAGGCCTCATCAACAATTCTTTTATAGTAGTCATGCAATTATTGTTATTATTATTATTATTATTGGGTAGCAGGTGTGTCCTGATTTTACTTTTCAGGACACAGGAAAAGTTTCCATTGCAGCAAATTTACACTCATTAAGAAGTAGAGAAGAAAGGGCAAAATAATCTCCTTTTTGCTACTTGAGAAAAGAGGCAGACTGAGGGAATTAAGAAATTTGCCCAGTAAATCCATTTCCAGCAATTTCTCAAGCCCCCTCCTGGTTATATCTCTTTGCTGGAGTCTCAAATCTGACCCCAGACAAAGCTGTAAATGTGAAGGCACAAAGTCAAGGAAATATCCAGAATCCCAGATCAGTTTTCTCTACAAATTTAATTGATGCACTTTGAAAATAGAGGGCTGCACCTCCTTTTTTGCTTCTGATAAGAATTAGAGAGACACGAACAACCAAGATCCTAACTGCCCTCAATTTTCAGTAAGACCAGTCTCTTACATTCCTAATACACCTGGTTCAAATTTTTTCCTTGAATCTCCATTTCCATCTCCACCCTCTCTAAAAATATAATTTCTCAGCTTCTTGCAGATAATTCCAAACTTCTTGCATGTTAAAATCACTTGCAATGACCTGTTACACATCAAACTTAACTTTCAGAATGATCAGAAACTGTGGCTTTGCTTAGAAATGTTAAGTTCTAATTAAAATAAAGCTGCAGTGATGGATTTTAAGTGTTGAAAAGAAATATTTTGTTCACAATTCAACACCTTCCTAGCTGTAATTCCCCATACTCCTTTTTATATAAGGACTCAGGTTTCCAAATCACCTGGATTGATGTGAAAGAATTGCCCTTATGTGTTACTGTATAAGGAAATAGCAGGGAATTTTGCCACTCCATGTGCAAGTTAACAGCCAGTGTTCACTCAGGGGTCATCATGGCTGGGAACAGGGAATAAGATCTTAAAAGCATCTGTTTTCTATCTAAAAACCTTCATTTAATTTACACTATTTCACATGAGTGTTGAACAAAGTGAGGAAGGCAACAGCTCTGTGAGGATGTTCAGGATCACCCTTCCCACAGGGAGGGTCCTTGGAAATCTGCTGGGAATGAGGATCAGAGCCCTCAGAGGGATCCCACTGGTGCCTTTTTGGCAAAAAGCCCAGACAGAATGAAGGGAATAAAAAGCTGTTCTAGTTATTGAAGGGCCTTCAGGGACATTTAGGGCAGACAAAGTCCCCCAGGGGCTGCACCCAAAAATGGACCCCGTGTCAGGGGTTTGCACACTTTGATCAGTTTGGTCCATTTGCATCTTGGAGGTTCATCTCCCAGTTACAGCTTCAGGTGATGAAGTCATTCACCCCAAGTTTGCTGCCCCAACTCACTTTTGTTTCCATCTCTGGGGGCTTGAGGCAGTGAGGTGTCCTTGATTCCCAGGCCTGGAGAGGAATTGTTGTGTCTGAGCAAACTGGGGGAGCAGCAGCTCACACTGTGTGTGGGGTTTAGAGTTCTGCACTAAAGAACTGCAGGGTTACAAATCTATGAAAAACAGAAAAGCTGAAATCCTCAGGCATCACCACAGAGCCACTTCCCTGCAGATCACTCCTCATTCCAGGCATGCACAGCCCCAGCACAGCAGCTATTTACGGCTGGAGCACCTGTGTGATACCGCCGAGGAAATGAGTAATAAGCATATTAATGACACCATTATTAACCAATTAATTAGTTCCTGCTGTCTGCATTGGAATACTCGTGCTTTCCCTGTCTAAAGGGCAAAACACTTCTGTCCACACGGGCCAATATCCCAGCTCACCTTGCTGCCAGGGAAAGTTAGCAAACACTGCTCTCTGTTTGGAAATGCTTTCCATCAGGCATTTGGGTTTAGATTTTTTTTTTTTTTTCCCTCAAGGAACACCAAAAGGAAAACATTGTTCTGGTTCTGACTCTCTGAGCCTGTCCTCCATGCAAACACAGCCCCTTCCCACACCAAGGTGAGAGGGCAGAAGGGGCTGGTTGGTGGTGGAAGGCAGGAACAGCTGAGGGAGGTTCTTCTCTCTCCACAGTCGGAGCTCTCCGGGCAGCAAGATTAGGACAGAGCCTTCAGAAACAAACTGTCAGCTGTGGGATCCCACATTAGCAACATCATTAGCCAAGTCACTGTTGGATAAAAGCCTTCTCATCTTAAACCCTCCTACTTGTATTGAACTTCACCCACCCATGTTAGTCATTTAATTTTAATGTTTCATTTCACCCAATGTATTTTTTTTTTAACTTTAGAATTTTAATTTCAGGCTTATTTTGCTTTTTAGTACAAAAGCTGTCTTTAACCTTGTTGTACTTCAGCTCTTCGGCTCAATACAATGGTTAATGTCATTTTCTACTGAGTTTAGAAACAGGAAAGAAATGCAGTGTTGGTGAGGACTGTATTGAATAGCAAACTTCTCATTATACCACACAAACCCCATCACAATAGAGAACAGAGATCACCTTTGGGCTAATAAATGAATGAAAGGAAGGATCTAAAGCTGGACTCTTGCTTGCATTACAAAGATTACATTTACTGCATGTTTCACCTGAGGCTCTCAGGTCATTTTTACCAAGACTTAAATATCATAATCCCCGTGAGAAGACAGAGGCACAAGGAACTTAAATAACATTTATTCTTTGCAGCATTTAAGAGCAGTGTTTAGAAATACCAATTTCCTGATCAATTGGGTGCTACTCTAACCCAAGCCCAGATGGAGGGGCTGGAATTTCACTCTCACTCCCTGGGATTCATCTATGAAGCTGCAGTTCTTCCCCTTTTCTCTCTCCTATCTCAGCTCAGACCTGTGCTCATCTTCTCTTCCTGCTACAGCAGCAGAATTTCCAACCAAGGATCCTCAGGCAAGGACACAGGTGGAGGTGTGTGCTGTGCTTTAGAGTGCCTGGGAAAATATTTATTGTTAATATTTATTATCTAGATTGGGATAAGCAAACTGTGCCCAGCCCAGAACCAGCATCCTACAGTGCCAGGCTCTGGAAGCACACAGTGGGATAAATGTTCCTTCTCAGAAAATCTGCTATTTCCTCCTGGTTCTGGTGGAATTTTCTGCACAAAACACCACAGTTAACCTTGTGTTTCTTCAGCAGTAACTTGCCCTCACTGTGCTTTTGGCAATTAGGGATAACAGCTCTGCTGAGCTTTGTAATTCCTACAGCTCCTTTTCCAAAGGAACAATTATGGCAGCTGAAGAAAGAGGATTTGCAAGGCCCTGTGCCTTTCATTCTTCTCTTTCTGTGACCTCCAAGATCTTAAGGAGAAGGTAAAGATCCAGGACCAGGAGCAAGGAGCCAATGTGACCTTTCCTCTCAGGCAGGCAATAAACAGTAAAGTGTATTGTTAGCACCATGCACAGGCTTTTAACCACATGTCTCATTAACTTTAATGGGATTCTCACCTAAATATCTGAACATCACTCCCAAACTCTACCCTCAGGTGGGATGGCTGGGGGAAAAAAATGCCCAGAGAATGTATGAAAAAGTAAAAGAAGAAAAATACCTAAGAGGAGGGCAGATACAAAAGTACATGTGTGGGTAGGAATACATGAAGTGATTTGTGTGCTCCCTGTGAAAAGAGGGATAATCTCCCAACCAGGCAGGAAGGGGCTTTGCAATATTCAACAGAGGGAGAGCAGGACTACCAGGGAAAAGGTATCCAAGGAATAGTTCCATTAGCAGCAGCAGGGATAGCTTTAGGAAAGCATAAGGGGAGAATCCATAGGGAAAATCAATCTACAAACCCCAGTGTGACAGTTTTATGTCTCCCCATTATTTAACATAATAGAGAGATGTAGGCATTAAAGCATTCAGGTTAAAGTATTCATGAATAATAAAATCATATTCATTTTATCTGGTCACATTCTATTCAAAATTATTTTATTACCTTCCAAAGGGTAAATCTGGCAAGGTTTTTGAACATGTTAAGATAATTTAAAAGTAACTGCTTAAGTTGTTTAAACCTGGAACGGCTCCTTCCATTTCTTTCTGAAAGCTGAGAACGAAGAGGGAGGAGAAGAGAAAAAAAATAAAAAGTGGATCTAGAACAGAAGGGGACAGGCTGTACACAACAGGGCTGGAGAAACGAATTTGCTTACAGAGAACTTCACACATAAACATGGAAACGTTTTGTTCAAAATGAGCTTTGGAACTAAAAATGGCTCGGAGCACGGGGCTGCTCTTTCACACACACAGCATTATCACAGCTGCTCCCACTGATAAAAGTGAGCCTTAAGATCCCTGCTGATAAAGGCATTTAGCATTACAGAACTAAAATTTTATTGCTCTGCCTGAACCTCTGGAGGGAAGCAGCAGGATGTCCAGTCACCTGAGCCCCGTGTCCCCTCCCCTGCTGCCCCAAGTCCCCCAGTGCATTGCTGTGTTCTGAGACACATCCAGGCAATTAATTCTTATTTTTTCGCCCCTAATCAAGACCTTGGACTATCTAGCTGTTCCTTACACAACATTCCAACAGCAGAGCAAGACCAAGGCATGTGTACTGATCTAATTTACAGCTGATTATTTCCTAGCTGCTGTTTCCAGCTGCTGTTTGAAGTCAATCAGCAATAACGACGACAACAAAATACTTTGCTCTTCATTTCTGGGCTGCTGGAAGTTAAAAGTGTTTAGGGGAAAAGCTTGCAAGTGTCCAGGTTGGTGTTTGGCCTCCCAGCTGTGCCCTGAGAGTTCCCAGATCGGTGCAACATCTCTCAAAATTCAGAGAAATTAACCTATTTCTCAGAAATGTTCATTAGCTGTGACCCTGCTCCCCACCCTCCACAGCTGTATGGGCTGCTCCTTGCTCCAGAGCTCATTTCTGGCTCTGGAATTAGTCCATGCAGTTGTGCAAATTCCCACACATCATCATTCACCCCCCAAAGCCCCTGACTCCTGTTCTGTGGCCTGACCCAGCTCCTGCAACAGCCAGGAGGAACAACCAGGTGGGTGTAGCCCTGGTTGGTGCCTGAGATGTTTTGGTTTTCTGAAATTCTTTTCCCAGAGAGTTTTCTGTCAACAAGAGACACGTTTTTCTAACTTTGTAAACCTTTGTTTACATTCCTTTCCCTAGGAGGGACTTCTCCTTGCTGTCCCTCTGCTCTGATCAATGTGTTTGAGGAAGTTTGTCTTTGTTTCACCAATTGAGTTGTTCTCTGTAGAACAGCATAAAGGGAAGAAATTCCCAGAAATAAACACAGTCATTGCCAGCCCTCTGAGTCAGTCTGTGTCGCTGTGGTCTTTAACAGCGTCCAGGTGGGTGCTCCAGGAGCTGAAGAATGAGCAGATGGAGTTTGGGATTGCTGCAAAAGGAGAGGTGCAGGACCCTGAGCACAGCAGAGAGCAGCTCCCAACCTCTTGTGAAAGCAGGCACAGAGTGAGACAAACACCTCAGAGGGTCTGATGCCTTTTTTCCCCCCACACATTACTGTCAGCTCCACTAAAATCACCTGTCACAAGCTATTTTTTCCTCACAGCAGGCACTGTGGCTCCATCAGGGACACCAAAGAGGACAACAGAACGTGGGTTACCTTTAGGAAGAGCCAATTTTATTCCAGATTTAAATCTCCCTCATGTGCCATGGCCACAAAACCAGACTGTGGGAGCTTAACCAGCACCTTCACAGCTCATTTCACCCCTGAGCTTCACCATGCAGAACCACGCTGGGTCACCCACCCAGCTTCCCTGCTGCTCTCCATTTGAATCCAAAATTCAGCCCCCAAAAAATCCTGGGGAGGACCAGGCTGATGATTTGGCTGGAAAAGGTGGGATCTCCATGCTAGGAGAGGTCTGTTCTTTCTGAAACATCTGAGTGAAGTGTTATTGTCTCAGAGATTCAGAAGGCTGTGGGCAGTTGGGGTGGGTGGGCTTTTTGCAGGAGAGCTGATGCACTGAGAAATACAGTTTTTAGGGAAGGAAATCATGAAGTATTTGGCAGGTAGGTCACGTCTGAGTAATAGTCACTTGACAAAAAACCCACAAGAGTTTGACTCTGATTTTCTTAATTTAGAATAGTTCCAGAACTCCTAGTGCAGAGTTTGAAAAGGTGTTAGAAACTCAAAAAATGAATGTCACATTTGGATTTTCAGCAAGGAAAATATTTTAAGTTTAAAAAAAAAAAAACCAAAACTCTGCGCTGTGGGAAGAAAACCAATAAATCATTTCTGCATTCAACTCTAATTTCTCTGTCAACTTCTCTTTGATTATACACCCAGGAGCTTGATGAGGACTAAACTACAGGCTCCCTCATCTGCAGTGTGCAGCAATTCCCTGCTAGAGATGCTCATTATGGCCACAGGCACCAGGCCAGTGGAACAAGGCTGCTAGATAGTTATTGCTAGGTTTTAAACATAAAAAAAACACATTAAAAATCACAGTCATCACAGCCACCTCAGCTCTCCCGTAACAGCCCCAGGAAAAACCAGGGCTGGCTGGGTGAGGGCAGCCTGGCTGGGCAAGTGGAGCAGGGTAAAGCCACCAACGGAGGGCTGGGAGTGCAGAGCAGAGAGTTTGGAGATCGAGCTGGGAGTTTGGGGAATTTCCTGGCTGCTCTGACCACAGAGAAGGCTTGCCAGGGGTGTTTGCTGGGCCAGGCAGCTCTGGGTGAGCAGAGAGGTGTCACTCCTCCTCTGAGAGCCCCTCTGCAGGGCAGCAGCAGGGCCCACTTGGGGAGGATAGACAGACAGACAGACAGTGCCCACCTGCCTGGGGGGCAGAACTTGTTGGGAGCAGCTCCCCTTGCTGCCTCTGGGACTGCAGCTGTTGGTGGCCTTGGAGGTTTTCACGGGTTCCCACCCTGCAGCAGCTCATCCAGCAGGGATACCCAGCCAAAAACTCCCTGAGTGCACTTGGCCAGTGAGGGAAAGGCAAAAACCTTGCAATGGGCACAGCCAGGTGCTGTCGTGGTGGGGAATTGAGAAAAGGGTGAGAAAGGGACATCCTGTGCCAGGGGCTCTGTCGTAATTCGACACAAAGAAACGACACTCACACACTGGGATGGCCAAGGCAAAAAAAAAAGGAGTTTATTTACAGACTTCAACAGAATTTATAGAATTCCAGCAGTGACCATGGATTGGAGGACGAAAATCTTCCTCTCCAACCACACTGGGCAACCCAAGAGTCCATCAACAGTCTCCTCCTTATGAGAAGAATGTAAACACGGTTATACCTTTATAATAACAAGAAAGTTATTTATGTAAAATGGTGTCTGACTCCATTGCAAAAGGTGAACACAGAAGACTCAAATAGAACTTTAGAAAAACTTCTTAAAGAGACAGAGGAGAACAGCAAAAATTCAGACAACAGGGCTCCTCTCCACTTTTCTTTACAACCTCCCAACCCCACATCCCCAGCAAATCCTCTCCTGGAATGTATTTCCTACTGGGCTACCCTGTATTTGATTTATTAAGCTTAGCAACAGACAGGGGTGGGGGGGAAAAAAATACAGATTACAAAAGTCAGAGTAAAGAGATAAACCAAACACTGCTCCTGCAGCAAAGCACACGGCAGGGCTGGCAGAGGGAACCAGCATTTGAGCTGGTTTAGAAAGGAGGTTTTACCCTGATGGATGTTTCTGCTACATATAGACATTCTTAAATTAAAATGAAGCTAAGCCAAAAATATTTATCAAAGGTCATAGACTTCTTATTACCTGTGTAATAGTATTGCCATCACTTTGGCTCACAGCTCAGTGAAATTCTACTCATTGGGCTGAACAAGGTTGTGCCAGGTAATGTTCCCATAAAACTAAAGGACAGTTCTTGCCCTAAACAATTTACCTGTACAATAGCATATATTGCCTCTGCTACTGCCTCTCTATTTTTGCTTGTCCCAACACAATGGGAACACACTGATGTTACTGCAGGAGAACCTGGGACCTCATCTATTGCCTCTTAAATCCTCCTCTCCCCATCTCCTTGGCTTCCACGGGGAAGTTGCTGCTGCTTCCCTTCCAGCTTCCTTTCCCTCCCCCACGCCCTCCCAGCTCCACTCCTCAGGCAGAGGATTGGGAAAAAAAAATGAAGTTGGGTTTACGTTAGGACAAGGGTGTTCTAGCTCAGTTATTTATTGCAGTAATCACCCCATGGAGCTGTGCTTCCCTCAAATTGCACATATAAATTATCAGCCATTACTCCCCCTCGCAAAGGTTAATGCAACCTCTTGTTTTACAGGTGGAGTGAAATTTAGAGGTTAAAACATGCTTATGACTTGATTTTTTCCTCCCTGCTTCACCAGCGACAAGGTAAGAGGCGAGGAAGGCGAGGCATTACCCTCGGAGCAGCTGATCTGCTAAGTGCAATTACAGAGGAGTTTTGTGAAGCATTCTGCAGGGCTGTACATGAGCTCTGAGATCTGGCTTCCCTCTGCTATTCATTTTTCAATTTTCAGCTTCAAAGATCTTGGACATTCTCCTCTAGGCTCATCTACAAGCAGGAATCCAAGGTCTAATCACGTTGGATGATTTGCTCAGACACAGGATTTGTTGCAGCAGTCTCGAGACAAACCAGCAGAAGGAAAAAAAAATAATAAAAAAAAAAAGGCAGGAAGTTCATGCAGTATTAGAGTTGCTTTTATTTTCCCCAAATGCCATGACAATCCTATTGTCCTTCAGAGACGTGAGCAAATTTACCTCGTGGTATCTGAGCAGGATTATTATGGGTTTTGTACTTGATAATCTGCTTTTTTTCTTTTTTTTTTTTTCAGAGTCTTTTGTGAGGAGCTGTGTTCTCTGTGGTTCCATTGTTGGAGACACAAGGGCCCTGCTGATTGCTGACAAACAGCACTCCTGGAACCAGGCCACACTCCCACAGGAGATGGAGGAAGAGGAGCACAGGAGATGCCACCTGCTGCAGCCAGGCCCAGGTAGAAAGAGAGGGTGCCAAGGAAAACTGCTGTCAAATGCTGTCTGAGAAGGGCAAAAGCCTTTTAGTGATGAGAGTGGGGTAAAGTCACCATCTGAACATCCCACAGGTATTTAAATGTCTGTAAAGCCTGGGGAGTTCTGGTGCAAAACCAGGAGCAGTGGGTACTGATGCTCACATTGTTTCCTACACATCATTTAAAATACAAGTAGAAAAAAATGAAAAAAATCATTCAGAGCCCATCATTACCGGGTTCCTCCACAACACAGAATCATTCAGGCTGGAAAATCCCCTCAGCAGCACACCCCGAGGAGCCTCTGGGTTCTTCCCAACGTGCTGGTGGTGGCAATTCCTGCCAGGGAGCTCAGCACACTCTGGAGCTTCTCCTCCCAGAGCCACCCCATGGTACCTGAGGGGGCAGGGGCAGCCAAGAGCTGAGACCCCCAAACCAACCTGTGGGGACAAAGCAGGTCCCAGGTGCAGCTGGAGAAGCCAACCCAGCTGAATTAGGGTCACAGCCGAGACAGGGACCACCTCACCCTCAGCAGAGCTCAAACCAGATTAAGACCCCAGGGCTGAGCTTAAATACAGACCCTGGTGGGAGACCCAGATGAGGCTGGTTGGGTCCACCAAGGGCTCTGAATGTCCTTGGGGCTCCCCATGCCCCTGTTCCCACTTCCCACGCAGTGATCAACATTAAAAAAACCTCCAGACAGGACACACCAATGAAATCTAGAAGTGTTTTTTTTTCATTCAGAAATGCTGTGGGACTGAACCCTCAGCTGCTTGCACATGGTTTGGAATCAGTTAACAGCAGAGGAGGATTTAGCACATGATTTTGTTCGAATAACCTATCACATTGACCAGTCCTTTTATTAGTCTGAGCATTTAAATGAGTTCTTATTAGAAAAAAGTAACTAGAGCTGCAAAAAAAGGAACAAGGTAAGGCAAGGACAAATACATAATTATCTTGAATATGAAAAAAAATGGTGCAGCAGAAGTTCATGTTCCTTTGTGTGGAACACAGCCCAGTTAATGTACAATTTAGATGCAATAGTTTTCTCTGGCTGGGAAATCAGTTTGATTTTTTTTTCCCCCCTCAGCTTATGCTTTTAACATTTTCCCAGAGAACAGAATGATGATGGAACTGAACCGCTGCAGCAGCCTGGACAAATTCATTAATGTCATTAGCCAAATAATGATTCCAAACAACTGTGGCAGCACAGGCAGCAGCTCCACACTCTGAGTGAGGCTTCCAGCATTCCACCTCTTCCTTAATGGGAACACACAGCTCTGTCATCCCCGCTGCAAGAAATACAAGCTCTTTAAAAAGCTATATCTGCCACGCTCCTGCACGTGCTCTGCTCGTAATTTCAGGTACCCAGGCTTGATCTGGCAATCAAGCAGCTCCCAGTGCCCTCCAGGAGAAGCTGGGAAAAGGGACAATCTCCTGGGGTTAATTACTAGCTTTTGTTCAAGGAGTTTGCCATGGAGATGAGCAAGTGAGCTGTTTCTTCTCTTCCTGATGAGACACACTGAGCCAGACCCACAGCTCCTCCAAAACCTCCAGCCCAAACCATTCCATGATTCCCTGTATCTCCCATGTCTGATGCACTGAGAGCTCCAGCAGGTGCTGCTGCCTTCCCTCTCTGGTGGTCAAAGCCTCTCCTTGCCAGTTCTGGAGCCCTAAAGCTGCCAAATGGGTTTTTTTTGTGCCCACAGCTCCCACAGGTGTGGGATTTTGGATGGGAAATGCTGCCTGGGTCCAAAATCAAATGTTTATCGCCCACCAATACCTTGCAATCTGGGACACCTTTGAAAAGATGGGAGAAGGATCTGCTGAACTGGATCATGGGAATGCAAAGGGAAATGGTGAAGGGTGCCAGAGCAGCTTGGGGGGAGCAGCAGGATCAGGAAACAATTGTAGACAATGCTGCTGCCCTTGGAGCATGAGTTCTTCATCAGATTGGGCCCATCCAAAATCCTGTGCAGCTTTTGGACTGATTTTTTTTTCACCTAAACTGGCTGAGTGCTTGCAGCAACCCTCCCTTCCTTTTTGGTTTAGCTTTGTGAGCGGTTAAATCCTGCTGGAGCCAGGTCCTGCTCCACTGAAATCAAAACAAAACAGGAAAAATGGGTTTCACTGCTCCCTCTGTGGGTCTCTCCCTGTCCCAGCCCTGATGTTGTCCATCTGATTCATCCTGAGACCTTTCTGCCAACTCTTTTTTGGCTTTTTGCTGTGTTTCAGGTCTCTTTTTTCAGTTTTCCAGTGCCCAGCACAGCCAGGCCTATGTTCAGCCAGCACTATGGTAGAACATATGATTTCTCTAATATAAAATACAGTTTTTATAATTTATTATATGAATTTTCTTATGATTAAGTTAATGGTGGAGAATTCCAATGGAGGAGATGTTGGGATGTGACAAATGCTTAACTAATTGTTCTGAGTTTAGGCTCAAATTAGAAGGTTCAGTAGAGTCCAGCAAAGCAACCAAATCATGCAACTGCCCACAACCCTTCAGACCAGACCATGAAATGAGACTTGCAGGGCAATGGATAACACCAAAACATTGAATATATAAATAATAATAATGACTAACGCTTTGGTTTTCAGAGCTTTCATCACAAGTTCTGCTGATGCATTGCGAAAGTTTATAAAGCACAGTGGGAAATTTTAATAAGGGGAAATAACCACACTCTTCATCCACTGGAAATACCTGATCCTGACCTATTTTATAATAGGGTTATTCAAAATAACTCCACTGACATCACAACCCACTGGGGCAAGAAAAAAATAGAACCAGTCCCTTGGTATTCATAAAATAACCCGCCTGGGGTACACAAAAGCAACATGAGGGGAAACCTGAATAAACATCCTCATAATTAAAAAAACGCTGGAGCAAGGACTTTTTTTTTTTTTCTTTTCCCTTTTTCTAATTTGGAAGCTTCTTTGATAAGACAAAAAAGTTCATAACTGAAAGATCTGGAGCAGCTAAAACGCAGCCATGTGTTGGAGATGCAGTGATAATCTACATGTTTGATTGCAGCATTTATGGCCTAAATGCAGAAACAACGGTGACAATACAAAGCCCTGATTTCTCTTGTGGAAATCTGTGTTCCTGTAGGCTGGAGGGACTGGAGGGATGTTAAAAACATCCAAAATCTGGGCACGGCTGCCAGCAGCAGAAAGCAGGATTGGCTGTCTCAAACAGATGAATTATTTAAGGAGAGAGGGAAAGGATCCAGGAATGCAGGATGGGATGGGGTGTGGAGGCACAGCACATTTAGAGAGGGGTCACGGGTTTGCCTTTGGCTCTGGGGTGTCCCCATTCCAGTGGGGCTGGAGTCACCAGGCTGCTACAGCTGAGCTCTGGAACCAGGCTGAGGGAAACTGGGATGGGATCCATGGGATGGAATGGGATCTGTGGGATGGGATGGGATCTGTGGGATGGGATCCATGATATGGGATCCATGGGATGGGATGGGATCCATGGGATAGGATGGAATCCATGGGATGGGATGGGATCCGTGGGATGGAATGGGATGGAATCTGTGGATAGGATGCAATGGGATTGGATGGGATCAATGGGATCAATGGGATCCATGGGATCAATGGGATAGGATGGGATCTATGTGATCTATGGGATTAGATGGGATGGGATCCATGGGAGGGGATGGGATGGGATCTGTGGATAGGATGCGATGGGATTGGATGGGTTCAGTGGGATGCAATGGGATGGGATCAATGGGATCCATGGGATCAATGGGATAGGATGGGATCTATGTGACCTATGGGATTGGATGGGATGGGATCCATGGGATGGGATGGGATCCGTGGGATGGGATCCGTGGGATGGGATAGGATCCGTGGGATGGGATCCATGGGATGGGATGGGATGGGATCTGTGGGATGGGATGGGATCCATGGGATGGGATCCATGGGATGGGATCCATGGGATGGGATCAGTGGGATGCAATGGGATGGGATCAATGGGATCAATGGGATCAATGGGATCCATGGGATCCACGGGATCCATGGGATCAATGGGATAGGATGGGATCTATGTGACCTATGGGATTGGATGGGATGGGATCCATGGGATGGGATGGGATCAATGGGGTCAATGGGATCCATGGGATAGGATGGGATCTGTAGGACCTATGGGATCGATGGGATGGGATGGGATTGATGGGATTGATGGGATGGGATGGGATGGGATGATGGGATGGGATGGGATGGGATGGGATGGATGACATGGCATGGCATGACATGGCATGGCATGGCATGCTACCCAGGCTTCCAAGCTCTGAAAAACTTGTCCAGGTTTTGGGTGCTGTCTCATATATTCCTCACAGAGTTAAGGCTCCCTCTTCTCAAACACACAGGCTGTGCTCTCTCCAGGTGCATTGGAGTCCTGAGGGGGAAAAATCCCTGTTTACTGTGTCCTCTGAAAAATAATTAGGCACAGAAAAGGAAATAAAACTGCTGTCTTGTGGCAAGGTGTCTGCATTCTTTGGGTGGGTGAAAACAGAGCTGAATGAGGCCTGCAGGCTACCAGGGTGTTGACAACACAAAGCCATAAAAGGTTGGGAATCTTCTCTCTTAATTCACTTTATCCTTGCTGGATGCCTTGGTGTTTACATGGTGATGGGAGCAGGCACAGAGACCTAATCCTGCTGATGAGAAATCCTAAATTAAACCTGAGATTAAAGGCACGACTGACACAGACACACTGAGCCAGGTTTAGCTAAAAGACACGAAAATGGGGGACAAGGGCTTTGCAGGGACAGCCTGTCCTGGCTGTGGTTCTTTGTCTCTTCCACCTGTACACAGGCTGACCTTGAAGGACTGGAATGAGGAGAATCATTTGCTTGAAAATCAGTTTTCTACGGAGAGTTGAGTCTGGAGTGGTTGTTTTATTGCCTCTCAGGAGGCAAGTCCTTTTAGAAAGTGTTTTTCTATTGTCTTTCCCCCTCCCAGGTACCACTGTTACTGTGGGAAGTGACTGACACCTCTTTTCTGTCAAACCTTTCTTCCTCCTTGAGCTGTTGAAGTGCTTTTGTCAACAAGCGTGAATAGATCAGCCACTGCTTTCTCTTAAAAAGCAAAACAAAAGTTCAGGTTCACAAGAAAGGAGAAGAAAAAAAAAATCCGCACTTTTAAAAAAATAAAATCTCACTTTTGTATTACTATTTTAATTACCTTAACTCTTCTTTCATGTACTAATCTTCAGACTATTTTTTTTAAAATTTGTCAGCTCCACTTCATTTCGTAAGGTTTTTAAATCCTCAATTGTTTGTTTCAAGTTGTTTTCTTTTGGGTTGTTTTTCTGAAAAAGACATTCTTCTTATAAGTTCCCTGCTCTGGCTACAGCACTTGCATGAGAAAGAAAAGCATGATCTCACTTTTCATGCTTGTAACAAACAATTCTATCAGCTGATAAAAAATAAACTATAAAAAAAAAAAAAGGGCTCCACCTTTTGTGCCACATTTCAGCAAGTTCTGATGTCCAGAGAGGACCTAATAAGGGTTTATATTGAGGGTTGAAGTTGTAGGAAGTGATAAAAATGAATTACCTGTCTACAAGGATTTACCTCTGCTCTCTCCTCTGACAGGAATTTGCTTAAAATTCCCCTCTTGCAGCTGTACCTGTGAGGATCCCACTCCCTGACCTCTCTGTTATTTTTATTCACCTTTTTCCCTCTCGATGCCCTCAGCCTTTTCACCATCTCCTCTCTGGTGCATCTCAGAGGCTGTGGGACCTCTGTTCTCCTCTTCCCCCACCACTCCTGGCCCTTTGCAAGCAGATGTGGTGGATGAGCTCCCAAAAAAGCTCTGTGGGCAGATCTGCCTGGGGGCTGAGCTCCCATTTCATGGAGGAAAGCTGCAAGGTGTCCTTGTCAGCTCCAGTGCCTGAGGATTTCAGCTTTTCTATTTTTCATAGATTTGTAACCCTGCAGTTCTTTAGTGCAGAACTCTGAACTCCACACACAGTGTGAGCTGCTGCTCCCCCAGTTTGCTCAGACACAACAATTCCTCCCCAGGCCTGGGAATCAAGGACACCTCACTGCCTCAGGCCCCAAGGGATGGAAACAAAAGTGAGTTGGGGCAGCAAACTTGGGGTGAATGAGTTCATCACCTGAAGCTGTAATTGGGAGATGAACCCCCAACATGCAAATGGACCAAACTGATCAAAGTCCTTACTCAGGTAAAACTGCCCAAACCTGCATTAATAACACCAGGAGGATGAGATAAAAGCATCAAAATAAAATCCTTTCAGTAAGGAAGTGCAAACCACCTCCAGTCTAGCCCAGAAAGGTGTGCTGGCTCCAGAGCTGAGAGATTTGCCTCAGGGATGTTCTGACCCAAAGAGTTCTGGTGGCAGGGGAGACAGCAGGACATGGGAGTGAGGAGTGGATGAATGGTAGGAGAATGAACCCTCCTTCCCTGACCATCTCTGCTTTCATCCCAGGCAAATCAGACAGCAGGAAGATACATGTAATCCAAACTTTCTTTCCAATAAACACTTTCAGAAGTGTGTCTGAGAAGGTGATTTAGGAGGACAATGGCACAGAAGTGTATAATGAATCTGGACCTGTGCTGCTGCATTTGTATGGACTTTGCAGCAATAAAGTAGGTTAAAAGACAAATTAATTGTGTGCTTCCTCTCCAAGAGAAAGAGACCAATGGTAGTTTCTATGGCAACTACTTGCAATTCATCCTATTAACTTTCTTATTGCAGGAACAATCAATAATGATACAGATCGCTTTAGGATAAAATATACATGAAGACTTAAAAAAAAATATATTGTTTGCTCTACTTTCAAATCAAATCTGATATGCTCTTGAAAAAGCAAAGACAATGTTAGAGAGAAGCACAACGTGGATTTGCCAGGAGGGAAAAAACCAGGTGAGTCAATTTGTACCAAAATCCATCTCAGCAACTCGAGCAAACTGCTCAGATTAATTATTTTCTGAAATGTTTTGACATGTGTGTTCACTCTGATGGTGAAGGTTATACCTTATTTAAAGGTGTAATTCTGTGTGCTGATATCTCTGCTCAAACCAGTCAAGTGCATTCAGAGTCCCTCAAAGGGCTGGTAACTACTCCAAAAGGCTTTTGGAAGTGCAGAGCTCCCAGGGAGCAGCGTGACTGATGCTTCACCCTCTCAAAGAGCTACCACAGAGCTCCTTTGCTCTTCATTTTTCAGATGTGGAACAGCAAGAGGGATCCTGGCAGATCCCTCCTGCCTCCTGTGGCCCAGGCAGCAACGACAGCCAGGCTCAGCCTCCCTGCTGATGGCTTTGGTCTGCAGGATGCTGCAGAATTCTCATTTTTCCCCTCATTTGATTTTTGTAGTTGCCAGGAGATCTCAATACCCTGAGGTCTGCAGCCCCTCCGTGGCATATCCTGAGACTCCACTGGCTTTAGGGGCACTTAGCCACCACCAGAAAGCTCCTGAATCTGATTTATTTGCCTGATTCTGATTTATTTGCCTGATTCTGACTTATTTGCCTGAATCTGATTTCTGGCTGGGCTGAAAGAGGTTGGATACTTCAAGAAGGATTTTAAGTTGGATGATTTGCCAGTGGAAGTTAGCATGTAGGGACATCTGGGTGGGCAGCAGACATAAAGTGAAGAACAGAGATCACTGGATTGGGTCTTTAAAAATGTTTCTTTTTTAAATGAGCTGAGAGTTTTCAATTAGGTTTTTTTATAATAACTTGCCCTTTTTCCCTGTCTCACCTGGGGATGTCTGGTCCTTCCCTGCAGATTCCAAGTGCAGCAGTCACGGCTCCAAGGCACCTGGATGTGTCAGAGTGAAGCAGGTGTTTGATCTGAAAGCTCTGTGCCCTTCTCAAGGACATCCCAGGACACTGAATTATTCTCCTTCCATTGGTTCAAGTGTTCCTTTCCCAAGTCTGGGGGAGTCTCTCCCTTTCCTTCAGCAATATTTGACTCAGACTAGCTCCCTGCAAGCTGCATGAACAGAGGAGTTTTCTATTCCCAATCTTTTTCCATCCAAGTCCCTGTCCCAAGTCCCTTGTCACTCAGTGTGGCCCTGTTGCATCAGCAGCTGATGATTCAAGCTCTGGTTTTGTGCATATGACTGTAAATACACAATCAATTATTGGGTCCTTTATATTTATCAGTCTCACCATAAACGGGATTTGGGGACTGCTTGGAGCACGAAACCCATAACTGGGCCATCCCAAGGCTTGTTGTGTTGCTAGAGGAGCCTGTGCAGCGTGTCTGGGGGTGGCTCTGTGGGGATCTGGGCAGCACTCAGAGCTGGAGCTGGCAGAGTTGGAGAAGGAAACAAGACCTGGCAAGAAAAGCCAAGGCAACAGGATGCCATGAACTGAGGTTCTTGCTGCCTCAGCTGCCACAGCCCGTGCTCCTGGGTGAGGCTTGTGGCTGAGTGACATGAAAGGAAAGAGAGGAGCCCGAGCAGTCACTTGGAAAATAACTGAGCACGCTTTGATGTTTGTTGCAAATGGCATTTCTGCTGCGGAGAGGAACTTCCTCCTGAGCTCCATCCACCTGAGGGGCAGCCCAGGAGTCAGTAAACCTCCTCTAACTGAGATCACAAACACAGAAAGTCTCTCTGAAAACCCCTGTGTAGACATTTCATCTGGCAGGAGCTGCTGTCTGCACTTGCCGTGGTGTGAATTAGGGCAGCCCCGTGCAGGGTGTGTGAGCATCTGGGTGAGAAAGGTGGGAGCCAGAGCTGGGAGCCCATCTGTGTGCATTTCTCATGATAAAACACCCAGCTGTGCTGAAGGATGGAGGGGTGAAGCCAGGCTTAAACCCCAAAACGATAACAGGAAAAGGAAAATAAAAAGCCCTCTTGCCTCCGATTTGAGATTTGCATTTCGAAATTCATTCCCTCTTGAATCATTGTGCTCTCTCTCTGTAAATTTGATGACCTCTGAGCAGAAGAAATGAAGTTCAATGATTTTCTGATTTGTTTGAATATGAGCTTCCCAGGGATCTGAATGCCATGTAAGGCTGCAATTTTTGGCATGCTGACTTACACCTTCTCAAAACAGGTGGCTCTTCAAATGATCATGATTTAAATTATTTCTGAAAAGCCTTATGAATCCAAACAAATTCCATGGCAGGTAAAAAGTCTTGTGATGAAGGTCATGCCTTGGCTCTAATTTATTCAATAGGGATATTTATTTTGCTTTTTGACCAATAGTAGTGGTACCAATCCCACTATTACCTTTAATTCATGTCACCATTTTTTTCCAGTTAAAAATGTGAAGAATTGATTAAAAAAATGTCCAAATTGAAGATCCATTTGGTTCAAGCTGTGTGATGTCAGTGAAAATACAGCTCACATGCAGTAGATGTCGAGTTACACCCACACTTTGTGATATTCTCTCAGCTTTATGCACCTTCTACTTTCTGTTTTATCTGAGCTCAGGTTTGGTGCCCTTCCTGCTGCTCCCACAGAAAATTCTGCAGCCACTCCAGCACCTTGGATGCTCCCAATCTCCTCTGTATTTCCTTGAAGTTCCTTCTGTGTTTAAATAATGTCAGCTTCAATTGTGCTTGAGATGAAGGTAGAGGAAAACTGAGGGATTGACTCTCTGGTCTCATGGTTAATGCACTCCGATTTGGGATGAGGAGAGGTGTCAAGTTCAATTCTCTGCTTCAAATAAGGAGGATGGATTTGAACTCAAATCTCCTCTATTCCCATGATTAACCCTGGGCAGCTGAATGATGGCTTCATTTCTCCCTTTTCCCTTCTGGTTCTGCTCTGGTCAGGAGAACACTCAGATCTCGTCTCCTACCAGGAAAGGCTGAGGATGTTTGGCCTGGAGAAGAGAAGGCTCCAGGGAGAACTTATTGCAGCCTTTGAGTACCTGCAGGGGATAGAGAGGGACTTCTGACAAGGGATGGAGGGTATGAGGTGGGGGAAGTTGCTTTAAACTGAAGAGGGCAGGGTTGGAGGGGATATCAGGAAGAAATTCCTCCCTGTGAGGGTGGGTAGGAAGCAGGCAGCAGCTGTGGCTGCCCCTGGATCCCTGGCAGTGTCCAAGGCCAGGTTGGACACTGGGGCTTGGAGCAGCCTGGGACAGTGGGAGGTGTCCCTGCCCATGGCAGGGGTGGCACTGGATTGGCTTTAAGGTTCCTCCCCACCTGAACTTTTCTGTGATTCTGTGATCCCACATTTTTTATGAACGGAGTAAGGTCCCCTCCAGCCAGGGGCCAAAGACAGCACCTCCCAAAAAGCAAGAGTGGAGCTGTGATGTGCTCCCCAGTACCACCCCATGCAGGGGCAGAGGGTGCTGGTGTCAGCAGGCTGGAGCTCACCCAGCTCTGTGTGACCACTGCACCCACTCAGGGCACGCTGTGTCCCAGAATCCCCCCCAGGAGCTGCTCCCAGAGCAGGGGAAGCAGAGCAGAGCCAGCACCCATCCCGTGGATCTCAACCAACAGCTTTCAGCTGAGCTCCTGCTATGGGGATTATTTCAATCCCTGTCTCACCTCAAACCTGTCTCCATGGGAGGGTTGGATGTGGAGCCTGTCAGAAATTTCAAAGGAACCTGACATCAAGGGTCTGTTAATGTTTCCTCTTCCCCCACGGTGCAGGAGCAGGACTCCACTGACATCACTCCAGAGCCTCCAGCCTGCTGCCAATACAATAAATCTCTTTTTTTTTTTTTCAGATAACAGCTCCGTGGGAAGGTCACAGCGTCTCTGAGAGCAGCCAGCATCCATGGAGGATGAGGAATGATGAGAGGACACCACGAATTCTGCAGGTGGTGGAGCTTCAATGCTCAAGCACCACCCAAAACCTGCTCCAGAAACACGTGACCTGAATGTGCTATGAGTGATTTGCAAAGGGAGCTTGACTGCTTCCCAGATAAAATACTGTGACTAGAGAAAGGGGTTAAAAATGTGCTGGGGTAAATAAATGGTGTTTGATAAGATAATGATCTGAGACCAGCTGTTGCTGAAAAAAAATGTTTATTTTTATAAATCATCAGAGGCCTTATAAAATATAGACTTGCCAGAACAATACCAAACAAAAATGCTTCTGTAATAATTAAATATGCAAAATTCACAGCTCCCTAGAAATTCAAATTTATCAGGGATAGGTCCAAATCTATTTCACCTTCATGAAAACCACACAGAAGTCCTGAAAATCCTACGTCCTTGCTAAGATTTATATTTAATCACTTAAATCATGATTTGTGTTGAGATGATGAAGATATAATTGTAAGATTACCCTGGTTGTAACATAGCAGTGGTAGAAAATTCCAGATAAATTCTCATATTCTTTCTTTTTTTTTTTTTTTTACTGGGGGAAAAAGTGGAATTACGAGAAATTCTGGACATGCCAAGCTGCACTCACAGGTGCTGGGGCAAACCTTAAAATTCTTTCCATGATTAATTCCTGGCAGCTAACACTCACCAATATTGCTGGAATTCAGCTCAAATTTGGAAGGACATGGAAGGAACAACGCTGGTGAGGAAGCTGGGAGGGGACAGATGTTGGGGAATATTTTCCATGTGGAATGTGTGTGTTCACACAGCTGAGAGGAGCTGAGTTGTGTTTTCCCAGAGCTATATCCAGAGGGTATCAGCTCTCCTGGTGTGAGATCCTGTAAGAAAATGAGGCATAAACAGGCCTTGCAAAGTTAAGCAATATCAATTTATCCCCCCGGAGGCAGAATAAGATAAAAATAACTCGGGGTTTGTGAGAATAGAGAGAAGCTAATAAATTGTTCTTAAACCAAAACCAAGCCAAACAATCTCTTCAGAAGGTGACAACAGCTGAGGACACCGGGGTTGGTGGGGAGACCACAAACACTTGAACCTTCCCATAACAGCCTCCTGAGCCTTCCCACCAAAATCCCAATTATTGCCAGGCAAGCAGCAGCACTTCCCTTTGGCATCTCCCAAGTGCTCTGAGGGAATCTGGAGCTGCTTTGACCCCACTCTTTTCAAGCTGAGCTGAACAGTAAATCCTTGCAGGCCCTGTCTGGAGGCTGGAGGGGGTGGGAGAGCAGGGGCGGCAATGTTCACACGTTACAGCCATCGCTTATATTCACATTAACTCCCTTCTCTTCCCAGGAAATCTCTCCTGAGGCCCTGCACAGAGCCCTGAGCACTCAGCCTGCCAACACTGCAGTGTCACAGTGACACAGCTCTGCAGTGTCACTCCCCTAAGGGATGCTTTTTCCAAGGCGTGGCTTTTGACAGTGCCAATCCTCATTTTGCCTCAAAGTTCCAGCAGCTTTTCCTGCTTTACAGAATGCAGAATCACAGAATCACCGGGTTGGAAGAGACCTCCAAGATCACTGAGTCCAACCCAGCCCTAACACCTCAACCAGACCATGGCACCCAGTGCCACATCCAGGCTTTTTTAAACACATCCAGGGATGCTGACTCTGCCACATCCCTGGGCAAACCATACTTCTCCAGTACTTTATCCATTATAAATTATATTATATCCAGTACTCTTTCCATTAAAAACTTTTCCCTAATATCCAACCTGTATTTCCCTTGGTGCAGCTTGAGGCTGTGTCCTCTTGTTCTGTCATTTGCTGCCTGGAGAAAGAGACCAACCCCACCTGCCCACAGCCACCTTTCAGGGAGTTGCAGAGAGTGATAAGGTCACCCCTGAGTCTCCTTTTCTCCAGGCTGAACACCCCCGGCTCCCTCAGCCGTTCCTCACAGGGTTTGTGTTCCAAGCCCCTCACCAGCCTCGCTGCCTCCTCTGGACGTGTTTGAGCATCTCAGTGTCCTTCCTGACCTGAGGGGCCAGAGCTGGACACAGCACTCAATGTCCTTCCTGAACTGAGGGGCCAGAGCTGGACACTGCACTCAATGTCCTTCCTGAGCTGAGGGGCCAGAGCTGGACACTGCACTCAATGTCCATCCTGAACTGAGGGGCCAGAGCTGGACACAGCACTCAATGTCCATCCTGAACTGAGGGGCCAGAGCTGGACACAGCACTCAATGTCCTTCCTGAGCTGAGGGGCCAGAGCTGGACACAACACTCAATGTCCTTCCTGAGCTGAGGGGCCAGAGCTGGACACTGCACTCAATGTCCATCCTGAACTGAGGGGCCAGAGCTGGACACTGCACTCAATGTCCATCCTGAACTGAGACACCCAGAGCTGGACACAGCACTCAATGTCCATCCTGAACTGAGGGGCCAGAGCTGGACACAGCACTCAATGTCCATCCTGAACTGAGGGGCCAGAGCTGGACACTGCACTCAATGTCCATCCTGAACTGAGGGGCCAGAGCTGGACACAGCACTCAGGGTGTGGCCTCACCAGTGCCCAGCACAGGTGGGTGACCTCCCTGCTCTGGACATGCTCTGGCCCCTCCATGTCCTTCCTGCTGCTCTGGCTCCTCACCCTGTGGAAAACTCTGGCTGCTGTCGAGTCAAATCCTGTCCCTGGGTTTGGTGGCAGGATCTTTGTGTGGTGCAGGGCTGAGCTGGGCAGGTGGTGAGTGGCCCTAGGAAGGACCTGAAGGTGGCACAGATTCACAAAATGGCATTTTAATCACGCCTTGAGCAATTTGCTAATTACACTCAACAGCACTTAGAGGGAAAACGGGAGTTGTCAGGGTTTTGTAGAGACAAGAAGAAAATTGGTTTGGGGACACCACTGATTATTACAAATACCGAGGCTGTCATATCACCCAGAAAAGGCACAGTGGAAAATCCTAGCAAAAGTCATATTTGCAATTTTCTTTCCAACTTTTTTTTGGAGTAAATTTGATCACAAGTTTATACTTTTTTTTTTCCATGCTGTAGGTTTTTTTCTACATTTAAGTATGTATAATGGATCTGCTAAAAACCATCAGAGACCATTAAGCCAGAGAAGCATGAAATCAAGTAGAAATTATTATTTTAATTCTATGCACTTGTGCATAACAGTATGAACATGGTGCCAAATAAACATTCATCAGAACTCCAGCTAGCACTCAAGGCAGTAACCTGATTTTCAGTTTGGAAGCAGGGAATACACCCCTGCACACATTTCAAGAGAGGTTTAGGTGCAAAGCCCAGCTCGTGTATATTCTGACAGCAAAGGAAAATGTCAATTACTCAAATGTCATTTTATTATTAAAAAAAAAAACCTCTTCAAATGGCAGCAGTGGGCCTTGACAGAGAAGGATCCATCTGTGAACTTTGGCAGTCATGTGTGGGTACAGAAACACCAGCTGAGTGTTCATTAACTTTAATTCATTAACTCCATGCTGTTTCATTGTGAGCAAGGCTTAGGGTCTGAATCTCCCAGGTAATTCCTAATGGGATTTTTCTGTTTGCCCGGGTGTAGTTTGTGGCAGAGATCCCTGGTGAGTTCCAGGCACAGGAAAACAAATGGGATTTGTTCTGCCTAGCACTGATCCTGCAGGTGTGGCAAAGGTGCACTACAAGGTCGCTTGAAAGTTAATTTAACTGGTGATGGACAAGTGGCCAAAGAGGAGGATTCTGTCAACCTAAATAGATCACAACTTGATATTTTGTTTTGGAGACAAAAATCTTATGAGACCTGGATGTCATCCTCCTATAAAATGTGTTTCTCCTCTGCACCAGGATCAACTCTAGACTTCAACTGGCTGTAGCTGCACGTTAAAGGAGAGTTTGGTCAAAAATTCTGGATAATTTTTTCAATCAGCAGTTGTGGCTTACCATTCTCTGATTCTTCTGCTAATTCAGATGTCATGCTCAGGGCTTAGGCCTTGTGCCATCTGCCTTCCAGCAGTGCTGCTGTGCAGGCTCCACACTGAAAATACGTTCAGGAAACCTTTTCATGTGTTCAAGGCTGAGCCACATGAAAATAACCTCGTTTGCCAGAGCCTGGAGAAGACACTGAGGCTGCAGGTCAGCTCTGCTTTCTTATTTCTGTGTGCTGATCTTGAGGAAGGGGCTGGCTTGACACTTCCACACTTCTGAGTGAAAATAATAATAAAAAAAGAAGTTGCTCACAACTTGGATTCACTCGAAGGGCTCATAAATATGGATGTTTGTAGCTGTGATCATATGATGGGGAAGGAGCAAAAAATACTTGACTCCATAATCATGAAAAGACTTGAGGTCTTGCATTCAAGTGTCGTAGTGAGAAAGGAGCTGAGGCCTGTTAAACTCTCTCCTCATTCCTTCACCATAAATCTTAACTTGCCAATACCAACTTCTCTTAGCTTGCCAATACCAAAAATCTTCCTGCCAGTACTGCTGACCTGGTGCTGAGGTAAGAAGTGAGGTGGTGCTTCCTTTCTCCTTCACAGGGACCCCAGAAGAGCAGTTCACTCACAGCATGAACACCCAAGTGATTTTCAAGCTACAGCAGTTTTTTGTTGTTTTTTTTTTCACCAACAGCTGTCTCAATTATCTTAAAAATGTTCAGATGTGATCTGGAAAATGAGTCCTTGCCTCCAAACAGAAGTTTGCTGTACACTGAGCTAAGAATAGGTGAACTTGTCTGGATGCTTCCTTAGGCCTGTCACATCGTGTTTGCCAGACACATCCATGAGAAGCAACCCTCACAGTGCAAATGGAATATATTAACCACAAGCAGGCTTTTTTAACTGCTGCTGCCTGGCCCACCCTGCCACTCTTGCTCTCCTTTTTGGAGCAGCTTCCAGGGAAACACGAATTTCCTCGTGAAAATTCCTGGAGCTGATTTAGCACAGGCTGAAGGCTGATGGGGCAGGATGTGCCAGGCTGTGACTGCTCTCTGCTCTTTGTCCAGGCACGAGAGGAGCTCCCTTGGAGGGTTTCAGGGAGATGACTCCCAGCCCTGTTGGATTCAGGGCTGCTACTGCCACATTTATACTCAATTAATTCATTTTACAGACAGATTTTATTTTTTATTTTTTTTTTACAGGGAGGGAACTATGGTACTTCTAGAAAGATAAGCAGAATAATGCTCTGTTACAAGCTAATTTAATAATTTCTTATCTGTTACAGTGTTTGAAAGCTATGCCAGCTCAGGGAGAAGAAAAGGGACCCATCCCTTCTGGAAAGGGAGTGACACCCAGGGGAAAAGGGGCATTCCCAAGGATCATTATGGACCCTGCTGAGAGTCTAATCTGGGTTCCTTGAATCCCAAACTGGCACACAGAAATCTATCTTCACTTGTCTCACTGCGTTTTAAAAGGGCTCAGAGGGTGATTCCTGGGGCTGTCAGCAGCCCACTCACAGACACTGACAAACTCCACAGACAAAAGGTGGGAAAAGGGCAGAGCACCAAAGCTCAGCTTTAGGGAGCAGGAAAACACCCAGCAGGAGCAACTGAAAAGGAGAAAGTCCTCACAAGGACACCTTCCCCTGATGCTTTAAGTTTTCTCTTTCCTGTATTTCAGGTTCTGTGCTGCCCAGGGGTGCAGCTCTGAGCTCACATTCAGGGTCACTCAGCTCTGCACAGAGCAGGGACACAAAACAAATCCTGTTCCTGCTGCACACCAAGGACAACTTTCAGCCCAAAACACAAACAAGGGTGGCTGGAGGGAGGAACAAGAAGGATGGGACCTCACAACCTGCAGCTGGAACTGGACAATTAAACCCCAATGTGCAAATGGACCAAAACTGATCAAAGTGTGAGACCTGGTGACCGTTTGTCCATTTTGGGACCATTTTGGGACCATTTTGGGTCCACCTTGGGTGTAACCCAGGCTCTTGTCCTGCCCAAGGTGTATCCTAAAGGCCTTTCAATAAATCTCTGCTTTATTCTCAGCTCTGTCCAGTCTCTGTTCCAGCTCAGCCTTCCCAAGGCATCACCTCCAGCCCAGGCTGCCCAGATTTGCATTTAATCCATCAGGTAAAGAGCTTTGGGCTGGTCTCAGGCCAGCAACACAGCCAATCATTCTGTCCTTTGATTCTTCCAGGAAATATCAGCATAGTTTGGGAAAAGAACTGAACTAATGAGTGTTTGCCTGCCTGGAATGGGTTACCTCCCCAGCATGGTTTGCTGTCCCTTACAGAAGATGGCAGAGACAAGAGGAAAAGCAAAGGAATCCAGAATTTTGAAGTCTCTAATGAATCTGGAGCTTTCCACACAGTTTCCAACAATAGGAGCAGCCTCCAATTCCTCCTGGGTTGCCATGGGTTAGGAATGTTTTAGTGCTGGTTCCCTAATCCTGGTGCTCATTAACACTCAGCTGGCTGGGGACAAACAAGGGAGGAGATGTTTGGGGGGGTGATTGCGGGAGTTCAGATCTTCTGAGCTGCCTGTAAACTTCATTTTAGCCCTAATGTAACAGAGACATCAAAGTGAAGTATTGATTAAACTGCTCCACCAGGCAGGCTGGAAAACTCAGTTCCAAGGCAGAGCTCTGACTGTTTTTCACAGCAAACAAGCAGCCCCTGACAGCACCTGCCTCCGACACGGGGCTGCTGACATTCCCAACCTTTGCTGCAGGGATCTGGGGGGCTGCAGCAGCAAGGAGAGCTGCTGGCAGGCAGGGACCAGGCTGCTGATGCTGCTCAGTGCTACCACCTTAATTACACCCAGAGTCTGAGGGGTTTTACATATTAAGGGGGTTTTTTGGTGCTTGTTTTGGTTTTGGTTGTGTGAGGGTTTTTTTGTTTGTTTGTTTTTTGGTTTTTGTGGGTTTTTTGTTTGTTTTTTTTTTTTTTTTTGTTTTGTTTTGTTTTGTTTTGTTTTTTGGTTTGGTTTGGTTTTTTTGTTGGTTTTTTGGTTTTGTTTTGGGTTTTTTTGTTTTTGTTTTTGTTTTTGGTGGGGTTGTTTTGGTTTTGGTTTTGGTTTTGGTTTTTTTTTCCTTTCTGCTGCTTTGTTTCTCTCCTGCACACCACTGGCACCAGCTCTGCTCCACTTCCAAATGCCTTTCCCCTGGATAATTCAGATTGCAATCTCTTTTGCAGGCCACTTTCGTTGTGACCTCTGAATTCCCTGAATTTCTGACACGATTTTTGTTGGCGTGTTGGAAAGAGTAAAGCAATAGAGAAAACAACAGAGAATGACGCCAAAACTACATTTATTTATTAGTCTTCTTCAGCCCCTTGTGCTCTTTTCAGAGCAAACCAAAATTATTCCCACTTGATGCCTTTTCCCCATTCCAGTTTTTCTATTTGATTTTCCTTGCAGTGACCTTGGAATTACTCAGCAGGCAGTGCTTAGAACAGTAGCCAGAGCAACAAAAACCCCTTCTGCCTAGCAGCCCATTGGAAGAGAGCTAAAATTGCTGCAAAAATCACATTGTGGATTTCAAGTAAGTTACTTGGGCTTAACAATTCTCATAATTGTCCATGTTATGTAAAAATGCAGGAGGGAGCTGAGAGTTTTCCTTTAAAAAAATGGAATCTCCAGTTAATCAGAGTCTTAGGGTTGTTTGGGTTGGAAGGGATTTACAGCTCATCCAGTTCCACCCCCTGCCATGGCAGGGACACCTCCCACTGTCCCAGGCTGCTCCAAACCCCAGTGTCCAACCTGGCCTTGGGCACTGCCAGGGATCCAGGGGCAGCCACAGCTGCTCTGGGCACCCTCCCAGGGAAGGAATTCCTCCCTAATACCCAACCTAAACCCACCTTCCTTCCTCTTAAGGCCATTCCCTGTGTCCTGCCCCTCCATCCCTTGTCCCCAGCCCCTCTCCAGCTCTCCTGGAGCCCCTTCAGGCTCTGAGCTCTCCCTGGAACCTTCTCCTCTCCTGGTGAGCACCCTCAGCTCTCCCAGCCTGATTTCTTTCTCTCTCCTGAACCAAAGCTGCTCCAGCCCCTCAGATGCAGGAGGAGCAGCTGGTGGGGAGTTGGCACTGAGGGGACAAATCCCAGCGTGGTCCTTTGCAAACCCTGGCTGCAGAGCTCAGCTCTGCAGGATCTGTCTTCACCAGGGCTTTTTAAATGATGTAGTCTAAAGCCATCTGAGTAGATAAGAGGGGTGATTGATTGCTAATAATACTTTAGGTTAAATTGCACTTTTTTTTTTTTTTTTTTAATCTGCCCTGTGTCCTTCTACGCTCCTGTTAATAAATTTTAAATCCATCTTTAGATTTCGTGGAGAATTTTAAATTGGTTCAGAAGTACAATCTATTGGACAAAATTCAATCTATGGTGATTTTTCAGGTATAACATAATGCAGTGAAAATGGTTTAACATTCTAACAGGGCTGTGCTGCAAGAAAACTTGTTTAGAACATAGAAAAGCAGCACAATCTCTGTGGATATTGGCCACATTAATACCTAATTTAATTAGTTCATTAGCAATATAAGCATATTTCTGCCTTTACTTTTTCCCTGCTAGTATTACAAATGCTGCATCCTTATCTTACCTAGTTTTTTTTTAATTTAATATGGATTTATGCCTAAGCATTCCTTCCATGATAACTGATAACTAATTTCAAATTCTGCCCGAAAGAGGCACATAAACAGACATTAAAACTCACAGCTAACATCGTGAGGTGGCAGTGAAAATTTAATGGTGGAGACATAAATTCAGCCTAATTTTATTGCAATTCTTCAGGAATCCTTTTTTTCTAAACATTGCATCAATTTCCAAATCCATTTGTTATCCATTATATCAGAGGATAATGAAACCATTTAATACACTATAGCCTGTCATATATACTCCTCTTGGTGTTTCATTTTAATTTAGCTTACTTAGGAGACACTTAACTGATTGTCATTCTTAAATTTAATAGGCAAAATCTATCTTTATCTTGTTCTTTTCTGTAGATTAATATTAATCTTATTCCGTGATAAGTTTCTACCATTAAGACAAAAAAGGATTTCTTGAAAAAAAAAAATAAAAAAATCTTGGCTGGCAGAATTATCTAGACCACGTGCCAGGGATGAAAATACAATAAATTCTCCAGCTTCGTGGAAGGGTGCAGCTTGGGAGAAGACAAAATGAGATGGTCAAAATTAGCCCAGAAAATGGGGATAACCAGATCACCCTAAGATTGATTTAAGATAATATTTGATAGAAACTAAGATACACCAAGGCAACAAATGGGAGAAGTTGTGGATGTCCCATCCCTGGGAGTATTCTCTGAGTCCAAGAAAAGAGAAGAGGGTCAGAAAATCATGGAATTGTTACCCAGCTTGGTGTTTGGGAGTCTTTGCAGGGGCTGACCCCCAGTGCATCCCCAATATCTTGGAGAGCTTTGGCCAAGGGAAAGGGAAAATGTCACCACCGTGGCCTTGCCCCTGCCCTCCCTCACCTCTTCACCTTGGAAGAACCACCCAGAACTGCACTTTGATGATCCCAGCTGCTCCAAGGTGTTTGTTAAAGCTCCAGGAAAGCCCAGGGAAGGTTTATGTGGAATGATTTTCTCCAGACCCTGATTGTCAAGGCTCGAGCAGCTCTGGCTGAGGGCTGAGCTGGAACTCCTGATGCCACTCCAGGGAGGTTTGGGAATCCCAGAGAGGGATCCAGGGGTGAGTGGCTTGTCCCCAGGCCTTGTCACAGTCACAGGGTTCTTCACCTTGACATGGCCCATGAGGACACCTGGGCATGAAGAAGAAACATGGGGGTTGCTCTCAACTCTGCCTCGCATATCCTTTTCTTTCTTCTCTTATTTGTTTTCTCTTCCTCTTTTTTCTCCTTTTCTCTTTTCTCTTTTCTCTTTTCCCTTTTCTCTTTCCCTTTTTCTCCTTTCTCTTCCTTTCTTTAGCAAAATCCTGGTTTAATCATCCGAAACCACGTCTCTGCAACGCTGCTGTGACCAAGGAGAGCTCAAAGCCAAGCCCAACCAGCCCAGTGCTCCCCAAATTTGCCAAATCTCCCAGTGCCTGAAAAGAGTGAGCTGCGCTTCAGCTCCTCCAGCTGCCTTTGTGAGTTTTTAAATGAGTTTGGGAGCAGTGGGGCAGTGCCAGGAGGCTGGGAAAAGCAAATGTTGTTCCAGTATTTGAAAGGGTGAGATGTGATGACCCTGGTAATTGCAGGTTTGTCAGATTGGTACTGGGCCTGGATTGGCTGCTGGAGAATCTGATTAATAAAGGATTAACAGCAGAAGCCTAATTAATGCCAATCAATGTGGGCTTAGGGAAAGAAGATCCTGTCAAAATTGTTTTTTTCTGAATGAGATTACAAATTTTGTTGATAACCATGGTAATGTCCTGTAACAGCTCTCTCTATAAAACATCTGACTAGGTACTGCATGACTGATTAAGAAACAGAGAGATACAAAGCAAACAGATCACATAAAACGGGGCCAAAACTGGCTGACAGGGCTCAGAATAACTCTAAGTGACCTTTACCAGCCATGTAATTCTTTTGCTGATGGACTCCATGAATTTCTCATTGTTATTTGGCCGTTTTATTTATGATTTCAAAGGGAAAAAAAACCCCTCTGATTTATTGTGGCTGTAAATCCTTTAGTCTTTTCTGCAAGCTGAGGCCAGGCCTTGCAGGAGGAGTGGGTGGTGAGCATTCTGACTTCATATTTGGCCAGTGGGAGCTCCATACATAGAAATATGTGGCCCTTAAAATGGAAAAGTTTGGACCATCAGGCAAGAAATCATTAAAGTTTTAATCCCTCCCTGTGAACACGGGACACAAGTAGCAGAAGAGCATTTTTTTCTAGTTTAGCAGTGGTGAGGAGTTGAAATCACTCCAGAAATATTGTCAAGTGCTTGGAGTTTAGGTGATTAAATGTTGGGCCATGGTCTGTGGCTGATTCCCTGCCAAGCCCAGGCTCTGAGTTTTCCAAGGATTTTACTGGATAAGTTCTCCAGCTCCCTAAAGAGTTAAGTCAGGACAACCTGCACTGGGCAGAGCACTGGAAATGCCCTCCAGCCTTTCCACCTGGGGCTGCAGGAGAAGAGCCACCCCAATTAGAGAGCCCAGATTTGTGCTGTGTCGTGTTTATTGCTGCCAGGGGGGCCTTGGATGCTGGGGTTGCATTTGCTGGCTTTGTATTTACTGTTCTCATCTGCAGGCTTGAGGTCTTGGACCTTCAAGATTTAGGTTCAGTAGCAAACAGAGCCAGAGCATCTCCTCCTTTCCTCCAAAAGATCAATTATCAGCCTGCATGAAAAAAAAAAGAAAAAAAAAAAAAAAGGAAAGAAATAAAAAGGAGGGGAAAAGTGCATCAAATGCAGAGTTGCCTTTATAAATATCTCCTGAGCCTGAGATAAAAGGGATGAGACTGGTAGGACACCTGATGTGTAGCCCAATTAACCAAAACTTTTATGTTCAGCTGTTCTAATACAACATTTCTTCAGTATTTTAATAAACCTTAACCATATGTTTGAGGTGGTTATTGCAAGGAGATTAAGGCTGAGGTCCTTAAAACCCTCAACAATCTTTTCCTTTTTATTAGACAGTATTGTGTTCGAATAATGTTAAAACCTTTTAATTCAGTGAAATAAATTTACTCAGAAATTAATACAAGAGAACTGTCATTTATCCTTTTCCTGCAAGAGAGGAAATTAAAACTGACTTTCCAGAGGATCTTACAGTAATGCTGGAGCCATTTTCAAACTTTGGTCAAGAATATTACAGAGGCAGTTTAAATTTCTCTCAGGGATTCAAATCTCAGATTACACTGAATTGTTATGTAGTAAAATATAAATAAATGAAAGTATAGGGTGAAAATCTGGCCCTTTTTATGGTAAATAGGAGCATGAGGGGGATGTGTGGGATGCACCAAGAAAAGCCTGGAGCTTGCAGAGGTGTTTGATCTGTATTTTTTGTAGAAATTAGATATCTGCTGACTTTCCTTCAACAGTGTCCTCTGTCTCATGGCCGTGTGACACTCAGCTCTTGAGCAGGACTCTTCATCAACACATGGACCTCAAAGTTCTCAACACAAGAAATGATTCCAAAATACTTTATATTAACACTGTAAATAAAATTTAGCTGTTCAGGAGTATTAGAGTAAAAAGCCAACTTTTGATTTCATTTAAGAGTTTGAGGGAACCAAGTGGAAAAGCTCTAGCAGTGAGAAATTATAAAGGAAATGAAAGTTTGACCATTACACAATGACTTTTAAAACACTCTTACCTCTCCTGGGGGTGGCTGATATTGAAGGAAGCGAATTTAAAAGAATGTGGTTCAAGTGATAAAATCCACATACCAAACTGCAAACGATTGCCCTGTTTTTATTATTCACATTATGATTCCCAAAACACCATTTTTTTTTTCCTGGTGCTTTAATTATGTTCTCCACCGAGTCTTCCAAAGGTTCATTTGAGGCTTGTGAACCTAAGAAACTTTTTTAATAAAAAGAAAGATAATCAGTGAAGAAGATTGTTTTGCAGGGCTGATTCTCTTAGGTATTTCCAACACCAGTGATAAACCCTTCAAGTCCATCTGCAGAAAATGTGAGTTTAGCCTGAGTCCACTAAACCTGTTGCAGTTCTGGTTCCTTTTTCTCTGCTGAGGTCAGGATTAAGACATGGGAAATGGAGATGTTGAGTTCAGACTCAGATGTTTATCTATTTTCTTATCTATAAATTCTCATATTTCTTGCCTATTTACAGACTCACGAGCCATCATGAAGTGAGGTAAAATGGAGTGGCTCTATCTCCTTCCAAGGTTATTTAAGTGACAATGACCCAATAACGAGGTAACACCTGTCACAATATGACACAAAAGAAATGACACTCACACACTGAGATGTCCAAGGCAAAAAAGGGCAGTTTATTTATTTACAGACCTCAACATTTATAGAATTCCAACAGTGACCATGGATTGGAGGAAGAAAATTGTCCTCTCCAACCACACTGGGCAACCCAACAGTCCATCAATTCTCTCCTTCTCCAGAAAGGAATGCAAAACGATCATTGTTTACATGAAAAGTGTGTGAGACACTCCACCACAAAAGGTAAACATCAGAAGGCTTAGAAGAACTTTAGAAAAACAGGAGCGACAGACTTTTTTATGTTTATGTTATCAGACAGATATTATTTAAGTTTCTGACCCAATAATGACCACCCCAGGCCTGCAATGTGGACCTTTTCCACCCAGTTACAGAACACCACCCAAACCCATGAAGAAGAAGGAAGAAGGTGAAGAAGAAGGTGAAGAAGAAGGACTTGGGCAATGCCCAGAATCCTCCATCTTGACTCACCTGTATTGCTATGTACTAAAATCCCAAAATCCAAGCTTCCAGAATTCCAACATAAACCCACCTGGAATTGGCTGTAAGAGCTGATAGTTGATTCAAACAGGTTGAACTCTCCTTCCTAAACACCCCATGTGTGAGAATCCACAAACCTTCCAACAGGATTAGATTTGGGAAGGAATTCCTCCCTGTGAGGGAACCTGGCACAGGTTGTGGCTGCCCCTGGATACCTGGAAGTGCCCAAGACCAGACTGGACACCGGGGCTTGGAGCAGCCTGGGATAGTGGAAAGTATCCCTGCCATGGCAGGGGGTGGAATGGGGTGAGCTTTAAGGTCCTTTCCAACCAAAACCATTCTGGGATGATGGGACACCAGCACTGCTTCCTGCTCTGAGGGCCGTGCCTGGAACCTCCCAGAACTTCCACAGCTGCAGATGAGAGCGTGGCCACCCTCCCTCCCTCCCTGGGAATACCTTTGGAATGTGATTCCAATGGAAGTGGTGTGGCTGAAATTAATGTCAATAGGGGACATGCACATGCATCGAGGGGAGTATTGGCTTCATAGTGTGCTAATTAAAAAATATTCCCCTATTGTACCTTACCCCACTCCTATAACCAATTTACTCTGCAGCAGTGATTAGCATACTAACAGCCTTCCCTCCAGCTCACAGATAGAACTCCAGTCGAGAATATCCATTAAATCTGAAGTTACACAACCTGTGAGGTGCAATAAGAGAATTAAAACTTGTTAAAGGCTTCCTCTGGTATGAGTTCACTTTGTTACCACTTTCTGCTTTCCAGCTTTAGTTTTCAATGCTCACCTGACAGTAATTCCCAGGCGTGGAGTGCTCAATTCAGTACCTAAAGACAAAGACATCTCTCATCATGCACTTCCTTCCTAAATTAATTCTTAAGTTTGACTTCTCTGTCTCTTTATCTGATTCCCCTTTTCTCTTCTTCTGTTGATTTGAAGCCTTCCCCTTCCCTTTTCTGTCTGTTATCTTTACTTTTCCTCTTTTCCCAAGGTGTGGGAATGTCTGTGCCATTCTTCATTGCTTGCACACAGCCCTGCTCCTCTGGTTTAGAAGGACTCAACCCTGGAAGTGTTTTCAGTGAGGAGTAAACTTCAGAAAGACCAGGGCTGTGTGAAATTTCACTATCAGTGCTGCTTCCCAGGAAATCTGTTTTCTAATTGTTTTACACACACACACACACACACACACAGAGAAATCTCATTCACAAGACGTGAATCCCATTCAAAAGAAAAGAGAAAAAAAGCCATTAATACAATGTTGACATAACTTGACTCCAAACAATAAATATTTTGATACAAATGTTCTCCAATAACATTCAAGCTACAGTTTTTGTGGACCCTGGTTTTATTCTCTATGGCTCAGCTGGGATGTCAGTAGCACCATGATTTCACTCAAGGAGACACTCATGTAAGGTTCTCAAGGAATTCTTCTTGTAGGAGCAGGTCTCAGGAAAGCAGCTGTTCTACAAGAGCTGTTTTGGAGGCTGGAGATGCCCTTTCTAAGTCCTCTGGCTGATCACAGGAACCTGAAACACTCAACCTGCCCATCTCTGTAGCAGCTTAAACCACGGGAGCCTTTGGCAAAATTCCTTCAAGGCTCCAGATGTCACCAAGGCCTTGGCAAACACAAGTGGAAGAGCAAAAATTGTAATACAAAAATGTATCTCAAGGGAGCATCACAGTCAGACAACACTTTCTTCTTTCAGGCAAAATATAAAGGGAATCTGATGTAAAAATATGAATGCAAAGACATATTTTGGTTAAATGGGTTTCAGTTGTTCTAACTGACAGGAAGGTTGCAGCTTCCTCTGACAAGGACAGTGCAGGCATGTCAGACTGAGGCAGAAATGTTGGCAGGGACTATCTAATAACCAGCTCCCTGATGTGATGGCAATATCCTTTTACTTGTAGTGAATAAGTGTCAAAATACCTGCTTGCTGAATCACATAAATTGCATGGAGTTATAAAATTCAAAATAGACTGAAGTTTGAAAACCTCTTTTTTTCTGCCAAGGTCCCAAACTCTTCTAATCCCTTTGTCTTGACGCAGCAGTGCTCTGAGAAACCTCAGTGGCTCTGCCTTTTGCTGTGGGGGCTAATATAGAAATAATCTACCTGTAATTAAAAAAGATAGATATCTTCCAGCTCAAAGATTACAGCTCATTACTTCCCTTGGTCTCATGTGAAAACCCTCTCATCTATCTTGTCAAAAAATGTAATCCAGGAGCCTTTCCTCTTTGAGAAGCACAAAGGTTTTCCAGAAGGACATTTGAGGGGAAGAAGAGTTTGTGTTTGAGAGAGAGGGAGAGAAGGTTCTGCCCTCAGTCTGGTGTCACTGCTTGAGCTGGGCTGGTTCCAAGGAAACCTGACTGAGGTGGCTTTGTCACTTTTTATCTGTGGTTAGATGTTGATTAATGTTAGCTGTTTACTGCTGTTAGATACCTATTTGTTATTAAATACCTATTATTAGTAGATATTTAGAATAGAGACTTCACAAGGAAAAGGCCTTGTCAAGCGTCTAAAGTTGGGAAATTATGCCTTCAGTTTGAGTTTTGGTGTATTTCAGGTTCTGTGCTGCCCAGGGGTGCAGCTCTGAGCTCACATTCAGGGTCACTCAGCTCTGCACACAGCAGGGACACAAAACAAATCCTGTTCCTGCTGCACACCAAGGACAACTTTCAGCCCCAAAGCACAAACAAGGGTGGCTGGAGGGAGGAACAAGAAGGATGGGACCTCACAACCTGCAGCTGGAATTGGACAATTAAACCCCAAATGGACCAAAACTGATCAAAGTGTGAGACCTGGTGACCGTTTGTCCATTTTGTGACCATTTTGGGTCCACCTTGGGTGTAACCCTGGCCAGGCCCTGTCCTGCCCAAGGTGTATCCTAAAGGCCTTTCAATAAATCTCTGCTTTATTCTCTGGCTCTGCCCAGTCTGTGACTGCAGAGTGGCAGTGCCATGTCACTCAGCCAGGACAGCCTGGGAGAGCTCACAGTGTGCACTCTGTGTTCTGGGGATGTGATGGGGAGGGGCCCAAATTGCTTTTGGTGTCTCAGGAAATTGCAGCTCAATTGGCAATTGCTCATCAGGAACTCAGGCAGTTTGTTCTGAATGCCCCCTGTTGCCTTCCTGCTTCCCAACAGGATAAAACTCTCCCTAATGGATTAGTGAGAAATTTGGATCAATCTGGTCCAGTGCAAGGTGTCCTTGCCCATGGCAAGGGGTTGGAATGAGATGATCTTTAAGGTCTTTCTAAGCCCAAGCCATTCCATGGTTCTCTGATATTTTTAAAACAAGAAATTCCAAAGCAGAGCTGGGTAATGAACGTTTGAGCACATGCTGTGCTTGGCTTCTAAACCAAACACCCACAAATCACTTGCCACGTCTTCCTCCATTGTGCACAGATCCATTCAAAAGAAAAAAAAATGCTTAACACACATGAAATCATGGATAGAAAAGTGATCCTAGGGGAAAATGCATCTTGGTCTGGTTCTCATGAAAAAGTTCATTTAGTGACAATCTACTATAAGCAGAGTTGTGAAGGGCAGGGCATCTTGACAGCCAAGGACTGGAATCAAATCCTCAAAATGGTGATAATAAAGACATTTTAAAAAAAAAAAAAGACTCAGCCCACAGTTGATCAGTGGATGGGAAAGATGTGGGAGTGGGTATAAGAATCTGTTACTACAATATAGCAGGAGAGAGGAGAAAAAATTAAGACAACTTGTCTATTCTCTTATGTGTTGAGGCAGCTGTTAAATTTTATGAGGTTATCCTGAAAAACTCTGCTCTGCTCCTCCTGTGTGTCAGTCTCCAGCTCACTCTCACTGTGCTCCACTGACAAATCAGCATAATTGGAGCTTGTTTGGAGCATCTTTAGCAGAGCAGAGTGTATGGGAAAATAAAACAAGCTTTGCCCAGGGAAGAACAGTTGCACATGAGATGCTCAGGAATTACATCCCTGTTAAGGTTTTGTGTGAGCTGGGGCAAAAGGTCGCAGTGGAATGTGTGAGGCAAAACCAGTGCAAAAAGTCTCCTGGGCACCTGGTGCTTCAACATGAACAGCTTAACACACATAAAATGCTGTGTGCTCCTTAAACTGCTCCCAGCCTTTAAATCTGGGCTGAAGTAATGCCTGGGTGATCAATTCCTAAGCACACAGCTCCTACCCTGCAACGGGGAGAGCAGGGAGAGGGTTAAAATGCAGATCCCTGCTCTTGGGGAGGTTGTGAGGAGACAAGGTACCTTCTAACCTCTGCTCTCAGCAGTGTCTGCTCTCCACTCGGCAGAACACTTAGGGATGTGATGGAGAAGGAATTAGGAACAAAATGAAGGACTTTTAAGGGAAGCAGATCTGTTAATAGGGTCTGCTCCTAAGTAATGAAAAGGGATAAAGTGCCCAGAAATGGAGTGGCAGAGCTGAGCTAAGGAGGGTCAATGGATTCCTACGAAAATCTTGGAGAGCAGCCCTGAAATATTTTATATCAAATTGGCCTTAAGATGAAGGAGGGTAGATTAGATTAGATATGAGAAAGAAATTCTTGGCTGTGGCTGCCCCTGGATCCCTGGCAGTGCCCAAGGCCAGGTTGGATGGGGTTTGGAGCAGCCTGGGACAGGGGAAGGTGTCCCTGCCATGGCAGGGGTGGCACTGGATGGGCTTTAAGGTTCCTCCCAACCCAAACCACTCTGGGATTGTAATTAAGTCTTGACTATTAATCCTATTAAAAAATGTTCCACAAGAAGATGTCATAAAACAAATTAAAGTTTTTAATTCTCCTCAATTCTTAGTCCAGTTTTTAATTTTGAACATCTTGTTTCCCACCCAGCTACCTGATCCAAAATGTTTTAATTCAGTAAAGAGCTTTCCAGCAGCATCAACTTTCAGTCCAGAATGAAAAGGCCCAAGACATGAGTTTGAAATGCAGCCAGTGAGGCTTCCTCATTTGTTCTCATGCCAAGTTAAACATATTTTAGGGGAGAAAAAAAGGCTCAAATGTTGTTTTCAAAACTATTTGATCATTTATGCTTCAAAAAGGTTCAATTACATGTCTGTTATGGTAGAAAGTAATATGCCATTTTATTATTGAGAAGTTGACATTCTTCATATGGTACTTTTTTTTCCAATAATCAAAATAATTGGAAGTATTTATTTGCTATTTAATTATATTTTTTTTTTAGAAATTAGCATAAAATGATTAGCACTGCTCCTTCCTACCAAGTAAAACATTTTATATGTCAAGGTATTTATGATTTGTGCTGTAATTAGAGAAATTTTGACTTGAAGAAGAAGAAGAGATAAGCAGTCAGGTGCCTAAGGAGAGGAGCAGCTCTTATCAATGTTCTACATTTTCAGTTGTTATCAATATCTTGTTTTCAAATAGAGGGGGAAGCAGAAGATCCCAGTGAGGAAACTGCAATAAATGGTTGCAGAAGTGTGTGAGGTCCTGAGGTGTGTTGGTCATGAGAAAAAGGTGATTTTTCTTTGAAGATTCAGAGAATTTTGTGGGTATTTATCCACAGGTCACTGAGGAAGGTGAGTGATGTTGCCTGGAGACTCTTCCCAGTTCTTGTCTGGAAATTACCAATAAGACTTTTTTATTTGGAGGGGGAGGGGAATAAGGAGTTGTGAAGTAATGACCAAGAACAATGTGGAAGAACCTTCAGTGCTGCACCAAACATTTCAATAAAGTTTGAGATCTATGGGACTTCCTTGGCAGCAACCTCCAGGCTCCTTCCAAATCAGCTGGTAAATTTGGGATGTGGATGGAAATGGACCACGTCCTGAGCAATTCTAAGCAACCCCCAGGCCACCTCTGTCTTTTTCAGCACGAATTTGATTATTTCTGCTCAGATGGGAATAATGACAGTGGTGAAATAAAAGGTTGGGTGCTTTCTGAGGATTTCCTTGGGAAGGTCATAATTTTTGAAATGGTTTTATTTTGCTTTTAAAGGGGAAAGGGAGTGACTTCTCTGGGCAGCTGGTGTGGATGTGGTTTGTTTCTATCCTTTTGCACTTTTAGAACGAGTGGACTGCTTCTAAAATTTATGGAAGTGAGAGGAAATGAAATTATTTCAGTAGTGGGCTGAGTGCACACCTGACCTGATAATAAAAGATTTTTGTCTCTACAACCACACTGAGCTGAAGCTTTGCAAGGATGGATTCCATATGCCCTCTCCTGCTGATTATTTTTTCAGTTTATGGATTAAAAAGACTTCTTTTTGTGCCTTTAATGACCCCTGAGGTGAGCTAACACAGGCATGTAGCACTCCTAGCAGGATATTGGGTATGAAAGACAAAATTCCACCAACTGAAAAACGTCAAAATTCTTTCAACAACATCTGACACCGATGTGATTGAAACCATCCTGTGTACTAGAGCAGGAGGCTTTGTTTTTCAGATGCAGCTAATGTTTCAATTTTTAATTTTTTATTTTTTTGTGTGTGCAGGCACAAAAGAGAAGGTTGTCTTCCCCCTGTAAGATTGACTTAATTTCATTTTTTTCTCTTGTGTCTGTTTCCCTCGGATTTGGCTGCTTTCATATTTCACCGTGCGACTCTGAGGGGAACAAAGGCTGTAAACTGCATGTGGAAGGAGTGATAAAAAATAAGCATGATGTTTGCAGGGAATGATCCCTGCTGAATAATCACCACACACCTTTGATTAGACAGGCAGCCTCTGCTGGGGGGAAATGTCTGGAAAGCTCTGTAAGGTAGCATGGAGGGATGGGGTTGTGTGTGACTTCTTCAGGCTTTTTTCCCCCCCTCTCAAATATGTTTAAATGCAAGATTATGTCACTGCAACTGAAAATACATGTTTGTGGATAAAAATACGTGTTTGTGTAAAGAATACAATTGATGATTGGTGATTGTTTGGGACCAGACTGTGGATGGGGGAAAAAACTCCTTCTGCTCCTCCCATTTCTCTCCCCTTTCACTCACCTCTTCCTCCCATTCTTGACTCAGTTCTATTCTGAATAATTAACAGGAATAATTAACCCCTCTGTGCTTTTTAAAGGCGACATTTGCAGGGTCTTTCTTTGATTCTTTTCTTTGGTAGAGCTGCCAAAATTCAAGGGGGAAAAAAGGTCATTTTACCTCTGGCAGTTGGGGAGTTTAACCCAAACTCCAGGCACCATTTCAGGAAGGGAAGAAGGATTTTTATTTGCTTTTCTTGTTTTGTTGGTTTTTGATTTTTTTTTTTTTTAATTCATGAATCTTCTCTCCCACTGCATAAGTGCTGAATACAAATTTGGTTTATTGGCCATTTCACAGCTGTTGATTAAAATAGTTCATAACAAAACTGCAAATGGGCTTCTTTGGAGGAGATTCACTCACAAGAACGGTCCAGTTTTCTCCCAGGTCAAATCCTGAAAATGCACAGGGAATTCAGTGGCCCAGTGGACACTTAAAATAATCCATATGCCAACTTCTTTCCAATGCAAAGACAGAGGAAGGGAGCAAAGGAAGAGAGTGGATAAAAGTTAATTAAAAGTCAAGTTGTGTCTCACAAAACATTGGGCACAGAAGCAACAAAAAGGCAACAGGATAAAACAAAAGGATAGCATAAGATTATCCAAAAAAAATTAAAAAAATATATAAAAAATTATAAAAAGAGAAGTAGGAAAAGAAAGGGAGTTTTCTGTAGATATTAATATGAGCAATAGAACATGTTTCAAATGCATGTGGAAGAACCCAATAAAGTAGAAAGCCAGGCCTGCAGGAGACAGCCAAACAAATTTATTGACTGAGGAGGCAGCCCTTGATAAATAATTAAAGAAATTATTTGCTTCATTGTTCTCTGGGGAGCTCAGGGGACAGCTGCTGGCAGCTGCTATTCATCTTCATGGATGCTGAAGGCAGCCTGGCAGGGAGGGCTCCCAGCACCCGCAGGGTGGGAGCAGCCAGGCACAACTCCTTGCTCTGCTTCTGTGGGAATGGGAAGAACAGAGGGTTCTCCCCACATTTCTGCCCATCCCACTGGAATGTGGGTGTTTTCCAAGTGCTACTTGTCCATGAAGTTGGACAAGTCAATTGAAACCCTTATCTTGGAGAAAAAAAATAAAATTCTCCTTTCTTCATTTGTGTGAGCTAACAGGCAGAAATATGAAAAAAAAAATAGAATCCTCGAGGGCTGCAGCAGCTGGTGGGTTTTATCTGAATTAATAGCTTGAGGTGAATGTGAGGATCCTTCATAGCCCTTCTTGACCTGCTAACTTTGAATTAAACTGCATTTTGCTGTCACTGTGATTTAACTTTCTGTTGGTTGCCTTATGATTTAAGAATACACCTGAAAATAGAGCTTGTAAGAGGAACTTGGGTTTCAGCTGAGTTGCTTAATATGTTGATAGCAAAGTCTACTCTATCCTGACTTTTTTTTTTTCTTTTGGGGGAGTCCTTGTTAAAAGCCATTCCATTACATTTGAGTCCAAAAAGCCTTTGAAAGGCCAGGAAATAATAATGTACTGCTTGCAGAACTGGGGGTTGGAGATGTATTGAATTTGCTGTGTAAATGCACAGCCTCATTAGCTCCAAAAGAGAAACAGGGGCAGGGAGATTTTCACTGCCAAAGGATATCTAGGGTCGTGAGTCAGGGATGCCTCAGAACACAGAGAAATGGAAGCACATCCGTTGTTCTTGGCAGAAATATCAGAATTTTCCTGAAAAGAAACCTCATTGTCTGTACCCCAGACTGCGGAAAGATATGGAACTGGCACAGGAGGAAGAGAGAAATGTAAGGAAAGGGTAAAGTCTCTGTTCTGCCCTTGTTTGAAAGGGTTTGACTCTTCCTTTGCTGTTCCACCTGCTCTAAAAGTCCATTTACATGGCTGCAGGTGTGTCTGATGGGAAAAATTATGGTGTTAAATCAGAGAGCCAAGATCAGCCTTGCTAAAACATTACAGAGAGGACAGAGAATGGTTTATCTCTGCTGCTGTGCCCTTGCTGTGCAGAATTCCAGGATGGACTCAACCAGCAGCTCTCCCTCTGAAGGGTGAAGCTCCTGAGTGGTGGAGCACAGCACTGAGCTGAGCCAGGCATGTGGGATTGTCCTCAGCAGGGGAAAATAAAGGGGTTCTGGCCCTTCCCCTGTGTTTTCCTCTTCATCTGTTTATGTTCCATCCAGAGACAGGACGTTCACCGGGCTGGGGCTCTGCAGTTCTGGAGCACAGGAAAATGTCATCAAAATATCATCACCTGTGGGCAAACACATCAGATATTCCTCCAAGTCCAGCAGTTCCCAGTTTTGGTTCTCCAAAGTCTGAGCTTTGTGTTAAATCTCCTGGCCTGTGGCCTTGTCATCACTCCAGGTGGGAAGGTGGTGGCCCAGGGCTGGGAGGGACAAGCAGGGAGGTGGCACAGCCCAAATATTGGGAGATGTTTGAGTGGTGACACACTTTGCACTCTGCAATCTACTGGGGTAGGGCACAAATTGTACTGGGAATACAACACATGGGGTAAAAGAGCCTTCCTGGGCCTGCTGGAGCACTGGTGACACTGGAAATACCCCACAAATCTCCCTGAACACCAACCAGAACCAAAGCTGGTTTGCTGCTCAAAGCTGCAGTGTTTTGCTCTTTGCTGGCATTTCTTTCTGAGGTGAAAGAAAGATAAATCCAGCTTCTCTGGAAATGCCCTTTGTCTCAGGAAGCTGAAGATGCCAGTGCAGAGTTGAGAGTCAAGCCCTGAGTGTTTTGCCTGAGGCAAACAAGATGGAACAGGACAGAACTCCACCGGGGACATGCCAAAAGAATGGCTCCAGATGATAAAAAATGAAAAATATCAGGGATTTTTACTTTTTTTTTAAGCAAAAACCCCTGTAATGGTTAAACCTCTGAACCCTTGCGGGTGTTGCCAGCCTCAGGAGTGCCCTGAGGTGGAGCATTGCCCACCCCACATCCACTTCTCACTTCACATCAAGGGAACAGGAGCCTAATGATCCCTGAGCAGCTTTTCCCCTTCTCATTGACTTCTCACCAGTGAAACCAGGTGAGTTAAAAATCCCTCCCCCCAATGCTGTTCCATTTCATTTTCTTCTCTCTCAGGTCTAATCTACCTCAATTCCTACTCTTTAATTTCAACAAGGCTCTGTAATGTTTCCTTGAAAAAAGCGTGGCTGTGTTCCACAGCACTTCATTGCGAGATCTGAGTTTCTCAATCCCTTCCTTTTGTCTCTTTTCCTTGTTTTATCCTCTTCTTGCCTCTCCTGCATTGGCACTGGACAATAGCAAATACACAGAGCATACAAAATAAAACAAATTCCATTTGTGCCTCACCCAAGTCTGGGCAGATTTTCACTTCTGCTCCTGCAAAGTGTCCAGATGTCACCTGAAAAACCAAAAGTGGGAAGAAGCTGCACAAGAACATTTGAGGTTTTTTCTTTTTTTTTCAACTGTTGAGCTGTGGGTCCAAAAACCCTGCAAATATCTGTTCTGAATCTTGTAATTCACCATTCTGGCTTTGCATTACAACTGCTGGGAGTCAAAGAGGAGGATTTTAATTTTTTTTTCCCCACTGTTGATACTCAGGAGAATTTTCCACTTTGTCACTGAGCTGTTCAGCCACTCAGCAATGAGCTCAGGAGGGGAAGAGCTCTGCAGCCAGATAGATGAGATGAAAATGTTGGCATCATTGCACTGTATTAAACAAGCTCTATGATTACACTTGCTACAGTTCCTCTCTGAATTTAATGGAAAACTCTATATTGATGGAATGCCTGATTAATAGGGATTTATAACAGAAGCTCTGTTAATGTGGAAAGCATATAAATCTCATATATCTGTATCTATTGCCTGTCTTTACAAGATTATTTTCACTTGGTTCAGGCTTTAACTCCAGTAAGAAACAACTCCTGTGAACAAAAATCCAATGGCTGTACCAAGAATGCAGCGGGGAAATTTGCAACTTGTGTTTTTCCAAAGATCTCGAGTTTAATTGAATGAAAAAAAAAAATCAAACAGATATTTATCCTCAGCTTTGGGAGGTGTCAGCTTCAGCAGCTTCTCGAGGAGGCTGTGGTGATGAAGGGCTCTCCCTGCCACTCCTGCAGCCCCTTGGCTCACCCTGAGCCTCTCGAGCGAGCTGAGGATGTGACACAGGGTAAGTTGTTCAAATCCTTAAATCTTTTCCACATGTTGCCCCCTTCACAGCTTTTCTTCTTGTAGAGCCATCCATGGATCTGTGCTGGCATGAAACAGCTCTGAGAGGGCAGAAAATCAGGTGGGATTTTGTCTTGGCTCCTCCAGTTTTGCATCTCCCCAGCTCCTCCTGGCTTTGGGATGGACATGGGTGTCACAATTCGACACAAAGGAACAACACTCACGCACTGAGATGTCCAAGGCAAAAAAGGGGCAGTTTATTTACAGATTTTGACATTTATAGAATTCCAACAGTGACCATGGATTGGAGGAAGAAAATTGTCCTCTCCAACCACCCTGGTCAACCCAACAGTCCATCAATTCTCTCCTCCTCCAGAAAGGAATGCAAAACTATCATTATTTACATGAAAAGTGTGTGAGAAACTCCATCACAAAAATGCAAACACAGAAGGCTGAAATGAACTTTAGAAAAACAAAGAACAGGGCAACACATGGGATCAGCCTGGATGGCTCCTGCTCCCCTGGAGAGCCCTTCCAAGCCCCCAGTGCCCAGCAAGCCAGGGCTGTGTGGTGCCATCACTGTTTAACTCAGGGTATTTGGGTGTTAGAAGTTCCTGATTTAATTTTCATGCCAACCAGGCACTTGCAGCAAAGGTACTTGTATATAGAAAGTAAATTCACCAGCCAGTGTAACATGAGCTATTTTCATTTTCCAGCTCTTTCTGTCTTCTAGATCTGAGGTTCAATCTGATTTTATAAACCTTACTGGAGCTTCCCTGCTTCGTGCCAGAATCCAATCTGGGCCGGATCCATACACGTCTGGAAACAGGGCTGATGGAAAGGACAAAAATCAAACTCAAATTAATAAAGTTTTCAATTTTCAATTAATTACATATTTTATTGATAGGAACAGAAGGAATCCACATTCCTGCTAAGGCTTTTTGGTCTGGCATATTGGGGTATTGATCAGTGTTGCTGAGAGGAATAGTTGCCTTTGGGGGAGATTGCCTGAATAAAGATTTCAGTGCTGGGCTCTCCAGCACTAAAAATGTTCCATTACTCAAGATCCTGGAGTATGAAGATTCTTGCAGAGGATGTGTTTTGCACTGAAATGTAATTGAAACATATATCCTGGGCAAGAGATGCCTCAGACTACACTGAAATAAATACATTATAGGGAGACAGAGTTCCTACTGAGATAGGTAAATGCCTTGCCTATTAAAACATGACATATTAAATCAGGTGCATCACTGTTAAGCCCGAGTTCCAGGCAGTGTTTGACCATAAATTTCTTTCTAAAAGACAATTTTGCCCTGCAAAGTTTAAAGCTGAAAACTTGTTTGCTTCAGACAAAACATTTGGGGCAAAATAAGACAGCATTGTCAGAGTGGAATCCTCAATGAATGGATTTCTTGATTAGGGTTTGGTTTAATGTTCCTTCTTTAGTCAGACTGGTTTGCATGTGAGGCACATAAACAGTTGCAGTGTAGGAGAAAAAAGGTGTGACATGGAAAAGAAGAAAAGAAGGAAATGAATTCTTGGCCATGTACTGAGTTTTATTCATGAAAATATCTATAAATTGTATTTTAGCATTTAGGATTCTTTGAAACCTCCATTTCTTCTCCTTTTCTTTTCCTGCAGATGTGTGCATAGCAGGAAACAAATGTAGGACAATTATTCCAAATATAAAATGCTTTTGCAATTAGTAGAGGCACCAAAAAGAAAAGGTGCTATTTTAAAAAATCATCTCTCATCTTTATCTAAATGCTGATGTCTTCAATTCTTCCAGCACAAATCTGCAGGTCTTTTTTTTTCTGTTGTTTTTGCTGTAGTTTTTGGAAAATATATCTAAGTGTCTAAATTAATCCCCATTATTTCTTTCAAGTGCTACTTAAGTGAGGTCGAGAGCAGTCTGAGGCAAACACTTGAGGAATCTGGGTGTCTCTCTGTCACTCAACATTAATGTGTTTGCAAAGAGATGGAGCAGCTCACTGATTTATTCACAAATACATCCCTACAATCCACTTTTCCCCTTTTCCTATTGCCAGACAGTTGTGTAGTGCAATATTTGTGTGGCAAGAGAAGGAAATGCTCTGTCCATGTTGCCCTCCTCAGGGTTTGGGTTTTTCTGTCACCTGACCACGAGGCAGAGCTGATGGTGGGAACCATGCCAGCTCCTGCTGGATGGAAATGAATGGCAGTTGTAGCATCACTTCACTGGGAGCAGGATCAAGATTTAAAATAATTTTTTGTTGCATATAGTTCATAAATATTATTTAATGCTGCAGTAGTGTGCAGGAAGATGCCTAAAATAAGATGGGAAAGGTAATGATGTCCTAAGCAGCTGGAATAACAAGAAACAGGAGAGACAAGAAACTGAGGTGGAATTTTGATGCAGGTAACCACAACGAAGATAATTAGGGACAAAAGACCCCACAACTGAGAGAGCCTTTTCTTGCCTGTTCCTGCCAGTGCTTGCTGCCTCAGAGATGTGGTTCAGAAAGAACCAGGATGAAATCTAGAGAGGCTGGGACACCGTGCTGGGACTGCAGGAGTGAGAGTGAGTAATGTGCTGGCTGGCTGCTTCTGGCTCCTCGCTCACAGCTCACTGTCTGCTCCTACTTGCACATGGAATATTTCCTTTCCCTAGGCTTGCTGGCAGCATTACACATGCACCTCGTGTCACTGGGCTGCCTCTGCTTTGCTTTTCCTCCTCCTGCATCATCTCTCATATTCTGGGGAAGATTATTTTGAGGTCCAAATCACAGGGCAGAAATCAGCTCCCATTCCCTCCAGTCAGCCTCAGTGCCATCCTGGAGCAGGAGCACGGATTCCTTGTTCAAGTTTGGGGTTTTTTGCTTCTACAAACTGCTGGAAATACCTGAGGGAGGTAAAGCAGCTCTGTAATAATCAGGCTTGCTCAGAGACACAGTGGTCGACCAGCCAGAGCTTCCTTGTGGTGTCTGCCTCTGCTGCTCCTGACTGTCCCGAGACACAAACATCACTCCCCATCACTTCATTTTGATTATTCTGGGGCATCTTCTCAGGTGCAACATGCAGAGAGGATGCACTGAGAGGTTAGAGCTCATTTTCAGAGCCAAATTCCTGCTTTTAATCCCACACCTGCACGATCTGTACATTCCTGTGTGTACGTGCCTGTGCAGTGCATGTTTAAAATCCTCTCTAAAGTCCATAGCCAGGAGGACAGGCTGTCAACTGTTGAACTAATCGAAGCCTCAGCCTGCACTAAAATTCCTCTGAAGTTTGGGTCACCTTCATTTCACATCAGCCCTTCCCTAACCTGGATATAGCTCTGCTTAATTACGAGTCGGGGCTGTTTGAAGTAGTTGGGAAATTATTTATGCCTGATAGCTGGGATTTCCTAAGAAGCCCGAGAAAGTTGGGCATTAAAATCTAATCAGACTTTAATGGAAACCAGGTACTTCAACACAATGAATAGTTCAAGCTTACAGAAAATCCTCCAGACTACAAACGAGGCTAACAGCTCCAAAATGTGTGCAGGGAGAGCTCTGCCTCCTGCTGCAGATGCCATTGGAAAGATTGAGGTTGTTTTCCAAAATACACAGTGGAGGAAAACAAGCATATAAACATAATAATGGCAGCCTATGAAAAATATAGCCAGGGAAATTTCTTTTCACTTTATTCCCAGCAAATGGGGAGAGTGTCAGTAGCTTTTCCCTCAACCCTCTAAGATTGAATTTTGCAGGGCCTTTTTTTTTTTTTTTTTCTTTTCCAAAATGTTCTGTTCTTTGATCCTAAAGGAATCTTTAATCAAGCAAAAATGACACCTGGATTTACAGTTTCTTCCCTTCCCCCTCCCCCAGTTTCCTCTTCTTCCTTTTTTTTGGACAAGGCTGAGTTTATTCTGAGATGCCTCAGAAAAAAACCCTGTATCTGATATTGTTTTTTTGGAGGGGGGTTTCATCCATTTTCTGAGAGAATTAAGGAGGTGCTGGCAAAATTTCTGGCGTCCACAGGCAAGAGATGTATAAAAATGACCCAAAATGGAAATGCTGATGTTGATGGCAATAATTTTTAATGGAACAACTAAGGTCAGTGAAATAACTCAGCAGAATGGCTGTAATGCTTTATTACTCTCACAGTCTGGTATAATCTTAATTTCAAATGTGCAAGAACATATAGCAGTTAATGGAAAAGGTCTAATTCTTGCTCCATTAGTTTTACCTCACTGAGTTAACAGAAATCAGCTGATAATTTACCTTGGGATTCAGAGGGAGATAGGCCCAATCCATATTAATGGAAATGAGAGGAGAATCAGGCTAAAAGTCTGGGGGGTTTAAGCAAATTGTTTCTATAACTATTATATACATTTTCATTAATTGTGCTTGGAAGCAGAGCCTGTGTGATAAAATCTTCCCAGGGAGCCTTCCTTACCTGTTCATCTTCTCAGGGTTTGAAAAATAGTCCCCTTCTATTCCCAAACAATGTGCAGTAGTTCAATGTCACAGACAAATGTGGGCTGCAATATTTAGACATAAATTACAACATCCTGGAGCCCTAAATGGGGAGGAACAGGCAGAGTGTTTCCAATTCATTGGAGGTATGATCTCAGTGCATCCATGCTGAATTCCTGATGAGTCCATTCCCCTTCCAGCATCCATGTTTTCACAAGGGGCTGGATTAAGCATTCAGATCAATTTTGTCTAAATCTTTGAATGGGTATTTTTAAACCCACTCAGGTGTTTTGGAAGAGAGGGTTGAGGCTTTGGAGGAACATCCTCTGAAAGCAAGGAGAACTGGCAGTACCAAATCTTCCCCTGGTGTAAATCTGCTGGGCTGCACGTGATTATTGGGATTTGTGCCAGCTCCAGACCCTGCATTTGGGTTTGAAATATGAAGGACAAGGGTGTGGTGTGGTTGCAGGTCTCAGGCTCAGAGCAGCCTGAGTCCATGGCATCTCTGCTGAGCCACAGCAGGCCACAGTCCTGTGAACTTCAGGGAACCACTCCAAAAAAGTCCTCAGAACCACTGGAGTGGCCGAGGGGTCACTCAACTGGGCATGAAGAGCTGGGATTTGGCTGTTCCTGCCCTGGATTCACTCCCATCTCAGTGCCCTCCTTGCACCTCCACCACTGTCTCCTCTGCTCTGATGAGCCTCCAGCTGACCCTTCTCAGATCTCTCCTTCCTTGGTTTTCTCCTGCTTTTCAATCAACAGCTCGTTTTGATTTGCTCCCTGGGTCTGGGGAGAGTCTCCTTGTCTGCACACACAAAACACTGGGTGCTCTGCTCCCTCCCTTCCTGGAGCACACACTCCAAGGCTGCACTTCTGAATGGAGCACAGGACTGAGAGAAGGGAAAATCATCAAGGAAAATAGAGAAAATGAAGAGTTGCCTTTGGGCAGATCTGGCAGGTGCACACCTTTGTTTTTAGTTTTTCCCCTCTAAGTTGCTGTTGCTGACTGTAACTAACTTGGTATCCACCAACTGTTCTCCCAATGTTTTTCTGTTTTCAAGGACAATACAACCTGTGTAGACTTTGGAACTGCTGAATCCAAATCCACCATCTCATCAGAAAACTTGGAATTAAAAGTGTCCCTTGCCGAGTCCTTAAACGCCTCCTTCCAGTGCCACTCCAAAGGTGGATCTGTAAGTGCTGCACTCAGCTGGCACAGCCCAAACACACATCCCAGAATGATGGTTATCTCCACAGCTCCCCACAAGCAGCCTGCAAACACTTAACAAAATACTTGCAACTCCAGATCGATGACGACTCCCTCTGGTTTGTAAAATTAAGCACGCGCATAAACGCTCCCAACATCAGAGCCTTAATTTGTGTTCCCTGGAACTGGCAAGGGGCCCATTTGCTGTGGAGCTCTAATTCCACCAGACAGGCTCTGTGCTCAGAGAAACACATTTTAAAAATGGAGTGTCTGTATTAACAAGCACTTCCATGAGCAATGAAACTAATGAAGCTTTGCTTTCTTATGGCTTTGTCTCTCGGCGTTGGATTCTCTGGTGCCCACTAAAGTGAATTCCAGCCCAAGCTTCTCACACAGAGGAGGCTTTCATAACATTCCCTTCCTGGAGAGGAGGAAAGGGACAGGACAAATGAAGGTATTACTTTTCTTCCCCCTCTGTTTTCAGTACAGAAGCAGGATGTGTTCCTAATGCCAACTTTAGGTTTCTATTTTTGCAGCGCTTGGAGAGATCCCTTAGTTTTGAGGTGGTTACACAGTCCCTGAGAATTGGTAAGAATTGGTCATGGAGCTCAAAAGCTGCATGAGGGAGGACAGGACAGGAGGAGAGCTGGACTGAGTAGGTTTTGGGGGGTTTAGGCAAACAGGATTAGACTTTTTAAATTCTTGTCCAATTTCATGGTGTATTAGGATGATAAAGCAGATGTGAAGAAAATAGCAATTCCCATTACAGCACCGGGAGCTGACACTTCTCTCCTGAGACAGGTGTAAGTAAAGTGTGTAATTAACAACCTCCACTCTACATACTACATAAATGTTCTTTGGGACATGAAAATCTAAGCTCTGCTGCCTGTTTTGTGAACAACCTGGACTACCTCAGGCCCCTTCCCTGGTTATTTGTGTGGGGACAACTGTATATCGTGACAAGCCATCATTCCAGAAGGCATTTCTGAGGCAGAATGCACCCATCAGTTGAGATTTCTGTTTCAAAATGTTCAGCAGTGAGTCAGGACTGTTTGAGTTTGAAAAATGCTATTAGGCATGTTCAATATTAACATCTCTGGCTCCAGCAGGAAACCTCCCATTGATAAATAGACACTTCAGTTGAACTTGGCACAACCTTCAGTCAGCTTTGCATAACTGGGATGATATTACAGATTGGAACAGAGGAGAATACATTAAAGATGGACCAGGTGACATCAATACAGCAACTTGCTAATTTCAACATGAAATATTTCCCCATGAATATGGGAGTGTGTTTGCTTCAAGGATAAGGACATGTTATGTTTGAAGAGGCAATGGAAATGTAACCACGAGCCTCCCAGAAAAAAATACTTAGAGCTTTTTTTCTCCCCTCTCTGTCTGTAATATATATATTAATGATGCATTTCAAAATCTTCCACCGTTTCTTAGCTGCTTCTTTGCTTTTAAAGATGTCCCAGAAAAGTCCTCTCCTTGTAAAATTTAATATATATTAAGTATTTTACTGGTATAAATCAATTAGGGCTTAACCCAAAGGCCAAAGAAATCTTCCAGGATGTACTTTAAAATTTATATGGTTTTTTAATATGCATATTTAATACTCGTGCAAAAGCATCTGAGAGAAACTAATAGGAATTAATAGCTTAGATCTAATTTCAAACCCCAGGACTGAGGTGCTCTCTTAGATCAGATTCTTAAAAACTAAGCTGTAATTTTATACCAAGCCCAAGGCTGGTGGCTGCAGTGTTCTGCACCAGTGTACCTTCTGTATCATGAAAGCATCAGTCTCAGCTCAGCAATTCCTCCTTCTTCTTTTGTGAAAAAGGCTCATATCTGGATCAGACCTGTCCCTTTATTATTGAGATATTACCCATTTGAAAAAGGAGATTCCTATCAAGACACAGAATATGGAAAAAGCGAGGGGGAAGGGGAGGGATGCACATGCCAGCCAAGGGATGCAGAGAGGAGAGGTTAGAGGAGGTGATGTTATCTATTAGAAGAACAAAGCAGGAGTGATACCCCTGAAAAGGCTGATGGAAAATCAATTCCATAACATGCCATTAGTCTGTTCATATCAGACAACTTAAGCCTGGAATCTTTGCTGTGCACATAATGCAATATTCAACATTTGGAGTGTGCCCTATGCAGAAAGTAAATCAACTGACTTTTTTTCTTTTTCTTCCCCTCTTTTTCTTTTCCCTGTTACCTCCCAAGGAGAGCAGCTGTAGGAATTTGGTATTTTTGAGCCCACATATTCCATGCTTTAAACAAACAAGGAAGCAGCAAAGGGAGGATTTCATGGCAGAAAGATCTGTTGATCTATCAGCAGATATTCAAATAAAGCTGGGAGTAGACTTTCTCCCGATCTGGGGGATTGTAAATCTCTGAGCATTAGTGAAGAAATTTTTCTGGGTGGAAGAAATAAATCCTTCCAGCCCTCCATAAACCATGCAAAGGAGGCTTCTACCACTGCACGCTTGCTCTTAAATTTACAGTTTTAACTGGGCTAAATATAATCTATGGCTGCTGGTGGCTCTAACCACAGAATAAGTCAGTGCTTGGAGCAGGCAGGCTGTGCCATGAGCACATGGAAATGGGATCCTGCACCCCCTGTGTGCTGAGGGGACAAGTGTTGTCTGGGTTTTTGCTGTTCTCCTCTGTCTCTTTAAGGAGTTTTTCTAAAGTTCTATTTCAGCCTTCTGTGTTTACCTTTTGCAATGGAGTCAGACACGATTTTACATCAACAACTTTCTTGTTATTGTAATCATCTCACCATGTTTACATTCTTCTCATAAGGAGGAGACTGCTGATGGACTGTTGGGTTGCCCAGTGTGGTTGGAGAGGAAGATTTTCTTCCTCCAATCCATGGTCACTGCTGGAATTCTATGAATGTTGAAGTCTGTAAATAAACTGCCTCTTTTCTGCCTTGGACATCTCAGTCTGTGGGTGTCATTTCTTTGTGTCGTGTGTGACAGTCAGGGGTGGAGGAGAGGGGCCCAAACCCCATCACAGAGTGACAACTGCAGCACAGAGCGACCCCAGAGCCCCCAGAGCAGCAGCTGTAGGGAAGTACAAGTTGGAATCACACTGCCTGCAACCCACCAGGTCCCACCAGCCCATGGAAAGCCCTGGCTCCTTCCTGCTGGATTTCCAGAAAGCACTTTTTAAACACAACCCAGCACACCTTGATTCCATCTCTCACTGCCAGCCCCTCCCTCTCCCCGTGCTTTGCAGAACTTTCATTTTTCCATCCTTCCCTGTCACAGCACAACACAAAGAAACAACACTCACACACTGAGATGTCCAAGGCAAAAGAAAAGGGGCAGTTTATTTACAGACTTCAAGATTTATAGAATTCCAGCAGTGACCATGGATTGGAGGAAGAAAATCTTCCTCTTCAACTACACTGGGCAACCCAACAGTCCATCAATTCTCTCTTCCTTATGAGAAGAATGTAAACGTGGTTATACAGTTACAATAACAAGAAAGTTGTTTATGTAAAATGGTGTCTGACTCCATTGCAAAAGGTAAACACAGAAGGCTGAAATAGAACTTTAGAAAAACTTCTTAAAGAGACAGAGGAGAACAGCAAAAACCCAGACAACACTTCCCCAACATCTTTGTGGGAAGGCAGTTCTTTCCCTCGGGGCAAGCTGTGGCTCTCCCAGCCCCAGCAGGCAGCAGCTGCTTGCAAAAATAGTGACAAAATCTTGACAAGTGCCCACCAAAAGGGATGAGAGGTGAAGCACCTCCTCCAGGACAGAGGGTAACCCCCAGAGCATCCCACATGTGCAGATTTTCCAAAAGTTTAATGAATGCAGCAGCTCTGTGTGACCCCTCCTGCATGGAGCTGGATGGAAAGCTTGGTTTTTCCTTGTGGTAAGCAAATTCTACGGATTTCCCAGGAGAGCAGCAAATTCTTCTTAAACATATCTTGCTGAGTCTCTGGAAAAAAAAAAAAAAAAGAAGTGAGTGGTTTAAGCTGCTCCTATTTTAGCTGGAATTGTAAAGTTCTTCATCCAGCAGTTACATCAAGGGATAGGGCCTCACCTGCAAGTTTTTGTCTGGGGGGAAGGGAAAAGTAATTATGTCTTAATGGATGAAAGGAATATTTTTTTCCTGTGTATTATAAGTTCATGGAGCTCTCTGACAGGAGAGGGGATGGAGTGCGTGGGCAAGGTCTGCCACAATTCCAAGGGGAGCCCATCAGGGTCTGTTTTTATTAAGTTTAACAGCGACTATATTTCTTATGGAGTTATTTTCCTCTCCAAGGATAATTTGTCAGAATCAGACAGGCTATTCATTTCTGCCCGCTTGTAGGTGCCTGGTGTGTGCTCCAGCACCCTCTCCTGAACTACAGGGGGCTCATAAAAACACCCCAAAGTCTCATTAATTACTAAACAATATTCCACTTGTTCTTTCCCCACACTAATATTTAGAAATAAAATTATTTTTTCCCTCTTCACTTGTCAGGATGCATTTTAATGGTCAGTCATCCACTCTGTACAGCTTCATTCCCTAATTCTGGATTACAGAATTAGAATATTAGGCACTATATGATCATCACAGGAACTTCCTCATCTTCTGGAGCCTCAGAGATGCTCTGAGATCCCAGTAAGGGCTTTCATTTTCTGTGTCTGGATGAGTTCTGCTTCCCAAGGGGTTTAGGCAGCAGCAGTTTCTGGGGTTGTCAAATGCTTCCTGCCCTCCTAACAGGAATTAATTTGCTCTTTAATTAAACAGATAAATAACACACACATCTATTGCTGCAGTATTTTTCCTCTCAGAGTCGTGGTTGTCAGGCTTCTGTCAGCACCTCATGTTTAAAACCAGAATTTTCTCTGCTGATGGGAGATCTCTGAGCTCCTCTTTGAACAGATTCCTACCAGCTAGGGTTAGTCCAGATTGCCTGAAGGAATCAATTGGTCCTTACTTGGATGTCATTCATGAGGTGAAATGAATAGGGAACACTATCAGTGAATGGCAGACTTTTAAAAAGATTTTATCATTCAACATAAACTGTTTTTACTGATAGTAAAAGGAGAGGAGAATCATCATTTACAGAAGGCAAAGCTTAAAAAAGTTCCTTTTGCTCAGAATTCACTGAAAACTTCCTCTCTGTAACTCAGCAGACAATACAGACCATTTCCAAAGCTCTAATTTGGCAAAAATCCTTTCCTAGATTTCCTAGAAAGGTCCTATCCTTGATTTACATAATCAGTGGTTTTCACAAGGAATGAAATCCTTATTTCCATCCAAAGGAAAAATTCCCTCCAATGTTTTTGAGACTAATATTGATCCCAACCTGCACAGGGATGGTAAATGTGTGTGCACATCTTACTGAGCTCAGCCTAAACCAAGAACTAGGTCTGCAGATACTGCTCCTAAGTGCAAAACCTCATCTAAATCAGATTTTTTAAGACCAAGGTGATTGCTAATTTGGGCTATATCTAATTAACCCAAGTTTAAATGTACGGGGTCAAATAACTCAAATTTTTATCCAAGACTAACTTTTCATTTTCCACCCTTTCAATCCCAACAGCTGCAGAGTCAGCACTTACCCACTGGGAAACAGGGAACAAAATTTCCTGAGAACGTTTTGATAGTAAAACAGAATTCAAAATCCTTTGTACACAACATCCTTCAAAAATACTGCTGAGCACAGGGGTGTGGGACAGCCTGGAAGCCAGGAGGTTAATCTGGTTTGTAGACACAGTCATGTGCTGGGATGGCAGGAATAAAGCTGATTAGAGAACCTTAATTGGCTCCTATCTTCATTAGGAGGGAGATTGGCCACAGAGTGGAGTGTCCTTTGAATGCTGCCCTGAATTTATGACACAGCCCTGGCTATAAATGCTACAAAACCAAACTGTCAGAGCTGAAGTTTGATTTGAGGGCTCCGATCCCTTTGTTTGCCCATAAAGCTCTGGGTAAACTGTAGCGCCGAGGAAATAAATAATGAATCCTGGCAATTAATAATTCATCCTCTTTCTTGATCTCACTATTTCACATCCAGTGACCTACCTGGCCCCCTCTAAGACTACAAAGATTCGCCGCCAGCAAATGTCTTTTAATGGTTGCTTTTACCTCTTGTTTACCAGGATTGTTGACCCCCATGCACATCCCATAATGTAATTTTAATGGTGACTTTGTAATCAAGGAGTGTGTCTTGGAGGGAGCTGCAGCTGAGGCTCAGAGCAGCTCCCAAGGCAGCTCTGCCTGGATGTTTCCCCTTGGATCGAGGAGGGTTTCATGTTGGGATCACGCTGAGCATCCTCAGTCTGCCAGTTCCAGTGGGACTCACACAGCATCAGAAATATTTCCCCAAACCTGTCCCAAAAGTGGGTCAGAGGAGGGGACATTCTGGTGCTGGGGTGTAGCACCAACCGGGGTGGTTTTCTGAAACTCTTTTCCCAGAGAGTTTTCTGTAAACAACAGACACGTTTTCCTGACTGTGACCTTTGTTTACATTCCTTTCCCTAGGAGGGACTTCTTCTTGCTGTCCCTCTGCTCTGACCAATGTGATTGAAGAGGTTTATCTTTGTTTCATCAATCCAGTTATTCTGTGTAAAATAGTGCAAAAGGGAAGAAATGACCGAAAATAAGGAGTCACTGTCAGCCTTCTGAAGTCAGAGTCTGTGTCGTTGTGGTCTTTAACAGCGTCACTGGGGCAGAGCAGGTGGCAAGCACCAAGTGTGGATCTGCCCATGGAGTCTGGGCAGGGCACACACCCCAAATATCACAGAACCATGGAATCCCCATGGTTGGAAAATCCCTCTGAGATCACTGAGCCCAACCTCAGCACTGCCCAGGCCACCACTGACCCCTGTCCCCAAGTGCCACATCCACACATTTGTTAATTCCCTGCAGGGATGGGGACTCCACCACTGCCTGGGCAGCTGTGTCAGGGCTGGACAAACCTTTCCATGAAGAAATCTTTCCTAATATCCACTTTAAATCTCTCCTGGCACAAGACATTGACTTCATCTTGCCTTTTTTTTATTATTATTTTTTGTGGCTGGCTGGGAGCAGATGATGCCTGATGTCACCATCTCTTAGAAAATTAAGTCTGTGGGTGTCAACCTACACATCAGGGTTTGTGTCATTCACAGAATGACAAGAGTAGGGATAATAGTCTCAACTGTAAATTTAATTATTCCTGTTGTATCAATAGCTACTGTTAGACACACCTAGGGGAGGCAATGTTATCTACAGAGGAATTTCAGGAAGAAAGTTGATAAACAGTGAAGATTTGAACAGGAAAACCTTAGGTCTGTGTTCTTTTAAAGAGAGTTTACAAAATTATCTCCCAAGTCAGAGCACAGCAGCAATAAACTATTCTGAAATTAAGAGATACTCAATAAGAAACCTGGAATAAACACTACCCAGAGAGAAATTGATTCAGTCTTTGAAAGGAAATTACAGTTAAGAATTTATTTTTGTTGATAAAAACTATTCTGCTTGACAACTTGCTGAGGTGCTTATAAATATACAGTTCAGGGAAGAAATATGAGAAAACAAATCCTGTACACAGTAGAAAACTTTCTTTGGAGAGGATGAGTTGATTCACATATATATGTGCCTGTGTACATTGCTCATGTGACCCCTATCCAATTATTTCTGATTGTTTCTACACAAATATTCTGAATTTCCACAGAGTCAGCAACAATCCCCAGCAAATATGTAAACCTGTGGATCTGAGCAACTTTTAGTGCTGCTGATTGGATTTCTTTGGTCAGAGAAAACGAGAAATCAGGAGAAGGAGGAACTTCTAGAGCATTCTAGCTCAGCCTACTCAAACCTGATTTTAAAAGAGCTGGTTTTCCTCTCAGGAGAAAAGCTCCAGGAGATCCTGCAGTTCTCAGGGACCACAGCCTGCCTTTGGAGATCTGCTTTGGTCCCTCAGCAGTGGGATCTGGCACACTGTGACAAGCAGTGGGAACGCTGTAGGCACCATCTCAGCAATTTAATTACCACCAAATTACTCATTTAATCAGGACATCAGCTTGAAACAGAAAAAGAAAAATAAATTCTTTGTTTTCCCCTTCCTCCCCACACCTCAGGAATCCACTGATGAAGGCAGGAGGTGCTGAGGTGATAATAGTTATGAGTTCATGCTGTGCAAAAGCTTCATTAAGCTTGTGCTGAACTCTGTAGGTAAATCCCTCCCTGCCATCCATCAGGAGATAGCTCGAATCTGCTCCAGATATTGATCAACCTGTTCTGCTGAGAGCTGAGCTCCTCAAAATCCCATCTATTCCCTCTCACCATACCCCAGTGAAGGAGAAAGGTGCTTTTTTTACCCTTCCAGAGACCAGTCAGCTCCTGAATCTCAACTAGTTACTGAGTAACACTGGAGATGCAAGGCAAAGCTGTTTGCTAAAGTCAGAGGGGAAGTTTTGGACAGAGCAGGGGAAGAAACAAAATCTTCCTGGTCCCAGCCCTGCATCCTAAGCAGTGACCTGTTCTCTCCCTGCCTCACAAGGACAGAGTTTTAGCAGGAACACAAAGCAATCCTTTTTTTTTTTTTTTTTTCCTCAGTTCAGTCTCAGGGTCATAAATCACGGAAGCATTTGGGAATGAAGCAGTAACCGAAACAAAACCCAACACTGCATTTTTGATAACTTTATGGCCAGAGCAGCTGGGCTGCGACTCAGCCGTGGAGTGAACTCGCTCTGGGTGCTCTCCTTGCCTCCCCATTCCCAAGGGAAAAGCTTCTTCCCTTTCCCACCCATCCTCTCTGACGTGCAGTTGGCCAAGTGATGCTTGATCAGCCACTCTGGGGATGCTGGATCAGCCTCTCCAGGCTGGGAGCAGAGCAGATGGAGCAGGGAGCACCCTGTGCCCTGAGCAGGGGCCGTGGTTATCCCTACAAAACGCTGCCCAGCCCAGGCAGGTGTGAGATCACACACAGCTCTCACAGGTGGGGATGGATAAACAAGGTGCAAAGCAGAGCAGCTGGATCTGCTTCTGCTTTCTGCACCAAAAAAAATGAAGGGAATACTCGTTTTCTGCTTGGCTTTGTTGCCTAAATTGCTTTATCAGGTGAACTAAAGCACAAGGGAGAGAAAACAAAAACAGAGCAGCAAAAACATTATTTGTTTTTCCTCACCCTTTCTCACCAAAGTGAAGAATCCAGCTGCATGCCATGCTTTGGAGGGATGAATTTCACAGTCCTGCTCCAGGAATAATAAAACTCTTCTTTCCTCTCTACACTCTGCGTGTCTCTACTGAAGCAATAATTCAGTAGTTGCTTATGCAGAATAAAGAGAAACAAATGTTCAAATTCTCTCCCTCTCATCGCCATCATCTGTCTGTCCCCAACACTCCCTGCCCTGGTCCTGCAGAGCAGGACAGCAACAAAAGTCAGAATTTGAGAATTACTTCTCTTTATCCAAACCCAGGAAGCATTCCCAACAGTCCAAGATGGCCACAGGTCAATATTACCTGGCCATAGAAAGGAGACACAGCTTCTCCACGTGGAAAACCCTTCAATATCAGACTTTAGAAAATGGGTAAGATGTGGATATTCTCCACATGGTGGTCACCTGGATGGCAGCTGCCATCCCCAGCCTTACCCTTCTCCCTTCTTTTACATGGTACATTAAATACTTGCTGCAGCATATTTGCCACTTTTTACAGATTTCCCCCATAGATCTTAAAGTTCAGCATTTCCATTGGCTGGATGTTGACTGTAAACACATTAATCATCCTGCATCCACCCCAGATCCAGTCGCAGGATGTTCACTATTCTGGAGAGTTAATGCTTCTTCAGATGCAAAAGTGAAAACATGTAAGAACATTTAACTTTGATTAATTAAACTGTATTAATTTAACAGATGGTGTGCTGTGACACCCACCAGGCTGAGGTTTAGATTTGTGATACTTTAAAGAGGGATCACTGCCTCTGTTTTGATATAAATTTTGAATCTCTGCACAGCCAACAGATGTTCAACTCAGGTTTTGTTTTGTTGTTTTTTTTTTTTTCCCCCATTTTGTTTTGCCTTCAATTCATGGTTGGTGAGTCCTGGGACATTCAGGGGGTTAGGAACCCTCTCTCACTGTGTGCTAACAAATCCTCATTTTTAAGTAGCAAAGCAAAAGAATTTAGAGGTGAACCCCCTTTCTCCTAGTGAAGTGTTAATTAGTGGAATGAACCCCTGCTGTTGGTTATTTTAAGAGGAACCATCCAAGAGTTCAAATATTTCTTATGAAAAAATGAATTTAGAAAGAAGCAAGATTTTAACTTTACAGTCTTTCCAGAGGGAATGTCATAACATTTTTTTTTATTCTTGTCTCGATCCACACCTATGCTCATGCTAAAGCCCTGTGGTAAAAATCGTATCTTACACTTATATATTTATGATTTTCTCATCCAGAAACTGCCAGTGTTGGACTTCTCCAGGGTGCATTGATGCACTAATATCCACTATTTCCAATGGCCTGTGCAACACAACCAAAAATTTGCAGATTTTGTTTATTTAAGTCTCTCTCCCCTGCTTTTCCCACTGCTGTGACATCATGTAGTAACTGTCTACAGTTACAGCTTTTGGGACCCTGCTTGAGCAGCCTGAAACTCCCCCAGGCACTCCTGATCTCCAGGAAGCAGAGTTTGCTCTTTATTTTCATTTCTGATTGCAGTGATTTCCACGGAGTCGATATCTCTGGTGAGATTTCTTTTTCTCCCGCTTCCTGTTCCATCAGAGGTTTCTAGAGGATTTTCAGTATTTTTGTTTTGGCACAGGATCAGGGCTAAGTCGGGAGCAAGAGTATTGGGTTCCCCTGTGGCACACTCACATCCTTCCACCACAGGTTTTCTGCTTGCCAAGAAAAGATCTCTCTCCAAACCTGGCAGTTTGTGGGGATGCCCCATCCCTGGAAACACTCAGGGCCAGGTTGGAAGGGGTTCTGAGCAACCTGGGCTGGTTTAACCTGTCCCTCCATGGCAGAGGGGTTGTAGAGATGGTTTTTAACTGAAACCTTCCAACTCAAACCATCCTGTGATCTATAATTAGTATTATTTTCCTGAGCATTTTGGGGGAATCCAAGGCTTATAGGATGGACAGGTTTCTTACCCCTTGTTACCTTTGAATAACAGATTTATTCACTGATTGTGTGGATGTGATAGAAGAACAAAGCAATGAAATAATGAACTCGTTGGAGAGAAGGGAGGGATAAGTAACACCTGTGCTTAAACCCATGGATTTGAAGGAAAGAATGATCTTGTACTGATGCCTTCTCTTTGGTGCTAGAATTAAGAGCCAGACACGGTTCAGGGATAAAGGGATTTCTTGCTTTGGTATTTAATAAGGATTTTTATGGTGCAACCATTCACCCAGGTGGAGCACACTGAAATGCACACACACAGTAGATTTTATAGATTTTATAGATGTGGCAAATTAGCATATTTAACAAAGATGCTCCGATGAGAGGCTTGAATGAATAATGTGGTATTTTTCTATCTCTTGAATGAATAGCGTGGTATTTTTCTATCTCAAAGTATTTCCCTTTAGATGGGTGTAATCTTGGTTTACAGGGTGTGTTTTAGAGGGCACTTTGGTTTTTCAAGATAGTGTAAGGCTTTCTGGCTTTCAGCTGTGAGGCCTTTGGGATGTTTGGTCCTCTGGCCTAACAGAACACCAGGATTATGCTAAAATAGCAGACTGAAGGATTTACAAGTATGCATGCTAAGGGTACTGAGAATACATAAGAGGTATGGAAAAGGCAAAAAAATCATCATGGCATCAGTACAAAGCAAAAATGCATCAGGGAGCTCCTGAGCTGGTTCACCTGAACCTGTAGCATTGTCTGGGCTTTCACTGCCTGGCCTGGGCACCTTCCTGCAGCCCCTGGTGTCACCTGTGTGCCCCTGCCTTGTCCCTCTGCCTCTCACCCTACTCCTCCCTCTGCCCAGGGCTCGTGGTGACAGCCTGTGAACACCCTCTGCTCGTGGAGGAACATCTGCCAGCCCCTCTCCTCAGCCCGTTCCTGCTGTCAGGCTCCAGGCTGCTCCCCCTGCTTTTCCAGCCTCTTAAAACTCCGTGGAACTGCTCAATGCCTCTTGTGATAGATGATTTAGAGGCAGTGCTGGCTTCTTTCAAGATTTATGAGATGTAGCTTGCTTTGAGCTCTTCACAGAATCTACAAATGACATCTAAACACAAACCCTTTGATCTGTGAGCCGGGCTGCGCAATGCTCTACACGTGCTTTTTTTAAAATATATATTTAGGAGAACCCTTCAGGGCTCCCTTCTGGAAGCTGCTCTTCCAGGGTTGCAGAGATGCTGTTGCAGGCAGGAATTCTGCTGGAATTTCCACCAGCCCTGGCCCCAAGAGTTGCTTAGTAACCACCACTGCTTTCCCAGGCACAGCTTCCATGCACCAACCTCAAAGCCCAGAAGAGCCAAGCTCGAAAGCAGCCCTGAGCTTGCACATCCCCTCTGCTCCTGACGTGCCATGAGGCAGGAAATCTCACTGCTGAATTTCAGACAACAATCAGGAATGTGTATATCCAACCCAGAGAGGGTGTTTACTTAGTTAACTCATGCTGATTTGGAAGGCAGTTTGTGGAGTTGAAGCATTGCCCTCATAAATTGGATTTACAGTAGGACAATGGGCATTGAATACATTAAAATAGGTTAAATTCCTGGAAGAAGATAGGAAAAAAAATACCCTAATTATTCACATTTGGTGATTTGTTAAATGACAGATTTCAACCTGTCCAGACTTAAGCCCCATGGAGGAAGAAGGGAAAAACCCCAGTGTGGCAACACTGCTGGGAACAAGGGAAAAGCTGCAGTGGAGGGAAGGCAGAAGAGAACCTGGACAGTGCTTAGCTTGTGTCAGAACTGGAATTAGCACCTGAGGCTGTGAGAGCTGATATCTCTGCAGGATTACTTTAAATCAGGATTCATTTTCTGAACTGATTAAGAAACTGCTGCATAATGAAAATTCAGTTATGGACTTAGAGACTTGAAATTTTAGACAGGTGAGGCAACCTCGCTGGTGAAGGAGTCAATCAGGCAGACCCCAACAGAAATAACTTCTTTTTTAATGCATTTTTCTCTCCATAAAGACAGAAAACAGGAGCTAATCATTCAGACAACTCTATTGGAAAAGCTTGGGAATTGTGTCACTTCCTAACTAAACTCCTCCCTCTGTGTCAGTGCTAAAATGTGACAGCACCAGGCTGCAGTTCCTACCTTCAAATGCAGCCCTTGCAGGGTGCCAGGCAGCCAGGGATGCTGGGGAGGCACTGCAAGGAGGAGAAATGCAACTGCAAAGACAAAATGCAGCTCGTTACCTGTGCTATCCTGCATTATATACTTGTTAGGGGTTTAAAAAGTATGCTTGAATCACACCAACGTGTTTCTATTTTTACAAGGAGACCTCTAAGTAAAAAATTCCAAGGAATTTTTTCGTTAGAGGTCTCCTTGTAAAAGGTAGGAGTCAAATCACCAATTGAATTGATGTCCCTTGTGCCAAAAGTGACCGTTTACCACCAAGTGATGCAGGGCAGCCTCTGGAACGTGGACTGTTGGTTTGCTGTGGTTTTGGTTGTGTTTCTGTGGGTTCTGATCCCCAAAAGCACATTGAACGCTTCAGTCTCTGCTGTGGCAGCACAGTTTTAAACTGGGGAGATTCCATCCCTGAATGTGTCAGCACAGCCTGAGCAGCCCTCTCAGCACAGCCATTATTTTGTCCCTGCTACTCGAATGCCATGGCTGTGCAAGCCCATCAAACTCCCAAACCGCAGATACAACCCCCTCAATTGCCTGGAGCCCCAGCCAAGGCCCAATTAGGGTAATTGCATTTTGTCTATTTAAAATTCACGCGTCAGGTTTCAGTTTGCTGTTGATTGGACTCTTCCTCTCTGCCTTCACTCCACCATCTGCAGGCTTTCAGGCAGGAACTGCGGTTTCTCTTCCAGGTAGTTGTGTTCCAGTCCGTGGTGCAGGGGCTGGATGAGGGATGGCCAGGCTGTTCCAGTGCCATGGGCAGTTCAAGTGGCCCCTTGACTGCCTCACCAGCAGCTGCTCCTCTTCCTCAGCCAGGGATGTCACCTCTGCCTCCGCACGGCGACCGCAGCCCTGCCAATTCCACCCCGGGAAATGCCTGGGATTTATTTATTTTTGTTCTTGGCATCGAATCCCTTGAAAAACACAGCCTGGGAGGAATCTTGTGGATTGAGCTAAACTTGGTTCCCTGCCACCTTGGCAGGCACGGCTTGTGAAACGCTGCTGTCCCATCCAGGCTGTATTGATCCCAGCACCGCCAGGAAAAGCTGCTCACTGTCTCAGTGCTGCACACTGACCCAGGAGGGCTGAGCTGGAGATCACACTGCTTGCTCCTGGCCTGTCTCCACCCCTGCAGTTTAATATTCCAAGAGAATTCACTTACCAGGAATGTGAACTTTGCTGCAGAGCTGAAAGGTCCCAGACAGCCCTGAGGAAAGGTCCCCGAATGCGGCTGGGCAGGGGAAAAGAAAAGATATATTCTTCCCTTTCATCCTGAACTTTCCATGAGGCAGTCAAGCCAAAGTCGAAGCTTTCCAGCTCCAGATAATTCATGGCATGAAGGAAGAAAGTGAGATATAAGATATATTTCTTGCTGAATATATTGCTGATGAGCAGTGGCTGAAAAGCTCCGATGCACAATTACAGGGACAGAGTCCTGGAGCCAACTGTAATTAAAGTTCTTTTGACATTTCAGTAAATCCTTAGTGATGGTGTCTTGTTATTGGGAATGGGAAAAACCCTCCCTGGAAACCCTCTGGTCTACTCTCCTTTTCTGTAACTAGTCTGAGCCAACAACACTCACAAGAGTATCTCCGAGTCACTCGATGGGTGCTCAACTCTGCTTGGAGACCTTTATAAACTGGAGATAATTACCCAGAAAATAAATACAGCTCCACCTCACCCTGCTGAGCCCTTGGCTCCACCTGGGCATCTGAGAGCTGTGTCCGTGGCTGTGTCCATTGGGATAAACGTGGGTACCCTCCTGGTGTGTCCATGAGTTGCCCCTCACCAGAAGGTTTCTCCTCGAGCTGCAGAGAGAAACAGCCAGGTATTCTTTGATTGAAGCCAGAGATTTACAGAACAATAAGGGTGTCATTCATCCTCCCTAAGTCTCACTTCTGCTTAAAATCTGCTGGAAATCTCTGTTAGTGGACATTGCCCAGCACCACTATAGTGCTTAGAGCTCCTGGTGTGTGCAATTTCCTGGGGTTTAAGTTGCTTTTTGGGATTTTTTCTCCTGTTAACCAAGAAGAGAAACCTGTGAACCTCATTTACTCAGCTAAGAAATGTAGAAATGCAGTCCAAAAAGAGGATCCCATACATAAATTATCACAGCTATGTCATATCCAGTGTTCTCTTCTCTATATCTATTACCTTGCAATAAATCTTGGTTCTTAAATATTAACAGGGTAAACACTGAAGATTTGCAATATCTCCAGAAGCAAGATACCCAGTCACATTCAGATGTCACTCTCCCAGGCCACATATTTAGTTCTCACTTTTATAGCATTTGTAAAAATAAGCAAGTAAATATATAAGGAAAAAAAACCAACCATATTTAAGGATAAAAAAAAGAAATAAAATGTGGAGAATTCAAAGGCAGGAAGGGAGGAATGAATAAGAAGCAGCTCAAGGCTGCTGGTAACAGATTTAGAAACGTTTTTACTTTTGAAGGAAGTTCTCAACTTGTGCTCTCATCAGCAAAGCTCAAAAAAAGCCTCACACCTGCAGACAGGTGGCAAAGCAAGGCAAACAGTGTGGGGAATTAGGGTTAATTAGCTCTGTTCAAGTAATTGAGAGGGCACTTATTTGTACTGCTCCAATTCTTGGATGACCCTGATCTATAAATGTTCTATGGAATTTATACAATATACGTCATACATTCTATGGAATATATACAATAGAATATATTCTTCCTTCTATGCAATTACAGATTTATGCAAAGGTTGCCTGTAATGTCTGGGAGTGGTGGCCCAGATGGGGCAGTTTGTTCTCTAGATTGTTCTAGAACTGGGCAAAAACAAAAACAAAAATCAAAACAAACAAAACCAAAAACAAACAAACAAACAAAACCAAAAACAAACAAAACCCCCAAAACCAAAAAACTCAAGCTTCTCTTTTGGTTTTTCGGGGTTTTTTTGTTTGTTTGTTTATTTTGGTTGGTTGGTTGGTTGGATTTTTTTGGTTTTTTTTTTTTTCCTTCTGGAAGAACACAAAATTGTGCAATCTATAAAATTATCCCTGAACTTTTGTTTTGTTCAGTTGAGGTCCATTAAAAAACAACAAAAAAAAAGATCCAATTAATGGCTGCAGAATAATTCATTTAAACGCAGACAAGCCAAGAACCTCCTGATGAAGGGAAAATAAAATTAGTGCAGGAACGAGGCTGTGCAGGAAGGTACAAGTGTCGTTAATGCTGGTGCCAACTATCCAACAGCTCATTTTGTGCCTTTAGCAGGGAACAAAACCCTCAAAAGGCAAATCAAAAGGCTGATGTAGGAGACAATCATCTCTTAATTCCCTCTAGTCCCGGTAATGGCTGGGGATGATTGTGAGCTGGGGTGTTTGTGTGGGATATCCCTCTTGCCATCTCAGAAAATCAGCGTGGGGTTTGGAGCTGGCAGCCACTTCCCAGGAAGCCAGGATGGGGTTTGGGGTGGGATGGTAGCAATAATTACATTTCTTATTTTATCACTTGTAGTTGCCCCTTTGATCAGAATCCTGTATCATTTAACCAAATTTGCATGGTCATCCTGCACAAAGGTTCTAAATAGAGAACGAATCATTTTTTCCAAGGGAAAACTACAGGAGCTGGGCTTCCCTTTGCTGCACACACATGGAATCCCATACACTTGGCACCAATTTAGGTTATTATCATTTCATTCTTCCTTTTTTTTATATTTGTTTCACTGTACAAGCAATACTACCAAATCCTTCAGAACCAGCCCCGTGGCTGATGGGCACTGCTGGGAATTAGCTCAGGGAACAAACAAATGAAGGTATTGGATGGGATTTTGTGAGGCCTAAATGCTGTTACCACTTTGCCATGAGGATATTTCTCTGGAAAAACATAAATAAAGAGGACAATCTGTGATATTTAGCCTGCCAAGGAGCTAAGAGGAAAAGGAATGACTTAGTTACTAGCTAATTTTGGTTATTTCAGAATGTTCTAAAAACATGCCCAAAATTATTAAAAATTAAAGCATCAACAAGATGCTAAAGCCATATGTTTCCAATATGCTGCATCTGAAAACTTTTCAAAGCCTGGCTGCTTTTGAGTGCGTTAAAAACCCTGTGGAAGAAATTCATTCTGAGCTCCTCCATGAAGCAAAGACCACTGAAATGGAAACAGGCCACCAGCAGTGATGGGTTTTCCAGATAGCTTTGGATAGGAGCAAAAATGGTTCAGATATCAAAATTACACCAAGCTGTTTCTGGCCAACCCTTACCTAATGAGCATGAACAGTTGCACTGATAGTCAAGAACAAATGCCCTGTGAAAAACTTCACTTTCATTGGCTTCTTTTGGTGGCTAAATGATGAATCTGAGAAGACAAGTGTGTGCTCATCCCTTACTTAAAACTTTGCATTTTTTTATTAAAGTGTGGCATCATCTTCACAGAGGAGCTCTTGTCCTCCCCTCTCCTTTTGTATGAAGCTGTTTCTTAAGTTATTCTGTCTTTCAACCATAAGAGTGGAGGCAATGAAATATGTCACAGAGGTGACTGGAGCCCAGCAGGTCCTAACAGAAGCTCTTTTGCTCCACAAAAAAACCCTTAATTGCTGAGGAAACTTTCCTTTTACATACATACAAAAAAAAATTAAAAATTCTTTACTTTGTGAATAGGAGGAGCAGAGGATCAGAAACCCCTTGATGTTGTCAGAGCTCAATCCCACTGAATAGACCCTACAGATTTCTCTAATTATTCACAAAACATTTGGAGCAGATGTCCACAAAATAAATTATCTGCTGTCTGCCAAAAACTACTTCTGGCAGGCAGCGTACCAGGTAAATAAAATGAGAGGTTGGGAACATGAATAAAACATGAAGAGAACAGCTTTGGGCGTTTTGTTCCTCGTAAATTCAGCAGCACCAGTTGAACCCACAGAGGTGCAGAAGGCCACCATATGAGAAGGGGTTGGAGAAAAAGCTCTTAACAAGCATTTCCTTGTGTTAGTGGCAGTGTCCCTGAGCCAAGTCACAAAAAGAACTTCAGGGCAGCCCTCTGCTGTGCCTACCACAGGAGACAGAGGATTTGGACTTCCAGCAGCTGCCTGAACCCTGGAAGTGCTGTGGGCCACCACCTTGAATTCTCATATTTAGCAAAAGTTGCTAAATTGTGCTCTTGGCAAGGACATCCTTATCTAATTTAGCCTTAGTTTGATAATCCAATGAAAAATATTTAATTTCTTGCCCTTCCTACTAGGTATGTGCCTGATGCTTTCCTAATCCTGCATGCTTTCCATCCTTTCTGAAGGCACGATGCTCTACACCATTAAAATCAGGGGGAAATTACCCTTACAAACACAAGGCTGAACATTGCAATGAGTAAATCTGCAAATAGAAATTCAGGAGGCAAAATCTAGGTTTTAAACCAGTGAGCCTCTTGTTGGTTCATCTAGTTCTGAGATCAGCTTTTGAGTGTGGTATCATTTCAGGCAGGCTCGTATAGATCCAGACCAAAGAAAATATCAAATATTTGAGAGGAAGGGGCTTCCCAAAGACTTTGTATTGAGTTAAAGTTTGCTACTCTGTATTCTTTCATCGACTACTAAAAATTTAATAGTGCTTTAGGGACAGGTATTGTCCTTCATCCATATCAAAATTTTACTGTGCTGTACAAAATGTGCTGGTTTGTTGTTTCAAAGAGAAAGACCCCATAAAGGGAGGCTGGTAAACATAAACATCAAGAAATATCAATGAATCGTTTTGCCTCATGGAAAACGTTGCCACATAAGAGAGAGAGAGAGAGGAAAAGATGGGAGGGCAGAGTAATTGGAAAATTGTGATTAAAAGAAATGTATGGGCAGGTAGGTAACTCCATAAATAATGGACCAGATTTATTCACAGTGGGTTCATTAAAAGCAGTGATAAATTAGTGCCAAGCAGAACTCTGCTTCTCTGCAGTGGTGGTGACCTATTCGGTGGAACCATTGTAGTTACTAATTCATACAGGATTATACATAATTGGGATGCCCAATTATTACAGCTGAGTTTCAGAAATGACAATGTTCCCTTTCCTTCGGGGACCTGTAATTTATTCCATTACCTTGAACCTGCGTTACGCAACCTGCCAAAATAAAATTTGCAAATGTCCTGCTAAATCCTGCTATCTTTGGTTCATACTCTATGTGTAGAGGGAAACGTGCTGAGAGGATTAAAAAAATATGGGAAAGAATTACCATTTTAATACATTTGACTTGTCCACCAAGAGACAATAGAAGGTTTTCAGCCTCAGTAAATCCACTTTAATACATGGAAAGAGTTCATAAAAAATTATTCTCTCCCATTGTCGTCACGAAAGCTATAGTTGGTCTGTGCTAGAAAGGCCAGGAATAGTTTACCAAAGAAATCTGAAGGTTTATTTTGTTTTGTGGGGACAGCTTCCCTTACTGTGTTTTATTCCACTCAAATACTTCCTTACTGTATTAATTCAGGTAAAATAGTTTATATAAACTGCCAGCAGAAGTATCAACACTTTCAGAAGCGTGGCTGATGCCACGTTTCCCTGCACTTTGAAATTTCCAACGCAGAATTTGGCTAATGGCTCTGCTTTCCACGCATCAGCTGGAGAAGCTGCTGAGATATTAAGATACTAAGTGTTTGAAGAAAAGGATCTATTCATACAGAATCAATAAAGCGTTGCCAGGAGAAACCTGAAGCTCTCAGAAGGAGGTTTCCTAGAAAAAAAAAAAGGGTTTTTCCAGGGAAGAATGGCTTGTACATGTTTGATTCTTTCTGATTGCTGCTGTCTCATTGCTTTTACTTGTGAGGCACTCAAGCCTGCCTGCTTCAAAGCAGGAATTCCCCTCAGGAAGATCTTCCAGCAGCAGAAAGTGGAAAAATGACTTGCTAGGATGTCCAGCCTGTGTTACAGGGTTTGGGTGAGGGAGAGATGTGTGAGCAGCAGCTCAGCAATGCAAACGATGGGAGGAGAGCTGGGGAGGGGTTGGGCTTTGGGGGACCCCTGGGTGTGATGGAGAATTCTGGGGGGAGGTGTGAGAGCTCTGGGGTTTTACAGCTTGCTTACAGAGCAGGGATGATGATGATGATGATGATGATTTAGTCAGCTTGCTGGAACTGGGAGGGAAAAGTGCTTTTTCTTGCAGCTTTTGTGCCTGGACAATGTTCTTGGGAACACAGTGCAGTCCTTGGGGTGTCCTCTGCAGAGCCTGGATTTCAGTGATCCTCTGGGTCCCTTCCCCCCCAGGATATTCTGTGATTTCTGTGATTTGCTCTCAGTGCAGACATTATTTTGTGGTGTTCAGACGATGTGAACTATAGAATGTGCATGCAAGTACATTTATACCTTTTCCCAGGGTTTGAGGGGGGATATCAATATCTGTAAGATGTGACAGCATTATCTTCTGTTGCTACAGTGAGCAGTTCATCACCAGCCTCTAAAAAAGGGGATAAATTGGATTCTCTCCTAGTCACCCCTGCAGAGTTTTTCCTGTGGGGTCAGCAAGCCTTTGGGCACACGTGACACAGTAAGTGGTGCTGCTGGAACCTTGTCTGCCTCCCCACAAAGCCAAAATCCTTGGATTGTCAGCCCAGCCCAAGGACAGGGTCTGTGCTACTGCACATTCCACGGATATGAACTGAGGGGCTGTTTCTTCGGCTGCCTCTGAATTCAGTTTACAAGGCAATGGATTGGAACAAAGCCAGAGACATCCCTGAGTGTCAGAAATGGGATCTTTGAAGTGATTCTGGATGCACAGCCAGCCAGACAAGTTCGGTCCCTCTTCAAAGTCGTGATGCAAGTATTGTAATGCAGATTACATCGATTTGCTACCAGTGGCTGACAGCTCGCAGGAGTCTTTTCAAGATTCTCCACAGCACCCCTGGAATAAAGAGCTCTCTGCATGAATAGGAAGCTGCATTTTCATGCAGATGACAGCTCGAAAAAATAGTATCAATGTTATCATGTATGTAAGGCAAAATTCAATTTTGTGTAGTGGATTTTTTGGCTGTGTCAGGGTTCAGCTTGCAGCACAAAGAGAACTTACATCTGGCACTTGAGGACATGGTTTAATGGTAGCTCTGGGTTGATGGTGGGACCTGATGACCTTAAAGGTCTTTTCCAACCCGAATGATTCTCTGATTTTATGATTTAAGCACATAAGAAATGCTTCTGGCTCGAACGCTTGCTTAAGAGCTTGTTGATTATTTGTTCTGTAATTAATGTATTGCAGAGAGGCAACAGAAATGCTGACTTTCAATATCCTCACAGCAAGTTTGCTGTGGTTCTGAGCTCTCCTTGGGCAGGACCGGTGTGCAGGTGTTTGATGAATGAGAGTAGACAAGATTCTACAATAAATACCTGAAATACCAAAGCCATGACTACTGAAGCATAAAAAGAGTGCTGCATCAGGCCATAATTCAAAGCAGCATTCCATTTACAAATGGAATAAGAGTAATAGAAAAGATTAACTTTCATAGGGAATTACAGTTTGGGTGTGTGGAAGTGCCTGTTTTTATGAAGTGCAGTTTCTTACGGGCTTTATGTTGCTGCATCAAAGTTACCAGACCGATTTGAGGCTGCAGCTCCTGTCAGTGATGTTCTGTCACTGTGTATCAGTGCTCCCAAGGACTGCTCCCCACTGGGACCAGGTTTTTGCAAAGATGTCTGTGTGTATTTACAGCCTAACCATAATCCAAGCACTGGAAACTGCAGAGTGTGCTCATTTTATTTTTTTATTTGCATGTAAAGGCACCTGCAAGCCTTTGGGATTACACCTGAACACTGCCTATAGCTGGATGCACATATTTGCAGACTGGAGGAATGTTCTCCAAAATCTGCTTCTGTATGGAGGAGCTGGAAGTGTTTTAGATTCGGCCAATGCCATAAAATATGCTCTGGCCTCTCCAGCTCCTTATTATTTAAGGACAAAGTGATGCAATGTGCAACCAGGGCAGGGACACCTTTCCCTGTCCCAGGCTGCTCCAAACCCCTTCCAGCCTGGCCTTGGGCACTGCCAGGGATCCAGGGGCAGCCACAGCTGCTCTGGGCACCCTGTGCCAGGGCCTGCCCACCCTCCCAGGGAAGAATTTCTTCCTAATATCCCATCTACACCCTCCCTCCTACAGTTTAAGGCCATTCCTTGTGTCCTATCACTTCCTGCCCTTGTGAAATGTCCCTTTCCAGCTTGGACAATACCAGTACTGCAGTCTTTGTCGTTTGCTTCCTTCCTGATGAAACCTCCCAGCCTAATAACCCTATTTAAAACCAAGAAACTAAACACACAAACCTCAACAAAAAGGAACCTGAAACCAAAACACGGCAGTATAAAAATCTCATTGCTCAAATGATGTCCATCCAAAAATAAAATAAAAAATCAGACGTGATTATGCAGGGGAAAGGAAGAAAGCAAAATCATTGCTCTGCTTCTTCCTCCCTCTTCAGGAACTTCTGCTCAATGTCTGAATTCCACAGAGTTGTTTAAAACACCTGTCCTTTAAAAGCTGCCATCGCATCTCTGACAGCTTTAATTTTACCTGTGCGAGCTCGAAGCCTCTCAAAGCTGGAGCAAAGCAGGGTGAGAAATGTCCTTTGCAGATCCCTGCACACCAGGCCCGGCCGGCCGCGCTGGAATCGCCGCCCCGGATCCAGCTGCCCCTGGGTGGCATTACCCATGTGGTCTGGGTTTTTGCTGTTCTCCTCTGTCTCTTTAAGAAGTTTTTCTAAAGTTCTATTTCAGCCTTCTGTGTTGCCCTTTTCAATGGAGTCAGACACGATTTTACATAAAGAACTTTCTTGTTATTGTAACCATCTCACCATGTTTACATTCTTCTCATAAGGAGGAGATTGTTGATGGACTGTTGGGTTGCCCAGTGTGGTTGGAGAGGAAGATTTTCTTCCTCCAATCCATGGTCACTGCTGGAATTCTATAATTGTTGAAGTTTGTAAATAAATTGCCTCTTTTCTGCCTTGGACATCTCAGTGTGTGGGTGTCATTTCTTTGTGTGGTGTGCGACAACCCACACGAGACAGCTTTATTGCATCCCCAGCTCGGGTTGGGAGCTGTCAGCAGTGCCAAGGAGCAGGAGTGACATCCCAAGCTGAAGAGGGAGCAGCTGTCACAGGGAGACACCACACAAATGCCACCGAGCTTTAATGCCAGGCGGGAATGTCACACGCGGGCCTGGTGCTGAGGTGGCTGTGATGCCTTAGGATTTCAGCTTTTACAATTTTTTTTTTTTCAAATCCTGTGCTGCTTTAGTGTGTAACTCCAAGCTCCTTATAAAGTGTTAGTTAACTGTACATTTTGGTCAGATGAAACGATCGTGCTAGGCCTGAAATCCAAGGACACCTCACTGCCTCAGGCCCTGAGAGATGCAAACAAAAGGGAATTGGGGAGGGAGCAAGCTGGGGGTAAATGACTTCATTACCTCAAGCTGTAATTGGAGGATTGACCCCTGATGTATAAATAGACCAAACTTATAATTGTCTGAAAAACCTGTGACCATTGTCCATCTTGAGTATAGCTTTGGACTGCCCAAGGTGTATCTGTTGAAGGCCTTCAATAAATCCCTATTTTATTCTCTTAATCCTGTCTAATCTCTGTTCGAGGGAGCCACTCCAAGGCATCAGCAGCGCTGGCAAGATCAGAACTGGGGTTTCTCCCTGGAGGTTTAACCAGCTGCTGGCAGGAGGAATGTGATGGGAATGCAGGGAATAAAAGGCAGGCTCAGGAGGTAGAGCTCTGCTTGAGATGTCACCTGTGGCAGTGGGAACTGTCACCCCTTGTCACTGATGGGATATTTGTGCCTTATACCATGTAAGGAGTGCAAAAATTATCAATGTACATGTTGAAATCGCTTGGGATCTCCTCAAATTTTCAAACTGTTTTGTACAAATCTGCTCTTCTACACTTTTTCACACTGCAAGAATCCCAGAATCACAGAATGGTTTGGGTTGGAAGAGATGTCAAACATCATCTCATTCCACCCTCTGCCATGGGCAGGGTCACCTTCTACTACCCCAGGTTGTTCCAAGCCCCATCCAGCCTGGCCTTGAGCACTTCCAGGGATCCAGGGGCAGCCACAGCTGCTCCAGAAAAAGATGCCTTTGACTATCCAAACTTCTCTATTTTTTTTTTTTAATTGCATATAAAGCTGGTAATTGGGATTTAGCTAGAGTGAGCACAGAAAAAAAATTCCTCTGGACAACTTGGGGTTCTATTCCACATGGAAGACTTTTTTCAATGTTCATTTCTTGTTTGTAACAGGCATTCCCTTTTTTCCCCAAATAACTTGGGAGATAACCACTTGGTGAACAATTTTCAGCTTTCTGAGTGACAAAGACACTAAAACAGAATTGGTTCCCAAGCCTAATTGAATGAATAAATTTTTTTTTCTTTATTTTGCTGCCATTTTGCTCCACTGTAAATTATTCCATGTACTCCAGGTGAGCTCAGTATCACCCCTTTTCTTCCAAATACACAGTTCTGAGCTGCTAAAGCTTGGGATACTGCAACCTCCAGATGTGCTGCTGTGTGCTGAGCTCTTGCATGACTTAAAATCCAAAGTGGAAGCCCTTAACATGATGGACCACCTCAAAAAATTCTAATTGAGCTGCACACTGTAATAGATTGGGGGAAATGAGGTAAAACGTTATCACTAATCTTTGTGCTAACTGCATTAAATCTCAGGGCATATTTATAAAGGCAAGGGAGGATATTAGCAAAAAGATTTATCCAACAGTGAAGGGTTTTTTCCCCATTAACCAACTTCTAAGTTTCAAAGTTCTCGCAGTTTAATTGGAGAGCGTGGAATTTAGGAGAAATAATTATAAACATGACTACACAGGCAATATGCTGCCATTAAGCACAAAATACAACAACTGTTTGTTTGGGGCTAGTAATTGAACCAACACAATGGGAGAGAATTTGAATAAAATTAACTTTCATTGGAAAATGGGAAAACGATAATAAGGAAATTTTGAACAAGCTGTCAAAGGCTTAATCTGACTGCCATTGAGAGGAGCATAAATAAATGGAGGAAGAACAGAAAGACAACTAAAACCAAGTGGCCTTATAGAAGGTTAGGGGTTGTTTTTCTCAAGGAAAAGAAAGAATTTAATGTCTGGAGTCAAAGTTAGACCCAATCAATACATTCAGGGCTCTTGAGAAATTTTGAAAATAGTTTCCTACTTGTAGTGATTTAGGGCAGTCAGGCATATAAAAAGATTGAATCGGTTGTGAGAAATCAATGACCTCCCCCCCCCACACGATTCCCACTGAAATGAAAACTTGCCAATTACAATGGGAGTTTTGATAAGGCCAGCAGGAGAGGGATGTTCCAGACTCAAAGAAAAAGCATGTGAAATGTAATATCTGTTATTTTTTGTGCCATTAGGGTGTGAGACAGAGGCCTGCTGAACATCTTAGCTCAAAACTCCAGCCTCCATCTCCTGTGGCAGATTAGGGGTGCTGATGCAAAGCAGATGAGCAGAGTTTCCACCTGCATGGGATAATCATCCACCATCTTCCAGAGATGCCTGCAGACATTTGCTTCCCCACCCAGCAGGTAACTGAGATGCTCCTTCCTTGCAGCCTTTGGAACTCCCTGTCAGAGCTTCCTTTGGATAAAACCTGACAAAAATACTACAATAGGTAAAACAACAGATAATGGATGATTTCCCCTTCACCATTTAACACCAGGATCACTGGTTACTAATTCTTTCACCACGATGGTCTGTCTTGTGCCATGCCAAGCACACAGGAGCCCTGTCACCAGCAGTTAACAGGGCAGACCCACTGCTGTGGGGAGCTGGTGTTGGCTCTACAGTTCCTGGGGCTTTCAACTGCAGAACAGGGCTGGTCTCGTCCCCTGGGATGAATTCCTGAAGGTGTGCACTGGGTGTGCTCCTGTGAGAACATTTTCCAGGTTTTTTTCACCTGTGCAATGTGAGAGTTTTCCACGATGGGAAGGGATGGATGTAGGGGGTGATGGGGGATTCAGTTTGGTGAGTGCAGAAGGGAGGTTCTGGCTCAGAGGGAGGAAAGCACCAGGTGCAAACATGGAATGCAGGTCACCGTAACACTGCACTGCCCTTTCCCAACCCTCTCCCCCTTTTCCATACCTTCTCCTTTCCAGTTTAGACATGTTAGCTGGGGCAGCATCCTTCCTTGACTTGCTGCTAAGGCCACTTGCCAAAATATCTCTCTGAGGGATCAACCAAGGCTCTTGGGGATGAAACTTCTCAAACCTCCACATAAGCACAGGTAGAGAGGACCCCAAAAATCCCAATTGCCGTGTCCTCCTGCAAGCACCCAGTGATTCCTGCTAAAGGCCAAGCCCATTGCCTCTTCTCTTCCCTTCCAAGTGCAGTGTTTGAGGGAAAAGCCAAGCAGCTGTGCTTACAGGATCTCACAGAGATCCCTAAAAGGTGATAATCAGGTCCGACAGTCATGTCATAATTGTTAACAATGGTACTGGAGACATGCCAACAAGCTCACACTCTGCTGCTGCCTCTCTGGCTGAGAGGAATTGCTCCAGGAGTGCAAGTCTGCAAACCAAATTTGACACCAAGGGATGTTTCATAGAGAGGAAATGTAAGGCACTGGATTGTATTGTTGCCAGATTACATAGCAGCTTCAAAAGGCAAAGCAATGAAAGAGAAGAGGCTGCAGTGAGACCACATTAATATTTGGTATTTCTGCTCTCTGTGAACTCACACTTATGTTGTGAAGGCCTTCAGGAACCCAGTGGAGAGCCTGGTGTGCAGGTTTGGCAGAGGGTGTTGGGCATGCTCTGCTGGGAGAGCCAGCAGTGATGGATTCACGTTGGCTGGTGCTGCCCTCACCCCATGAAAGGCTCTGCTCTCCTCTGCTCCTGATACACCACCAAGGAAAGTTTGCAAAACTGTGATTTGGAGCTCCTTGTGCTCCTCTCCTGCACAGCCATCTGTCCTGGTTAACATGCACCCAATAATGTACCTGCCAGAATAAATCACAGCAAATGATACTTTTCCATGTGGGTGTCATGAATTTCAGAGCTCAAGGTTCTGGGATTGTTTCAGGCCGATGGAGGGGACCAGCTCCTTGTGAAATTTGTTGACCCTCAGACAGCTATAACTCTTGGCAACCTTCACTGTGAAAGGAATCAAAATACAAATCAACACCATAAAAAGTGACACATGAGAACGATGTCCTTTCTGCCTGTGTTTGTAATTCCTTCTCAATGGCTCTATTAGAACTCGTACCAGCAAACCCATGCAGATCTCTGCACGAGCTGTTAATGATTATAGACTGTTGTTTACCTTATCAGGGAAGCTGTCAATAGGCCTAGTTAATGAATTTTTTTTTTCCCTTGTCATGGGCATTTTATTTAACAGTTAATAAACTCCCAATCCAATTCACTAGAGGTCTTGGCAGAATTCTAGAAGATATATTATGCATATGCTCATGCTTTCTTCTCTATTTAGACAATTTCTGGTTCAGAATTATTACATCAATTTCCCAGCACTGCAGATACAACTCTGACCACTCCAATTATCTGTCTGCTCCACAATACAGCAGCTGTAACTTCGAGCCATCATAAAGAAGTTTATTAATTTAGATCCAACTGAGTGCCAACTATCTCACTGCAGTGCAACAGAAAGTGATCTGCCCACAGAAGAAACCTTGTCCTGTTAGCCTCTTGGCTTTTCTAAAATGACTTTATAAAATTTGCAGGGATGAACAGTGGCTCCAGTGCAGCATCTGCATGGAAGCTTCCCCAAATCCCTGCAAGAGCAAAGGAGTATTTCAAGGTGAGAAGCTGCTGAGTTTGAGCCTCAGAAATCAGGTTTGCTGAGGACTGCAGCAGCACTGAGGACCCTTTCCCCCCTCATTTCCAAGGGCTGGAGTTTGTTTGTTTACACTTATTGGTGTGTGCTGTTTCCCCTTGAGTGAGCTTTTGCTGGTAACTCTGAAAGCAATTGCTGAATATAAACCTCCAAATTCATGCCTAACCATATTCTTCCCAAGAATGCTCACAATCTTAATATCCTGAGCATCAGATACACCTGACCTTCATGCAAAATTGGGTTGGATTTCAACTGTTCACTGTGCCCTGGGGCTGTACAGTCACCTGGGATGTCCACAGCCTGGCAGGAAGGAGCAGAGGTGCAGCAAAAAGAGATGCTCAGAATAGATAAAGCTGGACTCTAACGGCCAGTGTATCATGGAGGAGTCACATGCAGAGCACCTGGGGATCACAGAGCTGGTCCAGGTCTGAGTAGAGGGAAGGAAGGGAGAAAAAGCTGCTCAGCTGGATGTACCCAGCCAGGAAAGCAAGGAGTGAGGGAGGGATAGCTCTTGCAGGTTGTAACACTGGTTGTGTGGAACCTCCAGCATGATCCTCACTCTGCATCCTTCACAAGACGGGAAAATTCCCAGGGATTTCCTCAGCCAGAAGAGATTGGTCTGGGATGCAAAGGGATTGCTTTGCCTGCAGAGAGAATGGTATTTCTTGATGTTTGGAATAAATTCTGTACTTTCCAAGCTACTGAAGCAAAACAAAATTCCCCCAGCTCCTGGCAAGTCCAGGTGCTGCAGCAAACCCAGCCACTGAGGCTGGGCACGTTTTGCAGGTGAGGTTCTGCTGTCTGTTTGAAAATGTTAGTTGTCCTGGGCATTCTGGTACAATCCCAGCCATCTCCTGTCATCTCGAATTGCTGCTGGTCAAACACCTGTAACCCCAAACTCAGAGCCTGTCTCTGAATCACAGAAAACAGCTGCCTAAACTAGCAGCTTAAATACCATCACTCCATCAGCTGGGCACCAGCCATGGGTAAATGCCAAGGAAATGCTCCTGCAGGGCCAGGCAGGAACACTGCAGCCAGGACAGAGCTTTGGGCATCTGTGGGCCTCCAGAATGCACCCCAGTCAGGCTGCAGAGCCCAGTACAGGGAGCTTGGACTAACTGGGAGCAGGTTTGGTTTCCTTGGCTGCTCTGAGAAGTCACGCACGAACCCCTGACAGTCAGTGGAACACAGGACCAAAATCCCTGATTAGATTTTCTGCTGAATGGGGGGAGGAGAAAAAAAAAAAAAAAAAAAGAAAAAAGAAAAAAGGTTAATTCCTGTGCAGTGCTCCCAAAAGAGCCAAAAGTGACCTTGCAGAGCCCGGCTGCTGCCCAGGGTGAAGGGCACACTCCATTTCACAGGAATATCAAACATGTTTGGCAGTCAGGTCTTTTTCTGAACTGAGAGTGAACTGTTGCACTTCATGGATGGTTACTAGTGCAGATGTCTGGGGTTATGAAAGAGCAAAGATAGATTTCCTGATCTTTAGGCAAGGCAAAAATGGAGAATGGAGGAAAACAGAGCTTTTCTCAAGTGTAATAAGGAACAAATGTGAAGCAACTATTTGAAAATTGCTTCGAAGCCACTTAAGTCAACGAGGGGTTTGATTTCCCACTCATTCCAGTAAGCTTTTAATCAGGCCAATAAAGGGGAGACAGAAACAGACTGCTGGAAATTAGAGAAGTGTAATCAAAACACGTGTATCCATTTGGAAATGGGACATAAAACGGACTTTTCCCTTTGCACCATGTTTAATGCTCATGCTCCTGAAGATATTTATTTAGAAAAACAATCAGATTCTGGTTGGCAGAGAACATAATAATCTAATAAGTTTTGCAGACTTATATGGAATGGTAGCTATAAAAGACACCACCTATAAATTAAGGTTCAAAAGGTGAGACACAAACAGAATATTAAATAACAGCACCTTTCCCTAAGTTGAGTTAACTGTTCCAGCAAAATTTATTGCCAATCTGGCTACAACATCTGCAGAACTAAAAGAATTGTTAGAGAAAAAATGAAACTTGTCTTTCTGCCAAAGTTTGGAGAGGCTTAAACAGAAATTAATATCCATGAGAAATCCTGGAACATTTTTGAAAAATTATCTGCCTGGCAATTCCTGCTGCTTTTCAGAGAAATAAAAGCATTTTAAAAGGCATCTTTCACAGTGCAGCACAAACTTCCTCCACAGAAATGATGGTGCTTTGATACAACTGCTTTCAAACGTCGTCCCCGTGGTAAGGTAAATTTATGCTAATCACTCTTCTTTCTATCAAAACAAATCTGATGCATTCTCTACAGAAACAGACACCAGGCTCACAAAACGTGGCTCATGTTGATGCTGAATGTAAGGGATATGGATGGAAATGCAGAGGCCCATCCGTATGAGCAGGTTCAAGGTGACACTTGAGGACAGCTGCTCTCCTCTGGGTCGTAAATCCTCTCTCCGGTGTGTGTTCTGGAGGAGAACTGCCAGAGCAGCTGAGATGGGCTGCAAAGGCCTCCAAACTAATCAACACTCGCCCATTTTTGCCTGTAAAATATCCAGCTGCTTACAGTTAAACATGCTAATGGCTCTTCCTTTCAAACTCTGGAATCCTCCAGTTCCTTTTAATTACCTAGATTGTAAGGGATTAATGGCACCAAGAATGCAGTCACTTGATGACATGCTGCTTCTCTTTTTATCACTGAAATCTGATGCCTACAGCCTCTACTGTTTGCAATAATAGACCATGGAAAAGAAGATAACCTATACTGTTACATTTTTAAATCTGAATTATCTCTCCTCTCAGGGCACCTCTCAGAGGCTCTCTGGGCTGTTCCTCATTAGCAGGAGGCACATTGGATTGCCAAGCAACACTGTTGCTGAGGGAGATGCCCAAATTCCTGCCTCAGGGTGCAATGCCAGCACTGCCTGCACTGCTGGAAAACCTGGGTTTAAAAAGGCAAGGCCCAGAGAAGAACATCATTGGGAGCAGAGCAGCCTTCAGCACAAACTGAGCTCCCAGTGCTGGGCAAGGCCAGGGGCCGAAATGCTGAATTCATGACCTAGAAAAAAGAAATTTGGATTGGCCAGTAGTTGGTGGAGGACCAGAAACCAGGATTAAATCAATTCATGGATGGCAAAAGCATTTGGATAGCATGAACTTCTCCAACACACGGAGCACTCCTCACTCCTGTTCAGTCAAGCTGGGAGGAATTCTCTCACAGCATTTAAGGATCGTCAGGACTGTGAACAATGATTTCTGTTCATAATGCTTTGGTTGTTATGACACCTTCTGGCTGTGGATTTCAGCTAATTACAGTAATTGCTTTATCCACAGCATCTTTAGCTCTGGTAAAGTCACCACCATCCCATTATCCATAAGGGCAAGTTCCAGTTCCCCTGTGCCCACAAGGACCAAGGTGTTCGGATTTTTCTTCCCAACAGAGCATCAGGATAGATCCAAGGTGCTTCTTGATTCTGGGATTTCAAACTTGCACGGTCCTCATGTGTAAATAAGTCCCTCATGCATATTTGATTGCTGCCTTGGGTGGCAATATCCCTGCCTTTAATATATGTGCACATTGTGCAGTTGCTGTGGGAACTGTAACTTTGAGGTTTCACAATTTAAAAAACAAAATAGAAAGAATGTATTTATAGCCTTTATTTATTTGGCTTACGAATCAACATGTTAATATTGATGCAATGGAAGAAGAAAGGAAAACAAACTTCTAAACAGAGAGCATAACATCAAACACTGATCTGTTTGTTTTTCTCTTCTGCAAAGTTCCCATAACAGCAAAATCGCAGCAGCAGAAAGGGAAAGAATTCTAAACCAAGGGCCAGGCAAGAGAGGAGAAAGCAAGCTGCAGAGAGGTGAGCAGCTGAATTAGGTTCTTAGGGATCCAGTTGTACCAGTCACAGGTGACACCGTGCCTGAAGATGCTGTGACTCATCCCAGGATTTGCCATCTCCAGGTGCTCCCCCAGGAGCCTCGAAGCTCACCCAAGGCCCAGGTGAGTGCCCCAGGCTGCTCAGGTAATCACAGCACTGCTTTCCACCATCATCACTGAGCTCTGGGTGCTCACAGAACGTGGGATCTCGGTTTGCTTGTAGGTTTGGGCTTGTCTGAGCTCCCTTGAGGGGTTTGTGCTCTGAGGAGCTGCCCCAGCAGCTGTCACAGCCCAGCACTGCCCTCACTGACCATGTGAGTGGGACTGCTGCTGGTTGAACTGCCAGTTCAAATCACAGGTATGTTATGGAGGAAATAGAAAAGTCCCCTGTTTGTGGCCCTGTGGGGTGAGTCTGTTCTCTCTGAGTCTGGGAGTGAGAGATGCTCCTGTGCTGAAGTCAGAGGAGTAAAGCACCATGGTTAATTTATTACACCAGGGAATTTCAGGGAAGGATCCAGCTCGATCCCTCTCTCCCTCTCGGGGCCAGGCCACTTCAGCACTTCCCTCTCAGATGTCCTTGACCTGCATTGCCACCACGGGAGTTATGGCCACAGAAAATGCCTGATAACAACAAAATGGGGAAGGGAGGGAAAATCTTTTCACTCTTGCTTCACAGGGGGCTGGGATTGTGCCAGAGACAAGGAGCTGGGCAGAGGAATGGGGAAGCAGCTCTGGTGTGTGGATGAAGTGGAATGAATTTCTGTGATTGACATCAAAGGCCATCAAGCCCTGAGCACTCTGGCTAATTGTTGTAAGCAATTAACAAGTTGGAGTCCACTTAGTGAAGCCCGAACTGCCCCGTGCTGCTCATGGCAGGAGCAAGGAAGTGAACTTGTCTGCAACAGCTGCCTGAAGGTCCAGAGTTTGGTTACCAGGCTCAGGGTGGAGATGATCATGGCATTAAAATTGGCTTTCTTCTCTGAGATATTCCTGTGATACATAAACAAATATTCAGCAAAGACACACAGTAGATTCCTAACTTAGAATATTAAGGGATTTTTTTTTTGTCCAGAAAAAGATTCTGCCATAAAGCTAAATATGTTTGAAACACACAGCAATTCAAAAGCAACAGTCATGCATGAGACACTAATATTTACTTCCATTGTGACACAGTTCAGCAGAGAGAAGTTGGCAGAAAGAATTGTGTTGTAAGCACAAGTCCACCCTCTGCTTTCCTGTGTGATTACAGCTCATTTGGGCAGTGTAGTTTTCTCTGGCAGTGAAGCCCTTAATAGCAGCCTGAGATTTCTGAAGGCTGACCCCGTGCTATTTGTACCCACCTCATCTCCAGATGCAGGTCCTTATGAATAAAGCCACTTAGAGGGGACATTATAACTTAATTCTGTGATTAATGATTTGGATTCTGCCGGTAAACAAACTCCACTGCAGAGGGACAATGCTGGAGCCAAAGAAAGGGGCAAGAGTACACTGGCCCCTTCATCTGCTGATTATTAAGTTTTCTGGGATGTAATTATTTCTTTTTTCTTCTCTGATCCTTGTAGGTCTGGTATCCATTTAATCTGCAGCCTGAAACTGCATTTTGCAAAAGGTGAAAAATGAGGGATCTGATGGGTTTCCTACAGGCTGGAAGAAAAGTGTGGAGCTGACTCCCAGTGCAGGGCTGCTCCCCACAGCTCTTTTAGATGTGACCACTGTGCTGAATGGATTTGATATGATGGCATAAATCTGTCAATTAGGATTGCAATTAGCATCCCTGACTAATCCTGCCCGTGCTGGGGAGTTGCAGCGTGCGAGTTCCTCACCAAAGGGGATGGTTTTGTTTCTTTGGTATTCCACTTTAATGCCAGTTGGCAACTGCAGCAGTGGGAGATAGGACAGAAAATCAAGTTTTCTCTAAAGTGGGAGGTGAAGGGTTGATTAGAAGGGTTTTTGCAGAGGGTGAGGTCTTGGTTCTCCTGTATTACATCAAATTCTAAATTCAAATTCACATTATGCAGCAACTCCTACAGGTTTTCTTTAAAATGAATGCTCCAAAGTCGCTCTGAAGTTCATAAAGGACTTTGTCACATGGACTTGTTCTCGTGGTCTCTGATAGCACAGCTCTTAAAAGTCTCATAAAAATGAAGTTATTCTTAACTGTGTAAACACACCCTCCCCACCATCATATTGTTCTATGGCAAAGCCTTTTTATACTCTCTTAACAGTGTAAACAGATTTTTTAATTAAAAAAATAATATCTGTAAGCAATTAATGTGCTAAGATTTAATGATGAAAATAATCCAGTCTTCAAATGTGACTAAAACATAATTAAAAAAACCCCAAGGAACAACAAAAAGTTGATTTGGGCACTGTGTTTTGGTACAACATCTGGAAACAAGGGATTTCTTTCTCTTTTTTCATGATTTTCTTTATGCCAGTAGAGGGCACAACAGTTTAAATCACATTTATTTCATACACAGTGGGCCACAATAGAGGCAATTTAAAAATTCATTGAAAAAAAAAAACAACCCATCTATTTCCAATAATGAAAATTTTGTGGCATTTTCCTGCATTATCCAGGAACTGCTAATAGCAAAAAGAATGTTGTTTAAATGATTTTGCATTCCACAACTGCAAGAGTGTTTGAGTGTTTCTGTCGAGTTCACTATCAGAAAGCAAATTTTTGGGCAATGGGATTAAGGGAACGAAAGATAATGAGATGGAAGTGCATGAATAGAATAAAACCAGTGTTAATTTAAACCCAAACCCCCATTAATTTGCTGCTTCTAAATAACAGGAGTTGGAATGTTCGTGACTTTCTAATCAAATTTTATATAAAAACTTGGTAAACTTCCTGTTCAAATCACCTCTGCAATGGGAAACAAAATCTTGGGGTAATTTTTCATTGTATTATTCCATCTGACATCCAAGTGAAGGGAATTAGAGAGGCTTGGGATAAACCATGGCTTGAAAATGACAAAACAGCAGTTCTACTTTTCATGCATACCTTAGGATCCTTTCATCCCAGAGTTTATTTCTGGAAAGGCTTTGAAAAATCCTCAAGTCAATAGATTAATAGCTTACCTGGAATTGTAAAGGAAAAATTAATTAACAGAAAGAGCATCCAGTGGGACGAAGTTTAATACAACACAGAAAAAACCAGGAACTTGTTTTCTTCCACTTTCTGGCCAACATCTCTAAAGTTTTGGAGCCAGCTCCGTGCAGGGTTTCAGTGAGTAGAAAAACCTGATATTGGATTGATTGTAATGCTGAAATTAGAGATGTTATCTTCCAGCCAACCAGCACTCTGCTGTCAGGGAAAGTTTGACAGAATTATTGAAGAACGTGGAAAATTGCCAGCCATGGATGGAATTGGTGTTTGGGAGAGGGGCACAAGAAGGATCAACAGTAGAAACTGGGAAAATAATACATGATCAACTGGAATTCTCTTAGAATTTTCCTTTTGTTTGAACATTCTCAAAGTATTTTAAAGTCTGCTTTCAACGTGTTAAGGTTCACAAGTGCCCTGATGCTGAGCTGCAGGGACATTCTGGCTGGAGGTCACTGACATGCTGCTTTCCTTATTTTTCCTGCTCAAAGACATTTGCACAGGGTCATTTGTATTCATTACTGATGCAGACTTTTCCCATCAGGGTATTTACAGACCTCAAAATTATTAATATTTGATTTAGGGAATATTCTTAACCTGGGCAGGAATTAAGGCGTGTGTTTTCATGGGGACAAATGTAAATAGTGGCTGAAATACTTCACCAAATCCAAGCTCCTGGGGCCCTTTTTTGCCTTGTTTATCTCTCAGGTAGGCTGGTTTTCATTTTGTTCCTTTCCAGGTCACTGTTATTTATGCTCCTTGTTTTATCTGGCTGCATCTGATCCTGCTGGCACAGGATTAAATGCATTTACCTTTTCTTCCCCTCAGACATGTTTGGGATGCCTGAGCTAACTCATGAATGAAACTGCATAATGCTGAAGCCTGATCCTACTTTATCATATTAACATTTCAAGTGTCAGAGGCTTTTTAAAGTTCTACAGAATTACTCCTTAGCTGCATGGAAGGTGCTGTGTAAGAAATGGCTGAAGGGATGCAGGCAGTTCCTGATGTTTGGCTGCCATGAATTCCCCAGCTAGGAGGGAAGGCTTTGGAAAAGACTGAAATCCTGCATCAATATTGCAAGCAAATATTGTCCCATTACAGAAAGCACTTTAAAAATGTCAGTTAAGCTCTTTGGAGTAGAATGAAAAATCTCTGTAAGAAGGGAAGGAGGAGGAGCTGCTGTTTCCTCCTCTCCTCCTTGGTGTGACAGTGCCAGTGATCACATTTCAGAGCACTTTTCAGGAGTATTTCTTTGCTGGTCAAATATTTACCAACCACATTCTACTAGCAATGGCTTCCTGTGCTTTGGTCTCTGTCTTCACCCCCTGAACAGCAAATTCACAGTCATGTTCTGGATTCATTTATCCTCTGTGGGTTCACCTCCTCAAAAGTCAGTTTGAGCCCAGGAGAGGAGTCATTTCTCCTCCAGAGAGAGCCTCCTGCCCTATGAGAGCTCCTCAACACACTCTAAACAAAATCTCTCATTTCTTTAATAAACTAAGCTGAGCTTCCAGCAGAATTAAAACCTCTCATTTAGAAAATGTTCCATATTTAGCAAACTTGAATAGTACATCAGCCAATTTGTTGGAACAAAGGATGGCAGGGGTGGTGGGAATATAATTTTGTGTTTAATTGGATTTGATTAGGAAAGTTACACAGCCCATCACTCAGCTTCCAGGACAGCCATAAAACGTCTTTGCCTTCCACTGAATTGCTGGCCAGGCCTCCAGGCATCAGCCTGGCTCCTGCTGAACACTTCAGCTCAAGGTTGCCAGTTAATGGGTAATGATAAGAATTGATCCCTTGCATTTTAATGGGTGTGACAAAATCAGGCAGAAGCACTGCAAAAATAACTTGAAATATAGGGGAGTGATCGTATTTTAATGCCTGGTAGCTGCAGATGTTCAAATTACTGTAATGCTATTAAAATGAGTAGCTATTAATACACAAATATTTCAACGACACACAAAAGCAAAATCAAAAAAAAAAAACCAACACTGAAATAATGACAAAACTAAAATTGCCTGTTTATTGGAATTAGCCTTCAATCACTTCTTTCTAATGGGCAAAAGGCTGCACATCTGACAGCACCACTCTCATTGCTCTCCCTCTCAGAGTTCACAGATTGCTTTTATGCCTCCATCTACCTATATATGCGAAATCATTTCCCCATTTTAATTTTCTTTCTCTGTGATTTCAAGATATTGTATATCAGTTTGCACTCGCCGGGCACTTAACCTGCCCATTATCGTTTCCTTTCTGTGCGATGCTCTCCAGCACAATTGCACATAATCCACTTCCTTTGATGGCTTTTGGAACAGTCACTGTGGCCTGCTGCAGGTCCTGCCTGCATTAAGGACATTTGCATCCACAGAACACCACTGGGGTTATTACAGAGGTGTAAACCCTTAATGCAGGCTCTGTCAGGGCAAAGTGAGCCTTCCAGTGCTGCACTTTAATCCAGCCACAGAATTAATTTCCTTAACACAGACAGGGCCTTCTCATTAAGCCTCCCCCCTCCGGCCCTTCCCTCCTGCTGCTCCCAACACCAGTTGCACTCTCCATTTATTAGCACCAGCAGCAGCTCGTGGAGGCAATGAAATGGGAATTTTAAGATGCTTGGTGATTTAATCAATTGGGTTTGATGCCAAAGGAAGTGTTACCATTGAATTCAGTGAAATTGGACCAGAGCTGTGCTGGCTGCTTCTAAGAGCAGAATTAATTTAAGGTAACGCCTCCCAGGCCTGTGGAGAGCAAGATTATCCAAAGTGGGGGCAAAATCCAGCTGGCACGGGCACGAGGAGCATGGCTGATGTTGGGGTCAGTGTTGGTGACCATGGACCAGGCAAGGCAGTGAATGCAGCTTATCCTGTGGCACCACCACACCAAGGAATCTCCCCTTGATTCAGATACTCCAAAAAAAACCCCACAACCACCCAGTTGTTACAGCTGACCTCGATCTTGAAAGAAATGCACAATCTCTTAACTGTGCCTGCAGATCAAGGCCTCAGATTAGTTGGAATCAGTGTCAGCTTAGGAGGGGAAGCATCACTTAAAAATTAGGAAGATTAAATTGACATCAAACACTTCTCTTGAAATAAGAATCCCATAAGTATAACAGGAAAGAGTCGATTTTCTACTCATTTAACCGCATCCTGTATTTTGTCCATATATTTTTGCCATTGACAAAAAAAAAATGTGGGCCGCTCTAACCTTTACACCTAGAAGGACTGAAAACTAAATTTTCAACACATTTTAAATTTATTTTTAATATTCTACTTTCTAGTGGCTGTTGCATTTAATTGAAACTGATCGTGATTGTCAGTGGTAAGACCAGACTAATGGTCCATTGAGCCCCATTTTTTGGACTTTGGCAACGTCCTAGAGATGTTTGACAAACCAAGCTCAGCTTAAGCTTGAGGTGAGTTATTTGGTATTTCTGCCAGTGGTAAGAGAAACTCTTCAAAAGCTAAAGCAGCTGGGAGAAAAGCACCGATTGATTTTTTTTTTTTTCTGGAGGAATTTACAGCGTATCTGAGTCTGCTTGTTACTGGTGGCTAAATTCCCATCTAAAATTTGAAAAACAAGGTTTGTCAAAGCAGGACACAAAAGTTATATGGGCAACCCACGTGGAGAAAACATGAACATGGAAAATTTGCTTGGAAATGGACACAGCAACTGAAGCAGGGTGTAGTTAACAGGAGCAAAAGCTCAGCTGATAGCTCAGGTCTACACCAGCTGCCATCAGGATGGACAGGGTTAAGCCAGGTCTTCAAAATAAGTTATTAATTGGGAAGTTTAAATATGATCTTCATGTACCTGCTTACACCTGTGCAGGGCTTTTTTCCCCACTTTGATTCTTAGGAAGCATTAATTAGACAACATTAGAGTAGAAGCATTGCTGTTCTTACATGTAATTTCAGAGAGCTGTCGACAGTGATGTCTGAATGACAAGTGGAAATGAAAAAAAAAGAAAAATCATTAGCTGGAAGGAGCATGAGACTGGCAATTAAGTTGTTATTATTGAATGTGAATATTGCAGTGGGTTCAGAAGCCCCAGATGGCAGAAAGGGCAGCACAGGCTCAGGGGCTGTGTGAAAACATTCCAGGTAACCTCAGAGAATTCACTGTCTGCAAATTGCTTCCCTTCAGTAAGTACATGGTGATGCTGCAGCTTTGCTGTGTTTTCTGAAATGAATACAGGGAAAGCACTTCCAAACCCACTATTTCTGCATGCCTGGGTTGCTGGAAAATAAGTGAGGGGAAGAGTGGGTTTTGTCCTTTTTAAACTTGTCATCTTAAAGATTAGAGTCATCTTTTCAACCTCACAATCTCATAAAGTGCCTCTCTGACAAACTTAAAATAAAAGCATCTTTTAGGTGGCCTAACTTGATGCCTATGATAGGAATTTGAAGTCCTTGACTTAACAGAAATTGAAAAAATCTATTAGTTGGCCAAAGGAGTCCGAAGATGGGGCTGGGCTGGAGGTGACAAAGGACACCAGGCAAGGCGAGCTGCAGGATGCATTTTCAAAATTTGAACAGCCTCTGGGGTCGGTCAAGCATAAAAATACAGGCTATCCTTCTCACGCTGGCCTTGCACAGCTAAAGCTGATATTTCCATGTGGAGAGCTGTGCCACAGGTCCCCGACCTTGTCAGCTCTCATAAGGCTCGGCTGTTGTGAATACGTGACCAGCAGAGCTCTGAGGAAGCCAAATCTGCATTTGGGGTTTGCTCCTGCCCCGTGCTCAGCCACTCCTCTGAACCCCACAGAGGAGTTCACAGCCACCACGCTCCCACCTGAGCTGGAGCTTGCTGGGGAACTAAGGCTTGACCCCAGCCCTAGCGAAGGCTTTGTGCAATAATAACTCAAAGTCAGGATTATCTTCCAGGCAAAAGCCCAAAGTGGAGTGTCAGAGGTGTGGTGGGGTTATCAGACTGTGCTCCATCAGCTCCAGACAGGCTGAGAGCACCTTCCTGCTCCATGCCAGGGCTGAGCTGGACCTTGCTGGTACCAATCTCTGTGCTCAGCTCACGGTAACTCATTAAATCCCTGTAATCCCATCGTCTCCACGAGTCCTATTTGATCACACTCTGCCAATTAAAGATGCATCTTGTTTTTCTGAGCTAATTTATTTTTTGACATCCCTTCCTCAGACCGGTTCCACATTTCATTACAGAAGTGGCAACACTTCTGTGCTGGGCATTTCTTAATTATAGACCTGCATATGCATGGTAAAGTAAGGACATCTCTTCAGGTCAGGGCTCCTACACCAAGCCTGGGTCAACAGATGCTGTGTCAAGTCTCTGCTATCCCCAGAGGAGATGTCATTGCCTCTCAGCCAGCACATTTCAATAATTCATGACACAACTGGACAGAAAGGGAAACGGAGGTGGCAGTGACTTAAATCTTATTCGCTGAAGAAGCAAATTGTTTTCCTCATGCCCTTCCTCCTTATGCCATGACAGCAAAGCATCACCACGCTGTCCAGAATTCCTCTGTGTACAAGAGGACAGCCATCAAGTCCTTTCTCCCTTCTGGGAAGGTCCCAGCACAGGAGGAGCTGGAGCTGCTGCAGAGAGCCCAGAGGAGGCTCCAGGATGAGCAGAGGGATGGAGCAGCTCTGCTGGGAGGAAAGGTTGGCAGAGCTGGGATTGTTCACCTGGAGAGGAGAAGCTTTGGGGTCACCTCAGGGTGGCCTTGCAGAGCCTGAAGGGGATACAGGAAACATGGAGAGAGACTGTTTCGAAAGGGATAGAGGGCAGAGGGCAGGGTTAGATGGGATATTGGGAAGAAATTCCTGCCCTCTGAGGGTGGGCAGGCCCTGGCACAGGGTGCCCAGAGCAGCTGTGGCTGCCCCTGGATCCCCTGGCAGCCTCCCAGGCCAGGTTGGACTGGGGCTTGGAGCAGCCTGGGACAGTGGAGGTGTCCCTGCCATGGCAGGGGTGGCACTGGGTGGGTTTTAAGGTCCCTTTTCACCCAAACCATTCTGTGGTTCAATGATTGACTCTATTACAGCAACACTTCACTGTGGCTCTGAAGACAAAATCATCCCTGGCCAAATTCGATTTCAACTGAGGCACAGGGAGCTAATGCACACTTTATTATAACACACACTTCACTGTGCTTTGGGATGCTGAAAGATAATTCAGGTTTCAGGAAATTCAGTACTACCTGCTACCAAAAAAAAAAAAAAAAAAAAAAAAAAAAAAAAAAAAAAAAAAAAAGGGGACTTAAAGGAATTCTGCTCAGCCTTAATTACACCACACAGCTCTAATGCTGCGATCAGCCGGAGCCAGATCCAATAAAACCTCCACCCGGCTCCTGCACAGCGACCTACGTGAACCTGACTCTTTCCCTGGGCTTCCAGCCCAGAAACGAGATGGAGTTTTTATTTAAACCATAACGCCTCAACTTTCCACGGCAGCGCATCCACCCTGAGCGGGTGGGTCCAGCGGGGCTCTCGGGGGAACCACCGCCGCCGCCAGCCGAGCATCCCCGGCGCCGGCGGGGTCTGCTGTGTGCGGAGGGGCTGGGCCGGGCCGGGCTGGGCTGGGTTGTGTCGGGCTGGGCTGTATCGGGCTGGGCTGTGCCGGGCTGTGCCGTGCCGGGTTGGGCTGGGCCGGGCCGGGCTGGGCTGTGCCGTGCCGGGCTGGGTTGGGCTGTGCCGGGCTGGGCTGTGCCGTGCCGGGCTGGGTTGGGCTGTGCCGGGCTGGGCTGGGCTACCGGGCTGTGCCGGGCCGGGCTGTACCGAGCTGTGCCGGGCTGGGTTATACCGGCCTGGGCTGTGCCGGGCTGTGCCGTGCCGGGCTGGGCTGGGTTGGGTTGTGTCGGGCTGGGCTGTACCGGGCTGGGCTGGGCTGTGCCGCGCTGGGCTGTGCCGGGCTGGGCCGGGCTGGGCTGTGCCGTGCCGGGCTGGGCTGTGCCGCGCTGGGCTGTGCCGGGCTGGGCCGGGCTGGGCTGGGCCGGGCTGGGCTGGGCTGTGCCGCGCTGGGCTGTGCCGTGCCGGGCTGGGCTGGGCTGGGCCGGGCTGGGCTGTCCAGCCCCGGGGCGGTGAGCAGCCGAGGAGCGGTGGGCGGGAGATCGCGCCGGGCCCGCCCCGCCGCCGGCAGCGCGGCCAGCGCCGCTCCAGAAGAGGCGCCGGGAGCCGCGGGAGCCGCAGGATTACGGCGCTGGCTCCGCGGGGAAGGGCAGCGCTGCGGCGGCTGGAGAGGCTCGGCTGCAGGTGGGCAACTTCGGGGAACAAAGTTGGGCAGCGGCTGAGGGGAGCGCCGAGCCCCCCGCATCCCTCGGGGGGATGGAGCGGGGGAGCCGGGCTGGGGGATCGGGCACCGGGGACACGGGCTCCGGGGACACGGAGATGGCTCCGGGGACACGGAGATGGCTCCGGGCGGGCGGCGGTGCCTCGGGAGGGTCCCTGCCGGGCTGGGAGATGCAGCTCCAGGCACGGGCACTCGGTACGTGCCGCTGCCCGCCTGGGTGATCCTCGCTGGTGGCATTTGCGAGCTCCTCGCCTGCCTGCAGGGAGCTGCTGTCCCCCCCGAATCCGCCCGTCCCGGGGGCCAGGGCTCCGCCAGGCGCCCGTGGCTCCCCCGAGGGCTGGGGATGCGCCGGAGCGTGCGGCTGCTGCTGCTGCTCGGAGCGTTTGCACGGTTTGGGCTTTTCCTCCCCTCTAGGAGTCTGTTCTGAGTCTGGAGTTGCTCAAGTTCTAAAGCTGGGCGGCTCTGGCTTTGCTTTTAATCGAGTACTAATTGGCTCAAATGCGAGAAGGGCGCGTACGGGAGCTCGCCCCCCGCTCTGGGTGTCGGTGGTGATCTGGCGTGTTGGTTTGGAACAGCCCCCGCACCACGCTAGCGAAGGCTCCTTGAAAAGCCTTTTCCCTTTTCCTTCTCGAATGAGAATTTCGCTTTTTGTGCCCGTCCCTCGCGGCCGTTCGGGTTTGAGGGAACCCTGGCGATCGCGGAACTTTGCCGGCAGCCGGGGCAGAGCACACCCAGCCGGCCGCCAAGTTTCGGCGGTGGCTCGGCACAGCCGCTGCCTCCGCTCCCCGAGCAGCCTCGGCAGGGTTTGCCTGCTCTGCTGCTCCTTCTCTAGCCACCGATCTGCCTTCTCTAACCACCGATCTGCCTTCTCTAATCACCGATCTGCCTTCTCTCTTGCAACTTTATGTTTGCGGTTCATACCTGGCTGGCTGCGGGCTGCTGGCGTCCCCTGCATCCTGATGTGTGACCTTGTTGCCAGTGCAGGGTGGTGCCTGGCTGTGGTTAACCCAAATCCCAGCACCGTTTTGTTGGGGAGTGATCCAGCAAATAGCCTTGGGTGGGAGCTGGTTAGTCAGGGTTACCTTTCTGGTGCCACTGACACACGCACAGAAGTCAATCCTGATTTTTTAGCTGTCCTCGATGTTCGTGTCTTGCACGAGGGGAAGGAATGTCGGTATTTTTATTGTGAGTGCAGAAATCAAAACCAAGACTTTATGAACGACAAGGAACTTTCTAAAGTATTGACTGCTGTATTTTGCAAGAGAAACTCGAACTCTAGCTTAAGCTGCATGCCAGGCTTGTTCAGTGATGTATTTTTTAAACGTATCTGGGAATTCATGAACAAAATATTAAGATCAGGAATGGAAATACTGAACTTGTAAGCACTGAAAGCGTGTGACTATCCCATGTGGAATTGTTCCAGAAAGTTGTTTATCATGCAGGAGACTTCCCATAGTAATCTGGCAAATGCGTTTGTGAAAGCATTTGAGGGGAGTGACCTGGTGAAGGTGTTTTAAGTCTTGCCAAAATGCTGCCGAGTTGGTGTTGGGGCTGCAGCTGAAGGCACAGAGTGCTGTCAGCTCTGTCCTGCCACGCTGGCTCTTCCCTGCTACTCAGAGCTCCCACAGCATCCGCGGTTCTTCTCTTCCTCTCTCTATCCTAGCATTGCCTTGCACTGCAGGGGATGGATGAGCAGCAGGTTTGGAGCTGGAAGCAGGGTTGTTTTCTGGGAATAAGGCAGTGGGAGGTGCTGCTCGGAGCACAGGATCTGGCAGTGGGGATTTTCCAGAGTGGGTTTTGTGGATGGCACCTCAGTGGATAGGACAGGTAGGGTTTGTCTGGCTGATCTGATGCTTGGTTTTTGCTGTGTTAAGGAAGTTAAAGTGTTGGATTTTGGGGGGGTTTTGACAAGCTCTGGTTGGTGATTCCTGTAGCTCTGTCACTCAGCTCCTATGCTGGTGACCTGAGTTGGAGTCTTGTCCAGAAATCTGAGCATGCATCCAGCTGGCTGCACACCCTGCAAATCCCTGAGCTGGATGTGATACATGGACCTACCTAAAGAGCTTGTTCTTTAAATTCCTAAAGATCACATCACCGTAGCTAAGGAGCCATGCCATATTTCTCTGTCACTTTCCTGTGATGCTTCTCTTGGAGTTTCCACCCACAAACAAATGCTTCCAAGCACTTGTGCAGGGGCGGTGGTTTTGGTTGGTTGTTTTTTTTTCTGAGCCAGCCTCGCTGTCTTTGATGTTGTTTATGTTTATGTTGTTGTGGCGTTGCTTGTGGGAATTCTCCCATTGCAATACCACAAGAACATCTTAATGTTGTTGTGGTACAGCACCGGGAGCTTTCTGCAAATAGATTCAATCTTTTTGCTGTTCTTCCTGGAAGAGGCTGAGTCTTACAAGTGACATAAGCCAGGGGTTTTATATGTATGGAAGTGATTATCAGGATTTACTTTGATACCAGAAGACACAGATTAACTACAGTCTGCAAACAAGGGGTTTTTTTGTGTATTCACAGTAGTGTGAGGAGTGTCTGAGGAGCCAGCAAGCCTGCAGGGAAGTTATATATAACAGGGAAGTTATTAGTGATTAGGAATGCCTGGGGCTGGAGGTGACAGTATCGCCCCTGACTTTGGATGATTTGAGAAAAAATTACAAACCTGGTCTTGGTTTACTAGAAAAATCAAGGAAAATAGGAAGTTTGGTCATCTCTAAAGTAATTTTTCATCGTTCTTGGTGCTCAACTTGGAGCTGGGTCTGTCTTGTTGTGCTGTCAGATCCATGAACTCCCAGTTCCTATGGGGGGAAACCAGGGAACAGTGGATTAGAGTCCCGTGGGATGCATGCATGCATTGAACGCTGCTGCAGATACAAGTGATGAGAAATGACTTTGTCAAGAGCCTTGTGTGGTGCAAGCATTGCTTAAACTCCTGTTGTGCATGGGTGATGTCAAGATGGATTAAACAGCAGGATGCTCTGAAATTGACTTTTGTTTGAAGAAGCTTAGGAACTAAATATTTTGGTTCTTCAAAGCTGAATGTGCCACAGCAACTGGCTCTGGAAATGGACTTGCCTTGCTGCTCTGTTGCTGCTGTCCTTAAAATATATCTTCTTTTTTCAGGTGATTTCGTTTGTTTGTTTCGTTTTGCAGCTCTACAGCTGAAGTTTCCCTCTCTCAGCCAAACCAAGGATAGTTCAGTCAGTGATTATCCCACTGAAAAACAACTGGAATGCAGAAAAATGAAATTGGAAGAGCTGTAGTTCCCTTCTGTGCCAACATCTCCACCTTTGATTTAGTGAAGCTGTTTAGAATTGTAGCCCAAACTTTTCAGTGGAGATTTGATGGTCCACATTTTACAGGACGTGGTGTAGGGAAATGAATTACAGGAAAAAAATAAATAATTATCAGTGATGCTTTGTAATGTGCCTTAACCAAGAAAGGATTAGGTAAAGGCTGCAGGTTTGCAGAAGCTAAGAAGGACTTTCCTGATTCCGAGCTCAAAAAGCCACACAGTTCTCTTGTCCACTGAGTCAGATGAAAACCAGATCAGAGTTGATGCCCTTTCAAACAGAAGTGTATCCAGGAGAGCATTGTGGAGGTAACAGAAGTGGGAAGGGGAGGGAAATCCTTTGAGCTTTGACTACAACTGAAATTCACCATGTATAGCTGTATTTTTTTTAATGTGCTGTCTAATACAAAGAAATTTTTTTAATACAGAGTGAAGGGAAGTGGCAGGAGTTCAAAAATCTTAGGGATTCTCAGTCTTCTTGATTGAGTGAAGGTGGTGGGCAGCTGATGAAATAATGGAGTTAGTTGGTATTTTATTACAGTAAAGTTAAAATCGGCGTGTTGAAATTTGGTGTGAGAAAATGCCAGTTGAAATGCAGGTCATAGTGTTTGTAGCATTGGCTTTATTTTTAAAGAGCAGTTAGCTTTATACGCCAAAAGCTACCCTTTTTAAATGTAATAAAGTATAATAATATTCATTAAAATACTTAATACTTGCATTTGGCATAGCTGATGTGGGAGTTTTTCCCAAATTGTAACGTCCAGGTATTTTTCTCTTGAAAAATTTATCTGTTGATTAATATAGAGAATAGTTAATTAACTGGCAGAGGGAAGTGTTGCACTTCAGCTGGGGGAGGCAGCAATGGGAGCTGCGCTGAAGTTGTGCTCAGCCCTGGACAATCCCACCTGCAGCTCGTGCCCTTCAGAAACCCATTTAATGGCAACAGCCAGGATTTGAAACCTGCACATGTGTTTTGGTGTTTTCTTAATCCTGATTGCACGCAGGAGGAATTTTATCTGTGTCTGACTGAATGGTGGAGTTGTTTCAAATCTGGACTGCAGAGCTGCCAGGCTGGGGGGCCCCCAGAACATGAGATGTGGGCCGTAAAAGGCTTTGGAGTGAGTGGCAACAGGAAGAGAAAAGCAGGGATGACCAGGCTTGCCTCGGAGGTTCTTTTTGTCAGCCACTTCTTGGTTGCTGGAAAATCCAAAGAATGCATTTCTGAGCTGCAGTTTGAGGGGGAAGCACTGGCTGTGATGGCAAGGAGTGAATAGGTGGGAGCAGGAAGGAGCTGAAAAAAAAAAATCTTTGTGCAAGTGAAATCTGACTTACAAGACAGTGGCACCAAGCTCCCTGGGGAGCCTTGTGCTCCCTGATGAGGCTGCAATTCCAGCAGCTGCGGATGGAGCAGGGCTCCTGCAGGCCCCTCACCAGGTGTGTGAGCAGCTGGCTCTGCTTTCCTGATCCCAGCTTATTTGCAGAACCAGAGTGGCTGAACTGGTTCAGCTGTTACAGATCAGTCCCTCCACACCGGGTTTGAATGAAGAAAACGAACTAAAGCAGTTTTTAACCCCAGGAAATGACTTGTGTGGTGCACAAAGGAAGCTGTGGAGTCCAGAGCTGTTCTGTCTGAGGGGTGATGGGCACAGCACTGCAAGAGGCACCAGGTATGGGCAGGTCTCCTGCCTCTTCCTATAGATCTATTCCTGTATCCTGTTTCTTTGGTTTTGAGATACATGGTTGAGGAAAGACACGCTTGTACATTCAATTTTAACAGAGAGGTGATAAATCTTGAATTTGACTGTAGTTTTGGAACAGTGATTTGAGCCTCATTGAAAATTTATGGTTAAATCCAGATTCCTTTTCCAGCAACATTATAAGTGTTATATACTAGCCTGGTATTAACTATTCTAAAAACACTCCTCTCACTATTCATGTTGTTTTTTTTTTTTTGTGACTGACTCTTTAAAAAAAAAAAAATCCTACTGCTTTTCTTGCACTGCTGAAATCACAGTGCCATGTTCCTGATGTGGGAAGCATATTTCACTTCAATAGGCCTTGACAATTCTGAAGAGTATTACTGCTCAACATGTTCAGGCCTTTTGTGAAATGTAAAATACAATAAATTACAGCTGCTTGTCGCTGTAAACCTCTCGTTGGAGTAAACTGGGGGGGAAAATCAACTGGTTTTCCACAGTCTGGCTTAATGTGAAGCATGTCCAGCCTCCCTTCTGCTTGTGCTGAGGTCAGGACAGTAATTTCCAGTGTACTGCAGTGCTTGACTACATAAGGAGCAATTCCTGTCTAATCCAATCCAGGGTGGATCAGTAAATGATAAATTCTGTTCAGCTTGCAAGCATACAGATTTTCATAGTTCATTTGCAGAAGGATCACGCATCTCTGCATTTGAAGACTTTCCATTTGTTGGAGTTGGCATCTCTTAGCATTCCTGGTAAAGTGTGCAAGATGAAAAACACTGTTCTAATGACAGATCACTGTGGAGTGTTTTATAGGGAGAAACCAGCAAATTCAGCCGGTGTGGTTGTTGCAGAAACCACTGTTTAGTGCCCTGGATAGAGCAAAATGCTTTGATTTCATCCTGACTTCTTAAAGCTCAGTGCAGTCACCTGGATGTGTCCGTCCCACCTGTCCATCTGTCCTGCTGCTTGTTTTCTAAACCCATGAAAACAGGGTCTGCTTTTGCCAGAATGGAGGGGATACTTGATTTTTATGAGGTGCAGGAGCAGGTAATAGCCCTTGGTGTGGTCCTGGGTGGTGCAGTTTTCACCTCAAAAGCTCATGACTAAAATATCAGCCTTCCTGTGATGACTTTCTCTCTATTTAATAGGAAATTTTTGGTGCCTGCTGCTGCGAGTGTGGTGCAGGTTGTTGTGTGGGCAAAGCAGAGTGGGAGGAGAGCTCTCTGCAGCACCCTGGGTTATTTATTTAACATCTCAGCCCAGTGTGTTGGTGTAGGTTGTAAACGACAATGAAAAGAAAAAGGCTGTAGATGCATCTTTGCTTTGCCAGGGTAATTTATAAATCAGGGTGTAATTGGGAACATTTCTGCCAGGTCACTGCTTGACCAGCAGCACCTCTTTACCTCTGGAGTTTGTGTGCTCTAGGAACAGGCTGCTGGACAATTAAATAATAACAGTGACCTCGTTTTCACTTTTTAAAATCAAATACTCTAAAGGAACAGGATGAGGACCCATTAGCATCTACCCTGGCACAGGTGCATTCATCTCCACTGTTAAGATCAGTAGAAGACCCCAGGTTTCTGTGGTTTGTAGTCCTTCAGCTGCATCAGTTGAGCATTTAAGTGCAGGTTTTTAGCAGTGTGCACCTCCTTTGGATAAAGATTTCTGGATGCTGCAGGGCTGTTACATTTGTGTGTGTGTCAGTGGTGTATGAAAAGCATCTGCTTGCACGCTGAGCGTTCCACCCCACAGAAAATGTTTTGTTGTTTTTAGACTCAAGATTTCATTATTGATCCTAAAAGAAGGAAGATGTACCTCGATTTGCTTGCCCTAATGTCTTCCTGCTGAAAGTGGTAGAAATTGGCTGGCTAAATTCAGGCTGAAAACTTTAGTTTTGTGTGTTGGAGTGGAATTCCAATTTAGCTGGCCCCCTGTTAGCCCAGGGCTGCATTCACAGCCCCCAGGAGTTCTGTGCCATCACTGCCTGCCTGCAGGGGAAATGCACTTAAATGGGTTTTTATCCTTCTGGACAAGGTGAGGGGCAGCTGCTCATGTGTAACCCTTCCCATTCTCGGGCATTGACTTGTTTGTTTCCTACTCTTGACTAAGAGTTAGCTTTTGTCCTAGGAGGAGCTAGATTAATGTAAACCAGAATTCTTTTCCTCTTCTCCCCCATTTTTGAGGGGCTCCATTCTCACACAGCACTGTTCCTCTCATTGATTGTGTCACATCTTTCCTGGTGTAAAACTCCTGCTGAAATTATCGTGGAAAAAGCAGTGAAGCCTTACAGAAGACTGGCAAAGAGTTTGTAGAATCAAATGCAGCTCTTGAAGTGGTTGCACACACATGGTAGTTTTCCTTTTAGTTTAATCTGTTTATAGTCCTTGCAGTTTTTCAATTTCTCACCATAATTTTTGTAGCTGTTTGATTTTGAATCTCAGGTGGACTATTTTTGCTGTTGCTGAAGAAAATAAAAACTCTCTGCGGCCGTGGTAAAGAGCAGTGTTTGTAATGCTTTAAAAGCTGTGCTTTACAGTCTCCTCGAGCATCTCTTCTCCTTGATAGGCTTCAAATGTAAACAGAAGAGGTGTTATATCTAACAGTGCTGTTCTTTGTGACTGTTAAATGGAGGATAAGTAGGGTTTCATGCCCTCTTCTCCTGGAATAAGAAGTTGTGGATTTTGCTTGGCACTTTTTTTTTCTGTAGCAGGTTCAGTTCCCTGCCACAGAACTGTGGTTCCCACACTGAAATCCCGAGATTAGGAAGTCCCAGGACTTCATCAGGTGCACTTGGAGACTGGAAAGTTGTTCTGCGGATCTGTCCTCCTACAAAACAGCTGAAATGAGTGTGACCTTGATGAGGAGATGCCCCATCCTCTGCAGAAGCCCAGCCCTGGGAGCTCCTGGCTGGACAGGGGAGTGATGCCAGCCCCTGTGGTGTTTGCTGAGCCCTGAGCTGCTGTGTGACACCTCTGGAAATGGAACTGGTGGCATTTGGGGCCTCTCCAGGAGGCGCTGAGGTGACAGAAAGGACTTCCCCAAGCTTTTTTCATGCTTCAACAGCTGCCGAGAGGACTGGAGTGTCTCCTGTTTGTTACTCATTCAATTCCAGCTTGGATGGAACTTGATCAAGCCTCTTGTAAGTCCTTAAGGCTTTGACCTTGTCCCTATCATGTCCCATGAACACCCTTGATGAGGCCCTTTGTGGGTTGATAGGTTTCCTTCCAGGTTTATTTTCATGAAGGATCTGAACAGCCCTCAGTGGGTGTGAATGGCTGCAGTGTTTTTACACCCCTTTCTGAAGCTCCTCTGTTTGCAGAAGTAGGGGCACAAAGCAGCTTCTTCATAGTCAGGCTCCACTTAGAAACCTGAAATAACCCCTGGCTCAGAAGCTGGGCTTACTGTGCCATTCCCCAAGCCATGCAAGGGAAACACCAAGGAAAACAAACGTGGAACTCAACTCCTCTACTCAACTGTACCTGACTTCTCCTGGACAGAGTTTTTTTTTTGGGAGGGGACTTTTTTTTTTTTCTTCTTCTTCTTTCCTTGGTCAGAGGGCAGAATGGCTCCTGAAGTGTCTGTCCCAAGTGTAGCTTAACCTGAACACCGTTTGCCATCACTTGCTGGATGTTCTCCAGAGTTAAGAAAGTTGCCTAAGCTCTTTATCTGGAGCTAAGCAGCTTAAGGAAGTTGCAGAGCTCCAGCACCTCCTGCTTCCTCTTGTTGAGGTCTTTGAGTCTTCCTCTCTTCCCCAGCATCTGAACATCCTGATGTTGCAGATTTTGATAGCCTGCACAGTTATCTCCTCCTGCCTCTGTGTCACCCTGAAAGAACCAAAGGCTCCCAGACCTTTGTGTAGTTGTGGATACAGAATGAAAACACAACAGTAAAATGTGTGAAACTGATAGAAAACTGATAGTGCTGAGGCTTAGGATTAAATCTGGAGTTTTCTCCAGTCTGTTCTCGTTCTGAGATGGACTCTTGATTCCTTAATGCAGAATAGGCATCAGTTCTGATCTGGGTCATTGAATCCCTTTAATTCCCCACCTGGTACCTGCTGCATTTTTGAGAACCTTGGGCCTTGTCTCATTAGGTGTTTCCATGAAAAAAATGTATCAGTATCTCAAACTTATAAATCCTGATGATCTAGATGTGCTTCCCCTTGGTGTCTGAGGATGTTCTCTGTCCAGCAGATAATAGTTTAGAGTGACATTTTTAAGAGAACCAGGCTTGGAATCTTTAGTTGAAAATACGACATGCTGAACTTAAAAATTACCTTTTATTTTTTTTTTTTTTTTTCCGTGCAGGTAACCTAGGAAAATCAGGAGAAGGAAAATAGCCTCCTCTGTCCTGATACCCCTTTACAATATTGGAACAAAGGCCATCTTCTCCCAGCCCTTGGCTGCCTGCAGCAGGGAGAGAGGAATCAGCAGTTCCTCCGTTTTCAGAAAAATCTGAAGTGCATTATTCCCCAGAATAAGCACTGCAGACAGTTAAGTGCCTGTAATTCTAATGCAAATTTCTTTTAATTCTAGATTGGGTAAAGATCCACATTTTTCTTTTCCAAAAGGCCTCAGCAGCTTGTCCAATAAGCCTAATTAAAGGTGGTAATGGACATTCCATTCTCAGATTGATTTATTCCTGTGCAAAGTGATTTGAACCGGTTAAATGGCACCTGTGAAAAGGGGTTGAGGTACAGGCAAGGATGGCAGCAGAGAGCTGATGTGATTTTCTTACTTTCACAAAAGAAATGTTAATGTTGCACTGATGAAAAAGCCGTTTACTCCTTCCTTTTGTAAAGTTTAACTCAGAATGAACTTAGAGAGAATCCCAGAATGGTTTGGGTTGGAAGAGACCTTAAAGGGACCTTTCACTGTCCCAGGCTGCTCCAAGCCTTGTCCAGCCTGGCCTTGGACACTGCCAGGGATCCAGGGGCAGCCACAGCTGCTCTGGGCACCCTGTGCCAGGGCCTCTCTCCAGATGCAGGAAACTGCAGTTCTGGGCACACTTGTTATTTGTTATTTATCTGGTTCCTTGCAAACCCTCCTGAGGGATGCATTATTCTGATCGATTCCGTGAGTTATTTTTGCATTATGTGTAAGATTTCTAAAATATCCAGCCCTTTGTTTCACTGGGATATGTTTTACATACCTGAGACTTTCCTGGCTAAAAGGAGTTGGTGCTTCTGGAAGCAAAATCCCAGCAAGGCTTTATCATCAGTTGGCAAAGCTCTCTGGCTGTGTTCCTCCTCTCCACGATGTCCAATATATGGAGATCCAATTAATATTATAGGAAAGTGAAAGGAGTCTTGAAAGTCTCCTTTAATATTAGGCTTTGAAAAACCCTGCTTCTCTGATTCATTGTGATCAGGTGAATTTAATGGTCTGCTTAATCAAAAAAAAAAAAAAAAAGCTAAAGGCTCCAAAAGCCTTTGTAGAATTAAAATTCTTTTTTATGAGTTAAAAACACGCATTGCAGGCACAGCTTCAAGTACTCTTGTGCAAGGTTTTTTCGTGGATGGGTTTACACTTTGTTCTTGCATTAATGGCACCACTTCAAGCCAGGCACAATGTGTTCTTCAGGACTCTTGATTTTCACCTTTGCTCTCCTGTACAATGGAAGATGCAGAGGTGTCCCAAATATTCTGGCAGCTGCAGCTGTTAAAGGCCATGAGTAACAGATGTGACTACTCAAATTCCATATTCAGCTTAGGATAACTTTTCCCTGTGGGGAAGATGAGAACCCATCCAGTGTATGTGTTGGCACACACAAATATCCATTCTTCAGAGAGCATCTTTCCTCTTGACGATGGTGACCCCAGAAAAATTAAATGCAGAGGATCTGGAGGTCTCTGGGAGCATCTGGGAAGAGTTAAGGGGAGCTGCCCCTAAATCTGAGAGGTTTGGGAAGAAGCATTAGGTAGGACTGTGCTTCAGCACAGAAAAATACAGATTTAGTGGTGGATTGGATTTATGTAGCACATCTCTAGTCTCTGTTTATAAAGGACCTCTGGTGTCTTCTGGCCTCTTCCTTCCTTTCCTGGCTCAAAACACAGGACTGCTGTTAAACCATATAAACAGTTTCCACTCTGTGCTTTAAATCAAGGTGCTAGTGGATCTTGCTGGAGGGAATAAAGCAGCTTTGTGTGCCTGTAGCCCACTGCAGAAGGGCTGAGCTTCTCTGGTTCAGTGGGTTTATTGGTTTTTAAAGAATTATGAATTTAGTTTGAGGTCATTTCTGGAAAAGCACTTTCTCTTGGTCTGCAGTGCACGATTAATGGTGAGAGCAACGCCAAGTGCATTAAGACATGAAGTGAACCTTGGAGATCTGAAAGAAAAACAGCATCTTCTTGGGCCTGGGGCTTGCTGCTGCTTTCCTGTTAGACATGGTGCAAAAGAGTTGTTACTCTCTGAAGGAAAGTGATGTTTGGGAAGTGGAGCTTTTTGGTTAGTAAAGCTTTTCTGGAGTTGTACCTCAAACTCACTTTGGTGCCTTAATTAACCTCACAACAATATTATTATTATTATTATTATCATCATCATGATCATCAAAGCTCCTGAACTTCAGAACTTAAGTTTGTGCTTGTTTCTCCATCCCCTGCCATGGGCCCTCTCTGCATCACCCTGCTGCAGATTTGTTTTCCTGCCAGGGGAAGATGCTGGGACATTTTGTGTCTTGGCACTTTCAGTACAAACCAATAAATCTCTCTCCCCATCTTCTTTTCCTTCCATGTTTTTCAGACCTTTGTCAGACAGAGATTTCCTAATTCGAATTTAGTTCCTAAGTCAAGGCATGGATTTTTTTTTTAGTTCTTTAGATACTCTTATGTTCATCACCACTGAATGTTATCTCAGTGTAGCACTCTGCTCCTTCCAGTTTTGTTTGGGTTTTTGGTGGTTTTTTTTAAAACCAAAGCTGTCAAAGTCAGTGCAGTCCTTATCACATCTAACCTTGTACTGATATTTAAAGAGATCTTGTTAAGTAATTTAAATACTTGGTTGTTTTTTTGGTTTTTTTCCTCCCTGAAAGTGAGGCCTCGTTACATGGGAAGGATAAAAGAGGTGTTCCACAGTTGTTGGGCTGAAAAATCTGGTTCTTCCTTTCCTGCTTTTGGTGGATCAGCCATCTCTGCATTCATTAATCTTGGGATGGGCTGTAACATTCATCTTTTTGTGTCAGTGGAAGGAAACTCAGTGGAATTTAACCTCCAGTTTCTGCTTTTTCCAAATTATGGTCTTAGGCTGAGACTCATTTTCCTGAAGACATAAGGAACAAAGATACCCAAACAACAATAACTATAATATCTAGATTGTGCAAAACTGAGATGAACTTCCCTTTCCATCACAGGGGTCTGGGTGCTGGCCTCCTCCAGCAGTGAGTTAATGAAGCAAATGTGTATCTAAACTAATGCTGGAATTAAGTGGGTTAATGAAGAGGAGAATGTGGACAGCAAAACACAGAGAAAGTGAGGAGTGGGAGGAGGTGGCGAAGTGTTCGTTAAAATGAAAATAATCATTGAAAAAAACATACTCTGTGTTATTAATATTAACCATTAAATGGTTTGATTCTCTTGCTCTCCTGTCATGTGCACACAAATCAGGCACACTCATCCCCTGATCATCCCCAAATGGTTTTCTTGTGGCCTCCTGTGGGTTTTGTTCTGTCTCCTGGTTGGGTGTTTTTTTTCTCTTACAATCTCAGTTTTTGATTAATATCTGTGCTACTGCTTTGAAATTTGGCTGAAATGCAGTATTCAAGTTCTCAGGCAGTGTCTCATAGTTTCCTTTGTAAAAAAAAGAAAAGAAACTTTTTCATAAAAATATTTGAGCATTTTCCTCCTATTTATAAGAGAGGGAACTCTCTCAGACTGAAGAACTTTTCAAGTGAAACTTCATAGACATCAATGCAGATTAAGCTGCCTTGGTCTCAAGTAAGAAGTAGAAGGGGGGGGAAAAAAAAGTGCTGAAATGGGTTCAGCTCTAACCATTCAGCTGTGACTTTGAGCTTTTCTTTCCTTTCACATCAGTGCTCTGTGCTGCAGGGGATTATTTTCCTGCATGTGACTTGGAGGGAGATAATCACAGACAGGATAGATTAAGGGTACCTGTGGCCATATCTCCCAAAGCTCAGTTCCTGGATGAAATTGGGGAATATTTCTATCAAGCTTCTCCATTCCCAGGCTACATGTAGATATATATTTGAAAAGAGTAAGAAAAAGCTGGCAAAGCTGTATATGAAATGTGAAGTTCACATTTTTTCCTTTATTCCTCTTGTTTGCTTCCCTGCTTGAAGTATCTATCCCATTTTTCTCTCTTGCTTTATTACTGCTTGGCAATTAATTGTTTTTCTGTGATTAAACAGAGACAAAACATCTCCTTACCTGTTGCACGTTGGGCTGCAAACAAATGTGATGCTGGAGCATCAATTTTATGTCAGCTTTGGTCTGGGGAGTTTCACTGATGCTGGTCAGGAAGAAACAAATGTGTAATATAATAATAAAATATCAAATTCACACCATGTGTAGCATCCATTGAGAGGACAATCATCTGCCTTTGTGTCATGTAATACATTTATTTGTTTGAGTTTTTGATGGATTAGACTCTCTAATGTTAAAAACCCCAAATAAAACCAGCTCAGGCATCTGCAGGGCAGTGGGGGAAGGCTGTCCTGTCTTGCTCTGAGTAAATTGGCCAGAAAAGTCTGCATTAAAATGCATTATTAAAGAGTTTAAAATCTGCAATCTTGGAGGCTTTTTCCATTTAAAAGCCAAGTTGAGGCCAGGGCTTTGTGGGAAGCCCCAGTGCCGTGGTGGCGTTTGGGTGGGAGAGGTGCAGGTTCTCATCTTCACACCTGTTAGGAATTCTTTTTAATTTCTAGTGGGACAAAGAAATAACTGCTTTTTCTGGAAAATTCCTGGCTAATGCAGTGCACAGGTCATGTTTTAAGGTCTGATTGGGTGTTTTAAAGATGTGGCGGTGTATGGGGGATTTCCTCCTCTATTGGGTTGGTCACAGGACAAAAATGCCATTTAAATGGAATAAATTTTATTGTAGCTACTTGAGCATTAATGAGACTTGGAAGAAGGAAAGAGAAGGGTGAGAAGGAAGAGTTTTTTCTGCCATTCTCTCTTTAGTACACATTATTAGACTGATACATATCTATATCTCTCTGTAAATACGTGTGCTATCTATGTGTAGGTAGCAACACATTTTACTGTTTAACCTAAAAAAAATCTCTAGAGTTTTTCAGTCCCAAAGTGGCTGACTGTTTCATTTGTCAGCTCTAAAGGTATTCAGCACAGAATGATCTTTCTCATATGTTGCAGTTTAAATTGTCACTGTAAGGGAAGTTTAGTGGGTTGGAAATGTTGTTTCTGTCTGCTCTGATCGAGTTTGAGTTTCTCCTGCAGTGAGAAGGACCAGGCAGGCTGGAGTGCTCATTTTGATGAGGATTTTTGGACTAAGAGCAGCAATAGGGAGCTCTGAAAATCAAAGTAACTTCTTAGGAGAAAGTAAGCACAGGGCCCTGCTGATGTAAATTTTGGTACATTTGGACTATTGAGAGTATTTTTTGTGTTGAATTTTACATTCTTTTAAATTGTAGAGTAATACTGTCAGCACTTTTTAAGTGGAGTGTCTGTTTTTTGGTGTTTAATGGACTGTCTATGATTGGTTTTTTTGTTTCATTTTTAATTGATTTTAAATCTTTGTGTTGGGAGGGAGTTGAGGACAGGCTTCAGGTTTGTGCTGGGTTTTTTGTTCTCTTTATTCACGTGCTTGCTGGCCTGTTGTCACTTTGCTCCCTGGATGCCTCAGTTCAAGATCTGCCTGAATTTCACCTCCTGGGATTTGAATCCCATCTCAGGTGTAGGATCTTGTCCTCTCCTGTGATTTTGAGTAGAAACATGAGGGAGAACGGCACATTCTGCTTAAAAAAATATTTGATGTAGACAGTTTTACCGGTGGGCTGTAGCATCACTGGAAATTCAGCAGCCTCTAAATTTTTGATGAGGAGGGAACTGCTGACAAATTGCTGCAGGTGACCCTTGGAGCCAGGGCAGGCAGTGTGGATCAGCATTCCTGGGGATCCATGTGGGACGTGGGTGTTGATTCCGGCCGGGGCGCCACCAGAGGCACGGATCAGCTTTGTTCTGGCCAAGGAAAATCAAAGGGGAATTATGTATGCAGGGAAAAGGGATGAGTTTTTTTTATTGGGGCAGCCATGCAGGATGAAAGAGGCTTTTGAAGTTGTGGTTTGCAGTGGATGGAACCAAAGGTGCTTGGAGAGAAGTGCTGATGTTTGTGCCTCGCCACAGACGGCGCTCTGTGTGTGTTGATAAAGGCTCCAAACTCGGGAATGAGGAATGGATTATGAAAGTGTCCTGGGCTGATCCCAGCAGGAAAGGGGGGATTCTGCCCCTCTCAGGTGAGACCCCACCTGCAGAGCTGCCCCAGCCCTGGGAGGAGCTGGAGCTGCTGCAGAGAGCCCAGAGGAGGCTCCAGGATGAGCAGAGGGATGGAGCAGCTCTGCTGGGAGGAAAGGCTGGCAGAGCTGGGATTGTTCACCTGGAGAGGAGAAGCTTTGGGGTCACCTCAGTGTGGCCTTGCAGGGCCTGAAAGGGATACAGGAAACATGGAGAGAGACAATTGCCAAGGGATGGAGTGATGGGACACAGGGAATGGCTTCAAACTGACAGAGAGTGGGTTTAGATGGAAAAAATTGTTCCCTGTGATAGTTCTGAGGCCCTGGCACAGGGTGCCCAGAGCAGCTGTGGCTGCCTCTGGATCCCTGGCAGTGCCCAAGGCCAGGTTGGACATTGGGGCTTGGAGCAGCCTGGGACAGTGGGAGGTGTCCCTGCCATGGCAGGAGGTGGAATGGGATGAGCTTTAAGGTCCCTGCCAGCCCAAACCATTCTGATTCCAATGGTCACCCTTCTTTACAGGGACTAAGAATTGACTCAGAAGCAGCATCTCCTCCATCCCAAGGCTCCCTGTGCTCCTGGCACTGAGTCCTGGCAGCCCTAGAGAGTTTGGAACACAAATCCAGACATCACAGTCATTCCTCTTATGGAAATAAAAACCAGGTCTCACCCTTTCCCCCCACTGCAGCTGCACAAGCCAGAGTTCACCCAACTTCATACTTGATTTTTTTAAAATTCCAACAGCTCTGATTTATTTATCATAATTCTCGAGCCCTGCATTATTTTGAAGTGATTTGTGACAAGCTGTCATGTGGGATCACAGAATTCCTGACCTCTGGAAGTACCTGTCTTGGGCTGCTTGGTTGAAGGTGATGACCCATAAATGTTATCAAAAGGGTGTCTGGAATTGCTGGGTCACAGGGGGAAAGCCTCAGGCATACAAATTACAACAACAGGGGCCTGAAAATAACAGAGGAAGTATTTGACTTGTGACAGGTCGCTCTTCTGGGGAAAAAAAGGAGAATTTTTCAAGTTGATTATTGGTGTAAAGTGTTGTTATTTCAAGAAAGGAAGAATTAATGGGCAGAGCACAGGTCGTGTTATCAAAGGTGCATTGCAATTTTAACGTTTTAGTGGTAATCAGCATGGGTTTAAATGCACAAGTTTGTGCTGTCATTGGTTGGGAAGGCACTTAATAATCACTGAAGTGTAGAGAATCTACCTGCACAGAGTAATAAATGGAAATATTTAAAGTAGCAGCTGAACCTGGCTTTTGGCAGTGAGTGGTGAATATGAATATCTGCTTTTCAATTTTATTAACACTTGTATGGAATCTCGAACTTTTCTTTGTGCTAAATATGCAAAATTTTGGGTTACCACAGGTGTAAAGAATTCTTCCCAAGACACTGCAGCCTGGAAATATTTGGGTTTTAACATCCTGTCTCCTGTTTGTTTGGGAAGTACAGTTTTTTCACTGAATGAAGGTTTTGCTTGGAGCCTGGGACTGAGTTTGGTATTCAGCAGGGCACACAAAGCCTATGTGCAGATGAGATAAAGGAGATTTCCACAGCAGTTCAGTGACTGGATATTTCACTAAATAATGCAGAAAAGGGCAATATAATTGTGATTTAATTTAATAGCTGCATTTTGAATTTGAAAAATTAACCTGTGCTATCAGTGTAACACCTTCACTGCACCAACACCAAAAATGGTTTCCAGGAACTGCACGTGGCATGAGATTTGGGTCACTGTGGTGGGAATTGGTCTTCAGTGTTTGTTGGGTGTTGAGTTGCTGTTGCTTCAGGCTCGCTAATTTTAAGTTGTATCTCATAACTGATTAAATGGCAAGAGTTTAAAGGGAGTCTGGTAAACATTTCCCAGAAAACTTTGGGAAGAAAGCAAAGCTGGTTCTCCTGTGGAGTGTTCCCATGGGTGTCCCAGGGTTGATTGAGCTGAGCTGTCTCCACAGGTGCTGCAGAATAAAGATGTAAAGAGGCTCTCGAGTGGTTGATGCACAGAGTTTGTGCAAGGTGATGGTCCTGAGTCAGAGCAGGATTCCTGAGGACTTCAGGATAAATGCCACCCCTTAATTATTTTCTTTTTGCGACTGTGCTGCTTTTGTTGAGGTGGAATAACTCCCCGTGGTAGGGGCTGAGCTGAGCTAAAGGTTTTTTGGTGGTTATAGCTCTGAGGTGGCAGAGCTGCAGGTAGGGAGCTGAGAAAAGCCTGCTGGTGTGTGGAGGGGCTGGGCTGTCGAGAGGAATGAGAAAGAAAAAGCAGGAGATGCTCTGTGACACTGGGTGTGGGGAGAGGGGGCATTCAATCACTACAAATGCTCTTTGCTGCAGTGGGAGAAGGAGGGACTGAAATAAGTTCCAGGGCCAGGGAGGATGCTCTGCAGAGCAGAGCCACCTGTGTGATCTGTGTTCAGGGAAAATCAGATCAAGTGTGGAGGATGGATGGGCTGGGGAGGCAGGGGACCCTGCCTGAGAGTCAATAAATGCAGCCAGACAGGAGAAGTTGTAATAAAACCCTCCACAGAACAGTTGCTGCTTCTTCCATATTAAGCTGCTGTAAATTAATTCTGTATAAAATGATGCTTTTAACTGGGCCTCTGCTAATGGCACACTGGAGAGAGCTTTAACCCTGCTCGGTGATGGAGACGTTTCTGTGGAAGTTCCTGGCTGGTTTCTGTGGAAGTTGCTGGCTGGTTTCTGTGCTTGCAGCTGGGTCAGGAGGATTTGTGTGCTGTCAGTGCCCCTGCAGGGACAGGAGGCTGAGGAAGAGCCATGGGCACCTCACAGGGGCTACCTGGGAAGCAGCTTCCTAATGAGTGGTGCTGCCACGGAGCAGGGATCTAATGAGACCCCAGAGGAGTTGGAGCAATCACATTTTTCCTTGGAGCACCATTTTAAACTTGCCTCAGGAGCAGGCCACAGCATTGCTTAGCAGTTGTTTTTTTTTTAACTCTGTTCTCTGTCTTGCTACTGTAGCATTTAACTGGTCAATCCTTTTTGATTTACAGCCTTTCAGGTGTGGTGGATGCATTTGTGTTCCTCTCAGAAGTGTGCTGCCACTGCTGCCTGTGTGCTGGTCAATATTGCCTCTGTGTTTTCTTTTCCAAAGCCTTTCCAATCTCTTTAACATGAAATTACTCTGATATCTTACTCTCCAGATCTGCCTGGTGGATGATGTCAAATTGAGTTAACTCTTTCCTTCCACCGACAAAAATCCCTTCTAAGTTCTCTTCCTAAACTGGCACCAACTCATCTTCAGTGCAACAAGTAACAGACACCAGTTTGATTTTAGTAAATAATTAGTGGCCATCTGTGCCATTGGGCAGTCTAACCTTGCCTGGATATTTGCAGATGCCTTTAGGACTTTTGAGTTGGATTCATCTCAACACAGCCAGGTCCGAGTGAACTGGGCTGTGTTGGTATCCAAGCAAAATCTGGAGATGACCTGGTGTTAGAGAAAGATTGGCTCGATAAATCAGGTACAAGTGGAGAGAACTACCAAAGGGGTTTAGTGCTCTTTCGTTTGGTTTTTCAAAAGCCTGTAGATTGTGATGGGTTTTAATTAATATTTTTTTTTATTGATCATGGAGAGGGAAGTGTGGAGTTCCCATGCAAAACTGGAATATTTTCATCATGGCACTGGTGCCTTTCAGGCTTGGAGGAGGGGTTGGGTCACTTTTCACAACTGCTGATCTCATTCTGAGGGTAATCAGAGATGGATATTGCTCCCCTCCCCAAAAAAACAATAAAATGGGCTGCTGGAGTTTCTTATGGAGCATTCAGCACCAAATCTTTTCATGCTGCACTGTGGAGGTGACTTCAGCATTAACTTGAGTGGAAATCTCATCATTTATCCAGATGATGCCCAGAGCAGCTCTGGCTGTCCCCAGATCCCTGGCAGTGCCCAAGGCCAGGTTGGACATTGGGGCTTGGAGCTCCCTGGGACAGTGGGAGGTGACCCTGCCATGGCAGGGTGGGAATGAGATGATCTTTAAGGTCCTTTCCAACCCAAATAATTCCATGTTTTTATGAGATTTTAGTCGTTCCCTGCCTTAGCAAAGATCTGCTGACCTCTAGTGTCAGGACATCACTTGATTTTCTCTGCTGTGCTTTGTGATCAATACGGAAAAATAAATTCTGGGTTTCCACAGCTCTCCTGAGTTCCAGGAATTTCTGATTAATTTAGACTCGATGACTCTACAAATTCCTCCTGCTCAAACTCCAAGTTTAAAATGAACTTGCCAGCCAGCTCTGACAAGTTCCAGTTCTATATATAGAAATAAAAATTCCACCTTTAGGGAACTACTGCTTTTTATGTTTGACTCTGTGTAGTAAAAATTAAGGTCACGGAATAAAATTACTGACTCTTGAACCTTTCCCAAACTTTTTATTTCTTTCAGACATTCATGTGCATCACTGCCATATAATATGATCTGAAAGCTCAAAGGTCTTGGAAGGCTAATTTTAAAGGGAAAAAAAAAATGAAGCTGGATTTTTATTTTTATATGTGTGTGCTCCCATCCTACTTAATTTGTTTGGCTGGTAGTTTGTTTGGGTTTGTTGTTTTTTTTTTTTTTTTTTCTGGATAACTGGTTGTTTCTGTCAAAAAATGGTTGGAGCAACTCATGAGAATTAACTTTTCTCTGGAAGTTAAAGAAATAATAATAAAGAAAGGTAATCTGTTAATTTTTCCTGGTGTTTTTTGCACTACTTCAGAGCTTTGCTTTTTTACTGCCTTGAAGTAACTTTGGCTTTGGAAAACAGCAGTGCCTGATAATAGGAAGCTTTCTGATTTGAAAAATAAATTTGTATTTCCTTTTGCATATTCTGTGGCTGTTGCTTTGTTTCTTTACAATCTTTTCCAACCACACCAGGTGCTGTTTGTCTTAATTTTTTCTGGCCTTAACACACAAAGTGCAGAATTTGGGGGGAGCCAGTTTAAATCTTGTTTCCAAAACCCCCCAGATGATGTTGTAGATCTTCCCCTTTGCTTCTGTAAAGGGGGACATGAAATGATTCTTAATATTAAGGGTAATTTTATTATATCTGATATTTTATTATTATTAATATTTTAATGTGGCTATTTTATTATGGGTATTTTAATATTATGTTCAAATTTAATTTGTAAGATGGGACATTCTGAAAGCAAAATCCAGAGGCAAGGGGCTGGGACCTGAGGAACAGCTGGCAGCTGTGGAGGTGACAGATGCTCAGCGTTGTCCTTGGATTTTGGATCCCTGCATTGGATCCAAATCCAGTGGATTCCTTTGATGCAGGTTATTTCCACATGAGAAACAATTGTAGCTTTTATATTATGGAAAGCAACTCACTGCAGCCTTTCTAATATCTTGTTTTGGGGACTTTAACATCTTCATTTTTAGATCATCACAGTAAGGAAGAAAAGGTTACAGCGAAGCTGAGCTGCTGTGCTGTTCAATATTTGATTTTTTTTTTCCCCCTTTTGGAGCAATTTCCAAGGCAGAAGCTCTCTCCAGTGCCAAGCATTGACCAAGGGTCTGTAAACAGCCTGGTCCCACTGACTTGGCCAGGGGCAGCTGTGCTTTGTAGCCCTTCATGTGCCTCTCTGCAGAGAAAAAAAACAACTTTGGGCTCCTTTTCCTTGTAGGGAAGCAATGAACTGAGGAGAAACTTCAATGAGTTCATACTTTGGGTGTACATCTGGGTTTGCATCTTTGTGAAGAACAGACATTATTGAGCACAGGGATGCATTTATCTGGCTCAGAGCTGGAAATTGGAGCACTCCTAAGTGTGGTGCTTTTTTAAATGAAGCAGTGGTATTCAGGAATAGATCCTAGATTAGCAAAACCGTGCAGAACACAGGGAAAATCAAGTAATTTAAGTCTTACAGTGTTAGCTGGTAGCTACTGTTCTCTCTTTAGATATTAAAATTTATTAAAATACAATGCAGCCAGAGGTTGAGATGTATTTTTATGATTTCATACCCACATACAAAGCTTTCAATTTTTTTTTTAGCTCCTACCAAAGCAGTTTTTTTTCTGGCTGAAATGGATCTATCACGTTGTGCTTTGCCCAGAGCACTTAGAGAACAAAACCAAATTAATTTAGCTTCTCCATATTTTCTTTTTTTTTTTTCCTTACAAGACTGCAAGAGAGCTGACACACAAGAGTGACCTACTTTAATATTCCTGCTTCACCTCCTCCCCTCTCCCCTCCCTGCCCTTCTGGCTGCCCTCACTGCTCAGGGCAGCTGTGGAATTCCTACATTCCAGGGGCTGGGATGGTGATGCTCCAGCAGGATTTAGCTCTGCAGCCCCAAGCTGGGCTGCTCTGGGATGCTCCTGTGCTGAATAAAATCACTGGCTCTTGAACCTTTCCCAAACTTTTTATTTCTTTCAGACTTTCATGTCCATCACTTGCCATATTATGTGATCTGAAAGCTCAAAGGTCTTGGAAGGCTAATTTTGAAGCAGTTTGAATTTGGGAATGAAAAAAAAAGAATTTGGGAACTTCAAAATCAACTTAGCTGTCAGCTCTGCTCCTGCTGGAGAATAAAACTTCCAGCACCTCATGTACATGAGAAAATGTGAAATACGAAGGCACCCTTCTGGTGGGGGATTAAGTCCTGGAAAAAAAGAGGAACATTAAAGGATCTGTCAACTTTGTATTATTTAAAAGTGCATTAACAAGGAAGCCAGTTCTTAAGGACCAGCAAGGGGTTCATTTTTATTTCTGTTCTTTTAACAGGTTAAACCTTGCCCTCTGAAAGAATTAAACACACAGATCCTCTGAGACAACCAGAATTGCTGAATTCAGGGGACTGAAGATGCTGCTGCTGCTGTGGGAGCAGCTGTTCCTGGTGTCATTTGTTGGCTGCCTTGCAGGTAACAAAGATCTCTGACTTCTCTTTCAGAACTGTGCACAAGCTCCCAGATTCAAGGTTTCAGCTGCACTTGAAGAGAGCCCAGAGGCTTTGAAATGCACAAGTGATGTAGAGTTTAGAAACCAGGCATGCAATAGACGTGTTAAATAATGCAACATATTAAAAGTGAGTGGATTAAAAGGAGCTTTGCTACGTAGGGACGTGCTTTCAAAGCAAGCAGAAGATACTTGAATGCATGAAGGATGCTGCTGGCAGCAGTGCATGGTGGGTGTGCTGATTGAAGAGCTGCAGTGTGTGTTTGTTTTTAACTTGGACATTCCAGATTCTTGCTGGGGCTGATTGCTGCAGCTTTTCTCAAACCTCTGCTTTAGAATGGGGTTTATTCCTGAGGAGCAGCACTGTGTTGTGGCTGAGCTGCTGAATTGGTGCAGAGATTGGCTGTTCTTGCTGTGCCAGGCAGCTCTCAGAGTTTGAGCTGGTGCTGCTGTTGGGGCTCCTCTCTGCTGCCACATCAGCTCTGCAGAGTCATTTTTCTTTAGCTGCTGGAGCTCATGGTGATCCCTTTGCTCAGCTTGTTCTGCTCCAGCATCCCCAGTGCTGCCAGGTGTTTGAGAGGAGAGAAGCTGCTCCTGTCCTGTCCTCAGGGCTTGGCGTGGTGAATTCTGTGCCCCTTGGCTTTGCCAGGCCTGCCAAGAGCAGGGCAGTGCCCAAATGCCCCCTGTGCATCCTCTCCAGGATGGTCAGCAGAGCCCTGGGGAGGAGGGCAGTGCCTGCACTGCTTGGAACATGAAAATGGAGTGCTTTGTCCCCAGGGTCTGTTGTGGACAGATGAGTTTGCTTTCCAAGAGCTCCAGTGCAGGAGGGGATGGAGGGAAAGGAAATGCTGTCCTGGCTGCCCTGGGCAGACCCCTGGCTGTGATTTCCTCCTGATCCTGTGCTGTGCCAGCCTCTCCTCCCATCCCCTTGCTCCAGTGCCCAGTGCTTGTGTCCTGGCTCTTCTCAGGGGGCTAGAGTCCTGCACACAGCTCCAGGATAGATGGATTTAGCTTCTCCTTTAGCTCAGGAGGCCAGGATTTCGTTTTGGCTTAGTCAAGAACTCTAAAGAAAGGGAAGTGACATTGTTAAACCAGTGTCCATCATCCTCCCAGTCCTCCTCTGCACCTGTTTCAGGTGGCTCCCTGCAGCTGGGCACTTGCCAAATGTCAGTTTAGTGGCCATGGGGAGTTGGTAGATGGGAGGAACAGGAAGAAGTCAAGCAAAAAGCTGCTTTTCCTATTTCCACAAGCCAGCTGGTGTGGTGGGGCAGGGCTGCTTGGGAGCCTGGAGCACCCACCATAGCTGTGCATCCCTGATTTAATGCTGAATTGCTGGCACTGGGGAGGGTGTGTGGAGTCCCAGTCAGCATTTGCAGAGACAAGAGTTGAGCCAGATGCAATTTGAGGAACTCGAGCATTCATTCCCAGCTTTGCCTGACCCATCTCCCTCAAAGCTCTGCAGAAGGGCTCAATCCTGACATAAAAATCTCCTGATATTTGGAGCCTGGGCCCGTGTTCCATGCTAACATTACCTGTTTGCTTCAGTCCTGTGACCCTTCAGTGGACCTCTGGAACAGCAGGCTGCTAAAATGCACTTGGGAATCCTGGAGCTGAATTGATTTCAAAGCAGATTTTAGTAAGAACACGCTGTAAATGTGAAAACAAGTTGTCAAACAGTTTGGAGAATGTTATTTTAACCTCTTATTAAGACAGATCAGCAGGTATCCTGCCTCCCCATAGAAAAGCATTTTTCTTTTGCTTTGCCTATAAGCAAAAAGACAGTTCTTGTAAGAGCTGTCTGCAGTTCAGCCTTATGAAATAACATCATAGCTGCAGAAAAGGAGATGATGCTGATCTTGGCTTATAAACCCTGACATTCTCTGTCTTTGCAGATAATGTATTTCAAACTAGGCCCCTTATTGCAGTGTCCTATATGGAATTGCTTTTCCTTTATCCATTGTGAATCTTCATAGTTCATCAAAGAGGGGAATGTGAGAGGGTCTAATGAAAAAAAAAAAAGCAGTGGCCCTTGGGTTTTTGTTTATTGAAGTGTGATTACATCTGTGTGACTTAATGATCCCGTGGTCTTTTTGTCCATTTACCTTGGGGGGCAAAAAGGTGATAACTGAGTATTTAAAAAAAAAAAAAAAAAAAAAATTTATATATATATTTTATATATATATATGGGGGTTTCCAGATGTCTGCCTTGTTAGGAGAGGAATTTCAAAACACACACTGTAGCATTTTTATGTTTAAATTACTCTGAAGAACGACTTCAAAGATAAAAATGAGCAAAATAGGCAAAACAGCATCAACAAAAAGTGCAAAACTAAGCTGTGGTGAGGTCATGAGTTGATTCCAGGTGTAACTTCTTGCAACTTTTGGTTTTTGTGGGGCCCTCACCCCTCCTGAGTGCCTCATTGCTCTTGGCCCTTTGGGGAACTGGGGTAGCAATTCCTGTCTGGGATGTGTGAGGACCAGTTTGATGGACAATTTGCTGAATTTGTGAACTCCCTTCACACGAGGGTATAAAAACTTCCCTGCAGCTGGCGAGGCAGCTGCATTTTCTGACGGCTTTTGCGAATTTTGGCTCCATTTTCCTGCTCCACTGGTGAGCAGGGGAAGGCTCCTGGGGAGCCCCAAGTGCAGTGCCAGGGCTGGCCCAGCCCTGCAGAGCACAGCCACTGCTTTCTCCACTTTCTCATTTGTTTTCTGCTGCTCTCTCCTCCCCAGAAAGCTCTGTCCTTAAAGGTTCACGTGAGATTTAACGGGGGAGAAAAACAACTTCTGAAGGATGGTTGGAAGGGGAGGAAAGCTGTGAATAAGAGGGAGTTCAAAGAAATGAAGCAAGGAGGGCTCTGTGTGTAAATGCATAAAATTTTTCTCCTTCAGGAGATGAAAGGGCACCTTTCAAACATTGTGTCTAGGGTGAGACCTGGAGACGCCACTTGGATTAAAAATCCTAAAATTCTGACTCCATGCCGCCACAAATACTGTATCCTAACACTGCTGCACTTTATTTAAACAGAGAAAACCAAAAAGAATTATTTTTTTCCTCCAGCCGTTCCAAGGCTGGCAAAAAAAACCTACCAAAAAAAAACCCAAAACAAAACAATAAAACAACCCCAAAAAGCCCAAAAAAACCAGACACAAAGCCCCCACAAACAAACAAAAAACCCCAAACAAAACAACAACAACAACAAAAAACACAACCCAAAAAAACCCCCACAACAAACCACCACAAAAAACCCCCACAACAACAACGACAAAAAACCCATCCAATGCACTACTGGAGTCTATAGAAACTATTTGGACATTGAAGCCTGGTTCCTGTTCTATCACTTCAGGCTAATACCAAGTTTTTCTTCTAATTCCTTATTCAGCAGTCCATTTGAGTTTAGAACTAGATCATACTCTGTGTATTTCTCTATGTCAATTCAGGTGTTTTTATTGCTTTCATTTTCATTTTTTTCATTTTGTTTTCTCAGTCTAATACAGCAACAAACTGTTAAGCCCTCAGGCACAGCAATGTCATGTATCAGATTCACAGTTCTCCTCTTCTTTACTATCAAGTTTAGGAGACTTATGAAATTGGAAAGCATGATTCTTTCTTTATTTTCCAAAGAGCATGAAAGCAAACCTTCTGTGTTCTTAGTGCTCTGTTGTTGTGATTAAATCGTGCCACAAGGAAAGCAGAAATATCCTCTTCAGATTTAGTCTTTGGTGGGGAGTTTCTTTATGGGTAAAAGTCCATTTGTAAGGAAAAAAACCAACATAAATAGCATCATTCACTACTCTTGTTCAAATTCAGTTTTCATTAAGACTTACAGCCTTCAGACAGAGCCAGCCTGGCTTTTGATGCATAATGCTTTTGCATATTAATAGTAATCTCCTTTTTGTGCATTATACATGTCCAGCCATCATGTTCAAGTGCAGCTCTGCCAGCAGTGACTGTCAGAATTGTTTAGCTGGGATGGCTTGTGCACCACTACCAGGATTCATTGCACTGGCAGGAAGTTTGGGTTCAGTTAGTTAAAAAATGAGAAACCAGTCTTCAGGGTTCTGCTTTTTTTCTGAAGCGTTTGGTGCCCATTTTGGGAGCAAGAAGGTGATTACTGAGCATTAAATATATATATATGTGTGTGTGTCTGTGTGTATATATAGATGTGGAGTTACTGCCTGCCTTGTTTGAAATTTCAAAACACACCCTTTAGCATTATTATGTTTAATTTACTCTGAAGAGCAACTTCAAGGATGAAAAGGAGCAAAATATGCAGAACAGCATCCACAGTGGAATATGCAGAACTCGTCTGTGAGCTGTGGTGAAGGCAGGAATTAATTCCATGTGTAACTTCTTGCAGCTCCTGGTTCTTGTGGGCCTCACCCCTCCTGAGTGCCCTGATTGCTCTTGGCCCTTTGGGGAACTGGGGTAGCAGTTCCTGTCTGGAGCTTCAGGATGTGGTAACATGAAATAAAATAGGTGCTGGAAATCTGCAAAGGCTCTGCTGGATTTCCCTTTGCACTGAACCCTTAGATTATGTCTAATCCCAAGCCTGACTCTGTTGTGGTGGACACAGACACAGGCTGGTGTCCAGGCTCAGGAGGGAGGAATTTGTCCCGCTGTGGGTGTGTTTGTGGACTGGCAGGTGGTGGGAGCTTAGTGCAGACCCGGTTTCACCTCTTGCTGTGCCCCAGGGTAAACCTTGCCTTCCTCTGCAGCTCCTTTGTTCCTCCTGGAGCAGCCTTGGGCACTCCTGAGTGAGGTGAGCACATTTAATCCATTCACTTGGAATTAGGTGAGGGGAAACCAGAGCCTCCTTCATGAGGATCTGTGTTTTCTGGTCAGCTAAATATAAACTTGGACCTGGATATAAATTGAAGTCCAAAGCCCATGAAAAGACCTTTGTTGGCATCCCAGCCTTTCTCCAAGCTGATGGATTTCCAGGAGTCTGGGTTTCCGTGGTGGGTGTGCTCTTACCAGTTAAAATATTTAATTCCATAAGTGCAGAAAGTGCTGTTATATTCAAATTCTTTTTGAAGAGAGACCTTTAATAGCTCTCAAAGAGTCTCCTTGGTTTCTGCTTTATCTTTCAAGCTGAAGAAAGCCTCCTCTTGAAAAGCAGCTCCCTGGTGCTGCAGATACTGTCTAACCTTAAAGCTGAATCCTCACCTCAGACAATTAATGCTTCATTTCAACAAGACAAATTCTGCCTTTATCTTCATTAATTAAGCTTATTGCAGACTTGATGACATTTGAATGGAGAAATTTCGGCTAGTGGCAATTCTGATTTTCACATAAATTACCGAGAAGGAATTTCTCAGCCGTTTATCCTGCAGTAAAATTTTGTTACTGCAAATATTACTGAGCATGAAGGCTGTACATTTGTACTTACACAGTTCTTCTGCCTACTGCAGTTTGAAGTGCAGTACAATAGGAGAAGTAATTCCAATATATTTCCTGTAAAATGTTATGGAGCTTGGGCACATTGAATAGTAATCCCTACTGGAATACTTGCTCCAATCCACAAGCTAAATATTGATCTGATAGGAATTGTGGTAAATCCCAGTGCCTTAGGACTTCTGTTTGCTGAATATTTTGGTAGATAGATCATTGTCTGATAGTTTGTTTACGGGTACTTATTTGTTGTGTGACTTCAGCCTTTTTTCCCATACATACTTCTTGAAAGAAGTGAATTTTGAGGATTCCCAGCTTTCCCTGACTTCCCTTAGCATGAAGCCAGCCTGCCTGGTGACAAGGACAGGACAGGAGCCCCTCCACGGGTGTTTTTTGGGTTTTAGTGTGGGCCAATATCGTAATATGACACGAAAGAACGACATCACACACTGAGATGTCCAAGGCAAAAAGGGGCAGTTTATTTACAGACATCGACATTTATAGAATTCAACAGTGACCGTGGATTGGAGGATGAAAATTGTCCTCTCCAGCCACACTGGTCAACCCAACAGCCCATCAATTCTCTGCTCCTCCAGAAAGGAATGCAAACCAATCATTGTTTACGTGAAAAGTGCGTGAGAAACTCTATTGCAAAAATGCAAACACAGAAGGCTGAAATGAACTTCAGAAAAACTTTAGAAAAACCGAGAAGAACAGGGTGACAGGCCAACACTGTCAAAGTTTCAGAGGTGAAGTCCTAGAAGTTGTTGCAAGACCCTTGGCTTCCATCCCTTCCACCCCCTCCCTTGGGAAGCTCAGGACACAGTGGAGTTAAAAAAACAGATTAAAGTTGAAAAACAGGGAAGGTACACTGGGTTGAAATCTAAAGCTGAATAATTTGGCAGATGTTCAGCAAAACAGCAGAACTGAGAATAATAATTCAGTTTGTATTTAAAAAAAGCACTTCAGTAGAAACTGTTCTGATTTTTCTTGTTGTTCTTAATGATGATGTTCAAAATGAATGCTTTAGGGTTTTAATTTTTGGTGATTTTAAATACGTGGCTGCCAGTGCCTTGGACAAAAGCTGTGTTTGTGCCATAATTAACCTCTCAGTTCCTTGTGTCATAACAAATGTGTTAATAGTAGCCTTTAGCTCTTCCAATACAGGATGTACATACCAGCAGTGAGATTTCAGGGATCAGGGTTTGTCAGGGATTAGAACACAATTTACACACTGTCTTTTCAGTAGCAAAACAACACAACATTGTGAAGTATCAAGCTTAACCTCAGCCATATTTACTAAACGTGTGTGAAAACCTAAGCGAATGAAAGCTCATTTATATTCTTGTCTGATTAGCACAATCAGAACTTATTGATGCTAAAACGAGCCAAATTTCCATAACTATAAACAGAATATTAAAATGCACTTGGCTGGCAGAGCATGGTGTTTTTCCCCTCCTTGGATGGAACGTGGGAGTTACGACTTTCTTGGTGACTTTTTAGGGGTCTGTCAAGAAAATCAAAAGCATTTAAAAGCCAGGCCTTTGGGCAGGGAAGCAGAACTTTTTGTTTGCCTTGGAATAGAGAGCAGAAGATGAGGTGTGGGTAAATGTGCTTGTGCTTGGCTGTCCTTTATTTCTGCATAGCTGGGGGTCAGATGTTCAGGGACATTTGTAGAAACCACTTTACTTGAAGCAGCCACTACAAGTATTTGTGTTTCTCTCAGTAGATGGGACCAGAAAACCTTAGTGAAGAAGGGGAGGTACAGAGTGACTTCTGTGCAGTGTTAAAAATTAAGGAATTCCACACTGAAGCCACCTGGGTGTTTCCCTGTGGTGTAAAATGAGAATGACAGAATGGTTTGGGTTGGAGGAGACCTTAAGATTATTTAGTTAGACCTCTGTCACAGGCAGGGATGCAGAAACATGGAATACTAGCAGAATGCAAGAGTTTTGAGGAGAGCTGGGTTTGAGTGTGATGGCTGTGAGCTAGTGCAGGTGACCCAAGTTTCCATTTAAATACAGTATTTATATTATAAAATAACATAGGGAAAAGCCTAATGACACTATGGAAGTTTCCATGTGGTCCCAAGGGTCTGGGTGAGAAGAATCCCAAAGTTGAGACTCCCCACATTTATCCTAAGTACACATCAGGGTCTGTTCCTGTCTCTGAAGCATCATTTCATTAAAAAGCACCATGTGAGGAATGAGCATCACTTCCATTCAGCAGGGAGAGCAGAGTGTGTCACGATCCTGTTTGAAATAATCAGAAAATCTTGCATCTCCAGGGCTGCCCCTCCACCCTCACAGACTGTGCCCCAGCGAGCTGCAGTCACACCTTGCACCTGCTTTTCAAAATAACTTGCTGCAGCTCGGGGTGCCCTACATGCAGCAAGAAGCAAAGGACTGCAGAGGAAAGTGTAGCATTCCCTTGCCTTTGGCTGTTGTTGTGCAGGGAGAACTTGGAAAATTGTTCAAACCTGAATTAAAAATAGCTATATTTGCATAGTCAAGGGTAATTAGTGTATGTTTTATCCTGATTTCCTTGTACTGCTATTTATAACTCTGAAAGCAATGAAGAAAATCCTCAGGTAGTTTGATGTTTGATTCACTTAAGGATTCTCCTGTAGCTCAGAGGTGGCACAGAAAGATCTCACTGTTGATAAATGCCTGAATGGCAAATTGTCATGTTGGAGATAATGGGCATAGCTTGGGAGAGATAAGGTGCAGATAAGAATTCCTCTTCCAAAGCTGGGCTGCCTGTCCAGGAAAAGTCCTTAGCTTGGCTATTCCAGATTATTTCCAGTCTTTATGTTGCCAGAAATCATCCACTGGTAGAGACTTTATGAATTGAGTATTTTAAGGTTTCATCCCATTTCTCATTTTTAAGGTTTGCTGTGTTGGGCCCTGGATTTATGGAGTCAGGGCAGCTCTGGGGGTGTGGAATGGAAGCAAAGACATTTTCCCTGCGCTTCTCAAAATGAGAAGAAACATTTATCCTGTATCAACAACTCGAAAATAGGACAGATTCATTCCTTGCCAGGATGTTTTGTGCTGGCTGGGCAGTGATTCCAGCAAGCACTGATAAGAGACTGTTTTCTGAGATAAGCTACTGACAGTAATGGTGCCTTGACTTTTTGGGGAGAGGGGGTGTGTGACAGTTCTTTCTGCCTTCAGAGTTTATAAGAATTGCCTTTGATTGCAGCTGCAGAAAAACCCTAAATCTGAATCTGCTTGCTAGCCTATGTAAAACTTTATTGTAGATCACAGACTGTAGTTAAAAGTAAGACAATTACATGGCTGGATCTATTTTTTAATACATAATTTATATATGAAATCTAAAGATTCATCTCCCAATTTCACATCTCCATCCATTGCATTGCTGCAGAGGGGACATATTTCAGCTCTTGGAAGACTTTGCCTCTAGTGAGTGACAGCAGTGAGCAACATATTGGAAAATATTGCTTCTAATACATTTTTTAAAGTTTTTTGAATCTGAACATGAAATATTATATTCTGCAAAGAGATTCTGACGAGAAAATGAAATTACATGAAAGCATAGAGGAAATGAGGGAGAAAAAGCAGTTGTTTCAGATCATAACCTCATTGGTTGGGGTGGCAGTTTCAATTCCATCTGAGTTCTCTCCAGTTCTCATCCTTTTTATGTTGGATTAAGTAACAGTTTTTGTCTTCTTATTCCCATAGCAACCTTATCTCTCTTTATTTTATTTTTTTTTTTTTGATGTAAATCTGCTTGTCTCCTACTATCTTTCAAAGCTGGTGCATGAATAGCTTGTGAAGGAGAGGAGTGTGGCAAGGAAAAAGCAGAGACTTTCTGGCATGGAAAATAAGGGAAAGAATGTTTTGGAGCAAGAAACAGGGAGCTAAAAGATGGTTTTTTTCCTCCCAAAGCTATTTATTCCATCGTTTTCCCATGTAGTTTTTTCACAAAGGCTAAAGCTTTAGTGCTCTTTTAGGATGTTGCATGAGCTTAACTCCTCCAAAAAGTTTAGGCCAACCTACGTGCTCAGCCAAAAATGGAGTTTTAATGATCTGTAGGATTATGGATTCTATAACTTGGGAAAAGTGCCACTCTGAGCAAAGGTAGCCTTGCCTTGCCATGATTTTGCTCCTTGTGGAATTTGGAATCTCTCAGGAAATGAGTTGAGTTTTGGGCAGGACCTTGAGTTTTGTGTCCAGCCCTTCTCCCCGTTGGTCCACGGTCCAGAACTGGGAGAATCCTGGAGCTTGAATGCTCAGAATCCCTGGGATGAGGCTCCAGATCACAGCAAAAAAACCTGTTCATGCAGAAGGCTGCACCTCCTCAGTGAGCTGGTTGGTTTCAGGCATTAAATGAAGTTGAAAAACGCAGCTGTTGCTTTGTCTCTCTGCATCTTTTTCTCATATTAAATACTTCCCTTGATTGGACTTGCTTTTAATATGTATCTGAAGTGCAAGGGAGACAGTGGACACCACAATATGATTTTGTGGATTTAGACTTTATGCCTAAATTCTGAATTTTTTTCAGCAGGAGCCTTTCGAAGTACATTTTAAATATTTTTGCATTTCTGTAAAAATACTTAAAAATAACTAAAAATTCCAGCATTTCCTGCACAGCTCCCTTCACCTTGTAAAGCTCTAAATCAAAAATACTTTAATTCTTTTCTGTGCTTGGTTTCTTTGTTTGAGAAAAGTAGTGACATTCCTTAGGATTTTTTCATTGCAGGACTGTTCTTAAAACTCTGAAATGTGGATTATTTGGGAAAACAGAGCTTATACTCACTGAAAAATCAAAGCAAGGCCTTGCTAAGGAAAGTATTTCAGCCCTTGATTTGTTTGTCAGAATTACCCTAATGGGGTCTTGTTAGCCCATTTAACATGCTACTGATAATATTAAGATAATACTTAAAAATGTTTACATTACATTAATACCCCATTAAGGCCCTGATCTAAAGCCCATTGAAGTTAATAGGAACGTTCAGTAGGAATTGAGTGCTTTGATCTTTCAACTGTAGTTTTTGCAAGTTAAAAAAAAAAAATCAAACATGAAAATTGTTCCAGTCAACAGAAACAGGGCTGTGCTGTGTCCTACCCCACCCATCATGGCTCATAAAGCTATTGGATTTGGAGGCCCCTGAAAATGAAATAAAAATTTAGAATATCAATTTGGAACGTGTTTTACAGCACCAAGCTGTGATGTAGAAAAAAAAAAGGTGTTGCTAAAAGGCTTCTGATGGGGACTTGAAATAAGGGGAAGCTTGGCTGGGTGGCTGAGAGAATTGGACTTCATCATTTAGTAGATGTAGGGTTTGTTTTTCTTTTTTTTTTTGGTTTGGTTGTTGGGGTTTTTTGGGTTCTTTTTGAGATGTAGAGTGTCCTGGCATGGTTTTAGACAACATTATCTTATTGAAGGTGTTCTTCAAATAACGTACAGCAGATGTCCTTTTCTTTTGAGGTCACTTGGAAGACGTGTGGAGGGGGATTCAGGGATGTGGTTTAGTGGGACTTGGCAGTGCTGGGGAATGGTTGGACTGGAGGGTCTTGGAGCTCTTTCCCAACCCAAATGATGCTGTCATTCTGTAACAAGCACAGGTGTCTTGTGCTGTACAGAATCACTCTGACATTCAGTGAATTTATGAGGCATACACAGTAAAGTTTGACTGAATTAACCCCTGGCTGCAGCCCAATAAATGTGGACAGATTGCAAAAAAACCAATTTCAGTGCCTTCACTGGGTATCACCTTACTTTAAATATACTTTTTCAGAGCTCCAGTTTGCTGCCAAGCTGGGTATTTTGCTTTCTGATGTTCACTGCAAAGCAAAGTAGGCGTCTTAAAACCGAAGCAATGGAAGTTAGAGAGCTGCTCCTGTTACACTGCATTGCTTGTGTCTTTATTCTTGTATTGATTATGTATTTATGTCTTGTTTCTCATCCAGTGTGGCACTGAGTAGTTACAGAGAGCACAGGCTGGGGCTTGTGGGAAGTCTCATTTAATAACCAAGGAAATTCTCTGTGCTTAGGAGAAGAGATGCAGTACCTGATTTTATTTTCCTGTTATTGCCTCTCTCAGCCCTGTGCAGCGAGACATCTTCTCTCTCTTTTTTTTTTATGAAGCTGTGTTTTTTCAGCCCATGACTTTTTATTAAATTGCAGTTAATGATATATTTCTGAGGATTGCATCACCCTGCAAGGAGCAGTTTGGCTTAGGCTGGGGATCAGCCTGCACATGGAGCATCTGTCACGGAGCCGTTCTGCTCGGATCCCAGCAAAAAGATTTGAGGTCCCCCTGTGTTCTGGAGGTTTTTCTCCTTATGTACATATCTCAATCTGTTAAACTCTCCTCAGCAACACTGGGATTGTATTTGATTCTATAAACAGAGCAGCAGAACTCAGATATTTCTCCGGAGTTGCTTTTTTTTCCACCCCTGCAGCCTCTGTTGTTGAATTTATTAATCCATGCCGTTGCTTGCTCAGGTGTAATCCCTTGTTCAGCCACATTTATTCACCCACTGGAGGATGTGCACATTGGTCCATCATGGCATATTAAAGGTTTGCCTCCTCCTGCCACAGCTGTCATCTCTTTGACCCCTCAGTAAACTAACAGTCTTCCACATAATTTTGCTTTCATTCAAGTGTAATGCCATTACTGCGGAGGCAGACAGAATGCAATTCTCTAAAGATCTTGTCTCATTCCCTTCTCTTCCAGGGAGGTTAATGTGCTCAGATGATCCCTGCATTTTCTTTTTGCTCTTGCTGCAAGAAGAGCAAAAAAAAAAATAGAGTGCTCCTGGATAATCTGTTTGGACTGGCTTTTTGAGGGATGGAGCAGTCTGGGAAGATGAACTCACCAGCTGGGTAGAAGCTCTCTTTACCACTTGTGTTTCAAATGCCTTCGTTTGTTTACTTAGCACTTTTTGTTTCTACAGCTTTTTACAAAAATGTTTTACAGATGTTTTCCTGAAAGGGAAGTAACTGAGTCAAAACCTCTTTACCCAAAAGAAGCTAAGCCAGGTTTAAATATTAATGATGCCTGGGAGTCACTTCAGTCTGAGGCTGAAAGCAGTGTTTTGTCCATTTGTCATTTACAAGTGGTACCACTCCAGAAAACCCCCAGCCACTCCCTCAGCTTGCAGGGAATGTCTGCAGTGTCAGTGCTTTGCAGCCTGTGGCCACAGTGATTCCTGATTTTGGGAATGCCAGCTGGGAGAGGATGGTCAGCAGAGAGCCTGGGGACATCAATTCCAGCCCCAGCAGGAATCCTGTCCCTGAGTTCAGGTTCCCTGGATGAACTTATTGTCATTGTCACATCTAATGACTTGGAATTGCATTGATTGCCCCTGCTGTACACACTGCTATCTTACCCACTAATTAAGTTGAAAAATCAAATGAACCAGTGATTTGTTGGGTGTAGGGGCTGGTCCTGCACTGCCACAGCTTCTCATCTGCTGGCTGAACTCTGGAGTGTGATTTGCCAGAGGCTTCCCTGGGTATCAAATGGGGGTGTGATATATTGCTTTTAGTTTTTAATAACCTGATATTAAAAGTGGTATTTTGCGTTTCCTTGTCTGTTTTTAACACTTTAACACTCCAGCATTCAGCTGGTTTTGAAACTCTGATTTCTTACTACATCTCTCTTTCTGATTTTATTTCAGATTCTTTTCAGAAGGATTTTTATGCTGCTTTGGTTAGCAGAGTATAGCATTTGTACTCCTTAGTATTTTATAACTCCAGCTCTTAATAACACATGCTGCTCTTACTTACTCTTTCCTCCTTCTGTGTGTCTCTTTTTTGCTTCCATTTAAAAGTAACTTTAGCATCTCTTTAAGCCAATTGCATCTTATCCATCCCTTACTTTTCTCCTATCTTTCCTGATAGGGATTCAGTGGAATTACTGTCTTACTTCTTCAAGAAACCTTATGCCTCATAATAAATCCTTCTTTAGTGGGGGAAAAAAAAAATCAACTTGTCGTGTGATTGCAGGTCTGAGCTTTGTGTCTAAACTTGTGGGACCTTTCCATCCTTCCAGACTCTGGTATTTACTGACTCCGTGGCAAGGGTAGGATTGGTTTCTGACATCTCAGTGTCTGGGGAGGCTGGGGAAGGGCTGCTCTGTCCCAGCTGAGGGCCAGGCAGGTGGACACAGCAAGGTCCTGGAGTGCCACACGCCCTGGGTGCCATTGATCTGTCGCTGCAGTGGGTGACTGAGTAGGTCAAGGCACTGAGTGCTCACCACAAACGCTTTCTGTGATGAATTTCATTTATTCCAAGTCACGCCTGCAAGGGTCTCCTGCTCTTCCTCCAGACACTGCAGATCCCAATTGAGTCTGAGCCAGGCCAAATGCAATTTTGTCATCTGTTTACCCCTTTGTTTAATTGGGTAACGATTATCACTCCTGCCTTCATAAAGCAAAGCATGGGATTTGTTATCTGCATGGGGATTACTCTGATTGGGTTTTCAACGTGTCTCTGTTACATCTGGGTCAGAGCAATGATTAATATTGAAAGAGAGGTTTTGTAACCAGGCTGAAGCTCTAGCACATGTCCTGAAAAGGCTGCTGTGATTTTTAGAGAGGCTGTGAGGGGCAGAAGTGTATGTGTGGCAGAGCAAGGGGAATTTGGGCTTAATTACAAGCAGGTGGGATTTGTCACCCTGCTTGGGCTGATCAGCCTGGGCTTGTTACTGGCAGGAGCAGTGCTCTGATGGGATGACAGGCAGTGCTTTCAGGACTTAGGCTGGAGAAAAGAAGCTGTGCCAGAGGTTATTCATGTCTCCCCCTGATGAGAGATCAGGAGGAGCTGTGAGGTGCCTGTGCTGCTCTCACAGCGATCACACCACGCTTCTACTGCCTGACCCTTGTGTTAGCCCCTTCCCCACTCTGCAGTAACTGGCCTGGGGTTGTCATTCTGACTTCAGCTTGCCTGGCTGCAGCCTTTGGGTCTGCCCTGCCTGAGAAATGCCACCAGGATCAAGTGCTTTGACCTTGTGAGGGGCAGGGAAGCGGGAGCATCCTGCAGAGAGCCGCTCTGGGCATCTCCTGGAGCTGCTCACCCCACACCGAGGAGCCTTTGCTGCCTGCTGGGAGCTGCTGATGGGAAGTACAAGCCTGAGAAAGTTGCTTACACAGCTGCAGATCAGCAGAACAGCAACCACGGGTCTGGCTCTGCGTGTTGGAGCAGCTGCAGGCGGCCACTGCTCCTCTGGTGTCCCCAAACATCCCACCAGGAGCACTCAGCCGGAGCCCAGAGCCTGCTGCAGCTCAGCCCGGGTGCAGGATAACTTCACACCTTCCACTGAGCACTCAGGCTCTTGAAAGCTAATTAAACACACTCAGCAGCACTTAAGAGGTTTCCAGGTAAGGCAGCAAAGTGGCTGCTTCAGTAGCAGGAGGCTCTGGTGTGAACCATCAGTGAAATGGCACCGATGGGGCTTCTGGTTTGTTCCTCTGCCAGTATTTGTGGTCTTAGCCAGCCTTAATTCTGCTGTTTTCTACCTCCAAATAATCGAGTTTGCAGCCTCAGTGTGTTCTTTTAATTTTGTTAGGGACTAGAGAGCAATGTGTTTGCACAATACTGAATTAGGTTATGCAGTGGTTTTCTGCTTTTCGTTAAATAATTAATTAACAGCTCGTGCTTGTGCACAGGTTGGAGATGTGACTTCCTAGGGAAACTTCACCATGTGGCTTTCATCTTCAGCACTGAAGAAATGATTCTGCCTCATGGACTCTTCCATGGTCTGTCTCCCAGAGATAAAGTTCTAATTTTCATTTTTGCCTTTTTTTGTGAACTGGGCAAATTATTATTGTTTTAAATGTCTCTGCTGTCCACATCACAGTAACACGGGGTTTCTTTCCGTTTTTCTGCCTTATCTGCCACAGAAAATACCTGTTTTGCCTGTCAGCTGCAAATGACATCAGGGTAAGAAATGCCTTTCCCTGCATTCCTGTTCCCTGAAGTCTGTAAGGAAATAACTCCAGACCTTCTGCTTTAGCCACTTTTTGCTACTGTGAAGGAAGTGAACAAAATCTCCTCTGGTTTGCTTTGATGTGCTCCTGAACATCCATTAAGCTACAACTTCAGTGTTGCTGTACGGTGCTGGGACAGAAATAGATCATTTTTCTTATCTCTGCTGTCCTTCTGAGCCTGTTAATGTAGTCTAATCCCAGCGAGTAACCCCGGAGATTTATAGTCAGAAATGTTTGCAGCAATTTTCCAGAACCTGTTTTACGCTGTGGTGACATCTTGGTGCTCGCTCAGATCCTGCAGGGCTTGGAGTGGAGCACAAGGAAGAGCAACATCATATCCCTGATTCAGAAATGGTAGGTTTGAACTTCACAGGGGCAATTAGTGTCAGTCCCAAATGCTGCATTCAGGATACTGACTCTGAGGTACTTTATTTGTCAAATGTGAAAATTCACCCACCTCTTCCTTCAAATCGTGCTGTGAATAGTTAATAGAGTGAAATAACTGTTCTTCCTCTGCAAGAGTCAGGCAAATGTGCTCTGGAAAGGTCTTACTTTTATTTCTGCCTCTTTTTCGTCTTCAATAATGGAATTAAAAGTTTTAATTTCTCCTAAATTCCTCCGTAAATGTTATTTTTGTTACAGTATGGATCTGTCCTTGCACCTTATCCTCTCTATAGCTTATTTCAAGTGGGTTATTGAATTCAGTTGTGTAGAAATAGTCACCTTCTCCAGGTTCCCTTGTATTTCTTTAATAAAAGAGTTGAGGCATAACATACCTGAGGTTGAGAACCACTAAACAGGAGAAGTATTAAAATAAATACAAAAAAATAAAAGTCCATTAGTGTTTAACCTGTCCAGTTAAAAATACTGAGCAGCAGCTGGAACTGGAAATAAAACCCAGCTGGTTTTGGAGCAGAAACTGGCACGGGTGATTTTGGCAGGGTTAGCAATGGGTTAAGGTTGGATCTCTTATTCCTGGCACATTATTTCACTGTTGTAGCTGGTGGATGGGGAGATGATTTGTGTCACTGCACATAAAACAAAATATTTCGTATTACTTTGCTCAGCCCGGGTAAGGCCACACATTTGGGTGAGAACACAACTCTTTGGAAGGGCTGTGAACGTTGGGTTTTTCTGCTGACTCACAGGTTGGTGGTTTGGAGGTGTGGAGAGCAGCCGGGGTGAGACATCTGTGGGCAGGACACTTCTCCACCTGCTGTGTCTGTTCTTTGTCACTGTCACATCTGTCCTGGCCCATGTGGCCCCAGAGAAAGCTGGGATCTGTGCCAGCTGCTCCATCCCTTGTGAGGGGAGGAAATGCCAGATCCTGGTTACCCCATAGCCCAGGAATCCTTTCTGGTGATGAAATATTTGGTAATACTTGGGGCAGGATCTGTCCATTTCTCTGTGGAAGGGTGGCATCTCTGCAAACATAAAGGACTGAAGTCAGTGACAGGAAAAAAATAAATAAATAAATCCCCCTGTCATCAGTATGTTCCCAGTGCTTTAAAAGTGAGCTGTTGTAGGATGGTTTTCATTGATTTATTTATTGAGGAAAGGCTTTTTGGGAACACTGCTGCATATTTCATAAATAAACAAACCTTCAGATAATTAGAGCTAGATCTGGCAGGGCTTTAGCCATCTGTTTAACTATTAAAATGTGAATAGCCTGGTGTTCTTCAGCACTAAACCTGCTTTGTGGTTATGAGGGCTGGTGCTTAGGACTGTCAGGATGTTCTTAGGGCTTGTTTTGGGGAAGTGTTAGAGGAAAAAAAAAAGAAATCTGTGCTGCATCTGAGAAGTCGACTGTGGGATAATTTCCTTGAGCAAACATCCTTGCCTCCTGAGATATTCCTCAAATTGCCTGAATTGCTTTGTTCAGTGCTGTGTTTGCCTGGAGTTGAGTGGTAATTCCCAGATAATAGGAATTTATGAAAGGCATATTTTTGGAAATACCTGTTGGAGAACATTTTTCTTTCAAAACACGCATTTCCCTAGTAACGCTGTTAGGGTTTGGTTTACTCTTTTTTTCCAGTTCTTTCAGTGAATTTTTGCCAGTGCAAAGCGTGTTCAGAAAGAAATACTCCCTGCTTACTGGATGTTGACTCAACTTTTATGCTATTAATATTCTTTTACTGCCTTTTTTTTTTAATCTCTGCTGGCTGTGGTCCCTTCCTTCAGTTCCACAGAGCCCACAAATCACCTCATCCCTCTCTGTCCATCTTTCCCCTCATTATTGCAAACTCTTCTACCTCTTCCCATGCTGGCATCTCCTGTTCACCACGCTCTGATACATCCGTGCCAATTCATTTTTTACCTTTTCCTGTGTTTATATAACACAGACTTTGGATTATTCTCCTTTAATTGGTGTAAGACCATTTAATTTTCTCCTATTTCATATTTTCCTGCACCTCAAGTTGATTCAAGACAAGGGGAAGAATTTCAAAGATTTGTAAGGGATTTTGTTTGGTTTTTTTTGCTGCTGTTGGCTGGTTGTTCACTGCACCTGGCTCCAGCAGCCTGTTCACCCCAGCAGGTCTCTCACCTGTGAGATATTCAGCATTTTGTGGGATGGAAACAACCTGCAGGCTCTGTTCTGCACTGAGGTTTGCTGCGCTTTATTGCCAGTATTTCTCTGGATGCAGGAGCACCCAGCTGGGCTCTGCTGGTGGGGCTGATGTGAGCAGAGATGGGGGCAATATTTTCCAAACTCAGCTGTTGTCTGAGTAGCATTTTGGGTGTAAAATGAGCCTTGAAGGGTGGGAGGTTGTTTTGCTTGGCCTGCCGTGGAGCTTTCATGGCATAAAATGCAAGTTCAGCCATGTGGCACAGCAGAAAGGGATTTTTTTAGAGGTTGGTGTGGAATTCTGTGATTTCCCTGGAGCTCCAGCCTGACCAAGTGAAACCCTGGAGATGCTTCCCCAGCAGCCTCTGAATCTCTCCTCAAGTGACAAACCATCCCCACCCTGCCTGCTTTGAATAATGTTCGCTGTTAATATTTTTATCCTCTCTCTCTGCCCAGCAGAAATTGATAACAGGGATAATTTTTGGTCTCATCCCTTGCTCCTACCTCAGTGTGATTCTCCCAGGATCAATGCAGGACCTGGGAGGGCAGCAGGAGGTTTTTCACTGGCTCACGTGCAGCCCCTGGTGTGGTGATTGTCAAGGCAGTGTGTTGGGGTTAACACCCCAAACATCCTGGTGGAAATTAATTATGCAAAGTGTGACTTCAGTTTGGGGTGCCTGTCTAAAGAAATACAAAATTTCATGACCACAGAAATGCCTTGGTGTAGCCAATTTTGGGGTGGTGGGTGGTGGGGAAGAAGGTTCGTTCATGCACACAGGTGAGTTAGGGGCTGGCGGTGAAGTTTGTTGGGTTTTGTTGTTGTTTGTGTTTGTTTTTTTCTTTCTAAAGAAACAAATTGGTGTTAGTCTGTTTTCTCCAGCAGTTCTCATTACCAGCACAGCTATTACAACGTGCTGAGGCTGTTATTTGCCCTCAAGAGCTGAGAGGAGAGTGGAATTTCCGATCTTTTTAATAATGTGACTTTTACCAGGGCGAGTGGGCTGTGAATTAGTGCTTCATTATGGGCTGACATCAAACAGAGTCCTCACTTCAGAATTACCCACTCAGGAAAACAGCTTAGATTTGGTTGTCTGACTCATTTAGGCACTTGAACATCCTACCAATGCAGAATTGTACCTAAAGTATATTTAACAAGTTCTGCTCCTTTGAAAAACAGTGGGTCTGATGCAGCAATACAATAAATATTTTCATGGCTATTAAGGGACAATTATGTTTGTAGAGCTTGAATCCGTGTTCTGCAGTTTTCAAAACGTGGTGGAATTGCTAATAAACAAGTGTTGACAATAAAGAGCAGTTGATACAAGTGTGATGAGATGCTTGGGTGTTGCTGGACTTGGAGTTGGAAACCTGAATTAAAAAAAAAAAAAAAGAAGAAAACAGTTGAAAAACTGAATCCAGCTCCTCTCACAGTGAATGTGTTCTGTGTGTTGCTTAAAAAAAATAGGATTTGGTGTAAGTTCTAGCAGTGCCTGCAAATCTTACAAAGTTCCTGTGTACAGAATTGGTGTCTGGGGGTGAAATATCACGTAGGTTTCTTGACAAAATACAACATAACTCAGCACTGCCACACGCCAGCAGTTGTGTGTGTGGAGCAGCTTTGTCATCAGAAATGCCCTGAATTTTTCAAAGCATGATGTTCTGTGCCTTTTCAAAGCATGGCTGTGGTATTTGATGTGATCTTGCCCCATTCCTCTGCTTCCCTTCTTGATTGCAGAGAGCAGAACCATCTGGGAGGTGCTCGCAGTGAACGTGCTCAGCGAGCTCTGCAGATGAGTTCTGATTTATTCTTTTAGAAAATGTCTCTGTTTTCAGTCTCCTTTACCTTCCAGAGATGCTCCAGGTTGTGTTTTCCCCTCAATGAATCCACAAATCCATGTCTTTTAATTGTCCTGAGCATCACAGGAGTGTTCAAATGCAGCTGGTACAGGTTTGATACTCACATTACTGTCACTCCAAATTTTGGCATCTTCCTCAGCGACTTTGGGCCTCAGTGCTTGGAGACTGAAAACTTGGCTTAGCAAACAGAAGGAGAGAGCCCAGTGGAATATGCACTTTTCACATCCTTTTTGTATGGGCAGCAACTCGTTTTGTTGTTCTCACTTTGGGCACAATCAAAGACTTCTCAACAAAGCTGAGTTGGTTTTTTTTCTGTTTTATTGCAATGGCATGTAGATTTCAGTTGATGCAACTTTATGGACTTGGTACTAAAGCAATGAGGCAAATACACATGTTAGCAGGGAAAAGGAGGAGAAAATGCTGTTTCAGGAGTCAGAAAGCCTCAGTTGCTAATTTTAAACTTCCTTCTATATGGCAAACTATAAACAGGCAATAAAAGCATTTAATTCGCAAATTACAGTTCTAGCTTGGTTTTTATGTTGTGGTTTGTTTTGTTGTTTGTTTGTTTTTTTTTTTCCTTGTAGTCAGGATTTTTGTAACATTTTTACCAAAATACTTTCAGTGGCAGAATCAGAGCTTTTGGCAAGTAGGGTTAAGTAATCACCTTGTTAATTTTTAATTTTGTCCATGAACAGTTGCATTTCAGGTGAAAGGAGATTAGAAGTGAGGTGTCACAAATGCAAGGAAGGAGTGAAAAGATGAAGGCAAGAAAAACTAATGAAAGCACTCCAGTTTGGTGACCAGCTTGAGAGAGTTTTAAAAATCTGCTGGTGAATAAGCCAGTCTTTAGTCCAGGTGTTTCTGGCCTTTTCTTTCACCTAACAGTGGGAAATTGTCATCCCATGGGTGTTGAAAAACTGAGTCCTGTTCTGACTCACCACTCCTCAGAACCATCTTCTGTCCTGATCTCTGTTCTTTGCTTCCAGTTATGTTTTATCTGTTGAGACATTTCAGCAGGCTCAGATTTCAGGGATACAGTTCAATCTGTAAAAATAAACAAGCTTTGCCATTATTAGTCCACCTTTTAAGGTATTTTATTTACCCTGAGGACTTCATGTCCCTTCCCAATGAGATCATGTAATAAATAAGTTTTGTTAGAAGATAAAGCTCTACTCCCTCATGTTATTGAGCTTGGGATAGTGGCTTTATTAAAAAATCAAACAAAAACCTAACAAAGAAGCTCAAGGATATAAACAATCACTCTATATACTTCCAAACATGCCTGAATTTGACCTTCAGTCCTCTAAATCTGCTGCAGCAACTCCCAAAAATCAGACCAGCATCTTGTTTAGAAGCAGCCAGTGCTCTCCAAGGTCAGAGATTGGGACTTCACTGTGTGATGCTAATAAAGAACCCTGCTGCTGTTTTGCATGTTGATTTTTCATTGTGTTCAAAGCCGTGCCAAGCAAGAGAAATACAGAAGTTTGTAGAGAAATGAAGTGATGGAATTTTGGCAGCTGTGTGGTGAGTCAGGTAGTTGAGCTGCTCTGGAAGGTGGGGTGGGGAGCTTCCTGCTAAGCTGTGGAAAATAATTCTTTTATTGTAGCATGGCTCATATTCTCTATTTTTGGGTGGATGTGCATTGGTTCTTGTTTCCCCTGAAACTCTTTTTCTGTGACAACAGTCTTCACCTGCAATCAGTGATTAATAATTCCAGTTTTTACAACGTTGGTGGCTCCTCTCTGGGTACCTCTAGGATGGTTGCCTTCCCAATCCTCCTTCCCAAGGTGCTCCCAGCCCAATCCCACCCTGCCCATACGATTTGTTGGACAACACAAAGGCAAGGAAGGTTCTGAGGGTCTGTGGTTGCAATAAATGAACACATGGGGCTTAAAAACTCAATTTCAGTTATGGAAATGGTGTTATTTAAGTTCAAAGACTTGTGATGGTTGTGATGTAAGAGGGCAGAATGTGGTTAAAATTAATTTTACATGTAAAGTACTAATTCTTTGGGTGTGATTCATCCTGAAACAGAGCAGTGTGTGTTCTCTGAGGTGCTGTCAGCTCCTGGTTTTTCCTTCCATTGCTCTGGGGAATGGTGTTGGGGCAGCTGATGAATGTATAATATTATGAGGGAAAGAGCAAGATGCTTGAAAGGCCTGAAATAATAATTTAAGGCTGTGCTGTTTTGATCCCCGAGTGAAAACAGTTTGGCTGGGGTTGTATGTGACTTCTACATCATGTCCAGCAAAAGGATCTGAGTTTATTCTGAGGATACCTGTGTGGAAATTCACTTGGAGAGCTGAGAACAGCCCTTCTGAGAAACATTCCTGTGAACTTCATGTGCACTAACAAAGGATTGTACAAGACTCTCCTACTGCAGCATTTTTTCAAGGAAGCATTGAAATTCCAATCGCTCTTATTCAGTGTTCTCACTGTAACAGCTGTTGCTTTGCAGTAATAAAAAGCACTATATTTTGGGGAAATAGCTGCTGTTGGTCAACTCACTGCTCCTATTATGCTTGGTTATAAAGACAGCTTTATTTAAAGACTGAGTTAGTTTAGTATCCTATACAAGGTTATAAAACAGATTTTTTTTTTTTTTTAAATTGCCTGCTTTTCTGTTATGGAAAAATATATGGTTTATTTATGGAAAAGCCTTTGTTAGTGTGGGATTTTGATCTTGGTGTGTATTACATGTTGTATTTAGCTTAGTTTAAGGGTATAATGAGGCCCAACTTCCTTGCATTTTGACTCACCAGGTAGAGGGAAAGCCAGTCTAACTTTATGTTAAAAATATTTACATTTATGGAAACTGAAGTGTTTGCTTCCCCCCCAAGAAGTGCTGGACAGTGCTGTGTGTGGTTTTTGGGGTGTCCTGTGCAAGGCCAGGAGATGAACTCAATAATCCTTGTGGATCCCTTCCACCTCAGGGTGTCCTGTGATCTTTCCACAGCTTAAAATAATCCCAGAGACCCGAGGCCAGCCAGAGCAGAGCACTGGGTCAGCACACCGAGGTGCAAAGCTCTGGCTTAGTGCTGCTCCAGGGGCTTCTCCTGCAGGAATATGGTCCAGGAGGTTCCTTTCTCTTGGGAAACGTCTATATCTGTTTTCTGAACAGCTGTTATTAATGTTATTTTACACTGGGCATGGGAGCTTAGTGGGATCGTGATGCTGTGTCCATCATAGCCTTCATTTCCAAAGAGACAGTGGCTTAAGGACCTATTTTTAAGTCACTGGCTCCTTTTTGGTTGTCAAAGTCGGGGTAGCAGGAGCCAGGCATGAGAACAAAATTAGCCACGGGATCTGTTCAATTATCTCTCTGCAGATCAGTTCCTTTCAGCCCTAATTCTGTCATCCTCCCTCGTGCCCAGCAGCCTCTCCTTCTGCAACTGCTGCGCCGAGTCTGCCGGGTGTAGCTGCAGACCAGGAGTGGGGAGGTCAGGAATTCAGGGTGTCAGTCTCCTGCCTGTTGGTGTGTTTGCTGATCCCCTGCTCTCTTCTGTTTCCCTGGCAGATGTGGAGAGCTCCAGGACGAAGATGAGGAGCGCGGTGTCGGTGCGGGAGGGCCAGGGGGTCGTGCTGCTCTGTGGGACCCCGCCCCGGGCTGGAGGTAAGGGGGGACCCTCGGGGCTGCTGGGGCTGGGCAGCATCCCTGGAAATGCTGAAGAACAAAATCTGAGTCTTGAAGTAAATGCAGGGAGAAAGAACCCAAAAACAAGGGAGGAGGGAGGGAGGGAAAGTATTTAAGAGGATTTACTTTTATCTCGAAATGCCTTTCCGGTTCCTGGTAATTTCTGTGCACTTAATGTGTCTGATTTTTATGGGATTTCCTGTAATTAATGGAGTAGCTTCTGCAGTTACATTCTGCCCAATTTCACAATTGCTGGGCCTCGGTGAATCCAGTTTTCCCTGTGAGCAGAGAATTGCAGAGATGGTTGTCTTTAACAGTGCTGGTGTTCTTGCAATCAAGACATTGTGTGGTGGGATGGGATGATGCTGTGTGATTTAAACCACTGCTGCACTGAGGAGGTGAGAAAAGTGGATTTTTGGTGGACCAGAAGTTGCAAGTGCATTTCATCCCTCGTTCTGCATCTTCAGTCTTTGACTAATTGCTGTTGAGCCTCAAGTAATATCTGAGAGGAACTGGTTTTATTGTTTTTAATTGATACGGAGTGTCGTTATTGAAGGGCTGGGATGTTAAACATTAGATTTGATTGCAAAGACAAGGTAATAGAAGCTAGACATTATATTCAATAATATAGGTGTTGTGGCCTCATAAATTTGGCAGAGTCCAAGCAGACACAGCCATAAAGTGGCAATTTTACAACTGTCTGAGCTTGCAGAATTTTTTCCCCTCTAAACTGATACATACTCTTAAATCATCTTTATAGCCTTACAACAGCTTTGTCTTTCAGCAGCTGAGAAAATGGGTCATTCTCCCAGCTATCTATAAGAATTAGAATGATTAAATTTTGCTTCTAGATGCAGTCCAAAGTCTGGACTGCCCCAGCTGTTGTTCCAGCTGTGTCCTGTGTGTGGGTTTACACCCAGAGGTGATGGCCAAGCTGAGACAACGCTGCCTGACTCTGGCAGGGTTTAAGTTTGAGGTGTGGAACAGGAGGTGATGCCAGACATGCTCATGGTGCTGAGAGCAGTGGTTGGAAGAGGTGAGAATTCCTCTTGCAGTCAGCAGATGGGAGATGATTGACACCCCCACACTATTTGTGGTATTCATGCAAGAAACAGATCTGAGCGCTCCCAGAATTACCAAATGGGGTAGAGAGCTGCTACCAGAATTATTTCAAACCCTTGACTCTGTCTGAGAGTTGGAGGATTAGCTGTTAAAGTTTTCAGAAGATGTGGAGCAAGGTGAAAAACAATCCTCACTGCAATAAAGCTGTAGCAAGGTGACACCAAACACGCTGTGCCCCTGACAGGGTGGGATGCAGGGCAGAAGTCTGGGATAAAACATCCAGCCAGGAAGCAGAAGTAGTTTGTTAGGAAGAGCAGGGATGGTTTAGGACCAGCTGACCTGGCCTGAGGGATGTTCAGCCCTTTCCAGATCAGTGAGCTGACTTTTTTTTATTTTACTTTGAGTCTGTATTTATTGCGCTGAGCTATCAAACAATTCCAGACAACACTGATTCTAAAAACCTTCACCAGCTTGTTTCCTCTCCCCCTGTATCCCCCAAAATACTCTGCTTTTGTTTTCTGGCATGTTGTGCAGTTTCTAAGAGCTTGCTAACTTAATTGCACTTGTTTCTTGCATTCTCTGTGAAGAGTTTGCAAGAAGAGACTTGATTAAATAGTGATTATTGCTCCATGTACAGCATCCCAGTTACAATAGAAACCAACATTCATCCCCAAAGAAATGCCAGTCCATAGTATGGAAAAAGAAAATTGCTTCACTTCCACAATTTATCATATTTCTTTCCTTGCTTATCTTAGGCACAGATATTTACATAAGTCATGTGAACATCCCTTTTCAGCAGGGAGCAAATTATTCCTGCAGTTAGCAGTGGTTTTGTCCTTTTGAGTGTGCAGTTCCAGCTCCACTGGGGTGTGGACATCCAGCATTAAACCAACAATGAAACTCCATTTACAAATCACAAACCACTCCAATACTTTCCTTTAGAGTTGCCACATTTCCTCTTTCTGGAAATTAAATCGAATTCCCTTTTTTAGCAGTCTTGTTTGGGATTTACTGAGTGGAAGATTTCACAAATTACTGGCTTTGGGTCTGAAGACTTTCCCCCCTCCCAAATATTTTTCTGATCCAGGCTGGTTTTATGTTAAATACTCTAAGTTGTATCATAATTGAGCAGTGATGTTTGGATAATTAAGATGCTCATCTGTCATCATTCTGCGTGGCCATGCTTCTTGACCTTTGAATTCTGTTGCAGGGAACCTGTTAAAATGTCCTTTTTTGCCACCAAAAAATCAGTAAATCATCTCACCCACATACTCAACATCAAAAATGGATTTATGTAGCTCTCCTGCTTCTTTTCCAGTTGGTGCCACCTTTAAATTGCACTGAAATCTCCACAGCTGTTTTGGCTTTTTTCTGTGTTACTGTTATGTCTTTAATGGTTTTAAAGGGCTGTCGATCCAACAAACATCTCAATATCCCAAACTTGATGTTGGACACAGTTAATGTGCAGCTGGTTAAAAAACATTCATGTGATGCTAATTTTTGCCCATTCTGCCAAGAATGGGAAAAGCTAGACATATGGAGATCTAAAAATGATTTTTCTCTGCTATTGATTCTGTTCCAAAATTGGTATCTAACGAGTGACAAAGCCCTCAGTAAAACAAATCTGAGTTCCTGCAGGGTTTTACCTCCTGTTACTGCTGTACTCTATTGTGATTATTCTGTAGCTTTTCTTCAGCTGTTATTTCTATTTCTATACATTGTGATTTATATTTGTTTAGTACAGTTTTCCTCATCTGACATTGATTTTGGGTTTTTGAGGTATTTCTGCTCATTGAGAGAGGAGAAGGCAATGATGATTTTCAGTGGTAGAAGTGAAGATTTGCTTGATGGTTATTTGAGCATTTCAACGAATTTTAGTTTGCCTGGAAGAACTAAAATTAATTTTACATTGGTGTACTTCCTGCTGCATTATTCCCATGGGGAATGTGACCATAATACAGGAGAACCTAAATAAATACCAAGAATTTCGTGGAGCTGACAAGCTGTTGCTTGGAAATTGCAAGGAAATTCTGCTTTATTCCTAATTAGCCTTGTGTGCTCTGTGTTCCTATTTCATGCAGTATGGCAGGGATGTTCCTACATGAAAAAAGCAGCAAGGATTTGTCCTCTCTCTTCATCTAACTCCCTGATAAATGTAGATTTAATCCATAAATGAGGCTGGATTTGAAGGACAGGGATCAATTCAGCTCACAGCATATTGTGTCAGAGTTGTGACACGCTGGTAGGAAATAATATTAGATCATGGAAAAATAGATCCCAATTTACTGCTCAGTGTTTGCTATGACAAATCCTTCACTGAATAATGTCATATCTGTTCCAAACGAGTGTTTAGACTTGCAAATTCTTGTTCTTGTCTCTTGTATTGCCATTTGGAGACCTGCAAGTTCCAGCAGGGCTCTGCTTCATGAATAACGTGGCGTGGAAAGAGTCTCAGGTGCCAGAAATATTTGGATGCTCTGATTGCTTCTCTTCTGCAACTCTTGAATAGCAACGTGCTGTTTTTCAGGGAACTAGAAGTCGAATTAATTTTACATCTTTGGCTTTGGAAGCATTTCATACCTTCAAGGCAAGGTCAGACAGGTGGAACTCCAGAATGAGATTTCTTTCCTACTTCACACCAGTGTTTTGTGGAAAGGTTTGGGTTGGAGGAGACCTGAAAAGATCTGATTCCACCCCGTGGGCAGGGACACCTCCCACTGTCCCAGGCTGCTCCAAGCCCCAATGTCCAGCCTGGCCTTGGGCACTGCCAGGGATCCAGGGGCAGCCACAGCTGCTCTGGGCACTCCCCACCCTCCCAGGGAAGGATTCCTTCCCAATATCCCATCTAAACTCCCCTTTCACCATCCTGGTTTGGCACCTTTGCTTCCTGCTTTCGCTGCAGGTTGTGGATGACACACATCTGGGCATCAGCAATAAATCACACTTGCAGAGCTTCTTGCACAAAAATGTATTTTAAGGCGAGTGGTACTTTGAATACTGTAAGAGCATTGGCCTTAAAAATGGTTCCATAGTGTTCCTGTGCTGTCTCAATCTGCCAAGGAAGAATGGTATTTTTATTTAAAAACATATTTTTCAATAGTCCTGCTGGTGTCATCATCATCATCTGCACAAATTTCAGCTGACAGTCTGAAATCAAATGGTACCTGAGAGACACTTCTGTTTGTCCATACGAGGGGAAATAATACATGTTCACAGCTGGGTCTGCCAATGATTTCTCTCTGCCAGAGCATTATTTTCATCACCAGCACCAAACCAATGCTGCAGAGACACTCTGCTCTGCACTTTGTCAAATGCAGCCTTTCTGAAGCACTTTTTTTTCCCTTTGATAAACCTGTGCTCCAGGCTCAAATTAATACATCTTATTTATATATCTGTGCACCCTTCTCACAGTTGCTTTATAGTGCGTGGTTTTAAGCTGACACAGAGGTGGATAAAGTGACCTGAGACGTTTTTTAGCAGTTTCTTACCCCAAAATCTTACAGAACTCTTTAACTCCACTGTTGAAAGCAAAAGGAAGAAGTAGATTAGGAAGAATCAAATTGGAAGAAAAAAAAAATCAGGTTGAACCTTTTCACTTACCCAGTCCCAGGTATCTCAGTGATGCCTTGGGGAAAAAGAGGAAACTGGAGACAATAACTGACTGCATTTGACTCTCCACCAAGTTTATTTTTATCCCTAAATTGTGACTGTGGAGTATTTGTCCTCCAGCTCTTTATTATCTTCCCTACTAAAATATTTGGGTTTTTCTTTGGAAGCAGGATAATGGATTAGGGAAGAGGCAGGAGGGAGGTGGCTGCAGTCCCAGCACACTGTCCCAGCTGATCCCTGCACTCAGAACAAGAGTGCTGAAAGGATTTTTTTGTTTTTCACGAGGGTTTTATCAAGTACCTTCTCCTAATAGAGTGCAAGAGTACCAAATGAAAGTGTCACTAATTGCTGCTTCCACAGATAAATATTGGTGCTTTACTTTGAAAGTTGACTCTTGGGTGTTTCCATTAGTTTCCCTTGGTTTATGTCTCTAATATTTAACATTCACAAGAAATCAGATTTATTTTAGTTTGGCAATAAACTAAACTATTGCCTTTTTTTTATCCTCAAAATTATTATAGGCAGGAAGCAATTTCAAATACTTCCAGCTATTGAAAAAGCACAACAGAGTTCTGGAAATGCTCTCAGCAATTAAATGTAAAGTTCTAGGGAGGTGATTAAGAGAACAATTTGTCACTTGAAATGGATATGGCTAATGGGGATGTATTTACATATTGCTTCCTCAAGCACTTTCTTACTTTTCTGCCTGCTTCCAGAGTGGGAGCAGAGTGCTCCGAGCCAGGACACTTGGAATGGCACAGCCAGTCTGGAACAATTAGTGCAGAAATGTGATAAAGGGGAACCAATCCGTCTCTTGTGCAGCTCCAGGGGAAGCCAAATGGGTTTGTTTTGGTTTTTTTTTTAATCCAGCAGTGGAACCCAAGCACAGCAGAGCTGTTCTGTCAGGCTCTCATTAACATCTGGGCTTCCTTGGGAGCACCCAGGGGTGTTTAACCTGGCAGCTGAGGAGCAGTTTGGGATGAAAAAGCCGTGTTCAGGCTGAAAGCTGCTCCTGGCTAATGCTCCCTGTCCAGCAGGCAGGGCCACGTGCTGAGCCCTTCTCCAGGGAATGTGCTCTCTGGAATTGGACTTACCCAGGAGGGGCTTGGTGTTAATAAAGAAATCAGCTGCCAGTCCTGAACATCTGTTTCCCGAGGATGAGCTTGGAAATGTTGGTGGTTTAATTGCAATGGTGAGCCTTGCTTGTGATGCTGCTTTGATTGATTCAGAAAAGCTCCAGGAATTATTAAGTGTAGGGAACAAGGGACCTTTAGTGGCTGTTTGACACCCCTGTGGCAGCTGAGCACAGGGTGACCTCTTGGCCAGTTCTGTGGTTGTGCTCTAGGCTGGGGGGCAGCAGAAAAACAGTATTTTTGGAGAATTAAATCTGTTCTTACCTCAAACTAAAGCTCATTTAAAATCGAAAAACAAACAAACAAGTGGACTCTTACCCTGTTTCATTTAAAAATGAAAATCAGGTTTTAGCCCGAAGTAGGAACCTTGCAACTTCAGCTGAAACATTTCAATATTCTCATTAAATGAGTAGATTGGAATTGCAAGATATTGTGTGTGTGTGTGTGTCTCAGTGCTCTCATTGTTCTGGGCTGTTCCATACACAGAAGTTGCATGCCTGATTACCTGCACAGCAGGCTGAAAATTGATCTGGTGTATTTTAGCTATAAAATAATTCACCTTCTATGCCAAAACAATTAATGTTATACATTAGCTTCAAATCAGAGTGTTGCCATTATACTCTGGAATAAAACTAATTTCTGGGGATGCGTTCTTCACCTTTTGAAGCTGGACTTTGCATTCCCATCACACAGTTTCATGTTTTGCATAAACAAAAATTCAGCCAGAAGAGTTCCTCTGCAGAGTTCGGGTGGAATTTCAGTGGTTGGGAAGACACTGCACGTGTTTGAAGGAGATCTCACTGTCCCACGTCACTCCTGGAGAACAGAATTCAAGGCCAGCTATAGAGGTTTTGTAATTGTCGTTATTTTTATACAGAGAACATGAACCAAAAGTAAACAACCCAACCCAGTTTGTTCTCTGAAGTGTGACTGCAGCTAAAGACTCTTTCATTATCAGTGATAGAACTATTTGAATGCCAGCAGCCCAGGATCCCCCTTGGAAATGCAGTCTGAGCCTTGGTTTGGGGTTTGTTTTGTTTTGTTTTTTGTTTTGTTTTGTTTTGTTTTGTTTTTTCCCAGCTGGACATACCTAGGATAGTTTTTAATTACTGAGCATTGCATGTGTGCAAGAACACACCCTAAACCCTTGAAATTGTGTACAGTTTATCTCCAGCAAGATTCTAAACTGGTTTTTTTTTCATTGCCACAACGCTGCCGTTTCTGACAGTGGCACCTTGTGACATTTTAAGCCCCAGTTTGCACATTTGTTATGGGAGCACATAAACACCTTGTCCTACGCCCCCAGAGCAGAAGATTTTTATTTGGAAAGCAACCTTTAACGACTGCCAGAAGAAATGAGGGAGATGTTTCATGGCACAGAGGAAGAATCACCAAGAGGGATCAAGGGTGGTGGGAGCTCGCCCAGGGGAGCATGAGGTGCTCAAGGTGGTGAACTGAGTGCAGGAAAATGGGCCCAAGTGAGAAAGGAAAAGTATTCAGAAGAAGTTTGAAGTAATTGATGTGAAATAAAACAAAATTACACCCCTGGGAGCAGTCACATCCCAGTATCCCCATCCCAGAGCAGTGTAACCCAAGGTTTTGCCTGCAGGGAGCTGAGGACAGTTTGCACCCAAGAGCATCCTCTGGGATCTTTAATGCACTTTTACCTCTTTAATTCATTTCCTGCTTTAAGTAATTTGTTTGCACTTCCCCAGGGGTTCCTGTGCAGGCAGCCAGAGCTGCAGCAGTGCTGATAAATTGATGTTTTTGGGGGTCGTTGTCCCACAAAACCCCACCTGAGTGCTCAGTGTGAGCTCTGGGAGCTCCTCCCTCCTGAGTGAGTGATGCTCATCCACAAACAAGAGACTTTGCACCCTTTTCTGCCATTTCATCACACTCTGAGCTGAAATTGGGCCAAATCATGGACTAATTGCTTTCTGCTTTAATTAGGGAGTCTGTTATTATCCTCTCAAAATCAGTGTTGCCTTTCCATTATTTTTAACCTGAGGTAGATCATTCAAAATAGCTGTTTGCTGCAGATTTCCATTTTTTAATTGCAGTTTCTGTCATTGCTGAATTCTGTCTGATTACTTCCTTGGAAACAGTTTTCCAGGAGCCAAGTGCCATCCTGTGGGATAGGCAAAGAGCCATTTGGGGACACAAAATTCCAGGATATTTCAGCTTCTCCTTGCGTGTCTGCTACAGAATGTTGTAAACTCAGAACTGGAGAAGTGCATGGAATAATTGAGATTTGGGTATCAATGATTGACATGAAACTTCTTTATGCTTTGGTGGTTGGTTTTTTCTGTTTGTTTGGGGTTGTTTTGTTGGGTTTTTTTTTTTTTTTTTTTGATTTTTGGGGTTTTTTTTAACCTTGAAGTGTTGTTCAGTCAGTCCCATGCTCCCCAAAATCAAGAATTTTCACTTCTTACCAGCTTTACTTCTGGAAACACTGACTTGGCTCATTCAAATCCAGCCAGTTTGGAACATTTTAAATCTGTTTCAGAAGAATGTTGTTCCCATCACTTACTCCTGGCTGTTTTATTTTCCCTCAATTAGGTGTGAATTATGGGGCTGGCAGGTAAATATTAAGCAGGTGTAAAAGCACTGATGTCCCACAAGACAAGGAGCAAGAACTGTCATTATTTATGCAAATAGTGGATAAAATGAACTTTATGAATTGTCCTTCTCCTTTTGATCATAGGTCTGTGTGCCTTTCTTCCCCCCTCTAAACTTCTGCTTTTCCAGCTTCTGAATTTAATTACAGCTTGGGATTTCCACCACTGTAAATTCTGTTTACAAGAAATAAAATCACCCTGGTTCTGTAAATGATCTCTGAGTGAAGTCTTTCAGTCTCACTTAGAAGAAATGTGTAATTTCTTTAAATTCTGTATTTCTGAAATGCTTTAAACGTAATTTAAAGCCATATTTTCAAAAGGATATGCATAAACTTAAGGTTTGACTTTTGAACATGGTTAGAAACCAATAAATGTGTGGGGTTTACCCCATTATGTTCCTTTAGCAACAGTAATTTGGGGGTTTTTGAGGTTCATTTATAGCAGGAAATGACCCTGGTAAACCTCAAAGGCCATGGTGATATAATTGTTGAATTTCATAAAGAATTCAGGTTTAAAAATGACAGGTAATTTTATAAGCTTTTTTTTTTTTTTTTAATTGAGCACTTAGGTGCACAAAAGGCCTGGAACAGTGTGAACATGCTGAGTGTGTTGGAGACTGCTCAGTAAATAATAATCAAATAATGCAAAATAAAGAGAAGCCGCCAACCAAGACGTAGTAAACAAATAAAAATTGAGTAATAACTGTAATTTCCAATACCTTATCCATGTATGGTGACCAAATAAGGAAAAAAATGCATTGGAAAGCAAAGGCTTAGAACTCAGAGGAAGCCCAGGAGAGACATATTACTTCCATTTATAACAGAAAATCAACTGAAAACTTGTAATTGACAGAAAGGGAGTGAGTTTGTGTCCCTGGAGGTGCCCTAGGATCAGCAACAGGCAAATGGTGTAAACATAATAAATCACACACAAGTTGTTTAATATGATTTTTTTTTTATTATTTTGGAAAATAAGAATATAATTTTGTCAGGGACAGTAAATATAAAATGAGGTGGTGGTGGTGGGGCACGGGGATAGAAATACCCCAGCCTTTTTTAAGAGAGTCAGTAAAAATATGTGTTGGATGGGGAATTAGGTTTCCAGGAGTGGTTTTTCATAGGTTGAGGGACCCAATTAAACTGGAATCCACTTTGCATGGCTGCCATAATCCCAGTGACTGATTTCAGTGGCTTTACTCTTGACTTAACCCAGTATCACAGGAATGAAATGAAGCTGCTTCTTTTCCTGCTGCATCTCCAGATCTCTCCACCCCCTTACACTGCTCTGGACATCTTTTTATTTTCTCCCTTTTTTTAAGCATGATGAAATATTTTGAGCAAGGAGACAAAAGTGGTTCAGCAAACACCAGCACCAGTAAAGCCTGGTGTCACCCACTGCTGCCTTGTGGGTGTCTGAGTTTGGTGTAGAGCTGAAAATGGGATTTTTTTGGTCCCTAACTTGGTATCACTCTCTCCAGCCAGCTCTTCTGTAGAAAGATTTATCCTCTGTTTTCTGCCTTTCCCATTTAGGAAGACCACCCATTCCTTGCTCCCTAAGACCATGGAGTCCCCTCCAAACTCCTCAGGTGTACTCTCTTTTTTCTTTTTTTTTAATAATTTAATGCTTCCCACTGCACTCATTCCCCCATTGTTTCCTGACAAATCCTTGCTGCCTTCCTTTCCATAAATGAATGGCACCTCCTGAGCTCTGGAGGAAGGAATTGTGCTGAGAGCCATTGTTGCTCCTGAGGAGATGCTGCAGGTCCACAGGGGTGATGGTCTTGCAGGTCTTTTCCTCCTTCTGGTGCTGGTTTTGACCATGAATATTTCTAAATACGACAGAAGTGATGGTCTTGCAGGTCTTTTCCTCCTTCTGGTGCTGGTTTTGGCCATGAATATTTCTAAATATGACCAAAGTGATGGTCTTGCAGGTCTTTCCTCCTTCTGGTGCTGGTTTTGGCCATGAATATTTCTAAATACGACAAAAGTTTAACTCCTGTGCCTGTTAATGGTTGGCACATGCTGCTGCTGCAAAATTATCGTAATGGTGGAGGTTTAAATATTGATAGAGGAAAATGAAATGCAGTTTAATGATCAGCCGTTTCATTTGATGCCTTTTTTTTGCATTAGGCAGCCCATAAATATCTTAATAATTTCATTTATTGAGTGGGTTGTGTTTTTTTTCACCTGCACAGTCTTACTTGTGTTGAATTGTCCTGTTGACTTTGGCAGCCTGGGGAGGTGCTGAGGGTTCAGGATGTGTCACCTCTTCATTCCATGATGCACCCAAATTTGTGCACCTTGAAATTAAACCTGTGCAGGAAGGGCTGATCTCCATTTGGTGGGGGCAGTGCCAATGCTGCAGACACAGCAACACGAGGAGAGGTCAATCAAGCTGTAATCATTGCTAATTAGCACTTCCAGAAGCTGTAATCTTTGTGTAAGTGGCACGTGGGTTGAAAAATTATTCCTTGCCTGGAACGCCATTAAAAATTTATTTTCCTTTGATGCTGTAGGAAATGAATGAGACAAACACGTGGCCTCGCACAGGAAGGGGCTTTTGCCAATTAAAACTGGGCACACTAAGCTCAGGGTGATGCTCAGAAAACAGAACAAATTCAGTGGATTTTTTTTTTGCCAAATCTCTTAGTTTTTCTTTTGGAGTGTGGGGTTTTGTTTTGTTTTTTTTTTTCCTCTTTCAAATAATCATAATGAATGGTAGCGAGGGCTACTTTGCCCCATCATACAGAAGTGTTTTTAATGGGGTTTTTATGGATTTTTGTATGAAAAAAAATAGTTCTGCTGTGTGATGAGCCCTACTGGGAATTTAGGCTTCTTCTGACATTCTTCTCACGTGGATACTCCTGTCCTGTTTCAACCTGCTAAGCATCTGGCTGAGGAGTTAAGTAGCTACTGAATGAATAATCTTTCCATTTTAGCAAAGTTTGCTCTCGTTTTTGCTGTCTGCTCCTATTTCCCTGCATATTAAATTTAAAAAAAATAAAATAAAGGATATTTAAAGTCCTCTAGTGAGGACTTGAAATAAAGGGAAGCTTTGGCTGGGTGGCTGAGAGAGTTTGACTTCATCATTTAGTAGATGTAGAGTTTGTTTTTCTTTTTCTCTTTTTGGGTATTTGATTTTGGGTGGGTTTCTTTTTTGTTGTTGTTGGTTTGTTTGGTTGGTTGGTTTTTGTTTGTTTTTTTTGTGGGGTTTTTTGGGGTTGGTTGGTTGGTTTTGTGGTTTTTTTGTGGGTTTTTTTTGGTTTGGTTTTGTGTGGTTTTTTTGTTGTTTGTTTTTTTGGTTTTGTTTGTGGTGTTTTGTTTGGTTTTGGGGGTTTTTTGTTTGGGTTTTTTTTTGTGTTTTTTTGGGGTTTTTTTTTGGTTGGTTGTTGTTTTGTTTGGGTTTTTTTTTTTTGTTTTTTGGTTGGTTGGGGTTTTTTTGAGAGGTAGAGTCCAGGAGATTCTGGATTTCTTCTGCCCTTTTTTTTTTTTTTCTTCTGCTGGAGGAGACGAGGATCTGGTGAAAAAAATGAGGAGGGTTGCTAGTTCCTGGTACTTTTTAAAATGTGGTTTTTTTCAGTCATTGTCTGTGTGTGTTACGCACTTAAATTCTGTAAATACTGCAATGTTGTCAAATACAATGATAAAGCAGGAAAAAAAAGGGGAAAAAAAGTGAAAAAACCCCAATCAAACACCTTTGCCTGTGTTTCTTGTTTCCCCCCACCCAGACTTGTCGTTCGCCTGGATCTTCAACGAGTACCCGTCGTTCGTGCAGGAGGACAGCCGGCGCTTCGTGTCCCAGGAGACAGGACACCTGTACATAGCCAAGGTGGAGCCCTCAGACGTGGGCAACTACAGCTGTGTGGTGACCAGCACGGCCACCAAGAGCCCCGTGCTGGGCTCCCCCACGCCCCTGGTGCTGCGCACCGACGGTACGGCTGCCCCTTCAGTTTTATCTTTCCTGTTTTCCAGGTTCTGTGCTGCCCAGGGGTGCAGCTCTGAGCTCACATTCAGGGTCACTCAGCTCTGCACACAGCAGGGACACAAAGCAAATCCTGTTCCTGCTGCACACCGAGGACAATGAGCACAAGTTTCAGGCACAAAAGCATAAACTGTGGTGAACTGAAGAGAGAAAACGAGGGATGACACTTCACAACCTGCAGCTGGAATTGGACAGTTAAACCCCAATGTGCAAATGGACCAAAACTGATCAAAGTGTGAGACCTGGTGACCGTTTGTCCATTTTGGGACCATTTTGGGTCCACCTTGGGTGTAGCCCTGGTCAGGCTCTTGTCCTGCCCAAGGTGTACCCCAAAGGCCTTTCAGTAAATACCTTTATTCTCTGGCTCTGTCCAGTCTCTGTTCCAGGCCAGCCTTCCCAGGGCATCACCACAATCAGGGAATCACCAGGAATCTGGGATAATTCTCAGCGTCCCTCAGAGCTTTTGACTCTTGAGCCATGCTGAAAGGCTTCTGATGGGGACTTGAAATAAGGGGAAGCTTGGCTGGGTGGCTGAGAGAATTTGACTTCGTCATTTAGTAGATGTAGGGTTTGTTTCTCTTTTTCTCTTTTTGGGGTGTTTGGTTTTGGGTGGGGTTTTTGTTGTTTGTCTTTTTGGTTGGTTTTTGTTTGGTTGGTTTTTGGCTTTTTGTTTGGTTGGGTTTTTTGGGGTGTTTTTTTTGAGATGTAGAGCACCCTGGCATGGTTTTAGACAACATTATCTTATTGAAGGTGTTCTTCAAATAACGTAGAGCAGATGTCCTTTTCTTTTGAGGTCACTTGGAAGACGTGTGGAGGGGGGATTTAGGGATGTGGTTTAGTGGGACTGAGGGATGGTTGGACTCGAGGATCTTGGAGGTCTTTCCCAACCTAAATGATGCTGTCATAAATTCTCATGTGTTGTCCAAACGTTGGTTGCTTTCTGCAGAGATAAACTCTGTTACATCCTAACTCTGTCCCTGATCTCTGTGCTTCTCTTCAGAAGCGGATTGTCAGAGAAATAAACTTGATTTTGAATTGCAAAAGAGAAAAAGAAAACCCTTTAGGAAGTCACCTTTAAAATTGACCTTCTCAATTGTCTCCCACAGGTGTGATGGGAGAATACGAGCCCAAAATAGAAGTTCAGTTCCCTGAGACGCTGGCTGCAGCCAAGGCTCCACTGTGAAGCTGGAGTGCTTTGCTCTAGGAAAGTAAGTTCTCATCTTCCCTGAAAATGGCAGCACCCCAGGGTTCACCTGTGCAAGAGGGGTGGGCTTCTGGCACTTGTTCTGGTCTTGTTCCTCTTGTTCTTCTCCTTTCTTGAAATAAAGAGGGCAAAGACTCTTGGAGTGTATTTGGATTTTGTTTAGAATTAAGATGGGTGTGTTGGCAGCACAGGAATTTACATTTCATTTCAAATTAATTTGAGTATATTCAGTGTGGTTTTGCATATGACCTTTGAACTAAGTCTCTTTTCCCTGTGCAAGGAAATACTGCTGAAGCCTGTGAGAATGCTGTCTGAATTTTCCTCTTAAATGCACTTGATGCTTTCATAATATTGTTCTTTCTTTATAGCCAAAATAAAGACTGAAATGCATGTCTCCTCTGAATGATACTTCACTCACAGCTGATCTCTCTTCTCTTTCACAGATGATCTGAGAATGCATTTGTATTTCTGTGAATGTATTTACTTACCAGTGTGGGGTTTGTTTGCAGGAAGCTTTGTCAGGTGCCCAAATCAGATTGATAACTTGATTGCACACTGTTGCTTTGGATCCCCGGTGAGGGGAGGGAAAGTTTGCAAACCAGAGAATAAAAAGCTGCTGGAGGATGGCAATTCCAAAAGACTTGCTTGGATTCTTCCTCCATGGAAGCCACTGGTAAATCTCACCCGTCCTCAGGGGAGGCCAGTGCTGATTTACAAGAAGTTTTTGCAATTACTGGGCATTCCTGACAAATTTGGTACCACAAATGCAGCGTAGGAATCAGCAGCGAATGCAAATCAGGTGCCAGAGTGTCTGACCATCTGTCATGTACAGTGTGGTTGCTGCTTTTAACACAGCCTGTAAGCCACTGCTGAATTTAGTTTGCTTTAAGTATCTCATTATGACAATCAAGGACTTCAAGCAAAACTGTTTAAAATCTCATTACTCTCTCTTTAGCCCTGTGCCTCAGATTAACTGGAGAAGAACTGACGGGCTGCCATTTCCAAGTAAAATAAAGCTGAGGAAATCCAATGGCATGATTGAAATCCCTAATTTCCAGCAGGAGGATGCAGGGCTCTATGAATGTATTACAGAAAACTCCAGAGGCAAAAACATTGCAAGAGGACGTCTCACTTACTATGGTAGGAAATCTCTGTTCTGCCTCTCCCCCACCTTTCTTTACTCGTGAGACACACACTGCTCTGGGGTACTCTGGAATTTCCACTTTCTGCAGTTCCATCAGGCATTTGGGCTTAAAAATCCAGGGCGTTTTAAGTGCTCCTCCCAGAAAATGAGAACTTCTGCAGCAGTTTCTGGCTAAGATCTCTAAGAAATGGCTTAAAAGCTCACAAGGATTGCTGAGAGTGAAGCAGAGCGTGTTTCTGCTTGGTTTTTTCTGTGATGGAAAGACTTTTTTTTTAAAAAAAACCCCAACATTTCTTCTTGGTCCATTGGTGAAACCTTCAATTTTCAGTCAATTGGATTTATTTGGGGGATCGTTTAGGCCTCCCATTTATGGGAAGTACAAATTTTGTCTTGCTTTGTGAAAAGATTACTGGTGGATATTCTCAATCCTGTGCTTTCAAAACAGCCAATTTTATTTTAAAATGAGTAAATAAATGGGAGGATATAATCCAGTATAGGAAATGAAATAATATGAAATTTTATAGCTGGAAAAAAAGGCAGTCTCTTGTGCTTTTAAGGCTATAGAGTGAAATGAGTATCAGCAAAGCACACTGGTGGTGGCGTAAAGCAAGAGTGATTTGCAACAAAGTGGTAATTGACAATTTTTGTTAAAGCCAGATCTCAGCAAATATAATTTTCTTTACTTCAGTGGCAATTTAAACAGTGCTTCTGACTCTGCCTGGGAATGTTTCCCTCATGGAGGAATATTTGAGCAAAGAGATGGGTTTTTAGTTGGATAAAGGCACAGAGCACAGCTCCTCTGCAACTGGGAGCAAGTTCTTTACTGCCTCTCCGTGGGGAGCTGCTGCTTGGTAGAACATACAGACTTTGGTGCGTGAAGATTTTAGTTTAAGGCACAATGGATTTTATAAGGAGGAAGGAAAAGAGATTGCTCTCCTTGCCAACTTCCAAATTAATCTTTACACTGAGTGAACGCCCCGTTGTTGGAAATGTTCAAGGTCAGGTTGGACAGGGGACTTGAGGCAACCCAAATTTTCCATGCACTGACTGCAGTTATGACTTTTTTGAGCAATCCTGTGATTATATAGGGCAATCAATCCAAGCTGCTTCACCTGCCAGTGTCCCTCTGCCATTCCAAACTTGGCACTGTGCATTTGGTTTTATTAAGTAACCTTGTCTGCTGCTTGAAAATTCCAGAGTTGTGGTTTGTACATCACTTTGGCTCAACATTCCTATGACAGTGTTAAATCAGGGCATCAGTGTAAATTACATCTGAAATAGAGTAGATTTGGTCATCAGTCCTTGTCATCCCAGCAGTGGCCATTCCTGGGGTACCTGCCCTGATGCCTTGGGCTGAGCTGGAACAGAGACTGGACAGAGCCAGAGAATAAAGCAGATATTTATTGAAAGGCCTTTAGGAGACACCTTGGGCAGGACAGGGCCTGGCCGGGGCTGCACCCAAGGTGGGCACAAAATGGTCCCAAAATGGACAAACGGTCACCAGGTCTGACACTTTGATCAGTTTGGGTCCATTTGCACATTGGGGTTTAATTGTCCAATTCCAGCTGCAGGTTGTGAGGTCCCATCCTTCTTGTTCCTCCCTCCAGCCACTCTTGTTTGTGCTTTGGGCTGAAAGTTGTCCTTGGTGTGCAGCAGGAACAGGATTTGTTTTGTGTCCCTGCTCTGTGCAGAGCTGAGTGACCCTGAATGTGAGCTCAGAGCTGCACCCCTGGGCAGCACAGAGTCTGAAACACAGGAAAGAGAAAACTGAAGGCATCAGCCCTGCTGTCCAAACTCTTCTTTGCTCATTAAAAGGCCACAGAGCTGAAGTAAAGGATGTTGCTAATGAACAAAAGCAACCCAGCTGCAGTTCTGTGACAATTGAATCAGAGGGAACGTTTCCATTGCAGATCTAGACAAGGATTTGGACCCTCAGATGGAGTTCATGTTCCAGTAGGAATGGCTGCCCATGTTAAGAGTCGTCCCTGATATGGATGTTTATCTTAAAAAGAATAATGAGAGCTGTAATGGCAGTAATGGCACTCCAACTGTTTCATTTCATTTGTTCTGCTTCATGGAACCCATTCTGCAGAATTAAATAGATTTAAGTAATCTTTCTTATTTTGGTTCTTGCTTTGTTGTTGCAGTTAGAATTCCAACAAGCCTGGGTTCAGGATAAGAGCATTTAACTCTCTTTGATAATTCAAAGTTTTATAGCTAAAGATAATATCTTCTGATGGATTGCCACCTCATCTGGTGCCAAAGCCCAGAAATCTGTCTGGTGGAGAAATCTAACCACATCCCACTCAGCCTTCCAATAAAAGATCATTATTTAAGGAATTTGTTCTAAAAGCAGATGAGGATTTGGGGGGAATTAATGCAATAAACTGAAGACGTAGATGAAAAAATTACTCATCTGCCAGAAGGTACCAATGTTGTCAAAAATCCACAAATCTGGTGTTTTTAGGAATGGTGGCTGCTGTTAAAACACTTTAATGTAGAAGTTTAAGGCGTGTCTGCTTATCAAACACAGAAAAACATAAACAATACAAAAGTACAAATATCTTTTTATTTCAATATTGACAACATTGATTTTCCTCTTGGCAGAACAAAGCATCTTCCTGCCTGACCCAAAAAAAACCCAGTATGAGAAGGATTGGGGTTAACATTTTGCAAGTTGTCATAGTGAAATAATGTGAAAAAGAAATCCTTAGGGTGAAAAAGTATCGATAAAAATCTTTCATGTGCCTGAAAAATAGTTTTTCTTTCGTTGCAAACTTTAAGGATTCTTTGTAAATGTAACATAAAACTGGTCCTGAACAAAAGCTTCAAACATTCATTGCTCTGCTACAAAGTGAAACACTCCTATTCTGATTTGTTTCATGAGCTGAAACTGGAAAGTTTAAAATCTGGAGATCAGGTTTTCCAGTGCATAAATAGTTTGGTTTAAAGCCTTCCTTTTTCACCCAGTAATGAATTACAGCCTTGAAGCCACAAAGCCATTGAACACAGGCTCAACTTTTCTCCTGTCCAGAGTCAGTTTCTCAAGAATTCCCGTAAATCTGTCACATCTGTAACTCTGGTCCTGAAAAAAATGAAATTAGTCTGTTCTGTTTTAATTACGGTGTGTTTTAAATATAGCTCTCAACTCGTAGTTGGCATTGATAATTAAAATAGATATTCTAAAGCAGATAGTCTGGGTTCATTACAATGCTCACAGACTATTAATCTTCCTTTTTTCTCCTGAAGGATTGTATCAAGAAAAGCCTGACATCAAATGTTCAGTTTTTTGTCCTTTTTACAGCTCCAACATTTGTTAAATGCCAGTTTTCTACTCAGGGGAGTGCAGATTGTGCTAAAAATAGGACAAGATTATCCAACTTTGATTGACTGTAGAACCTGAATATATAAATAATTTGCTTTCCCTTTATTAGCATGTTCATTTGTCGTCGTTTTTAGCTTCCCATAAAGAGATAACAGAAAAAAAAAAAGAATCCACGGTGATGTTTCATGGCAGGGAAAAATGAGAGGAGATGAAACAATTACATTTCTGTGTTTTAGGATGCAATTAAACATGAAGCATGGTAAAGATATGTAAAGCAATTGATTTAAAGTATAATTGAAGAAAATAGGTTCTTAATTAGCCCATGCTGATACACCAGAAGTCCTGCTTGGCAGTACCAAGGTAAAATGTTTGACAGGGAAAAAAAAAACTCTGCTGCTGTTCTCCTTTTGCTCTGCAGTTCTGGGCTGTGATAACAAAGACAAAATACCCCAGGAACAAGTAGAATCTACATCTTTTTTTTTAGAGTATTAAAAAATACTGGCATATTTTGTTGGGTCGGTTTTTTGTTGGGTTTTTTTTGGGGGGGGGGAGGGGGGGTTGGTTGGGTGTTTTGTGGGGTTTTTTTTGTTTGTTTGGTCGGTTGGTTTTTTTGTGTTTTTTGGGGGGGGGGGTTGGGTGGTGGTGGTTTTTTTTGGTTTGTTTTTGAATAATCTACCTGCAAAATTAAACTGAAACTGTGTTATTTGCGTATGTGGAAGAATATCTCTGTTTAAAGGTTTTATCTGATAGCATCACTCTGTCTTGTGCTTGGAGATGTCTAAAATGACTAAATAACATTAATGAGTTGCTGAGTTTGATCAGCCTAGAGTTTAATTGTTAATGCTGTCTAATAATATCATTTCCTTGCTGTCCAGACATTCAGTTTGTCTTCTTTTACATGTTAAAGCTTTTCCCAGTGGTTTGGAGTTACCTGTTGCTCGAGGGCATTCTTATTTTCCAGTGGGAGCCCAAAAATGGACATTTTCAGGGATGTGTCAGCTGCTTCTCTAGGCCCAGGTGTCCTAGCAGAACAAAAGTGATTTATGCTTGAAGTCCCTTGGAGTTTTTGAGATGAAATACGGATTTTTGAGATGAAATAAGGGTTCATCCCTGCTGCAGGCATCAGTGTGAGTGTCAGAGCCTGACTTTGAGGCAGACTTGCCTGGAGAACTGCAGGGCCCAACTTTGGGGTGGCTTTTCCCCCATTGGCTTCACAGCTGCTTCATTTTGTGCCCTGGGAAGTTCTTTCTGCTCTGATTCCTTGCCCAGCTGCTGAGCTCCCCCAAAAGGTGTTTGAGAGATTTCCCAGCCCAGCTTTCATGGTGGAAATGTCAAAGTGCAAGTGTTAAGAGGCCAACATCTCGTGTGAATCCCTGTTCTGGAAGAGCTTCCCAGAGGCTTTGGCTCCCAGCAGAGCACAGAACTTCCTGGAGGAGTCATGGCCCTGAAGTTCTGCCTTCCCTTTGCTCTACTCCCCTGGCCTAGAGAATTAAAAACAGATTTTCATTGGATCCTCTCCCTCTGAAGAAAATAATACATAAAAATTCGTGTTTTGGTGCATTGTGTGTGGTTAGTCCACAAATAATCTACAAATCCCTCTGGGAAGTGTCACTTCTCCAGCCAGTGCTTCCAGGGCATCACTGCAGTTCATCTTCCTTCACATCAGCCCCTCAGAACGCCACAAAGGATTTTGTAAAATCTGAAAAAAAAATCCTTCTTCCCTCCCTTTTGGCCTACAGGGAAGGCCCGGAGTGTAATGGAGCAACAGTTGTTTCCTGCAGGGTTAACTGCCTGGAAGAGAAGGGTCATCATAACCACCAGAAAAAAAAGAGATGAGAGAGGCCTCTCACTGGGATACTTTTTGTGAAGTTACACACTTGTTCTCTCCTTGCCTCTGGGACCACGAGCACTGCAAGGAATATTTTAGGCTCAAACAACTGAAGCAAAATCCAGGCTGGTGCTTTTTCCAAGTGACTGGCCATGGAGCTGACGGCTAACCTGCTTTAGAAAATCACTTACCTACAAGCATTTTGTCCTGGGGGAGCTCCAGATGAATCTTTCATGAAGACTGCACAGCAAGTCCCAAAGAATATTTAATATTATCCCAAAATATGGATTCCTGTCACAGTCTCAAACCCTGCACTGTGAACTCTTTTAAAATTAACTTCCAACCTCTCAGCTTACAGGACAATGTTATTTTTTTTTTTTTTTTAATTCTCAGCAAGGATGTGCTGCCTGCTTGCCTGTTCCTTGCTTTAGGAAGAAGTGACTCTTTCCTCTCTCCTCAGGAAGATCCAGGTTTCACCATAACTCTGCAGCAGTTCCAGGAGAAAATGAGGCTTTGGTACCAAGCCTTCCCTCAGGAGCACAGATGTGGTAGTCATGGTGGAATCAGATATTTTGGGCAGTAAAATTTGCCTGGCAGTGACTAAACCTTAAGAGGCAAAAAGCTGTTTATTCAGAGCCCTTCAGGTTGTCCTCAGGCAGAGCTCAACAAAAAGGGGCAGTGCTGGCCTTGGCAAGTCCTGCTCCTGTTTTTTGAGAGGATGTCCAAGCATCAGAGCTGCTGACACCTGACTTCCTTTCTGCACATGAAGCACCTTGATCCTGACCAGGAGTCAGAGTATTCCCAGCTGGAATTGCCCCTGTAGAGTTGCCTTTCCAATTCTGAGCTGCTTGGTCGAATTGTTCTCTGTCAAAGACAGATTGAAAAAGGTGCTTTTCTTCCTGCTCAGCTCCTCCATCCGTAATTGGGAGAGAAAAAGGAAATTTTCCTCCAGGAAACCACTGAAGTCTCCATCAGCACTCTCCTGTGGATGGACAAGCACCAGGAATTTCTCACTCTGTGCCTTGGGAAGCTGTTCTGTGCATTTCTGCTTTATTGTATCCTGTGGGAACCTGGGAAACCCTCCTCTGGAAACTGCCTGACACAGAGTCCTAAAACAAGATTAGATGGACAATGTTTTGTTTTTTTTTTATTGGTAGAATTGAATCCAAGATCTTTAGATTTGAAAATAGATTATATTTAACCCACTTTCAAGTGGAGCTAGGCAGCAGATGTTAAATATTCCACGTGTATGGATCCATCAGTAATTCAAGCACTGCTGAATGTTGCATAAATATTTAGGTGTGCAAAGTTCATGAAGCTCATTAGCTGGAGCCCTAATTTTTCATTCCCTTGGCACATGTGGGGCAAATGCTCCCAGTGACAATGTGAGACGAAGCCATGGCTGTCTTGAACTCCAGTGTTGTAACATGAACTTTGAAGATGTAACCCCAGTTAATAGCAGTGGAATTGTACATCCATGTGACACAAAGATCAGGTCATCCTGTCTTTTGCAGCTGGCCTGGATAAAGAGGGTGCAAAAAATAAATTATCCCCAAATCAGTGAAAGGTGTTAATCCTCATGGGGATGTGAGGGGGAGTGGAAAAAAGTAATACTCAGAGGGTTTCACTGTCAACAAATATTGGTTGAATTCCAATATTTATTAGTAGTTAAAACCTCAGTGAATACATTCTAGGAAGTTCCTCTGTAAGAAGTTAACCCTAAATATGGACACATAAATCATAAATAGATCAGTAATCATTATCATAAAAGCCTGGTGCTGTACCATGGTCGTGTTGAGGTCTTTTCACTGCATTGCAGAACCTGGGGCTGAGAGGAAATTTCCATGCTAGGAAACAAGGAATCTTTTAAAATGAAATTAGTGCCAGCCCTCCTCCAGACCTGGCTTGGCTGGTGCTGTGGCCGTGGCAGAGGGAAGGTTCAGCTCTCAGCTGTGCCCACGGGCAAATCATTCATTTCCCTGGCCTGAGTTAATTGCTGCTGGAGCTCCATTGTCCTGGGAAGTTCAGTGGGAATTAATCTGGCCTTCTGTGCTTCCTAAACTCGTGGATCTGATGATGTTCTCCTCCATCACCAGGGACTTGTTTTCTCCCAGTTGTTCTCATATGAGGGTGGTTTGAGATCTCCCTGAATTACTGACTTAAGCAAATTGACTCTGGAAAATTCTCTGGCCGTAGCTAAGAGTTTGCAGCCAAGTTTCATCCTGCTCTTTCTTCTGGTTTTCTTCCATAGGCAGTGTCCAGAATTTATCTTTTCTTGGAGAACTAGCATAGGCTGATATTATAAACTTCCTGGTAATTTAAATAAAGTCAAAGAAAATTCACAAATTACCTATAAAACGGTGTTGAAGTGTTGTGTGAAGTAGCAGTAAAGGAATAAAAATAAATTACTGTTGTCTTTCATGCATTGATGTTTATTTGCCAAGTGAGCTTCCTCCTTCCTGTGAAATCTGTTACAGATTTTTTTAAATATCTTTACAGTTTTAACTGTATTTTGGGTAATTCTGAAGGATGTATGGTATTACTGCATCGAATTTTGGCTTAAAAAATAGTGATTTTTATGGACTTTATTCTGCTGGTTTGCATTACCCAAATTCTGTGCCAAGACTTCTGCTTTCAAAAACAATCTCATATATCCGTGTTTTCATCCAGTTAAGTGCTGCCTTGCATTAGAAAACAATTTAAATGGTATTTAGCACTAAAGCTGACATACCATTATTATTTTTTTTTTAGGACTTAAAGGATTCTCTTCAGCATTAATTTGATGATTTAACCACATCACTTATTTAATTTCAGCCTCGCCATTAATGTCTTTCTCTTGCATTTGCCTCCATTGCAAAATGATGTTGTTTAATCATTAGTGGTTTTAATATTGGGTTCACTAGTCCAGCTTTAGTGATCTGCACTCTCCATTTTCTTCTGGTTTAGTGCTCATAATAAAAATGTGTAAGAGGAATAAGAAGTTACTTGTTTCATCAGGGGGCTTGACGCAGGCCCAGTGGGAAGCTCTGTTGGCACAGATCAGTCTGTGCAGAAAATGGATGAGTTCTGTGCTCATTAAGCCTTTTTCTGCTCTGGAGCAATAACCTGTGAGGGTCTTTGTTGTGTATTTTATCTGCAGCAAAGCCTCACTGGATCCAGACCTTACAGGATGTGGAAGTTGCTGTGGAGGACACCTTGTACTGGGACTGCAGAGCAAGTGGCAAACCCAAACCATCCTACAGGTGGCTGAAGAATGGAGAGCAGCTGGCAATAGAGGTAACATTCTGTTTGGGAAAAGTGGTGCTGGGTGAAATTAACAGTATCCATGCAGACAGGAGAATCCAAAAGTTCCTGGTATTAGTCAGGAGAAATCTTTGATATACTGGGTTTGTCTTTTTTGAGAGCATCCTGATGAAGCCTCAAAAGCTGCAAAGACAAATCATGTTGTACAAAAATATTCCAGCTAAAAGCAGATTGAAAAACAACAGAATCACAGAAATAAACACGTGAGGAATGACTGGAGAAGGAAGTTTAATAATGTTCTAAACAAGGAACTGTAAGTAAGGGATGGAGAGCTGGAATTATTTTATTATATTTATAACTGGCATTTCATTAAAGGTAGTAAGAAAATATTTTCCAATTTCTTGACAAAACTCCTGAAGATTCATGGGTTTACCACTACTTGTTGCAAAGAATGGAATACAAACAGCAACATAACAGATATTTATTTTAATGCAGTTGTCATAGTAAAATAATTGAAAGTAATGCATTTGGTGGCAGGGTAAATAGATGGAACTTAGAAGGTGAAAGGTCAGAAATGCAGAACAGAATCTGATACCCCTTATTTATTGATTTTAAATCTCACTGCTTTGTTGGAAAACAGCCCCTGTTCAGGTTGTCAGGAATATGAACTCCAGGCACTTTTGCCCTTGGCCAGTCCTTGTGCTCAGCACTGGCTTTTGGGGAAGGAAGGGATTGCTCAGGTGAATTCACTGGATGGTTCTGAGAAATGAGCAGAGCACTGGAAAGCATTTCTTACATCCGTGCTGGCTAAAAGGAATGGTGCTGTTTTGTGGACAGGTTAAATGAGGGAGCACAGAATCTCCTCTGGGTGATTTAAGAGCATTGTTGCTGTGCCATACAGAGTCACTGAGGTAATGGGCTTTTTTTACCTCAGGAAGTACAAAAATATCTTGGAATTATTCAGTCTCCCCTGTTTCTCCAGTTTGGAGTGTTGCTGTTTGGCCTTTTGCCATGATGTCAGGGCAGAAGTGTGACTTCCCCTGGAAACAGGGAAGGAACTCTTGGAGAACCAGCCCTGAGGAGACACCAGAGGAGTTCTCTGTGTGCAGTGATCAGGTGTCTTCTGCTCCTTGACTGAAACAATCCCTCGTGCTGGGATTCCAGGGAATTCCTCCTTCACAGACATCCCTCAGGGTTGTTCCACTCAGCTCTCCCCTTCTCCAGGAACAAATCTTTTCTAAGAGCAGCAGCTTGGGCTGCTGCAGAGGAGACCAGAACATGGAGACTCAGGCTTTTTCCTCTTTGAGGTTGTGTTCTGTCTGGATGAGCCCCTCACACTTAGCTGGGACAGGACCTGTCAGGGAAGGAGCTGAGCTGTCCTGGGGTCACCCTGTGCTTGGGCCAGCTCTGGTGCTGCCCTTGGCAAGAGGCAGGGAGGGAGTGATTGCACTGGGCCTCCTGAGCCAGGTCCAGATCAATAAAAGAGCCCTTAGAAAATACTTTGGGACAGGTAGTTTGGGGTTTTGTCCCTTGCTGTGTGTCTGGTTTTCCCCAAAGTCGATGCTCCTTTGGTTTTTGTCTTTCTCACTGGTTCTCCTTTTCTCACCAGTTCTGCCACTCAGATTAGTCACTTGCTGCTGTAATTGAGCTTTCCAAGAATAAGCAAGGTGAGAAGACCCAGATCCTTGAGTAACTGTGCTGGCTCCAAGGCACTTCAGTTTGTGCCTTTGGTTTCATGGCCGATGGATTTTTTTTCTGCAGTGTTAGAGAGAGCTCATTAGCAAGTGGCACATGTGAAATCTCTAAATAGTGTGAAATGCCAGTGCCATCTGCACAGTTTGGATTCTCTGGTCTGTCTGAGGGGGTTGGTAGGGTTCTGTCTGTATTGCTGGAGAAATAAAAGGGCATTTGACATTGCCAGACCTCGGTGCATCTGGGCAAGTTTGAGGAATTACTTTGTGCACTGCATTGATCTCCATATCTGATCACCATTGCTGTACCATGATGCAGTCATGTCACTTCTTTTAGAACTGTTTTCCTGATTATGCTTTTGCATTTACCCTATTCATTGTATTTATGCTGTCCTGTTTCTATTCCTTACTTATTTTAAAATTTTCACAGGAAATATATCATCAATAAAGATATTTTTCTTAATATTCAGGGAAGGATCCAAATTGAAAATGGTGCACTTACAATATCAAATCTAAATCTGACAGATTCTGGCAGATACCAGTGCATAGCTGAAAATAAACATGGTGTCATCTCTTCGAGTGCAGAGCTCAGGGTTGTAGGTAAGATGTTCCTTCTTTCACTAAAACACAAACCTCATTATCCCTCCCCACACCCCCTCGGATTTAACTCGCTCAGCTGCTGTCACTGAAATAAAACATTTTTTGTCGACCTGATGTCTTTATCTGCAGAGCTGAGGAGTTGAGTCATCTGCTGCCAGAGGATTTTCAGGCCAATCATTCATTTAAAACAGAACAGGATAAATTATTCACGAGGGGAAGGGCCGGGATGGGGGTTTGCGTTTGGGCAGGAGGATTAAAACCTCTGGTGTGGTGTGGAGGTGGTGCTGGCTCCATCAGCTGCTCTCAGCTCTGTGTGAGACTCAGGAACAACGTGGGGTTAAAACCTCTGTGTGCAGCTCTTCTGGGGCCAGGGACAGGGAGTGACAATCAGCCATCCACCCAACCTGCCTGTGCTTGGGGCCGAAATAGTGCCAGCAGTGTTTGAGGGACTTGGGACTACAATTTCTCCCTCCAGCACAGTCCAAACTAAGCTGTAAGAGTGCTGTGTTTTGGGGACACAGGTTATTTCCTCTGTGGTGTTGGTTAGCACACTCTCCTTCAGCCTTGCTCTCCTCAAACACTGAATTTCCTTTCCCAGTTCAGTGTTGCTGCAGGGAGAGGCCGCAAGCCTTTTTGAAACTCCTAGTTGATGGAAACTTCACTCAGAGTGAGCTGCAGTGTCATTTCCTGTCATCTGACATGCACTGGCACACGAAACTGGGAGCCTTGGCAGTTCAGTGAGATCAGATTGATTTGATAAATCTGCTGCCTTCAGCAGAGCATCCAGTTGGGCAGGTGCTGAACACTCACCGGGTTCAGTGAGCTTCTATCAGTGGCATCTTCTGTGCTTGCCTTGTTGGGTGCTCACCTGCACAGCTGAGACCTTTGGTAGCAGGGTGAGATACAGAAAAGGAGGAGAAAATGCCTAATTGCCCATTAGAAGATGTGTCTGAACTAATTAATGGTGTTAATTACGTTTGGAATCTGAGAAGTGCTCGTGTAAGTGCTAAATAGTAGTATCATTAAAAGTGCTTTATTTCACTACTGCTACCCCTTCTGTTTTAGCTTCTGCTCCAGATTTTTCCAAGAGTCCAATGAAGAGACTGATCCAGGTTCAGATAGGCAGCACAGTTGATTTTGAGTGCAAACCCAGAGCTTTCCCTAAGGCCAAATGTTCCTGGAAGAAGGGAGGTGAGCAGCTACGCGAAAATGAAAGGTATCACGTTACGTTGGTTTATTTGTTTTAATCTTACAAGAAGCTTTTGTGTGTCATGTTATGCAGCAGTGTCAGCTGTAGATCCAAACATTTGTAAACTCTTTCTGAAGTCTGGCTGGCCTGGGGTTTTTTTGCCTTTTTTTTTTTTTTTTTTTGTGATGGTATGAGAACACTGAGAGTGCAAGTGTGGTGCTTTCCCTAAGTTCAAGGGTCAGATTTTTTCAGTTTAATGTAGAGTTGTGCCAGATTTAGAGAGAGCCAGGTACTGATAGGAAACTGGGAATGCAAAGCCTCTACAAAAGTCCTAAAAGGCTTCAGCAAAATGCTCTGAAAATGTTGGCAAAGGAGCAGTTGGGGTGTGTTACAGCCATGGGGATGATATAGCTGAGAAAAGAAAGCAAAGTTAATTGGGAGTCAAGAACAGCAGATGAAACATGAAAAGGAAAGGAAAATGCACTTCCAGGTTCTTTTCAAGCAGCCACGATCCTACTAGGGATAACAGATCTCCTCATTGTTTACATGATAGTGGATGTGTTTTGGGATTGTAATTCTCAGGGGAGAGTTTGTGATTCACCCATGCCCCCAGCTATTGATTTCCAGCAGCATGTAAATGGTTTTTTTTTCCAGCAATACCCATTAAAGCATTATTGAATTAGTCATAAACTGAAACTGCACACGTGTGCTGGTTAAATTGTGTAAAAAGACAATGCAGGGCTGTACCTCTCTGCTCTGGAGCAGCCTTTGGGTTTGCATCTCTCCCATACTGAGCCCTGATGACTTTCCAGCCTTTGTTCTGCACAGGCTGGGAGTTCAGGGAGTGAACTGGGGCAGCAAAGAAGCTCCTTGGAGGAAGGGTGTGATGAAGATAGTTACAGGTGTGATTTAGCATGGATATGGTCAGTGAGCACACTTCAGTGCTCAGGACAGGCTGTACACACTCAGAGGAGCCAGAACTGTATTTTTGGGAGTTCACTCTGGCCCCAGGTCAGCCTTTCTGAGTTAGACACAGGCTGCAGTCCCAGCAGCAGCTCTGGAGGGTCTCAGTGTTTGCTGGAGCAGGGGGGACAGGCTGGCTGTGCTCCTCTTGGAGCACTCTGGGGTCACACTGTGCTTGGCAGGATCATTCATGGACAGAGAGTGTCCAGAAGGACAGACATGAGACTGAGGAAACCAAACCTGGCTTTTGAGGGAGGATTGCCATGGCACTGTGGTGCGATTCAAGGAATGTGTCCCTGCTCCTCCAGGACTGGGTGTTGGTTTGTACAAAGCTTAGCCTGGCATCAGGAGCCTGCTTCCCAATTAGACAAAATTCTTCTGGTCCTATTCCTGTAAAACACCACCTTGTGCTTTCCTTTTGCAATTTCTAAACACAGAAGTTGCTCCCAGATAGACAAAACCTGGAGAGGCTGCAGTGGAGACCTTTATTTGTTCCATCACAGGCTGGAACAAATAGTCTGGTCTCCTTGTTACCCAAAAGATTTGAGCAGTCAACTTTGCCTTTTGTTCACAGGGGCCACAAGAGTTTTCATGTGTTCTGGTGTTAAGTGTTGTCAAATGTGACAATTTGGCAGAAGTTGGGGCATCTGTTGTTGCAGAGCTGGACGTGGTGCCACAGCCTCCTTGGCTGCCTGCCTGCAAGCAGACCAGCAAAATCCCTTTCAAAATAGCACTGCCTGGTTATTGAATAGTTCTAGCCTGTAATTAAACAATACTAATGTATTAAATTAAATGATTTGCCTCTAAAATTTATGTGAAATCATTGCCTTTTGATGGATCTCAATCGGTTTTATTTTTATGACTGTTTTTTGTAAAGCACGTGCGAAAAACACACGGCGCCTGATTTTGGCCATTTAGGAAAATTCCCACCTTTTGTCCCTGTTCCATTTCCATAAAAAAGCAGAATGGTACCAGTTTCATTTGAGGTGATAGCACCAGGCTGAAGAGATCAACACTCAGTTTCCAAAAAGTGAATGTGATGCTGCCTGCTTAGGCTTATGAACATAAATTACAGCTGTTCCTTCTGCCAAGTGCAGGTAATTCCAAAATATGACCCAGAGTGTATATTTTTGACAACATCCTGTAAATGGCTTCAAGAGGAAGCACAGTAACAAGGCAGTAATCCTGAATTAATCTGAATGAAGTCAGCTTGCCTTCAGAGAAGAGCAGAGAGTGGCTCTTTGCAGAAAACCCTGCAGTTCATTCCTGTCTGCTGTGAAAAATTGCAATTCGGGAATTTCAGGCAGTTCCTCAATTCCTGCAATTCAGGAAAGGGTTTCAAATTAGCAGGGCATTCTTTTCAGCTGTTAACTCCCTTTCCAGTGGAGAAGTCTGGTGGGGAGGGTTTCCACTTTTTTTTAATTGGAGCAAAGGGGGGGAATGAGTTCCTCCCACAAGAGAGGTCAGGCATGGCCAACACCTGGGAGAGGTGAATTTTAATTACATTTCTTGATATCTTAAGAAAACTCCTATTTTAATCATGAAGATAAAGCAAAACACTGGAATTTCTTGTCATCAGAGAACTCGTGTTTCGCTGAGGTACTGACCACAAAGCTTTGGTAAAGCCTGGGAGAGTTTCATTTTGATGGCACTGTTGCTCGTATTCTTAATTTATTTTTAAATGGTGCTGCTTTTTCCGTCTGCAGACGATTTGGATAATGACTCAGTAAATTTTAATTAAATGAGCTGAATATAGTGTGTCTTGTGGAGGGGAGAAAATATAATTCAAAATGGATTCATGAGCTCTGGGCTGAGAAATAGCTCAGCGTTGAAGAAAGCAATCTTGTTTCTTGTTAATTTTGCAAAATGCGTGGTTCATTTTTTTTTTTCCTAGAATATCTTTAATAAAGAGAGCTAAACATTAAAGAGCAATGGAGTGCAGAGAGAAGTGGAGGCATAGGACAACATGCAGAAGGAAAGACAGAAAATGGGAATTAAATTTATTGGGTGCCTGAGACGGCTCCACCTCCAGATGGATGAATTTTTGTCGTCTTTTTATCCTCCAGAAAAGGAGGATGAAATGTTTCACCAAGGTTAAATGCTCCTGAGGCTGGTTTAACTCACCAAAACCAGAATAAATACAGAAATAGCTGCGACCCAGACATAACCCCCTTCCAAGATTTCTTGAATGTTTTATGTATGTACATGACTTTTAATTTTCAGTTTGTACTTGACAGTCGCTGCCTGTGGGCTGTGGTGGGTGCTGAACTCCTGGCTCAAATGCCTGACTGGAATGGGGTTAAAAACCAGGATTTTGTGAAAATGCAGAGCAGCATTTCACCTTTAAACAAACTCACCTTTATTCCTAGATGTTTCTAAATTTACCAAGACTAGAAAAAGATGAGAAGATGCTGCAAAAACTTCACTGAAAGACTCCCCAGAGCAATTCCCTCAGGAAAACTCCAGTTTTAGCAGCTTTCACTGTGGCCAAGTGATGGCAAATTAAGGGAGGAAGGAAATAATTCCTGATAAAAAATTGCACTGTACTTAGAAGTATTAGTTAATGATTTTAGCTTCCCTGCAGTTTGAATTAAATACTTTTATTCATTTCGTGTTACGGTTTTAAATGCTGTGATGTCAAAAGTAATGCATTTACTTACCAGTACTTGCATAGGATTTTGGTTTTTTTGCTGACTTGCCTGTTAATTAATCAGCTTTAATTGAGTTGGAATTTGATGGATACATTAAAAGACAGTTTTGACCCACTTTCCCACTGTTCCTTTGCACTGAAGCGTTCTGAACTGGAAGGGAATGTGTTTGTGTTTATTACCATATCAATAAGGATCTAAAATAGTTGCATTTTTTTGTTCTTTTGCTGAATAATCTGAGAAATGAATCAGGCAGTGATTCCTGAGCCTGATGGTGTCTGATAGCTCAGTAATAAAGCATTGCCTTGGGAAGATGGGGAGGTTTGCAGTTCCAACAGTTGCATTAATGACACCAAGTTTCAGTGGATCCTGAGGCACATTCTGGCTTCTCTCTCTAAATATCAGTATATAAAGAGGTGTAATTTTTAAATAAGTGTATAAAGAGGTATAATTCCTCTCAAATCAGGAACCCCAAAGTCCTGAAGTTAAGTTTAATCCTGTTGTGTCAGGGTGTGGGTGTGAGCTGAGGGGGTTTCATTTGACTGTAGAGAAAAAGAATCTCCCCAAACATCAATTTCGCCCAGTTTTGAGCAGGAGTTAGTGAGAGATGATGAGTTTGTCCATGATGCTTTCATCGGATGACCAAACAGGTCCTAAACCCATCTCCAGCTGGAATTGAGGTGGATTTAGGACAATCACTGCCCCCATGGTCCCTTTTAAAGGGATAAGGGTTTTGTGCCATTTGCCAGGGTATCAGAGGGATGCAGAAAATGGAATTTCCATGGCAAATTGCTGGCCTTGAGCCAGATGTTTTGGAAAACCACCTGTGGATGCAGGCAATGCCAAAGGCTGGGTTGTTATTTTTGTGTGTCACTGGTCTGGGTCTCTCCCTGGCAGTGTTCCAGCACCCTGTGTGAATATTGAATATTTCTAAGTAAACTAAAAGCAGAACTAATTTTGGGGTTAGGGTTTCTATAGGCTCTGAGCTGCATTTACTGTTTTGTAATTGGAAAAAGTGGAGATTTGCTCTTTTTTCTAATTTACCAGTAAAGATTTTATTTCGACTACAGTATTTTTCTCAAATTGATTTTTTTCGTGTATTGTTTGCTTTTTGTTTTTAATTCTAGAAAAAAAAAGATTCTTAATTATATCTGGATTTTAATAAGCTTCCTGTTTAATTATTTCAGGCAAGCTAGGCTTGCAGGTAGCTCAGAGCACTCTAAAAGTGATTCATTTTAATTAAACAATAGGCATTTTCAGGTTTATTCCCTGATCCTTCTTTTTCCTTTGTTTGATCTTAGGCTTTGTCAACACTTGAGATTTCTTTAGTTTGTATTTTTTCTGTTGGATATCGCATCAAAGTAGATGAAGCCTCAGCTAGAAAGTGCAACAGCACTTGCTTGTAACCATAATTGATGTATTTTAACACCCTTTTTTGATGTCATCCTAATTACCTATAAAATGTATCACTCATGTCTTTTAACACATTTAAAATACCTATAAACCATATGGCAGAGTTTAATTAATTTTAAATGTTCCATCTAACATGAAGTGCAGCCAAATATGACTTGGGGAATTTTGCAAAACAAGTTAATGAACCTCAGGGAAGTCACTGGTGAGGCACATCCTCCCTTGAAAAGAAGCCTCAAAATGCCACCACATCAGCTGAGGCAGCTCAGGATGCTTTGTGGTTATAAATGGATTAAACTGCCTATTTATAGCTCTCTTTCTCACCCCAATAAGATGCTTTTGTCTGTTGTTCTAACAGGGTGACTTGTTATCTCTTGTAATTTGCATCTGCTAATTTCATTATTGCACCACCTATGCCCAGAGGAAGAGTAGCTCAGCTGCAGCAGCGAGAGCTGAAACACCCTTTTTAAGGAAAATACAAAATGCAATTTGAACTAATTAAGAAAAAAAAAAAAGCGTTTAAAAGTTGTGTGTATTTCTGTATTGTAATTCCAAAAATTCTGTTTCCTTGTGAGGAGCAGTGCAGCTGTGGCAGGAGTCCAGATTCCTGCTTCCAGAGGTTGAAAACAGCCTCCATGAGGCTTTGAGGACAAGGTGGATTTGCTGTCAGGGGAGTGGGGCAGTGGAATCCCAGAGCCCTGCTGGACTGTGGTTTGCATTTAGGGAATGTGGGTTTGGATCAGAGTGAGATCACTAAACCCTTGATGAAAATTTCCTGAAGAAGTTTCTCCCCAAATCCAATCTAAGCCTCCCTGGCCATTCCTCTGCTCCTTGTGGTCCTTGTCACTTGTCACCTGGGAGAAGAGATTGAGCCACCCCTCACCACAGCCTGGGGTCAGGGCTGTGCAGGTTTATCCCATGCTGATCCCAACACAGCCACAGAGCTCAGCTGGGACGGGTGACAGGGATCTGCTGAGGTTATTTTACCTCAAGAGCATTGAAAACCAGAAGAGCAGCAGAGGTGTGAGATGAATTCTTTCCTTCTGTGCTGAGTGAAGCAGCAGGTTCATAACGAGGCACGTGCAAGTGAGCAGGCAAAACCCTCCCAGCTCTTCTGAGGGAGGCTGGCAGTGGTAAGTTTGATGGCATTTGCTGCCTTCTCAGCTGGCACTTCCCCTGAAAACCATGTGAGACTCCAGCTGCTGCAGGCAGAGCTTTGCCTGGAGAGGTTTTGTTTGCTGCTCTCTTCATTCTGTGGCTCAGTGCAGGGCATTTCCAAATCACCATCCAGCCAAGGTGCTGTGCCCCAGCTTGGTGCCTCTCAGATGGGTTGATGGGATGTGAGAGAAAAGCTCTGGAGCTCTTTTGACTTGGGCACATCAGGAAAATCAGGCTCAGATTTTTTCTTAGTTTCTGTCATCCCAGAGTTATTCATGCAGTGCTCTGTGTTGATTTGGTTTTGATGGGATAGTACTGTAGTATAGTAATGAAATAGGGAACTCTATTATTTACTCTATAATAAAATATCATATGCTGCAGCATCCTTCAGTGTACTTGTGTATAAGTCTATCTGTGGGTACCTTTTGTTAATCCCTGTGGACATTTTTGTATATTTTCGGTTATTTTGCTGCTGCAGGTTGTCTTAGGGTAGAAGTCCCTGCAGCTGTGGATGGAACAGATGGGAGGACAATAAAAAGGGGAAGAGGGAGTCAAATCAACCTTACATCCCTCCAGTGCTGCTGTCTGGGGTGTCACCTCTGCTGGGGGACGTTCCTGCTCCTCTGTCCCTGTCAGTGCTGTGGGTTTTCTTCTGTCCACAACTTTTATAAGCACCTTCCTGCTTTTCCATGCTCTCACTTGTGGGGTTTGCGTGGGGTGAAGGGAGTTTTCTGTCCTGGAAGTCCTTCCACAAAGGGAGTTGATGAACAATCCTATGGAGTTGTCATGGTAATCACAGTTATTTCAAAGTTGCTCTGTAAGGCTGCTTGAGGTAAACAGCAAAGGAGCTGAAAATCATTCCAGTTTCAATTGGTGCAGGTGAAAATGATGGAGCTTGTGTGGGATTTCTCTCTTTCACACACACATATGTGCCCACATCTCTTAAAAAACTGCTTCTGCTGGTGTCCAAAATGATATGTCCAAAGTAACACATGGCTGGGTTCAGATTTGTTGTGTATTGTCAGTGGATGGTCACACCATTTTCAAACCCCAGGCTGGTATGACCTGGTTTCAGCTGGCATAGAGCTCATTTTCTTCTTAAATATCCATCCAGTTTAATATGTCCAGGATAACAGTAGAGTGTTGAAACATTTTGTCTACAAATTCTGCCACTTTTAAAATCTGCTGGTGATTTTTTTTTAGGATCACACTGTTAAAGGATGGAGGACTAAGGATAGCCAACGTGACCAAGGGGGATGCTGGCAGCTACACCTGCCTGGCCACAAACCAGTTTGGAACAGCCAGGGGCTCCACCAGCTTGGTGGTTACAGGTGGGTGAGCTGGGACACAGGGGCTGGAATTGCAGACTCAGGAGCCTGCAGTGATGTGGTAGAATGTGAAGAGTACCAGAGGTTATTTATTTAATGTATAAAGATAAAAGGATAGCTTGTTACAGCTCTTTTATTAGTTGAAAAGACACTGAGGGAATTTTCTGTCTTTGACAAAGATACTTCTCAGATGTGAGGGAGTTCTGAATGCTTCCCTCCCTCCTCTCACTTCTCCAAACACTAAATAGTGCAATTATGCTTTTAAGTTCGTGGGGGTTTTTAATTTGTTATGAAAAAAACATGTCAATCAAAAAAAAACCTTCGAGGTAATTTTATATTCCAGTGGAAAATCTGTTTTGCCCAAAAGAGGTTTAAATGCTGTTTGCTCATGGAAAAAGATGTGGTGGAAACTCCAGCTGCAGGGGAACAGTCAGGGACTCCACGGGCACTAGAACACAGTCTTTCAAAAGCAAATTTTACATAGAATTATTGTTCAGAGGGATCCTTCCTCCAAGTCATCCATTCCTGGCTGCTGGTTGAGATACTGGATGAAAAGAGCCAGGAGTTTGTGAAGTTTGTCTGAAAAATGTCGTCTCCCATAATGTTCTTTTTCAAAGATTTCAATACCTGAGAGATTTCCCAAATTCAGAATTATCTAATATCCCACTGCATTACATATCCTGTATATCTCATAGGTCCAAACAGAATTATTTTGTTCAGTGAATTAACAGCTTCATGTTTCCAGCCTGTGCCTCTAAATGATTCATGTCCCTTTATATACAAATAATAGAATTACATACAGAGAATTCCTAGAATTAAATTTTATTTTTAAAATATTTACAGTAGCTGAAATTCTTCTCTGTTAATGTGATTCTGGAATAATAAACAGCTGCTCTTAGTGACACTATTTATGTTCTGTGTGATGTATGGACCCAAATATCCAGTGTCTTCTTCCTTAAGTGGATTTCCTCCAGTTCCTGGGGTTTATTAGGTTCTTCCCTTACTCTTCCCACCTCTTCATCTGTCCAGTGGCTGCTGCTGCTTCAGAGCACAGTGGGATTGCCGAGAGCCACCCAGCTGTGGAATGGCAATTCCTGCCTGTGGATTCAGCTTGCTGGAGAGGGTTGGCTGCACCCAGCAGGCTCCAATTCACCTTTCCAGTGCCCAGCACAGCTCCTGCTGGGAGGTGCAAGGACACAAAGCCCCAGGCAGCATTCCCAGTCCAGCTGCATCTTTTGGAAGTGGCTGTCACTGATCCCACCCGAGGAACGTGGCAGGACATCAGTGGCAGGCAGAGCTCAGCAGGGCAGAAAAATCCAATAACCCATGTCTGTGCTCCCTGCAGAGCCCACCAGGATCACCCTGGCACCTTCCAACATGGATGTCACCGTGGGGGAGAGCGTGGTGCTGCCCTGCCAGGTGCAGCACGATCCCCTGCTGGACATCAGCTTCACCTGGTACTTCAACGGCACCCGCACCGACTTCCAGAGGGACGCCTCCCACTTCGAGAAGGTTGGAGGGGTGAGCTGCAAATCCTCTTCTCTTCTCTTCTCTTCTCTTCTCTTCTCTTCTCTTCTCTTCTCTTCTCTTCTCTTCTCTTCTCTTCTCTTCTCTTCTCTTCTCTTCTCTTCTCTTCTCTTCTCTTCTCTTCTCTTCTCTTCTCTTCTCTTCCCTTCCCTTCCTCTTCTCTTCCCTTCCCTTCCCTTCCCTTCCTTCCCTTCCCTTCCCTTCCCTTCCCTTCCCTTCCCTTCCCTTCCCTTCCCTTCCCTTCCCTTCCCTTCCCTTCCCTCTCCCTTCCCTTCCCTTCCCTTCCCTTCCCTCCCTCCCTTCCCCTCCCCTCCCCTCCCCTCCCCTCCCCTCCCTTCCCCTCCCCTCCCAAATAACTGGAATGCACTGTCAACATTTTGCTGGGGTTTGTTTCGAGTAAAACCTGTTCTGTTTGAAGCCCCCCTCCTCCCTCCCCTTTGTTGGGATGTCTCAAATTGAGTTTGCTGAAATCAGTTTGTGTGGGACGTGATTCGCTTGTGTTCCCTGCTGGTGTGGGGCATTCCCTGAATATCCACTTCCAATCAAGGAGATGGATTTTAGATTGCTTTTGACTCAACTTTTAATTTATTGTAAGCAATCAGCACTGAATTGTCCTGCAAACAGCTTCCATCTGTGCTTTCACAGAAGACCAGGCACACACATGGAAGGGAATCAGGCAGAATTGGCTTCAGCTTGTGTTGAATAAAGAACTGAGACATTGTAATGCTGAAACAAAGAAAAATAACCAAATGTTTTGAAAGGTTCATGGTTTTCCCAAGATTAAAATAAACTTCAAAGTCATATCTTTGCCTTTCTCCCAAACTACTGTTTGCCCATGAATCAGTGGCCAGAGTAGCTGAAAGTACCCACAAATTAGGGTTCTGTCCTTGAAGAAAATGCTGATTCTCATGAAAATTTAAATTTAAAACTTAAAATCTGACAGAGATGTTTTTCACCTGGAAAATTTAACTGGAACTGAGTTAAGGCAGTAATTCAGCTGACACAAAGAGGAGATTTTTTTTTTAAAGGGAGACTGTCTAGCAGAGATTTAATATCAAGTTCTCTGTTCAGTGGTGTAGAAAACAAACAGTGTAGGAAGAGCCCTAATGTGATAGGAAGTTACAGTTTCATTCAGGTTTTATTTCTGTTTTCCCCTGATCCAGGAAATAACCACATGCTGTGATCTGAGAGAGAACAATGGGGAAAAAAGACTAAAGATTAAATGCTCAGTGTATAGCAAAGAGTAGAACTTGGGCTTGTAAAATGGGAAGCTTAGCCTAGAACATGCAACCTTTAAATGGAAGTGCTCACAATAACATGGAGAATAAACCAAATTTAACTTTGTCTTTTACACATTTGAACTCCTTAAAAATCTGTCATGACTTGACTTACAAGTTCTAGATAAAAACTCCTTAAATTCTGTCTAGAAATCAAATTGGTAGTGGCCACAGCAAAAACATTTTTCTGTTTTTAGGGCTTGCAGACAAATGGTCACAGGGCACTGTGGTTACTGGGGATTCCAGGCAGGAGATGCCTTCCCAGTATGAGCTCTCCATGTTGGAGCTCATTTCTCCCAAAAAAGGGACATTACCTACCTCATGTTTTTTTTTTGGGAAAACATTCCCAGACAACAAGTGTGGAGCTGCTGATGGGCACCAATGTGGCTTTTGAGCAACTTCACGGTTTTGCTGGATTTCTTTTCCCTTTGCAAGGAAAACATTAAGGCTGCAGGGGAGGTGCTTTTGCATTAACGGGTGTTCTGTGTTCCCCCAGAGTGCATCAGGGGATTTAATGATCAGGAACATCCAGCTGAAGCACAGTGGGAAGTACGTGTGCATGGTGAAGACAGAGGTGGACAGCGTGGCCTCTGCTGCCAACCTCATCGTGAGAGGTACAGCCCAGCCCCAGGGTCCTGCTTTCCACCTTGTTTTGTATTTCAGGCTCTTGATTTAACTGATGTTTGAGGTTACAGAACCAGTCCGTGGCTTGAATAGTGTGATGAATGGCTGTGAGTTGAGTGATATCATTCTGACTTGCAGATAGGGAGGATTACAGCTCAGGTTTTGGGTGAAGCCTGATTTTTCCCAGAGAAATTAGGAGCTGGAGGTTGTAATAGTGACTGCACATCTTATTTCACTGCCAGTGCTTCAGGTCACTGCCAAGAGGGAACTCACTGGCAGCTCTGAGCCAGTTGGAGTTTTGCTGCCTCTGCAGACTGAAGTGTTGGGGACTCCAGAATCCTTCCTCTGAAATGGCAATTTCAGCCAGAGCCCAGGAGAGGCTTTGTCCTAGGGTTTAAAGCCTGTAATGCAGGATTATTCCTTTTCATTCCGAGCTGGAATGCTCACAGTTGAGCCAGAATTGTGGCTTTCTTTGCTGATGTTACAGCTGCATTTATTGCAAGGTAAAAGCTTTGATCTAGAAGAGCACATTATGTGATCAGCACTTACTCAATGTATTTTAAAACATGTCAGATATTTTCTCATTGTTAATGCACTGTTACTCATTTCAACCCCCTTTGCTGGTGCAGGTGAGACAAAACCCAACATTTTGGCCAGGAAATGCCCAGAATGAGGATTTTTCCAGAAGGCAGCAGGAAGTTTGTCTGACTGAATTGCTGCTTGAGGTGCTGGTCAGATGTGCTGAAAAATTGTTCCAGTGCCTTGTACAGTAAAGAAGTTGTAGGTAAAAAAAGTTCAGACTACAGAGATGTATCTGTAGATTAATGAGGATGTTTAGGACTAAATGAAAAGACACTGGAAAGATAGAGGGATGTGCTGAACAAAGGTTCTTGGTAAAAAAACCTAAAACCCAGTCAGCTGTTCTGCCCTTGAGAGTGTTTCTGGGTTAAATTATTAGAGTTAAGTCTAGTGAATGTAAAATTATAATTACAAGTGGTTCTTACTCCTGTCTGAATTGTTTTCCTCCTCCCTGAGGAAGAAAAAAGGGGAATCCATCCTGCTGAAAGTGATTCCCAGGCTGCTTCAGGGCTTCACCAAACTCTGCTTGGTTTTCCATTTGATTCCAGGCTCTCCTGGGCCCCCTGAGCACGTGACGGTGGACGAGATCACGGACACCACTGCCCAGATCTCCTGGCAGGAGGGCACGGACAACCACAGCCCCGTGACCACCTACACCATCCAGGCCAGGACTCCCTTCTCCGTGGGCTGGCAGCGAGCCACCACAGGTGAGCACAGTTCCCAGCCCCTCTGGGAATGTCTCTGTGTCTTGGTTTGGAAAGACAGGTGTCTGCCAGGGAAAGCCAGAGCTCCCCTTGCAATGGAGAATGTAAACCCCCTCCCTCCAAATTGTTATAATTTTGAAATGAAGGGACTTTCAGGCAAAGATATGGGAATAGGAATAACAGTTCTTACTGGAAATATTAAAAATAAAAATGTAGTACAAAAAAGAAAAGAAAAGAAAACAAAACAAAAAACCAACCAAACAAAAAAACCCACAAAACCAGAAAAAACCCACTGACAGAGTCAGGACACAGCCTGACACCCTGTTGGTCAGGGTGTTGGGAGCAGTCCATATAAATCCTCCTGGAGTAACAGATGTGGTTCTGTTGGAGCAGAGATGATCCTGTAGAAGGGTCCAGAGATGGTGTAGATGGGTCCAGTCTTCCTCTGGGAATGCAGTGCAATCAGGCTGCCCTGGTGTTCCAGATTTCAGATTTTGTCCAGGTGGGAATGCTGGGCTCCTCCCCCTGGGTGGAGCCTCTCCCCATGGGCTGATGGAATTGTATCAGCCTTGCAGTGAGCCTGGATGGCCCATGAACAGCAGATACCCCTGGAGGGAGGATGGGTCCTGGAAGGGATAAAGAACACTGCCCCACCTGGTTTAACAGCTGCCCATTAGCAGAGGACACCTGCCCCCTCCCCCTGGAGCTAGTGGAAGAGGAAAAAAAACCTCCCCAACCAGTTTCAGCAGATGATAATAGAATCCATACTTTTGGTTATGTTCTGCATTGCAACCCAAGACACTCTGGCACCCTGTCCCTGAGTTTCCTTTTCCCTTTCTCTTTCCCAGTTCCGGATGTGATCGACGGGAAAACCTTCACAAGCACAGTAGTGGATTTAAATCCTTGGGTTGAATATGAGTTTCGTGTAGTTGCCAGTAACAAAATAGGAGGTGGAGAGCCTAGTTTGCCCTCAGAAAAAGTAAGAACTGAAGAGGCAGGTTAGTGGGTCCTTCTATTTGTTTTTTGATTCAAGAATCTTGAATATTAACAAAGAACAGGAGTGTTCATGTCTTTGGCTCTTTGCAAACAAGCTTGGAATTGCCATTGGGTGTAAAAGCCTATCACAAGTTTGTTCATATTTTTCCATTTAGCTGTGGGAGAGTTTGTGTTGCATTACTGAACATCAGAAAAGCATGCTATCTAAATCCATTTAACCTGCATTTACTGTGCCAAAATCTGCCAGTTCAGGCAGTGCTGCAGAGTCTGAAGGTATTAATGGATGGAAAGAGGTTAATTTTGACAGGGGGTTTTCGTTCCTGGTGTTTGATCAGTGAAACCCTTCCATGTAACAAGCATGTGGCTCAGAAGAACCCATCAGTTACAACCCCAGTTCACTTGGAATGAGGCCACTTCCCAATTTATCTGTATAAAATCCCTGGAAGTGTTCAAGGACGTGGAATTCTGAGCAGCATGGTCTACTGGAAGGTGTCCTGGAATAAGATGATCTTTGAGGTCTCTTCCAACTCAGGCCATTCTCTGAGTTCACTCTAGAAAAATGAAGCTTGTCTCCAGTTTTTGGAAGTTCCTAAACACAGCAGACATGGTGTAACCTGTGAGCTGCTGAGGCTCTCCAGGTGCTCAGGGAAACCCCAGCCTGGCCCAGGGAGGGACGAGTGTGGGTCAGGGCTGGGGCACTCCAGTACTGCCCCTCCTACCCCAAAAACATTTACCCTGATTGCAAAAGGGGTATGAATGTGGGTGGAACTCAGGGCATGAGGGTGATGTGGTGTGTTCTCTTGTCTCTACTCTGTGCAGACATCTCTGCATTTCCTTTCCACAGTTCCCGAAATTCCCCCGTCTGAGGTCAGTGGGGGAGGAGGCAGCAGGTCTGAGCTGGTCATAACATGGGATGTAAGTCTGCTGGGGAGAAGTTCTCTTCACAGAGCTTCTTTCTTTCTTCTATTTCTGCTCTCTCTGAGTTTCCCTGGCTTCAGCAGCCCCTCCTGAGGGATGTGCCCGTGCTCTGTGCCGTGTGTGATGTGAGCCCTGCACACTGCCCTTCCTTCTTTCACTGCCACGTGTCCCTGTGCTGGATGGAAATCCCCTGGGAGTTCAGTTTGGCTGGGATTGCTTCTCTTCTCCAACAAATATTAATGCTGAAAAGGAGGCAGGAGGGAAGAGCAAGAGGGAAGGGGGATGGTTAAGCCAAAGAACTTTGGGTTTGCAGTGCAGATTTGCAGTTCTTGCTTCCCCACCATTAAATCTGGATGCACATGCTAACCAATACAATTTACATTGTGTATCCCTTTTTTAATGATTTAAAAAACTGTTAATATTCTCTTCCTAGCATTGACTACTCTGTGTGGTTATCTAATCATAATCACATCAGAAGAAGGTTTAAGCCACTGTGTGAAGGTGGTATTGGATTCTCTAATAGCTGACCAAGCAATCACTCATTTTTTATGAACTGTGGATTGATGAAGGAAAAGTTGTATTTACTGAAAAGTGTCTTGAAGCAGAATACTTAGTGAAAACCAGAGATCATACCTGACAGTTGTTCTCTTCTTGAAATGCAAACCTTAAACTAGGTTGAAGGGAGCACATTTTGCTGTGCTGTACTGTCAGATGATGCCTTTTTCAGGCACAGAGATGGGGCAACTGAGAGGCATTTTAAAAACTTTTATTCCATTTTCAGTCTCATGTGAAGGGTGAGACAGTACAGATGTTACAGTTCACTCCATAACTATCAGAAGCTAAACTAATTTCCTAATTACAATCCATTGTAAGTGTTCCTTGGCCTATCAGCTTTTGAAGCCAATCATCTAAAATTATCCCTCGTGGGTCCTACTGCAATGCACCTTTCTTAGTTCTATTTCTCCAAAGTATCTAGTCTGTTTTCTTTGAGAATTCTCTTCAAATCCATTTCCCACGTGAAGCACTCCTCCCCTCCTGCCCCCCTGGGTTCCTGTGCTAGCTCAGTTTCTGGGGAGCTTTTGGGGGGAATACCTCACGGAATGGGGTAGAAGATTCAAAAGAGGCCCTTACCTCTGGTAATATTCCAAGGCTTTATTCTGAAGGGATACCAGAGGTCCAAGAGAGCCAACAAGGAAGAACATGGGTTTTTATCTGGTCTCTGTCCCAGGACAGATAGCTGGCACTGAGCCATAGGTCAGAGATAAGGAGGGAACAGGGTCAAACTAATAGGTACAGACATCAGGGGGTTTCTGTGGGGAGAAACCATTCTCCCCAGAGGAATACAACACCCACGTTGTACCAGAGTTAATTGGCTGAGGGTTTGATGCCAAGCACGGTGCCCAGCACCTGCATCGTGTCCATGAGTCACATCCATGAGTTTCTTCCTGCCCAGCACCCCCAGTGGCCTCACAGCCCCGTTGCTGTTCTGTCCCAGCCCGTCCCTGAGGAGCTGCAGAACGGGGAAGGGTTCGGGTACGTGGTTGCCTTCCGCCCCTCGGGCACCACGACGTGGATCCAGACGGTGGTGACGTCCCCTGACACCCCCAGATACGTCTTCAGGAACGAGAGCATCCTGCCCTTCTCGCCCTATGAGGTCAAAGTCGGGGTCTACAACAACAAAGGAGAGGGGCCCTTCAGCGCCGTCACCACGGTGTTCTCAGCTGAGGAAGGTACAGCCTCCAGCCCGTGGGTTTCTTTTTTCTTTCGGGATTAGCGCGCGGGAGTCGCGGTTTTTTGTGTTCAGACTTGGTGTTTATTCGTTCTTATCTAAAGTACAGCCTCACGGGTCGTGGGCTCTAGCTAACAAAATGGGTGGAAAATGGATGGTTCTGTCTCTTTCCAAGGTCTTCTTAAGCATAAACTGTCCAATAACGAGATAACACCTATATTGTTTTTACTTTGAACCCAATAACTGACCACTCGTGGTCTGCAATGTCAACCCCTTCACCCAGTTAGAAAAAAACACCCAAAACCACAAAGAAAAAGGTGAAATAAGAACTTACTCTATGCCCTAAAACTTCCATATTGCTCTCTATATATTACTATATACTAAAATCTTAAACTCTTAAGTTTTTTGCCCTGTGATATCACATAATTCTATGCAAACTACACACCCACAACCCCAGTGCCATCACTCAATTACAGAAGCTTGTTCCACGGCCTCAGGTCACATGCAGTGCTCAATTGAGGGTCAGTGCCTTTTAGAAATCTGAAATTCTCAGCCTCCAGGGTTCCGACAGAGCCATGGTTCATGCTGTGATGTTTTGGTTTCTCTAAAACTTTTTCCCAGGTGCAACAGCTGTGGCACATGGTCAGGTCAGAGGGATGTCAGGAAAAGGTCCCTCCTAGGGAAAGGAATGTAAACATAGTCACAGGTTAGAAAAACATGTCTCTTGCTGACAGAACAGTGCCTGGGAAAAAGTTTCAGAGAAACCAACACATGACAGCACGAACCATGGCTACAGAGGCACCCCAAACCCTTCCAGCAGCTGTTCCACCAGGAAACCCGGCAGCAGCTCAGGGGAGGGAGGTGGGTTGGGATCAGGAAGGGAGGTGGGTTGGGATCAGGAATTGGGTTCCTTCCCACAGTCACCTCTCCCTGGTTTCCCAACGCAGAGCCCAGCACGGCCCCCTCGGGGGTGTCGGCCACCAGCCTGTCCTCCTCGGCCATCCAGGTGTCCTGGACAGCCATTCCCTGGAAGATGAGCAATGGAAGGCTGCTGGGCTATGAGGTGAGTCAATGGAAATCAAAATATTTCAATGAATCGACCCTGTTTATTAAATAAAACACACTCCTGTTACTAAAGGGCCGTGGGCCAGAAGGGTTGTGCAGGCTGCAGCACAACCACACAGATTCACCCCAAATCTTCCTCTTCCTGCCCCACCTACAGCAAGAAGAAGGACAATTTTTTTCTGTTTTTGTTAAAAAACCCCACAGTATGAGATTGTTTTTTTGCTTCTTGTGCTGACAGATAGTCACATGTCTGACATAACTCCAAACTAACATTTTTTTCAGAATTACATTTACTCTCAAAGAAACTTCATTGTAAGGTACATTTTTCTGAGCTTAACTTGTTCCCTTCTTAATGAAGGAATGGTTTTCCTCTTGTCATTCTTTAGTTCAAGCCAGATCTAATATTTCAATTGCCTTTTTCCTGCAGTCGCACTGAAAAGAGCAGCAAGCGTGAGAAGCAGATGTATAAGAATATTTTATTTTTGCACAGTAAACATATTTCTGAATCTTTAATGTATTTCTACCTTTTTCAGCTGAAGGGAAAAAAAAAATAGGCTTAAAAGATCCTAGTGCAACGCTGTGGGTCAACAGCCCATTCCAGGCAAGATTTAAATGGTTTTGGTTTTTATCTCCTAGGTTAGGTACTGGAATAATGGCCAAAAAGAAGAATCTTCTAACAGAGTAAAAGCAGCAGGGAATGAAACATCCATAAAAATCACGGGGTTGAGGAGCAACTTGGCTTATTACACAGCTGTGCGTGCCTACAACAGCGCCGGGGCAGGGCCCTTCAGTGCCACTGTCAATGCCACCACCAAAAAGCCACGTGAGTACCTCAGTTCAGAGTGGGGAGAGAGGCATGGATGGTGTGGGAGGGGAGAGGAAAAACAGTGGAATTCTTGGGAATCACAGTCTGAGCAACCCGAATTTCCATACAGTCATGTGAATCAAGCCCAGAGCTCTTCTTCAGCAGGGTGAGTAAAACCCAGCCATTCCAGGGCAGCCCAGGGAAGATCTGTAATTTCTGCACACAGCCTTTAGGATGCTGCTAATGACTGGGAGAAACTGAAAAGAAAAATCTCTGTCATTTAGAAAGGGGAAAAAAAAAAAAAAAAAAAAAAAAAAGGGAGACTTGTTGAATTTTTCAGTGTCCTATAACATATTTATAACCTCTCTGGGGCATGGCTTTTGAAATGCAATGAACCTCGTGGAGTTCATGCAAAACAATCCTTCATGTCCACTGTTTCCCCTTGAACAAATTGCACACGAGGCCACTCTGCTGCTGCAAAGGCGAAATTAAGCTGGAGAACTGATTGTCAAAGGCTCTGCACTAATTTTTCTACAAGTGGAAATATTTTGAGTGTGCTCCTCCATTGTAATACAGCTCAGAATCAGGGTCATCAGTCTTGAAGTGTTTCTGTCAGAGGCACAAGAACATACAATTAAATCTGTCTGAAGGGTCAAATTCCCAGCAATAGTCATTAACATCCCCCGAGCAGACAAGAGTTGTAGCATTAATATTATGAAATAAGCTAGTTTATCAGAAATTATCATATGCAGAAATGAGTGTCAGTTTGTCACTGAGGACTAAACCAGCTCAGATTTGCCAGAGTTTAAATGCATTATATGCACAATTACCATGAACTGGCTGATCTGCAGTGACTCACTGCCTGCAGCCTGGACAGGACAGGGGAAAAGGAATTTTTTCTAATTAATCATCTTTGTGGCTGCTCCACTGGAGGTGGTGCCAGGCTGGTCAGCTCAGGGATTTTCAGTCCATTTTTAGTGTGCCTTTTCAGTCCTTTTTTGTGTGCCTTTTCAGTCCTTTTTTCAGTGTGCCCCCCACTTTTGGGATGTGTGATTCTCAATGAACTGGACAAGCCCCTGATCCCACTGGTGTGAGCAGGATCTGCATCAGCCCCTTGGGCAAGTTGCTGCTATTTGCAATAATTAAAAAGGAAAATTAATTGCATTATGTCCACGGATCTTCCTGGTGAATAAGGAGAGCAAAACCATGTAATGTCACTCTGAAGATTTTGATAAATTAGTTGAATGGCTGAGAGAAATAATTCTCCATGACACTGCAGTAGAAACTGATTTTTCATTGAAATGTGTGATTTTTAATCAATCCTGATTTGTAATTTGATTTGAATGTTTGTGATTGGTGTGAAGGATTTTCATTCCCCCACAGGACCTGCCAGGTACATCTCAGAAAAACTCTTGCCACATCAAGAAATACAAATAGTTCAGTTCTGCTGGCAGGGTATTTCAAAATTGAAATGGAGCCTTTGACAATTAAAATACCTTTGCTTTTAAGATTGAAATATGCATGTTTACAGCCCAGAATAACAAGTGGAGGTTTAAATATTGCTGTGCAAAATGCCAAGTGGGTGGGGAAGACTTGCCTAAGTTGTTACAATTATTTCATATTTAGAAAGTCTTAAAAGAAAACCCAGTTTTTCTGTCCATCAGCTCCTAATTCTGAGAAATGCTCCTGTTGTGAGAGCAGCTTTCAGCACCTGAGCAGCTCAGAAATCCCTGCAGCTCCTTGGACATGTCCTGACGTGACTTGATGGATCAGGACCTGCCACAGATGAGGTTCTGAGCACTGGTGATTGCTGGAGATTTTGGTGTCTGCAGCAAACAGAGCCCTCTGAATCCCACAGACAGAGGCTTACAGTTTTTACAGATAATTACTCTTCATTTTCTTTCCACATGTCATCTTAATATTTTGTTGTGGATTTCAAGGATGACTCATTTCCTTTGAAATTCAGCTGTAATATCCCAGTGTGAAAACGATTCATACATGCTGTAACACTTCATTCTCAGGAGTGAAACTATCTCCTCTTACATTTACAAGAAGTGGTTATTATTAGAACATCAGGTTAAATCTTCCTCAGTGCACAGAACAAGACAAATAGAGGAAAAAATAGCTGTGGGTGGTTGGTTGACTTTGGAATAATTTTTTTTTGTAAGTCTCACTTTTTTTTCTGGTTTTTGTGTATGATCAGGTGGGTTTTGATCTGACTGCTTATGGAAAGAAGGCAGGGAACTTCCTGTGTGAAAGAATTGAAAAGAGGAGGGGGGAAAAAAAAGAGGAAAAAACCCACAAGCAGGTGGAGACAAGTGTTCAAAACCACTCTCAGCGCTTCAAGCTGGAGCCTCCAGTCTCAAAGCACAGCTCAGGCCACCTAAGCAGCAGTTGCCTCCACTAGGTGACAGCAACAGTAAATTGTTTTCCTTAACACATTTAGAAAAGATTTTAATCATTGATTTGTGTCACTGCAGGACCCATTTGCTGGGAAACCAACCTGAGGTGTTTGAAGAGGTTTGTGCTTCCCTGAAAGCTTGGCAGCTCCAAGGTGCAGGAAGGGGCAGAGCCCAAAGCGTGCAGCTGCCTTGCAAATAACAGGCTTGGGTTGCTAAATGAACAAAAAATCCCAGCAGATCTCCTTGGCCAAAGCCCACTTTTGGCACAGGGTCAGTTCAGAACCACAACTCAAGTTGGAAGAACCAAGAGAAAAAAAAAAAATCTTCAAATATTTTGCATAACAGGCATCTTAAAGGAAATCACCATAGTGGGTAAATTTGAGTATTCACTGAGACTAAATTTGTCTAACGATCTATTGTGAAGAATTTTCTTGTTCTTGGCACTGTACTAAAACTAGAAATTGTCTATTACCATCATTAGAGTTTGTTCTAATTAATCACCCATGTCCTAAGGCACATGCTTCTGGCTGGCTGTATTGAATGAAGGACCAGCAACAGATATTTCAGCTTCAGAAACAACATTTTTGTGCCATTCTGGCTTTTCCTTTCCTTCTGTTTTTCCAATTTAGCCTCTGAACCATGACGTGCACACAGAGGAGCCTGCACTGGAGCTGCTTTTGCATCCCAAGTGCAATGGCAGGCAATTACCTGAGCTGGTGAATCAATCACCAGTGCCAATTAAATTAAAGTCCTGCTTTTGTTTGTGTGTTTGAAGCACCCAGCCAACCTCCAGGAAACGTGGTGTGGAATGTCACAGACTCCAGAGTTGTCCTGAGCTGGGAGGAGGTCAGAGCCATGGACAACGAGTCCGAGGTCACGGGGTACAAGGTCAGTGGGGACAGAGCTGGGAACAATCCAGAGCTGCTATTTCCTTGTCTGTTTGCACAGTACCACCCCTAAACCATTTCACTGGGGACTCCTTCTTGGGGATTTTAAATCACATTCTAACAGTGTCTCACCATTTATGTCCCCTAATCCCTTTTCCTCCCCATGCTGGCATTGCTCAGCTCTTGGGATCCCACCCACACCTGGATCTTAGAACGTTTGAGCCCTTACCACAATTACCTTAAATGTGTAACACTTAGCCAAATGGATAAAACTGTGAAAGAAACCAAAAAAGACTTACCCTGATGGATGTAGCTTCCATTCCATTATTATATAAATATAATAAATATACCTGGCTAGGTATATTTATTATCTATGATCACATCTATTAAACTGATTTTGAAACCCTTTCTCCTCTTACCTGCTGTGGGCCACGCTCATTTTCCTGATAGAAATTACACTGTTGCAGAAGCTCTAAATCTAAATGTAGAAGTGTTTAAATGTGTCATGGAAGTGAGTGTAAAAGAATAGCTGAGGATGCTCCTGATAAGCTCTGTACAGCTGGATCCCACATGATATATTCCTGAATAAGAGATTTAGCCTGAAGATCTGATTAGCCACCGAGTTGTATTGGCAAGAAGTACAATGTTTACAGCTTGTTCCAGTGTCCCAGCACCCATTATTTCATGTTCTTATAATAAAAATAATATAGAATATGTATTATCATCCATTGTGCCATTTTAAATTAAATCTGGAATAAGAGGCTGTCCTGGTTTATGGCAGAATTGGGAGGAAACCTCTGAAGGGGGTTCCTCTGGAAAGCAAACTCAAACTGCCCCTCCTCCCAGCTGATCCAGGAAAAGAACTTCCTTGGAGAAAAGTGGGAAAAACTATTTATTTAACAAACAAGATGCCCACAAGTGCAAAGAATGAATAATATGAAACAATAAAACCTCTTGCTGCTCTGAAGAGAGATGGCAAACAGAGACAGTCCTTGCCCTGGGTGTAGCTCAGTTCACTCTCACCAGCCCCACTCCCTCCGCAGGCCCAGGCCCCACAGGCCACAGGTGCCAGCCCTCGCTGCTCCTCTGGGTTTGTCAGTCCAGAGCAGATTTAAACAGTCCCAAGAAAAAGGAAAAAACCAGTCCAGGGAACTTCTCTGCCTCAGGCAGCTCAAACTAACTCAGAGCACAGGAGATCTCTGTCCCACGGCTGTCCATGCCTCAGACCAACGCCGCAGCCAGGCCGTGTGGGAGTCAGGCAGTTTTCTCAAAACAAACTGTGCTGCTTCTTTCTCTTCCAGAATGAGTTTTAACGGTACAGAACTTTAATATACAACACAAAAAGAACAGACAACTGGGGATACAAGCAGCATAAAGTCACCCTCCCACAGAGGCTTTGATCGACGTTCCCTCCTTCCTTTTAAATGTAATTCCGCCCTGGAATATTAACAAAAAAAAAAAAAAAATCCTCTTTTTTCTTTCATCCCATCGCTTCCAGAAGCTGAAACCCTGTTTGCTGGAGGCAGGGCAGGTGCTGAGGCTGTGCTGTGTTGCAGGTTCTGTACAGGACCAGCGGGCAGGGCCAGGCGGAGGTGCTGACCACGGCCAGCACCACGGCCGAGCTGTGGCTGCGGCTCCAGGACGATTATCTCATCGAGGTCAGAGCCACCACCGAGGGGGGAGATGGCAGCAGCAGCGAGCAGATCCTCATTCCCAGGCTAGCCAGTAGGTTCAGCCACTTGGCTTTGTCCCAGCTTGTCTTTGCTTCCTTTGGTGGTGGGGGGAGAAGAGCGAAAGTTGACGCTTAGATGGTGTTATGGGAATAATGGAATAAAAGGGAAAGCAATTAGAAGTCTTCATGCCCTTATGCATGGCAGACTCCATTCTACTGAACTGGTAAATTACCATGTAAATTGGTATTAAAAATGTTAAGTTTTTTTTACTTTTTTTTTCTCCTTTAAAAAAGAAAAAAAAAAAACCAAACCCAAAAAAACCCCTCAAAAAAACAACAAACCAAACCCAAAAAAAACCCCCCAAAAAACAACAAACCAAACCCAAAAAAACCACCAAACCCCACAACAAAACAAAACAAAAAAACCAACCAACCAACCAAACAAAACCACCCCAAAAAAACCAACCCCAAACCTGTTACCTTGAAAGTAGACTCACAGGATCTTTAAGGTTGGAAAAGACCTCCATGATCACTGAGTCCAACCTTTGACCAAACACCACCTTGTCAGCTAAACCAGAGCACTGAAAACCATTCATGATCACTGCATTTTTGCAGGACATCTCTGTAATTTTTAAATATTTGCTGTATTTTCGTAGATCTCTAGTGCTTGTAAGAGAAAAATTAGACTAATTTTTTTTGCTTAGGAAGAGTAATAATGTGGCACAGCATGTACTTATGCTGTCATTTAATCCTGAATTCATTTCTTTGTCACAGGTATGGATGCAAGAGGTTCTGGCCCATCAGTCTTGAGTACCTTCACTGTCTCCAGCTTCTTAGCAACAGTATTTTCCTTGACCCTTAATTCTGTGTTGTGCTGATACGTTTGCATTTGCTGGGGGAAAAAAAAAAGAAAAGGTTACTAAAGTGCTTTTTTTAAAAGAAAACTGCAGTGGTTAATGCATGTTTTTTCTTCTATCCTGACGTGTTTTTAAATTCTTTCTATTTCACTGTAAGTTGAAGTAAAAATACCATGTAAAGTTTAGCAAATCCTTTAAAAAGGAATCTGAAATGCCTTAATACTTGAACCAAAGGAGTTTACATGTTACATACTTCAGATACAGTGTGAGAGAGAGGGGGAGGGATGGCACTGTGAGGTCAGGGCTGTGAGGGAGAGGGAGAAACTCCCATTTCTGCAGCAACCCTGAATTGTTCAGGCTCTGTTGTGCGTTGTTAAAACAGCGTTTGGCATGGGAAAGGCGAAATCAGAGCTGTGGCTGTTGTCAGTCAGAGGGTGACACAGCCACCAGGGCAGTGCCACTACCCAGGAGCTGGGATCATTTTCCTGCTGCCCTTTGTGGGAGTTGCTCTAAATGGAAAGAAAAATCCCAAAAGGAATCTCCAAAGAAATCCCACCTGGAGCAGGGCAGAGGCAGGGCCTCCCCTGCTGCTCCTGAGATGCTCTCCCAGCTGTGTCTCCAGGAGGTTTGTGCACCTTCTCAAACGCCCACCCTTCCTCAGTAAATCCTGAAATCCATTTCCTCATCTCCCCACCTCACCTTTCCTCACCAGGTTCTTCCTTCATAACCAAGCTCTCCCACCTTGATGATGATGATTTGATTGCCCTCCTGCCAGTGTTTCAGGAGCTGGAGAGCCCAGCTGGCAGCACTGGTGAGATGCAGGGGCACCAGGGCCTTAGGAAGAGGTGACGTGGTGCCCCCAGACCTGCAGCCCCAAATTCTCCTGCTCATTTCTCTGCCACACTGCACTGCACAGACCCTGAATTCAGATTCACAGTCAGACCTCTCCTTCCTGCTGCTCTTTTAACCAGTTCTGAACTCTTCCACCTGCTCTGGCTCTCAGCTGCACCCCACTGCTGTCACATGAGTCTGGGAAGTTCATGGCAATACCAGGATATAAAAAAAAAAATGATACAACACCACTTCAGACTTGCTGTTGTGGAGAAATCTGTTCTTGCTTTCATGGCAGTAAATTAAAGATACATTAAGCCTGGTCCCTTTGACTTCTAGAGTCGTGGCTTCAGTCAAATCAGCCTTTTAGACACCTTTTAGAGAGGTCACAGCATCCCTGTTCCAGCAGGTGTTCACATGACATAAAGCATCTCCTCTTAAAGTCTGGGGTTTTCTTTAATTCCACAATACTGTCCCAACACACAGAACTACAAAGGGAGAACCAGGATCAATAAAATTATGGTACCACTGTAGAAAAAATACTGGATCTTAGAACATCTGAACACTTACCACATCCATAACAATTATTTTAAATGTGTAACACTTACCCAAATGGATAAAATATGCATTCAGCTGGCAAACAAACTGCTGAGCTCCAGATGAGACAAAGTGCTGCTGAGGAAAGCAAGAGCTGTATATACTGTACATAGAGAGCTATAAATGGGTTAAAAATTAGTTGCTTTTCCATGTGGCTGACCAGTGTTGTTTTCAGACACTTGCAAACAGGGGTGGGGGGGGGGGGGTGGGACATGGAAATCCAGGTGTTCCTAGTGAGTAAATAGTTCTACTTCATGCAACAAAGGGTGACTCTTTCTCTTGTTTCACAAAATTCTAGTCCAGGTTCCTGTACTGCCCGTTTTTCATGCGCTTGCAGTGTGTTATTACCTGATTTCTAGTTCTATATCTCCATGAGATATGTACCCAGTACCTTGTTTCATATTGAAAAGGTTGAAATTTATCCTTGAACTTCCAGTTGTGTGTGTATCCTATGGTTATCTGTATGCATTCTTTTCTATTGCTCTAATAAAATATTTATTACACTGAGGGATAATGGAGCATCTCAAAGTGTTGTTGCTTGTTCCTGTTACGTGTTTGCACGTGTTGGGGGTTTAATAGATCTAAAAATGGTTGTGCTCAAGCTCTTGAGCTCTGCCTACAGCAGGATGGGCAAAAATTCACCTCCATTTCCCATCTATCCAATCAGGCTGCTTCCTCTTCCTTAAGGTGGAAAAAAACCCACCTCAGTGTAATTATACTGAGGAATAGTTAGGTTTTTTATAATAATTTATTCAGTGTATCACTATTTAGCATTAAATTGCAGCTCCTGTTGGCTGCTGCAGTTGGCTGTTCCTTACACACTGCAGCTTCCTGTAAAACCTGAGATTTTCCAGCACTAAAACCTTTTCCTTGGCAACAAAGGCACAGCACAACCATTTATTCTAAAGTTTTTAAAGTGTGGATCCTAGCTGCCTAATAGGGAGCTGATCCAGGTGCTGCAATAAGGGTTGATAATGACCCAAACAAATCACAAGTGTGTACACAAGACTGAAGTGATTTTTCTTGATTAAATCAGGGTTTTTTTTTTCCTTTCAGATGGTTGTAGGTGGACACTCCTGCCTTACTCTGCCTCCCCCAGTGTCCAGATTAGTCCTCCTTTAAACTGATCTCTCTTCCTCACATCATGTTAATTCAGCTCAGGGTTATTTGCATTAATAGAAGTGTCTTGGTGAGTTGGTAAAAAACAAGCTGGCATTGGGAAAGGTGGAGAGGCAGTAAGGGATAATCCTACCTCTTGCAGGCATTTCCAGAGCAGCTCCTGTGATCATCCAAAATTAGCAACTCAGTCCTGAGTGGAAAAAAAAAAAAAGAAGAAAAAGTAAATAATAATAATAATGAAAAGTGTGAATAGAATCACTTCTACAACAAGAACTGCAGGTGGTGGGGAAGGTGGTTCTGCCATTCCATTGGACTTGGGCTTCCCCAAAACAACCAGCACTGTGTCACAACTAATATTTGAGATCTCATTAGGAAGAATGGTAGGCTTGAATTACAGTTTTAAAAATTGCATTCTTTTCAATTCCCTGCCCAACACCAGAGCTGTATTCTAAAGCCTGAATTTCTCAGAGGTACTTGGAGTAAGAATTTCCTTTAAAAACCCAACTTTTCCTTTGAACAGTTTATTGTGGGATACGTTACAAACATGCAGGATCCTTTATGAATATAAAATGAGTTAGAAAACTAATATCACTTCAGGCCAAAGAAATATGGGAGATCTCCATTTTCCACTTAATTTGCCTTTCAGTGGTGGCAGGCAGACGTGGGCAGTGCCTGCCAGGTTCTATCTGTGATGTCTTAATAACAGGCAATAAAGCAAGCTGTCCAGCATGAGGGAGTGCATTCCTCTGACAGCTCTGAAATAAATAACAATGGAATATTGTGAAAATAAAATGAGTTTGTAAACAGGCCCCAGCTCTCTTGGGGGAAACAACCGCCTCGATTGTTTAATGCTGATGCTGTGAACTCCTGCAAAGCAATAAAAAGGGATGTGCTTGGCAGAGAGAGGCCTGAGTGCGCCTTGCTGCTGCTGCTTTAGCAGGGCTGATGGATAAAAAGAGGCACCTGGAGTCTGGGAGCGCCAGGGGTGGAGGGAGCAGCCCTGTGCTCTGAGAAAAGGGATTTATTTCCCTGAGAATCCCACAGGTCACAGCTTGGGCCTCTGAGGAGGAGGGAGCAGCCTATGAAAGAGGCCAGAATGTTCTTTCTCCAGGCTGAGCTCTCACAGCAGCCTCAGCAAGCTCTGTTGCACAGTTATTAAAGCCTTACCTTTGGCTTGGGGGGGTGTTTGGGAGGTGGCTGAGGATGTGGACACCTCCTTGGCATCCCCTCCAGGACAGTCCTGTGCCAGCTCTGCCACTTTCTCCTGCTGGCAGGTGCTGCCAGAGCAAGGCTCCTGTCCCCAGGATTTGCCCTCAGAGGTCACCAGTGTGTCTGTGCAAGAGTACTTTGCCACAAATACAGCCCACTGCCACACTCAAACAACCCTGGCACCAGTCTCGGATCTCTTTCGTGTTCCCCTCTTTGTGCTGTGATCTATTTCCCTCTTTCCCCCCACAGTGGCTGTGACTGCCTCTGTCCTGCCTCTCAGATGCACCACGGAGCTGCCCCCCAGAAGTTTGGTGTTTGAATAAACACAGTCACCTTTCCTTCTGTGCCTCTTGCAGTGTCTGCACTGCCCTTGTGGGAATTCACATCCTGCTCTTGCTTTGGGTTTGAACTCCCTGCTTGCAGACTGCACAGTTTGTGCAGGAGAGCGTTTTAATATTAGAATTTCACAGGACCTTCATGTGCATCCCTCCTTTGCTTTTGCCATCCTTAAGGGTCAAGAAAACTTGATAAACTCGCTTGGAATTAAGTTTCTTTTCTTGAACTCCTCACTGATCTTTTTGAGGTCAAGAAGTGTCTTTGAAACTCTTTTTTTTTTTTTTCAGATGCACAAATATAGGAGACGTGCCTGTAACCCCATGCAGCATTACTGAGACACTTTTCTTCCCAGTGTACCCGAGATTATTTTCTTACCCTTTAAGACATAATTAGTCCTGTGAGGTCTGGACCATGCCTGCTCTTCGTGCTGTGCTCTTCATTCCTTCCCAGCCATTAATTCCCTTTGGGAGAGACAACATCAAGGCACTGGCAGAGGCTGAAAAGGGAAGAATCAAAAGAATCAATCCCGTTAGGAGCCTGTGAAAGGATGCAACTTCAGGATGTTCATTAATCAGCCCATGATAATTTAAACTCAAAACAGCTCCTAGGACGGTGGGACAGCCAAAATTGTCCATCAGGGAAGAGGAGCTGTTGAGGGAGTGCAGCTCCTTGCTGCCTGCTCAGGGCTGATCCTCCCAAACCCCGCGGTGCTGGGGATGCTGAGCTGCATGAGGAGGGGCAGGGATTGGCTTCCTGGCTCCTTTATGAGCCAAGGGTGCAGGGCTGGGCTCTCCCAGCAGCACACAGGGAGGGTTTGCAGGGACTTCCAACAGCTGGGGACAAGCTCTGAGGGAACCCTGAACGCTGCAGCCCCAGAGAGAACCGCAGGTGGATTTTTGTCACCTCCAGGGAAGGTGCTGTGAATGTTCCCTGAGACTGGAGCACCTAAAGGCTCTCCCTGAACTAATCCCTTCTGAAGATGGGATATGGACGTGCAGGGAAAAGTCCTTTGGGATTGCTGTCCCTGGGGGATCTCTATTTTGTTGATCTGTTACATCAGGTACGAACACAAAAAAAGAGTCAGAGAAAACACAGGAGAGCCCTGTCTCTGATGATACAAAGAATAAATCATTTTCCCAGGACCTGTAAAGGAGTCAGAACAGGACACGTGTTTAACAAGAATTTCCCTCATTAGCAATCCAAGGAGGGCCATGCTTAAGGCAGACAAATAATTTAATTTTTGTCACACTTCCTAACATTGCCACCAAACGGAGGCATTTACAGTCACCCTTGTCACAACACTAATTATCTGTTTGAATAGCAGAGCTCTCTGCTGATTGAATGAGTTCTGCAGTGAGAGCAGATCATTCCAGCAGCAGCATCTGATCATCATTACTTTTTGCATATAGGATGTAAATAGACTATAATGACAAAAAAAAAAAAAAATATGGCTTTGGTACCTTTTCAGCAGCTCCAGACGAGATGGGGGAGCTTCTGCAGCAGCCAAAGGCATCAGTCCATGGTCTGAAAACATTGTCTTGGGGGTTTGTGTTGCCTTGGAAACGTGAAAAATAAAGCACCATTAATTACCTATTTTCAAGCAAGCAGTGTATCCAGTGCTGAGGGCCTGATCCCAGGCTAATGAATCCCTCACCCCAATTTCAGCAGCCTTGGGCTGATCAATCAGCCCTGCTGAACCAGGGGAGGGCTGAGGCACAGCAAAGCTCTGCCAAGTTTTCCTGCTGGCTGTGATTCCAGAGGGTCACCAGGAGGCTCCAGGCACACACTGCCAGGGCAGTGGCTCCTCTTGCCTTCTCCATGACCTCAATAACACCTTCAGCTGGTTGGTTTCTAGAATAAATGCACTTTTTCTTCAAGCAAGTACCAGCAGCAGACCTGATAAACATCCAGGAAAACACATATGCAAACCCTATATGAATCCCACAAAAAAACCACCCCAAAATTATATATTTCTATATATACTATAGAAATACATATATTTATACTTTTATATATTTTATACATAATATAGAAATATTATATATATTTATATTTTATAGATTTATATTATTATTTTTCTCCATATAGAAATATATATAATATAGAAATATATATCTTTATATATTTATAGATTTCTATATATAATACAGAAATATTATATCTATATTTATACTATATATTTCTAGATAGTAGTTGTTATTGTTATTATTATTATTATTTTCCCTCCATATAGAAGCTATTCTGGTATTCCTGGCCACTGGCACAGAACCAGGAGTTCAGCCAGACTTTTTCCTGTTCATTCTACCCAAAATACTGCCAAAATCTTTACTGTTATATCTCCAGTATATAACTTACAATAACTTTAAAGTGTAATTAAACATTTTCATCTACAGCCTGCACGTGCTGTTTTTTCCTCCCTCTAGTACTGGTGCTTTGGTGCTAATTTTGTAATTAGGAACTATAACTCTGTATGATAACTCTGTGAAATAACTCTAATAATAAGTAACGCTGTGAAATCAGTGAAACTGGAATCAGCTGCTTCTATTTGCAGGAGTTTGAAGCTTTCATTAAAGTTTCTTTTGGGAATGCTACACACCCTCCCCACCCCTGCCAGCACAGCCCAAAGCAATCAGTGAAAACTTCAGGCACAAAAAGTATGGAAGGATAAAAATAACGTCAGAAATTCTGAGATCTTGCCCACAGCACAAGTCTGGGGCACAGCCACCTCCCAGGCTGCTGGGAAAGCACCACTTTCATCCTGTGTCACACCAAGCAAATGCTATTTTTATATTGGTCCCAGCTATTTTAAGTGAAAAATTTGCTTAAAAAGGATGCTGAAAGACCTTTCCCTTTGCTGAGCATCCACTTCTAAATGAGCTGTTTACAGCAGTAATTGGGAGTCTTCTTTTCTCTCTCCAGTTCTCCTCAGGATTAATGCCAGTGGCAATCTCTGTGAATCTCCTGCCTCTTTCTTTGGAGGTTAAACTGGTTACAAGAAACCCAGATCAAAGGGAAAGAAAAACTTTGTTTGGGAAGCACAAAAATATTTACATAACACAAGATAAGCCAGAACTCCTCATTTCCACCACGTAGACACGCTTGTAAAAAGCATGTTTAAAAATTGCCCAATTTTAGTTGAGCTGGGGAGGAGAGAAGGGATTTTACAGCTCGTGTAAGAGAAGAGAGACAAGGCTGGAAATTGGTTTGTGATGCAGCTAATTGAAAAGACCCAGAGTTTTCTGCCTGGAGGAGAAGAATCTCTTGAGCCATTTTGATGCACGAGAGGAAAAGAGAATAAAGTTTCCCAGCACAGAGAGCTGACTGGGAAATGGCAGCCAGGAACAACTGGGCTGGAGCAGGCAGACCTCGGAAAGCAAGACAAGGACTTTGTTTCAACCTCCTCTGAGCTCCTCAGCTGCAACCACCAATTCTGGCAGCAGACTATTAATAGAACTTCTGAGAGATAACACAGATTGAATTGGGGTTGGCCACTGCAGTAAAAAGAAAAATTTAGAGACTTTTTTTTCACAAGATACTTCTCAAGAATTCACCTCTTCCTGGCCAGCTCTGGTAAACTTAGACAAAATGGGCTGTTCAAAACATTTATTGGTCTTTATTCTAACGAGCTCATCATCTCTCCTCACTGATGTGCTGGAACCAAACCATAAAATGTTTTGATATCAAACACCCGATTGTGCTTGCCCTGGGAGGAGCAGAGCTGTCCCTCCTGCACTTCATTAGCTGTGCTCTGGGAAGAAATGAGAAAGGCCACGCTTTAAATGAGACCCATTTGAGGAAGGCTTTCCTCAAAAGGTGAGAGTTGTGTGATGTTTTGGATGGTCAGAGGCCATCTGTCCTGGCTGAGTGCTGCCAGAACTCAGGAGTGGCCCAGGATGGCTTTTAGATGGAAAAGGTGACTGAGGGGTCAGAGTGCTGCCATCTGAACATGAACAAGCCCAGATGAGAGCCAGACATTGCTCCCAGCACCTCCCTTCCCTCTGACAAAGTCTCTTCTGCTCTTGGAGTTGTAGAAAAGAGAGTCTGCTGCTTGGGGCCACTTCCCTGCTTAACTGGAGTTTGTGCTAGAGAGTGTGGGACAGGCTCAGGCCCTGCCTCAAGGGTTTTAACCAAATGTCTCTTGATTTTCTTGAAGCCTCAAGGGCCAGAGCTCTCCCTTACCTGGGAGCATGAACATTCAGCTGTATTTTTGGGATGAAAGCCCAGATTTTAGAGACCATGCTTTGATTTCTAGGTCTGGATCACCTGCTATTGGCCTCCGTTACCTACAGCCACAATTTCAAGACTGAATTGCTGAAAATCAGGTTTAAACCTCATTTTTTACCCCAGTTCTATGAAGTCTTGATTAATTTCCACATGCTCTTTTCTCTGGTCCCAGCCCAGCTGAGTCCTGCCATTCCCAAAGCAGCTCCTGACTCACTGCTCTTTCTGGGGCAGCACAGGGTTGGGAGCAGCTCCCAAGGAGAGGAATTGCTGATGGAATTCATGATGTCTCCTGTGGCCAAAATAACCAGACAAGCATATAAATATAAGCAGATACTATGAGGGACAATTTGCTTAAAATGTTGGATTATATGGTAATGGCATAGAATGGGAAAAAACTGATATTAGAAGAGAAGAAAAAGAGCATTAGAGAAACACTGAACATTTTGTCTTTTTCACCTGTCAATAATGCCTGATGTTGCTTTGAGGATTCAAGAAAGGCTCAGGGAAGATATTTGAAGTGCCAGGAAAACATTATTTGTTGATGAGTGCCACCTGCCCAGCAGCTGCTGTACATGGGCTTGAAGGGCATTTTTCATTGGTGATAAGGAAAAAAGCATTTGAACAGAGAACCACAGAATCATTTTGGGTTGACAAGACTTTTAAGATCATCAAGTCCAACCATTAACCCAGCACTGCCAAGGTCACCACTAAACCACCTCCCCCCCAAGCATCACATCTACACCTCCTTTAAATCCCTCCAGGGTTGGTGACCCCACCACTGCCCCAGGCAGTTCCAGGGCTTAACAACCCTTTCAGGGAAGAAATTCTTGGTAATATCCAATCTAAACCTCCCTGGCTCAACTTGAGGCCATTTTCCCTCTCTCTGGCTCGTTACCTGGGACAAGAGACATCCATTTCCCTCTCTGTGTAGATCACTGAATTTTGTGAGCACAGGAACTCGGACACAGAGATGCTCAGATGAACACACCAAAGGGCACTGGAGCATCACTGCTCCAGAGGGAAAACCTTCCCCTGCACACCTGTGGCAGGACAGGACTCCTGGCTCACAAATTCACCACTTCTTCACTGAAACACAGAGGACAGACATATAAAACAGACACCCAGAAACCTGAGGGGGAGCGAGGGGCTGGCTTCTCCCCACGCCAGCAGCAGAGATGCTGCTGACTGCCAGGCTGCAGACAGATGCTGCATTTAAAAAATTTTAACTCTAAGTGACTGCTTGTTGGGGTTTTTTTTTACCACATCAGTCAGGATTTTGTGTCTGTGGGAAACCTTTCCTCAGAGAGGCTCTTTTCACAGACACAGCAGGGATGGAGGTAACAGCATGAAATGAGAGAGCTTGAGAAGCAGCGGCGTGCTGCAGGAAGCCCAGCATTTGCATGTTAAGCTACATCTATTCCCTGAACGCTCAGACACGTGAAAGCAAGCCCAGATTTTTGGTCTGCTCGCTGCAGCCTGAATTTAAAGGTCAGGGATGTTTAGAGCTGGGTTTTTGGTGGTTTTTTTGCACTTAGCTGGAGCAGAGTTGCACGGCTCTGCTCGGGAGGAGACGCCGTGCCGGGACAGCAGGTCACAGTCTGGTCTGCAGCAGAGGGCCTTGACACCAGTCCCTGTCTCCCAGTGCCAGCAGCCCTGATTCACTGGGATGTTGTAGGAGAGACACTTCTCTGATACCAGTGACCTTAACAAGAGCTTTTCAGCTCTTGTCAGGCTGTGACAGCCGAGTCCTTTCAGGCACGTAAATGCCGCGTGAGCGGAAAGCAGCAGAACGAAACCCTCTTCCCAAAAACGCAGCCCTGAGGGAAGTGCCAGACATTCAAACTCAATCCAAACCTGTCTCATCTTCAGAAATTAAACTGGTTTTTGACCAGGCTGAAGGTTTTCCTACCTGACATGGCAGTTCTGCCCTTTGGCTTCTCCCCACGTGTCTGGAGGGGCTGGCAGGGCTGGCACCATCATCCCCTCCCGCCTCAGCGGCACCAGGGCTGCGGGCACGGATGCTCGGCTCTGCCTCCCGCTGCTCCTCATCCTCCTGTCACACCCGTGATGAACAGCCAGGCATGGCAGGGTTGTCATCCACACCCCCGAGCTCCCCAGGCTGCTGTTCCCTGCCTTGCTTTGGCATTCAGGAGCAGGTGAAGCGGGAGATAAAGAATGAAATGATGACCCTTGTCATCGCCCTCCAAACGAGCAGCACTGATGTGGCTGCGTGTTTGAATAGTCAGGGCAGGGGCAGACACACATGCTGGATTTACTGAGATAAATGTTGGTCTCAGCTGTTGAATTCCTGGTGCTGATGAAGGCTGCAGAAAAACTGTGTGTATGCAGAGTGGATAAGAGATGAGGGCTTGCTGTTGCCTGCCAATAGATAAAGGACTCGAGTGACTGCTGCTTTGTTTGGGTTTGTGATTAGATTGATACAGCTCATGTCTTAGAATACTGCTGATGCAGGTGAGCAATTACACAGCAATACAAGCCAAGATCCTTGGATTCACCTGAAATGCACTGGGGAGCTGGCAGGGAAGGACCCTTGGGGAGAATGATCCTACCCCAGAAAGCTGTGGGTGGGACAGAAATACCCTCCAGAGGGATTTTATTTCATCTCTTCTGGATTGGTCATTTATCTCATGCTGGTGAGGTGGCACATGGTCCCATCTCCTCTGGAGAGGGGACACAACTTCTGAAGCCACAAGGGAGGGAGATGTGGGGACAGCTTTGTCTCACATACCCCCAGGCAGTGACACCCCAGCATTGAGAGTGGAGGCAAAACCCCCTCGGATTTCCCAGCCCAGCTGCACACAGTGGAATTTAAGAAGACCTCTCTGCAGTTTCCTGCCTTCCCCTCCCAGTACTGAACTGAAGTGAAGCAAGCACCAACCCCAGCAGCATCAGTGGAAAGATGAGCTTGCCTGTCTCAGAAACCCTCCAGGTCCCTGCTCAGCGCTCGGCTGGCTGTGAGCTCTGACAGCCGCAGCCCCCGGGGTGCCACCCGTGCCACAGGGGCACAGGGGACAGGCAGCTGGTGTCACCGAGCCACCAGGCTGGCTCAGCCAGGCAGAACACCTACCTGGGGCTCTGCCAGGCTCGGGTTCTGCCCTCCCAGTTGCCTTGCATGAATGCTTTTGTGCTTTGCTCTGCTGCCTCCACCGCTGATGCTGAGAGCACAGCTTATCCCAGGGAGGAACATGACAAAAACTGCTGGGGCTTTGTTCTGGGCTTTTTAGCTACTTGCTGTATCCAGACTGGTCCCTTGTCTTATTCTTGGAGTAAATTTTTTGTTACTTTCTGCCTGTAAACCTCCCACCCAAGGGCAGCATCTTCCATTACTGCAGTCCCTGGGGCATCCCTTCAGGACAGTGGATATTGGACACTGAAATCACTGAAATTTCTGGGATTTTCTCTGTCACTAGCCCCAAAGCACCTTGAGAAATCCCACATGTCTGCCTCCCAGAGTGACACTGCAGCAGGTAAAAATGTGTCCATGTGCCACACGGCCTGGACAGGCCCTGCTGAGGAGGGAGGGAGAGGATTCTCCTTTTCTCCCTCTGCCTTCAACAAATCCACACCTGCTTATCATCTGATGGTGCTTGCATTCACCTCTCACCTGGTCTTTTCATCTGTTCCTGTTCTGGGACTCTAATCCTACCAAGGACAGCTGAACTCCCCAGAACTCTTCTCTCCTCTCAGCTCTGTCCTCTCTGGGGGGATTGCATTAAGTTACCCAAATTTTACTGCTGCATTCAGGGCTCAGAGCAGGAGTTACCTGAAGAAGCAGCACCTCTGTAAGGGAGATCTGATCCCTCAGAGGGGATGAGATCTGTTCTAGCCCTCAGTGACCACCTGAAATGGGGTTTTATGAAATTCCAGCTAGCACCAAGAAGTCCAAAATACAGAAAAAACATCCAGCGTATCTATGAATGAAAATATTGGTTATGTTTAAATGCATTATTCCATGAAAAACATGGGCGTACTCCACTTAAATGTGTGACTATCTCAGGATTTAGTGCATCTGCTGAATATTTTCATTGCAAGATAAAAAAAATAAAATAAAAAAAAGGCTTTGAATCAGAGTTGCTCACCTGTAGCACCCTCATTTGGGCTGTGCTCAGGATCTCGGGCACCAACAGCTCCATATCCTCCAAGACTTGAATGTGAAGTCAGGGAAGGTTTCCTTTGGGAAGAGTTGAGAGAAACGAGCTGAATCACAGGTATGATTCAGTTAGGAACTCGAATGTCTGCTTGATTTGGGGGCACATTTGTAATTCATGTTTAGAATTCAATTATTTACATAACTGACAGAAATGTAAAAGCAAAGAAGGTAACAGTGAAAATATTTGTGGTTTCTTATGACAGTAAAAGACAACTTCAAAACATCTTTAAAAATGAAGGGCAACATTATTCCCAGATTTAGAGCTTTTAATGGTCTCAAAAACACACATTCACACCTAAATCAATGATAAGTGAATATTGGAGGTACAACACATAACAGACATGCAGGAGCACAGTCTGAACTGGGGATTCTTGCCCTGACACCACGCTGCCTTTGGGTGGTCACAAGGAGATCAGGAAATGTGTCTGACTCCTTTCCCAACACCTGCCACAGGCAACAGAGACCCCAGCCCACACAAAGGGCCCTTCAGTGACCATCCACATGATCCTTTTCCTAAAGATATAAGGAGCAGGACAAACAAAAGACAGAATTGGAGGCTGATGTGTTCTCTGTTTCGTGTTTCAGTGCTACCTCACTCCTTCCACCGGGCCTGCTCTGGTGAATGGAGGAGCACGTGGGGCTGGAAATTACCAAGCAGGTGTTTAAAAGACATCTGTAAGCAGTTCTGCTATAGTCTAATTAGTTCTCTAATACATATTACAGTGCACAGTCATCATTATTTCCTCTTCATTAGCTGCTGAAATATAATGCTTTTTAAAAAAAAAACCAACTTTTCCTTTTTTTTTTAATTAAAAAAAACCCCAAGAGCCTGTTTCTGCCATTACCATAACAAAGGCAATAGGAATATGATTAATGCATCCATCCAAGCTGTGTGCAGTGTACATTCAACACCAAGGCACCATCTCAGCCTGACGTGAGCTCCCACACTCAAAGGCACACTTGGTAATATTCACACTCACACCACAGGAAATGTTTGGAAAGGAAACGACAGGAGAATGAATCTTTTCTCCTGGCAACTGCAGAATCCTGTTCTTTGCAAAGAGGGAGGACACAAGTCCAAATGCACCCAAAATTATTCAAGGCATGGTCTGAGAGTGGCAGGAGATGTCTGTCCTGTTGTCACTCCTCTGAGGGAGATTGGTGCCAGCTCTGCAGAGTTTGGAATGATTTTGGCTGGTGATGGCTCTCTCTGCCCGAGCTGCAGGATGCAAAAGTTGCTGGAACATGGCCACTGCTCCCAGCTCCTCAGAGGGACTCTGCAAGAGCTGCAGGATTGTGGTTGTCGAGGTGGCCACGACACTCAGAGTGCCTTGGTAAAACTTCAGAAGGCTTCAACCATCAACAACCATCAACATCCAAAAGTCTCTCCTACCTTTTCTCTGTGGCCTCCCATGGGCAGCTCCACACAGCTCTGCCTCTTTCTCTCCTTCTTCTCTCTTCCTTCTGCAGTTCCAGCTCGCTCCTTCCTGTCCCCACACCTCACCCTGTCTGTCCCTGGCACATGGTGTCTGACCCTCTCTGTGCCCTGCACACCCTCCTGCCCCTCCTTCCCTCCTCACAGCACAGCCAGCAACCCCAGCTGCCCCCTCCCAGCTAACTCACCCTTTATCACCCCCACAGCTGGGAGGGCAAGGCTGTTCCCATCTCTGGTGATGAACACAGCTGCAATGTGGGGGCAAGATTGCCTTCTGCACCATCTCTGTCTGTCTCCCTACACAGGACTGCAGGATCCTGGCCAGTCCCACACATCCCAGCCCCAGCCCACAGACACAGCCTGGGAGCTGCTCTGCCCAAAGTCCTCAGGAACACCTCTTTCCTTTGGACATTCCTGATCCAGATCCCCACTGGGATCACCTGTGCCAAGGAAAAGTCTTCTCCAAACCTGTGGATTTCTTTAGTGGTGCAGCAGATTTTGTTCCAGTCAGACAGCTGGGTACAGCACATTCCTTGCAGACCCTTTGGGATAATTTGGGGGATTGGGATCAGGGACCCAGCTCCTCTCCTCCATGTCTGTGCACACTGGACACCCTCAGGAGTCACCACAGCATCCCTAAGACGAGACATCCCCTTTTCCACCTCCCAATTTAATTCTCCATCAAAGGTTGGAAGTTAGGATGAACTCACCAGAGGGCACAGCAGCTGAGGAAGGAACATTTTCCTGCCTGCTTGGCCTCTGACAGCAGCCCTTTAATTACAGCACATGGCAAGCCTTCAACAAGTCCCTGATCAGGCCCAATCCCCCAAACTCAACTTAGAGCTTCTCTGCAGCTCCACTCTCCACCTTGTGTGACAGAGCAATGACAGATGTTCCCAAACTGATCCCTTATGAAACACAACACCACGTCTATAATGAGGCTTTACTGCAACAACAGATTTCACTCTTCCTCTAGAGATCTGCAGAAATCTGGCCAATTTTTAGACTAATTCAAGCCCTGGGGAGCAAGAAAACCCCAAAGTCGATGCTGCTGCTGAAGCTGGTGAAGCAGCAGAGACATCAGTGCTGTGGGGCAGTGCCCTGTGAGCTGCTCTGCTCCCAGCAGCCAGGCAGATGGGGATTTACACCTTGAACTAAAGGGAGGGAAGTCACACCCAGCTGAGGCTCAGGGATGTCTCACCTGTGCCTTGGCCCTATCAGCACCATCAATCAGCTGGAAACAGCCCCAGGATTTTCTCAGGATGTTCCTGGCCCTGGGCATCCAAAAGCCCCCAAAACAAAATCCAACACCCTCACTGACAGGTGCCAGGGCAGGGAAAGCTTCGTCTGCCTTCACTTTAAAGACAGGGGAGCAGCAGCAAACAGGTGAAACAATTTAGCCCAGGCTGTTCAATAAGTGCTTTGCAGAGCCTGGGTTGGGATCTGGAGATCTTGTCTCCTTGCTATCGACTTGATTTAACATGGCTGGAAACACCTTAATTATTTTGTTTTGTTGTTCCAAAGAGCTGAGCATAGGAAATTGTCCAAAGCCCTGTTCAGTGCTGAAAAGAAAGCTTGATGAGATTTTGTTTCTTTTGCTGAGAATACAAAGAGCAAAAGGTTGAAAGTAGCTGGGCCACTGAGTTCTCCTGGTTTGCTTTTACAGGTTGTTTCTCCTTATTTTCATTATTAATCAAGGCCACGCTGAAGTTTCCTCAGGAAAAGGGTAATGGTGTCAAGAAAATTTAACATGTGTTTGAGATGAATTCAATGCAGCTCCATTACCTGTAGGTCAGCTTGTTTTTTTTTTTCTTTTAGAGACAAGTTTACATCTCAGCTTAAGGAAACTATTGACCCAGGCACACCAGGAGCTCTGTGCTGCTCCTCGGGCCCCGTTGGAGGAGCACTGGAGTTTGATAATGTTTTAATGCAGCACAGACAGAGCATTTGATTTCACATATTGATCACTCTGTACACAATTAGGGGAGTATAGTGTGAGTTTACAGCTGCTTGCTCTTGGTTTTGGGGTGAATGAAAGTGGCTGAAGGGAGGGGAAGCAATCCTGTTCCCTGACCTCAGCAGCAGTCACAAAGCACAAAGGCTTTTTAAAATCATGCAGGAGCTCCAGGGCCCTTGGAGTTGTGCTGACAGCTCTCTCACCTCTGATTCAAAATTATTTTAAACAGATGCTTAAAGAAACATGATTTTAAAATATTTCTTTTTAATTGAGGTTAACCTCCAGCTTTAAAAAGCCAGAGGAAGAGAACTGCTTGCTGAATTTCAGTTCCAGGCACTTTTATATTTGACAGGTAAAAATTGCAAAAAAAATTTTTCATGTGTTTAAAGGCTTTTCTTCCTCGGGTTCAGATATTTATATTGTATTCTAATTGCTGATTACTCAGCTGACAGAGGTAAATGTCTTTCACCCCTGAGACTTTTGAAGATGTTATTTTGACACGTCCACGCAGACCAACACCCACTCAGCACATCAGGATATAACTGCAAAATCAATTAATTCAACAGCTATTTCTGCAGCCTGAAGTGTAATTACCCATGAAATGTTGATGGGGTTTCAGGATAGCAGAAATTCATCATTTATGCTTAACCTGGGTTGTTTTCTCCTCCCTCCATCCCAGAAGCAGTGCTTGGATGTTCAGGGAGAAGTGATGGGTGCAGGTGGATGGGGTCTCACCCACTCTGGACCAGTTCAAGCCATCTGACCCCTCAGGAGGGTGAGGTGGAGCACGGGCAGCTCCTCCAAACCCAAACTGAACCAACACCCAGCCCCCTCCCAGGAAAACACCTCGACACAGCCTTCTCCTTTCCCCTCTCCCACCTTTCCTCTGCTTCTCCTCCCACTGCTGGGGGCTGTGCCTGGGGATGAGGAGTTTCCTGACTCCCCTGCAGCTCTGCAGGAGCCCTCTCCTGCCTCCATGAACACATGCTTGCCCAGCAGCAGCTCCACTTCCCACCCGCAGCACTTCAAGGGCACAGCCTGGGATGAGGCTTTCAAAATCCCTGCATGGAGCTGCAGCAAGGAGTTGGCTCCAGTTATGGATGTGCTGGATATTAACAACAACTCTAAACACAATAATTAATTCATTTATCTCCAACTTACAGTAGCCTTTGTGTGAAAAAAAAAAAAAAGTGGTTTAGGGTTGAATAATTTTAATTTTTTTTTAGCTCTATGTAAAAACAGGCATCATCAGTATAATCCTTAGAATCTAATAATGATTCCATCAGTGTAAAATCATTATCCTTAGGCAAGAAGGAAACCAATTCAATTACGATGTTGGTTGAAAAATCGAGGGTGAAAAGTTGTAGTACATATTAAACTTGAGGCTGGAAAAGTTGTAGTACATATTAAAATGGTTACTACAAAATTTGTGCATCCAGGCTAACAAATGCTAATATGTTCTTTTGTTACCTCCTAATTTATATGATTCATGTAAGCCTGCAGCAAGAGAAACTTGTTTTAAAATTCATCTACATTAAAAAAAAATAGCAATGCAATGAATTGTAAAGTTATTAGCATTCACGTCTAGTTGTGTTATTAAGCTGTACACATCAAATCGGGTACTACAAGTACAGAAATGTCATAATGAAGTAGAACAGCATTTAATCAGAGGAATTTCTAAAGGTCATCAGAGCATCATATAAATTCATCCATGCATGACAGCAATATGAAATAAATAACTGCAAGAACACTGTAAGAATAAACTTCATTCTGGGAGCTTTGTTTCCAATAGTGGAAGAATTAGCTGAATTTTATGCTGAGATAACAGCTAACAAAAAAAACACAAACCCTGAATTCTGGAGCTTTAATTAATGAAAGACTAATAAGAGGCAGCTAAGGAGTTTTCCACAAGGGAGCTAACGAGGTGTGCTCCCTGATAGTTTCCTACCACAGCTGATCTCAGACGTCTCCCTACAACTCAGAGCAAGTGTTCAGCTCTGCTTTTTCTTCCTCATTAGCCAGATGAGCCCTAAATGATTCCCTTTAAATAACCAAGGATTTTTAAATATTTTTTTGCACTCATAACAACACTTTAACTGCTTTAGGAGGTGTATCACAGCCCTGACAGTTGGCAGCTCCAGGCACCGGAGCTGTTCTGGTGTTTCATGGCAATGCAGTGACTGGGAGGCTCCAGAATGGCCAGAGCAGATGCTGTGGTCACCCACAGCCAGGTGAGGTACCTGAAATCACGTTCAGGTGCACCTTAATCTGCACAAAACCTGACTGATTTCACTGGGAACCTTCCCAGAACAAAGCTCAGCCCTCGGGGATGAAAGGCACCGGGCTCTGGCTTGGAAGGTGCATTCCCACAGTCCAGGGAGGTGATTTGGTGCAGGGCACACAGGTGTGATGAGACAGACTCAGTAACTAATTCATCAAAGGCTGTTTCTGAGGCCCTGCACGGATCAGTGGCTTTCACCTCATTAGGTGGCCTGGCAGAAGAAAGGAGCCCTGTGTTTCCAGCTGCGCCCCAGCCCCGGGCACGGGGGATGAGGAACTTCCCTCCTTGGAGTGGCCACTCCTGGGCAGGACCAGGAGCCCTGCACAGGAGAGCCCATCCTTTATTCTGTTTGAACAGGGTCCCTGGTACTATTTAAAGATAAGGACTGGGGGGGTTTGTAATTTTAGTTCTGTGTTAGGATCCAAGCAAACCCTGTTGCTCCTGCTGCAGTGTCTGTGCTGCCGAGGAGAGAAGGCAGATAAAACACTTTTCTACTTCCATGGGTTTCAGCTGCACAAAGCCCCAAGCACTGAGCAGCCCTTAAAATGGATGTCTCAGCTTTCCCAGCCTAACTGCAAATGGGAATTTCTCACAAAGCAGCCACTCCTCTCCTGCTGGACCTGCTGCTCCTCTGAGTTCCTGTGCGTGCCTGAATCTGTTGTTGGCCCTTTCCCTCTGAAAGGAGCACTAACCCACAGAGGACTCCTGGAATTTGGCATTGGAGCAGAGGAAAAAAAAAATACAGATACCATGTATTTCTCCAGTGACAAACCAGCTGGATTATCTGTGTGATTTTGTGCAGCACCAAGAGGAGGAAAGAGCATGCTTTTGTACGTGTCAAACTAATTTGGAGAATCTGCCACTGTCCCTGCAGAGAAGTGCTTGTTTGTTCCTCAAATCACACAGAATGGGCTTGTTCAGCACTGCCTCCTCTCCTCCCCAGTGTCTGTGCTGCTGCCCTCAGCACAGGGCAGTGGTGGCTGAACCTACACCCTCAGATTTGGGTTCCCTTCACCAGAGCAGGTCCTCCTAAGTTTCCTACCAAAATCTCACACCCTGAGTCATCACCTGCTAAAGCAGGACATGCCTCACTGACACACACACAGAGTCCCAATTCCACTTTCCATCTCCTTATTTCATATGCCCCATCAAGAGAATAATTTCTTTTTTCTGTTCTTTTTAATTCTAGCAAATTACTGCAAAAAGCAACAGACAACCCCAGAGGCAGAGCACAGCCTCATGCATCATTTTCATATCTTTTTTTTTTTTTAATTCATTAACGTCTGCACTGAATGAAAGAATTTATAACCACACTCAGGTTTCCCAAGAAATCATCCTAGCAGCATGTTTACTGAATCAGCAGGAAAAACGAATAAACAAAATGAAATCAGAGAAGAAAAGCAGCATCTAAATGAAAGCCAGAGGAGCTGAAAAGAACCACGAGATTATAATCTTAAATTAAAACTGCAGTGAGGGCAATATAAAAGATATTCTAATCACTACAGCCAATTAAATGAAGTAAATCACTAAAGCATGTTAAGTGCCTTAACTATTATAATAATTAAGAATCAAACCAAAATCAAGCATCTCTGAAAGACTGATGATGCACATTAGTGCACAGGGAATGCTCTTTCCCATTGGAATGCAGAGTAGAAAACAGATTTCCTGGAGCCTCAGGCCAGCAAGGGTGAGGGTCCAGCATGGAAATTCCCAGTGGGAGAAGAGATGTCCCACAGTGCCCCTGAGGAGAGGAGCCTCCTGCACTGCAGCAGGACCCATCCCTCCTCCCTCATGAGAGGAGCCAACAGGAATCTGATGAGAACTCCCACAAAGAACATTCTACTGAGACCTCGAGGCTGTGGGCAAGCAGAGCTTTGCACCTTCTGTGCCTCGCTGTCGGCAGCTCCAAAGCACAAACCAGAATCAGAGAATCTTAGAAAGCTTTGGGTTGGGAAGGGACTTTAAAGATCATTGGGTCCAACCCCCGTGCCCTGGGCAGGGACAGCTTCAACCAGATCAGCTTGCCCTGTCCAACCTCATCTTCAGCTTTTCCAGGGATGGGGCATTGGCCACTGGGGGAGGAGTGACACCACAGAAGGCTTCAAGCAGCAGCACCTTGTTATCCAAAAGTTTCTCCTACCTTTTCTCTGTAGCCTCCCATGGGCAGCTCCACACAGCTCTGCCTCTTTCTCTCCTTCTTCTCTCTTCCTTCTGCAGTTCCAGCTCATTCCTTCCTGTCCCTGGCACAGTGTCTGACTGTCTGTCTGTCCCTCCCTTCCTCATAGCAGGGCCAGCAAACCCCAGCTGCCCCTTCCCAGCCAACTCACCCTTTATCATCCCCACAGCTGGGAGGGCAAGGCTGTTCCCATCTTTGGTAATTGGCAATTGGTAAAAACAGCTGCAATATATTGGGGACAAGATTGCCTTCTGCACCATCTCTGTCTGTCTCCCCACACAGCACCACTCTGGGAAACTGTCCCAGTGCCTCACAACCCTCCTGGCAAAACAACTCTTCTTTAAACCCAGTTTAAACCCACCCTCTTTTAATTTAAAACCCATTCACCTTGTCCTGTTGCCATTGGTGCCTCCAATGTAGAACAAGCCCCTGTGGCTCAGGGGTGACCTTACCAAACCCTTCCAGGAAAATGTGGATTATTGTCCAAATCCACCCAGCACACCTTCCATGTCCTCCACACAGGGATAAATTCCAGCACAGGCAAGAACCTGAGGATCATGTGCAGCTCCTCATTAAATTACAGACAGTGATGCTCCCATTTTAAATCCGTCTGAGGCCGTGCATGGGTGATAGATATTTTAATTAGCAAAATTAGCAAACAAGAAGTACAATTTAGACACGAGATTTATCTGCTAGTGGTAATTCCCCAACTTTCCTGCAGTAGCTGGGGCTAAGCCCTCTGAATACAAAATGGGGACACTGAACACACCCCACAAACCTCATTGATGACTTCCCTGCTTCCAGAGAGGTTTCATAAATATATATATATTTTTTAAATTCAGATCATTCCTGCTTAAACAAGAGCCATTTTAACTAAAATCACACATAGCTGGGATTCCCCAGCCTTCAGAAAGACATGCTTAATATTGCAGGACAGCTGAAACTGGGTGAACTCTAAAATTAGAGTCAAAAGTGAGTTTTGTCTGGACAAAATGTACTCACACTTGGGGAGAACAGCTAAAGACACAACCTAGGGAGGAAAACTGGTCCTGCTGGAGTTCTCTGCTGCACGAAGAGGCCCTGAAGGGCAGCAGGAGGAGTTCAGGGGATGCAGTGAGCACACCTAGGAGAGATCATTTGCACTGTGTTTTATCCTTTTTTCCTAATCATCTGGAGAGTTAATTCACCCCTTTGCCCCGCACTTCAGGGAGGAGGAGCAGTGTTTGAAGAACCAAGACATGCTGGATTTTATAAGTAGGTTTTTTAAACAGTTCTCCCTCTGCTTTCCCTTTGCACACCCCTTTTGCTTGGCAAAGTCAGTAGATGCAAAACTCACTAAGAAAATACAAAACTGAACAATTTAAACGCGATTTTTTTTTTTTAAAAAAAAATCTTCTTTGTATTTGTTTTCTCTGTAAGAAAAACACATTGAAGAGCTCAGTGGGATTTCATGTCTGTGTCAGGGAAGTAATCCCTCCCACACACATTGTATGGAAGGGAAGAGGATCCAGCAGCAGTGCAGGGCTGCTCGTTCCAATGTATTTGCTGGCAAGGAAACAACAACTGCACACTGAGCACAACAAAACTATAAAATATCTGCAGTATATCTTAGCCTGTTTGAGAAAGAAACTTGTCAGGGAGGGTTCCAGGCTGTTCTGGCAGGGGGAAGGGTTTGGAGAGGAGTATGAGCAACCTGCAGCCTGCAAAGACCAGGGCACCACTTAGCCAGCACCAAAAGTTTAATTAATGGGGTGTGACAGTCCCAGCTCTGCAGTTCCATTTGCAATATCACTTTTAAGAAGCTCTTGTTTTTCCCCAAGTCCAGCTCATAATCACTTCTGTGTCCTCAACCATAGAACTATTAAAGTTTGACAGTATTGGACCAAGTGCAGGTAATTTCATTGGCAAAACTGCTGTTTGAATCCTTCCTGTACTACCTGAATACTTCCTGCACTCCCAAAGCATATTTGAAACAAATAGATTTCAAATAAATAAATCTCAAATAGTATAAAATATTTGAATACTTCCTGTACTCCCAAAGCATAACCTGCTCCAGTCCCACTGCTGAGACTTCCTGGCAGCCTTCAGCTCTCTCAGAATTCAGAAGATTCCCCCCCCAGACTGCTGGCACTGTCCCTCACCACCCCCATCCCCCCAAAATCCATCTCTCCCAGCCCAGCCAGAGGTGCTGAGCCCTGTCCCACCAGCAGTTTCTTGGTCCCTGCACAAACACCAGGTTGGAAATGCTGTTCATTACATCCAAGAGCTCACCTTGCACAACCCAGGTGAGCACTGAACCCCCCCAGGTGGCAGGAGGATCCAGCACTGGGCTGTCCCTCATGGGAAGGGATTTAATTTAGGACTGCCAGCTAAAACCAGGGAGCAGCAGGCTCTTTTTTCAGGGAGATGGAACACTGACACCTTATCAAACATGTGCTCTCAGCTGCAGCTTCCAGACCAGGCTAGAGCCCCACTGAGAGGATTTACAGGATGATGCTGCATTAAAAAAACCTGCAAGTTAAAGACAAAAAGCAACAACAAAAAAGTGCCAACATTAATCCAAAAAGGCTTAGGAGAGGAATCCCTTCAAAGCAGATACCCACGATCCAACTCAGACTTTCTCAGTTTTAACACAAAGAATTGCAAACTACAATGGAGAAAAAAAAACAACCCAGAGCCCCTGGAGGCAACCTTGGCCTTCAGTGTTTGTGCCACACCACGAGCCAGACTCCACTGCTTGGGGTTTAGGGTTATTGCTGGGGCTGTTATTCTCTAACTGGGCATTCTCCCCAGTCTCCTGCTGCTCCTCCAGTTGGCCAGAGCGATGCTCCAGTCTCTCCTGTGCTTCCAGAGCTCCTGACCACTGTGGCAGGTGAGCTCAGCCTCCCACAGCCCCCTCCCAACCCGCCTCCTGCATTATCTGGATCATGTAAGTCTTCAAACGCTCATCCCCATGGATTTCTCCAGCCTCCCAGGCCTTTCAAACACTTCCTCTCTCAAGAGCCTCCACTTATCTGTGAGAATATTTTACCTTTCACCACATAAAGCTCAGATTTTTCCATGTTTGAAGTTCAGTCTGCTTTGTTTTATCTTTTAATATATCTCGGTGTCTTTTACAGTTCCTGGTTATATTATTATGCATTTGAGCAGGTCTCCCCTAAGGAATGACCTTATCTATGGGTATTAAAGCCTGACAGCTTTCAGCTGCTCTTTTTACTGCTGGATTTGTTCTTTGGGCTGGGGAAGGGCAAGTTCAGTGGGAAACCAGTAAATACCTGCTGAGATCTCCCTGCCCAGATTTAACTCCTTGCACAGGCTCTGACTACAAAGCCTTGGATAATTTCTCTCTCTTTTCTTTTCCTAAATTAGCCTGAGAAAGAAAAAACTTGCACCTCCAGCAATATTTTGGAAGCCTGGCCTTGCAGAAATGAGGATTGCTTGCCCAAAAGCAGAACAGGAGGATTTGGTTATGAGTGATTCCTGCCCCGGGGTCAGACACACCAACCAACACTTCAAATACAGATGCCAACAGCAATAAGGCAGTACCCAGCCCCTGAACATGCTTCCATTGAAATGACAAAATGTTATTTTACATTATTTCAACTGGTCAGAGGCACATTCCCGTTAATGGGATTCTCGGCGCCCTCACTGCACATTCTGCTTTTTAAGCTCTGTGAATTGCCATCCTGAACGGTGACAGGGAGCTCTTTAGGGTTCCTGTACACAGCCCTGCCCTTCCCATTAAATCTCCAATAAAGCATTTCCATTTTTATATCTGAAATCCCAGAAATGGCACCGGAGAAACCCGGCGTTTAACTCTGAAATTTAACAGAAACTCTTCCGCTCGGCGTGGAGGCATTTTAGAATTACTCCAGTTCAGACTGTGCCTCACTGTTGGACTTGGGGAGCTTAATATGTCCATGGCAACTGATGAATATTCCTGCTGCTCCCGCTATAAATAACAAACCTATTTGGCAAAGTCTGAGATGTAAATATTAAATCCAGCACAAAGGCAATTTTCTCTTCCTTCTTTTGCTGCCTTCTGAGTTAGGAGCAGCTTATTTCCAAGTAGATCACAATATTGCAGAAACCACCCATTTTGATTGACATTGCCTTCAACACCAATCACACATTTGGGGTCAGGATGATGCTGTAAAGGCCAGGCTGGCTGCAGCAGCATTCCCACAACATTTGGGATCAGGGTGATGCTGTGAAGGCCAGGCTGGCTGCAGCAGCAGCATTCCCACAACATTTGGGATCAGGGTGATGCTGTGTAAGGCCAGGCTGGCTGCATCAGCACTCCCAGAACATTTGGGATCAGGGTGATGCTGTGTAAGGCCAGGCTGGCTGCAGCAGCATTCCCACAACATTTGGGATCAGGGTGATGCTGTGTAAGGCCAGGCTGGCTGCAGCAGCATTCCCACAACATTTGGGGTCAGGGTGATGCTGTGTAAGGCCAGGCTGGCTGCAGCAGCATTCCCACAACATTTGGGATCAGGGTGATGCTGTGAAGGCCAGGCTGGCTGCAGCAGCAGCATTCCCACAACATTTGGGATCAGGGTGATGCTGTGTAAGGCCAGGCTGGCTGCATCAGCACTCCCAGAACATTTGGGATCAGGGTGATGCTGTGTAAGGCCAGGCTGGCTGCAGCAGCATTCCCACAACATTTGGGATCAGGGTGATGCTGTGTAAGGCCAGGCTGGCTGCAGCAGCATTCCCACAACATTTGGGGTCAGGGTGATGCTGTGTAAGGCCAGGCTGGCTGCAGCAGCATTCCCACAACATTTGGGATCAGGGTGATGCTGTGAAGGCCAGGCTGGCTGCAGCAGCAGCATTCCCACAACATTTGGGGTCAGGGTGATCCTGTGTAAGGCCAGGCTGGCTGCAGTAGCATTCCCACAACATTTGGGATCAGGGTGATGCTGTGTAAGGCTGGGATGGCTGCAGCAGCATTCCCACAATATTTGGGGTCAGAGTCATGCTCTATAAGGCCAGGCTGGCTGCAGCAGCATTCCCAGAACCAGGAGTGCTCTGCAGTCCCAGCCCCGAGGTGGCACAATCAGAGCACAGCTTTTGGAGAGCCACCAGAACCTGTAGCTTTGTTTTCAGAAACTTCAAGGCAGTCTCACCTGCAGGAGCATATGGGCAGCTGGGTCGCTATTTTTCATGTGCAAATGAGGCTTGAGGGCATGCAAAAGGAATCGGTGCCCTTGCCAACAGATGGTGGCTGGAGTGAGAGCCTGTCTGGAGCTGCTGCTCTGGAGGCAGTGCCAGGGGCTGCACGCACCCCGGGAGAGCCCAGCTCAGCCACAAGGCTGCTGCATCTGGGAAGCCACATCCTGTTCCATCTCCACACCTTCCCTGCTCCTCTTGGCCGCAGTCCCAGTCCTGGCGATGCTGGCAGGGAGCACTGCAGGAGCAGGGCATGGTGCCACGGCTCATCCTGGCCAGCCTGGGGCCAGCCCAAGGGGCAGGGACAGCCAGCAGGGCTGTCACCTCCCCTGCCCTGTGTGTCCCCTGCTTGGCTGTGGCCAAGGCTGGCCAGGGCTAATTGTGATGCCTGAGGATTTCAGCTTTTCTGTTTTTCATAGATTTGTAACCCTGCAGTTCTTTAGTGCAGAACTCTGAACTCCACACACAGTGTGAGCTGCTGCTCCCCCAGTTTGCTCAGACACAACAATTCCTCTCCAGGACTGGGAATCAAGGACACCTCACTGCCTCAGGCCCTGAGAGATCCAAACAAAAGTGAGTTGGGACAGCAAACTTGGGGTGAATGAGTTCATCACCTGAAGCTGTAATTGGGAGATGAACCCCCAACATGCAAATGGACCAAACTGATCAAAGTGTGCAAACCCCTGACCCGGGGTCCATTTTTGGGTGCAGCCCCTGAGGGGCTTTGTCTGCCCTAAATGTACCTGAAGGCCCTTCAATAACTGGACCAGCTTTTTATTCCCTTCATTCTGCCTGGCCCCTGTTTTTAGGTAGTCCCCAAAGGCATCATTTGCTTTTGAAGGATTCAGATGAGCTGAACGCCACAGAATCCACCTGGGTGCCACCCCTGGCTCTGCCAGGACAGCACTGGCTGCTGCTGGCTGGAGCATCCCCCAGAGTCAGGGTGTTGTCCCAGCTACACCAAGGGGTGCTCAGAAGCAGCTTCCGAAATCCCCTCCTGGGCACTCTGCAGCCCCTGCCCAGCAGGCTGGAGTGTCCCCACCCCACTCCTGCCAGCTCTGGAGAGATGTCCCACAGAGCCACCTGTGTGAAATGGGCATGAAAAACGAGCCTAAATCCACATCCTAAACCTGCACCTCGAGCTGCAAAAGCCGTGTTCTCATCCCTGACCCTGCTTCCCCTCATGCTGTGCTGATTTTTGCCCTTTCTCTTCTATATATTCTCTGTATTCTTTACACATCTATTTGTAGCTCAGTAGTCTATTATTGTAACTTCAGCATTTTCCTAGGCAGAAAGACAAAACACATTCCAAGACCCCTACGCTGTCCTGGTTCTCCTTAGTAACCAAGGTTGAGAGCAGATCTTGGAGACATATTTTTTCTAAACAAAGTTGGGTCCTCATTTGAGGGGGGAGGATCCAGAAGGTACTGGGTGGGGCTGGGGGTGAATTCACAGGGTGTGCCTCTTGTCAGATATGCAAATCTGCAAAATCTATAAAAGTTGTATACACGTTACACAGCCTGTGCATCTTTGGCGTTTTCCACCTGACCAATTGAGCCCCTAAGGATCTTTATATAAAAAGGTAAACATTTTTTTCACCCTAACTGTGTCTGGCTCGTGATTCTAGGACCAGAGAAAAAGGCATCAGCCCACCAATCCACTCTGCACAGCACTTAAAATGGGATCAGCATGTGTCCCACCCAGATGTCACCTTCCTGCCTCTCCACCAAGACACCACCAATTAATTCCCTGCAGCCCCTCAGCTCTGCCCCACTGAGCCACTCCAGAGTCCATGCCAAGACACCAAATACAGCTGTTACTACAGTGCTTGAGAATAATGTTCTTATTTACAGCCATTTGGAAATATCCTTTGGCACAGCAATGAAAAACCAGAAACTGCTCGATTCAGAAGAAAACCAGCAGCACCAGCACAGCCCTCCCCTCCACCCAGGAATTTGGGTTTAGCCATATTCCCCAAATCAGCCTGAGCTGAGGGGTGCAGCCGTGGGTAAAGGAGGTAAGCATGAGAGTGGGAGAAACAAATGGGAATGTTGGAGAATTCCTGCTCAGAGGCAGTGCTGAACCCTCCAGCAGCAAGTGCTGCAATCCTTGCTCACAAACACATCAATTCCAGTGTTTCTATCAAAGCCCTCCACAGATGATACCATTAATATCAGCCTGACAGCTGCCATGCAGCTCATACAGCAATGTCACCACTCCAGAGCCTGCCACTAAAAGATGGGGTTGGATTCTGCAACTCTCAGCCTTGTGCTCGGGCAAACCATTGATTACAGCCCAGGAAACTCCTCAGCTGCATAAATAAGAACTCAAAACCAGTGCCAAACCCACGCTTGTAGCACAATTTAAGGGCATCGTTTTCAAGTAACTTAACTAACTCTTAACATCATAATAACAAGTAATTAAACTGTAAAGCAACTGCAGATTTCTGGCTGTAGGTAATGTGAGATTGACAGCACAGAATTGCTGGGAACTTCACTGGACCCATCCATAACCTGGATTCAATGGATTAATAATAAAAAAAAAAAGGGTATATTTCCACAAAGATAATTGGATGGACAGGGAAAATACCAACTTCTCTTGCCACAATGCTTCTGTAATCTGCCCCAGTGGAATGGATGGGATAGTTCAGGAATTCACACTCTGTTCTGCATGACTGAGGGTTGTGAGGTCTGGGATATGCTTGGGCAGCTGGCCCTGGGAAATCAAACACAACTGCAGATATTGGGGTGGAGAAGAGGTGAAAGCTTTCATCCTACAAAAGGGAACAGCAGCTAAAGACCATCATGAAAAATAAATACGTGAAAAACATTTGTTTTTGCACATTTGGTTGGTAGTCTCTTCCCTACATAGCCTAAACAAAGATAAAAAAAAAAAGATAATAATTCATCCACATTTAACACCAACTTAATTTCTGACAGGATCTTTTACTAGAATAATTTATTTTCATTTAGGTTCTGCATGTGGGAACCTAATGACTACCAAAAGCTGAAAAAAGCTGCTCTTCAGCTTCTTCTCCAAGGTAAATCCTTGCAGTGAGAGAGCATTCTGAGGAAATAAAACTCTGAGCTGAAAAGTCCCTCAGGAAAAGCTCCTGCAGGGCTGCTCTCACCAACAGGGGCTGTTGAAGGAGAGGTAATGCTGAACAACAAATGGAGTATTTCCATATTCCTAACTCTCTTCCACTGGGAGTGGAAGACTGGAGGTGTTCTACAGCACAGCCAAGGAAAACACGAAAACTCCTCATTCATTTAATGACAATTACAGGTAATTAATTGAAGAGAACTCTCGCCCTGCACCCAGCAGGCAGCTACAGGCTCAAGGTGAGGATGAGCCTCCTAAATTCTGCTGCACTAAACAAAGCTGCAACACTTAAATCCTCCTCTGAATCTTGCCCTGGGCCATCTGAAATGCACAAACAGACGCAGAATGAGCCTTTCCACGGTGGAAACACCTCTCAGGAGCACATCCACCTTCCAAACAGCTTTGCATTTTGTTTACTGAGTTTTATTGTCCCTGCTTCCCAAGTGCCTGCTTTGGAAATCTCTGCTGCTTCCCCTACTGTTGCTAATTTCACCTGTTTGGGCTATTTTAAGTTTCTTTCCGCCAGCAACTGTCTTCGAGTTCTCCATTAATGGCAAAATGTTCACATCATTACCCCACAGGCACTCCCAAATCAGGCATTTCCATTCTGCCATATCCACCCTTTCCTCCTGGCTCCACCAGAACCCCTTCCCATCTGCTGGGACTGGGGGTGCAGCTCTGAAACTCTGCTGAGTTATTTCTCTGCCAATGTAAGAAAGTCTTCCAGAGAAAAGAGATTTTACTGCAACAGTCACAAAGAAAAAAAACCCAATTTATCTTTGTTCTTATCTACAGCCTTATCTACAAAAAAAATACCAGTCCAATATTTCAATATACTGCTGCCAATTCTCACTGCCTGGATTAACCAGTCCCATTTTTCCCTAAATTGCCAGACTTCAAATATTCTATCGCTCACGTTGTTTAAAAAGAAGTTTACCCATGCACAGCTGGGAGGAATCATTGCTGAACCAAGGCAAGACAGAGAAATTCCCACTGTCCTGAACACCTGCAGCAGAGACCTCATCCCCCAAAGGCCAAACTCAAATCATCTCCATCAGCTTATAATTGATTTTCCCCCCTAAATTACCATGCCAGGAAGGAATCTGAAAAGGGAAGAGCTGCTGCTGCCACCTCTGATTACTGCAGTTGTGTTTTGTTTACCTGGTATTTCCATAGATGTGATTAAGCAGTTGAACCCAATTAAAGGGTGCATCATCCACTGGAAAATTCACAGCCACTGACCAGGCTGCTCCACTTGCAGCACTGGGAAAGAGATTTAGATCAGATTTTAGGAAGAAATTCTTTACCATGAGGATGCTGAGGCCCTGGCAGAGGGTGCCCAGAGAAGCTGTGGCTGCCCCTGGAAGTGTCCAAGGCCAGGCTGGACATTGGGGCAGCCTGGGATAGTGGGAGGTGTCCCTGCCCATGGAAATGGGATGAACTTTAAGGTCCTTCCCAACCCAGCCCATTCTATGAGGATTTCATGACTGTCACTCTTTGCCATGACAATTCTGCTTCCAGCTGGGGAAGGGACTGACAGCACAACACCCCACCCAGCACAGAACTCACCCATTGCTTTGCATTTCCAGAAGCACAACGATGTTTTCTGATCTCTGCACTCTCAGTTCTGAAACTGTTTTACACCCCATAAACTCCGTGATGTGCCCAAGCAAAGATCTACAAACCCTGGTTATTTAGGGCAATACACACTGAATTTCAGGCAGCTAAGCTGCTAGCACTTTTTACGGCGCTTTTCCTAGAAAACATCTCCATGTCATTGGAGCAGCGTGGCTCCTGCCTGCAGCTCCACCCAGCACGGGGCTGGAGCTGGGCTGAAATCCGAGCAGAGGAAAACACGAACTCTGTCAAGGCAGCGGAGCTGCAGCTGCTCACGCTGAGCAGGACCAGCACAGGCAGGGCTGGATCCCTGCAGCCTGCCCTGTGGAATAGAGCAAAGTCAGGAAGGTCTGAGGCAAATGGCCAAGACAGATCTTTTTTTTGGGGGATGAATGAATGTGCTGACAGCTCACGGCGCAGCCCAAGCTCTCCGGCTGTCAGCCTGCTCGCTGCCCTGCCTGAAGCAGGGAGAAAACTTGAGTACATGACATGTTCCGAGCTTTCATCTTCACAACCTGAGAGGTGCTCCCAGCTCTCCTTTTCCCTGGGTGCCTTGTGGTCATTTCTAGCTGCTGTCCTGACCATCAGTGAGCTCTGCAGGGTGAGCACAGTGGGTTTCTCCTCCTCCACAACACAGATGCTGCAAAGCCCGTGCCCTGTGCCAGGACGTGGCAGATTGGGGCTGCAGGAAAGCCAGGCACTCCAGCCCTCAAAGGACCCTAAAAGCTTCCCACATCCAGGACTTACACAGACAACAGATCTGCCTGGATCTTCTCCATGTCCCGGGCTTGCCCTAGAGGCAGCACAGCAGGCAGGAGGAAGGGCTGCAGGATCTGCAAGCACAAGTCAAGCTCCTGGTCCAGGCAGGAGTGGCACAGAGCTGGGGGTTGGGGCTGCCAGGCCAGGAGCAAACACTGCAATTCACGTGAGACAGGGAAAAACAACAAGCCCAGACCCTGATGGATGAATGCACAACAAAACAAAGCCCCCAGTCCACGTCCTGGTGCCCTGCTCTTCCCTCTCCTGCACAGCCACTTCAGGCACTTCCCCTCTGACAAACCTCTCCTTCTAGCACGCTTTTATACCTTCCAGACCTGACTTGCAGTCAAATTTATTTCCATAAATCCACTGAACTGTAGATTTCCTTGCAGTTAAACGTTTCCTTTGCTAGCAGACATCTCCCATGTGTTTGAGCATTTTAAAGCCACTTCCAAGCACGCTTTGCTATCTCTCCTCAGCACGTGCAGCCAAATCCCAGCACGGGGTTTGTGGTGGGGGAGAGGCTAGCATGGAATGAGGCTGAACAGAGAAATACTGTCACCAAAGAGAGAAAAAGAAAAAAAAAAAAAAAAAAAGAAAAAAGAAGAAGAGGAAAAAAAAAAACGTGAAAGAAAGAAGAGAAAAGCTGACAAGAAGAAAAACTGACATTGGAAAAATGCCAGCCCGGGACAGTCAATCTTCAGGCTGGCAGCAGAAATGTCATGAAAGGCAAAAGGAAGAGGGTCTCTGATGACAGATGCATGAACAGGCTTACACTGGGTTGATTAAAAAATAAACAACGATAAAAAAGTCACATTTCTCTCTGCTTAGTGCTGGTAACAATTTATTGCACAACTGAGCAGAAGTTTATAGCCTGCAGTCAGAGAGCTCTTTATCTACCCCACAGCTCAGAAAAGATGTAAAACTACCCAAACACCTGGGTTTTTTCTACCTGAGCTTTTTCCCCTCCCAGGGGCAAATCCTTCTCTTGGTACCAAACTCAAAAACACCTTTTTTGCAGGAGCAGGTCCCAGCAGTGTCAAGGCCCTGTGGTGCTCCTCCACCACGAGGATCCCATGGGATGCACCCCTTCTCTTCCCAGCTCTGCCCATGGCAGCCCTCCAGGGAGGGATCCAGTGGCACTGGAGAGTCCTGCGAGAACTCAAACTGGAATTCCATTCAAAGAAATTCAAATTCAGGGTCTTTTCACGGTGATTAGAATCTCAGAATCACAGAATCACAGAACCACCAGGTTGGAAGAGACCTCCAAGATCATCGAGTCCAACCCACCCCTGACACCTCAACTAAACCATGGCACCCAGTGCCACATCCAGGCTTTTTTAAACACATCCAGGGATGGGGACTCTGCCCCATCCCTGGGCAGACCATTCCAGTACTTTATCACTCTTTCTGTGAAAAACTTTTCCCAAATATCCAACCTAAATTCCCCTTGGTGCAGCTTGAGGCTGTGTCCTCTCCTGTCAGCTGCTGCCTGGTGAAAGAGACCAACCCCCAGCTGACCACAGCCACCTTTCAGGAAGCTGTAAAGACTGATAAGGTTACTTGACCTTTTTGCAAAAATACCTGTCTGAAATAAGATCTTCACTTGTTGAAAGCACTGTGGACTCATTAAATTATTTCAAACAAATGGGACTTGAAAATTAAGCCTTTAAATGCTAGATCTATAGAAGAATTTAAAAGTTTAAGGATGCAGATAGTCACCTAGCAGGGTTTTTATTCTGAGTGCTTCTGTCAGTGTTTAAATATCTATGAAAACTGGCTCACTGCCACATTTTAGGAATAAGAATATGCAGCAAAGTCTGTAAATGAGCTCAGATACCCAACTCCCATACATTTTGCCCACGGCTCCTAAATCATTGTGTGGCTGTGGAAAGTTTATCTTCCAGCTAAGCAGTATCAGTTGTCTGAAAACCATCAATGCAACAGCAACCTGCCATGGCAAATTACCCCCAGCCCAGGCTGTAGCCAGTCCCGTGATTGAGTCCCAGGGATTAACAAGCAGCTCCATTTCACTCAGCTGGCTGTGCTAACCCTGATCCCCATGCAAATGAAGAAGAATGTGTTCCCATAAGTGTGTTTCACTGGGGTGGGAGCCTGTGTTTGTCACAGGCAGGGGACACAGGCCATCACTCACTGCAGCTCAGCAGAGCCACAGCACTCCCTGACTTGGGAGCTCCAACAACTTCATCAGTGGGATCCAGAAACCAGAGAGGGGCAAGATTCTTTCAGGTGAGCACAGAGGAGTCATGGAGGTGCCTAGTGTGCTGGTCTGAAAGCAAAACCAGTGAGACTCCCAGTCAGAGATACAATTTAATAGGAGAAGAGAGGAAAGGAGGTAAAATAAAAGAAATGGAATAATACAACCTAACACCCTGTTGGTCAGGGTGTTGGAAGCAGTCCAAAAGTGAGTCCTCCTGGAGTGGCAGATGTGGTTCTGCTGGAGCAGAGATGATCCTGAGAGAGAGAAGGGTCCAGGGATGGTGAGAAGGGTCCAGTCTTCCTCCAGGAATCCAGTGGAACCAGATCCCTGGTGTTCCTGCATCTCAGTTTTTATCCAGGTAGGAATGGTTGGCTCCTCCTACTGGGTGGAGCATCTCACACTGGAATATGTCATGCCCTTAGTGAGCCTTCATGGCCCATTAGCAGCAGATATCCCCCTGGAGGGAGGACGGGTGGTGGCAGAGATCAGAAACACTGCCCCACCTGGTTTGAACAGCTGGCCCCTTATCAGAAGGCATCTGCCCCCCTCCCCCCAGAGCTACAAGAGATAAAGAAAAACATCTCCCCAACTGCTTTCTACAGATGAAATAGAATGCACATTTTTGGTTCCATAACCCAAGACACCTAGTAATTGGGTTGGACTCGATGATCTGATCCTGAATGTCCCTCCCAACCTAGTGATTCTGTGACATCAGGCTCTGCAAAAGGCAGGGAGATGGGGGATGCTCTTCCCATCCAGCAGCTGCCCCAGCAGGCAGCTCCTCCAGCCAGTCCAGCCTGCAGGGGGGAGGAGGGAGTCGATACCACACATTAAATAATCCAAAGCAGCCCAGTAATAAAGGGCTAAAAATAACTGAGTAAGCACACTGCCTATAAAACTCCAAACTGCCTGCCAAGCCTCACAGGACACGCACTCCTCCCCCTTTCCAGGCATCTAAATAGATATTGCAGAGGCTTGGAAAAAAAAACCCAACAAATGAATAGGTGACACATAAATTTCCATGTAGGAGGAGAAAAATATAAATCCCCTATAAATTTCTCTGGTTTGTTTTTTTTTTTTTTCAGAAGCCACTGCTGCTGACCACTGTGAGGGAAGGAAGGTCTCACCTGGCATTGCAATGGGTTTGTTCTGAAAATATGTCAATATTCTGCCTTTGATTCATCTATTGCATCTGATATAAAACCCAGCTCCTGACCTGAGCAGCAGAGGATGGCTGCTTTATTCTCACCCTGTTTGCTGCACAGACATTTATAAATGAGGGACAGAAGCTTTTCTGCAGACGATTCCTTCTCGTGCTTTGTTTTCCTCCTCATCTAAGATAAAAGATGTTCTTGATAAAGTGTATTTGTACAGGTTTTGTCAACAGAGAGCCACAGTTAGAGCTGGCTGGGTGACAAAACCTGGGCTCTCCAAAACACACTCATGTTTTAATGACTGTGATTCTCCTCTGGGAAAGGACCTGGGGGTGCTGGTCAACAATCAGCTCAACAGACTTTCCTCTCACCCACAACCTTCTTATAAAATTATTGTAATCCTTACAGTTTGAATCCTGGCCCTCCCTTTATCCTCCTCCTTCCCCTACAAGTTTTATCCAAGTGTTTCAGAACAGCTGGAGCTGCAAGGGGGATCCCAAAATCCAAAGAAATAGTCAACTCAATGAACTGCTAGAAGAGCTGACAGCACGTGTCCCAAGGGGGAAGAGAGTCTCATCCCAAGTTATCCAAGTGGTGCAGGGGCAAAACCAAAGATTTTAGGTCAATCCTCAGCTTGGAAGTAACTCCAAGTACAATTCAGGCAATGCAGAATTCAAGAGAAAACATTCAAAATATATGTGTATATATATAAAACCCAAAAAATCAATCAATCAATCAAACACAAAAACAAAACAAAACAAAAAAAACAAAACCCCAAAACGAAACAACACAACAACAACAAAGAAGGAAGATTTTGTTTTGGGAAAGAGAGGGATCTTAAACCAAGAGACAGCTTGTTAGTCATGTCCATTCTGGAAACATCTCAAACGTGCCCAGGGGCAAAACAAACCAACCCAATTCTTTGCTGGCATTTGGGACACTTGAATGCTACTTGCCCTGGGTACTTAATTTCATAAAACAAATCACCCTGGAGCCACAAACAGAAAATTTGCTAGTAAACAAGACAGCTCTAATTATTTAACAGTGGAATCCAGAATAATTAAGCCACGGTATTCAGAGCAGCTAAAAGCTAATTATATAATCAAGTATCCAAAATATTTCAGCTCCCTTTTGAAAAGCAGAAAAAACCAGGTTGTTTCACTTCAAGACTAGAGAGTAGCCAGCATCTCCAAGGACAAGCCTTCAAGGTGATGCATCTTTGTCTTTCCCAGTGGCTGGCTGGGACTTGGAATCCTTCCCTGGAGGCACTGGCTGCCCATTGGAGCAGCTGCTCTCCCTCCAGGCACGTTGCTGGCAGCTGGGGGGACTCTGCTCCCAATTCCCTGCCCTCACTTTTTCCCTGGGATGCTGCAAACCCTGCTGCCAGCTCTGCCTCACCACGGCAGCAATTCACCCCCCTGCCCAAATAGCTGCTCCTGTGGGGTCCAGGTGCAGACACAGAGGGATCAGAGCTTTCCCTGCACGTGGTTTTAGGAAGCTACAGCTGTTTGGAGTGGAGGGGTTGGGATGGAGGAGTTGGCAGTGATGCCTTTTTGGGGCTACCTAAAAAAGAGACAAAATTAAGGGAATAAAAAGCTGTTCTATTTATGGAAGGGCCTTCTGGTACATTTTGGGCAGAAAAAGCCTCCCAGGGGCTGCACCCAAAAATGGACAACAGGTCACAGGTTTTCACATTTTTATAAGTTTGGTCCATTTGCATGTTGGGGGTCCATCTCCCAATTACAGCTTCAGGTGATGAAGTCATTCACCCCAAGTTTGCTGCCCCAACTCACTTTTGTTTCCATCTCTCAGGGCCTGAAGCAGTGAGGTGTCCTTGATTCCCAGGCCTGGAGAGGAATTGTTGTGTCTGAGCAAACTGGGGGAGCAGCAGCTCACACTGTGTGTGGGGTTCAGAGTTCTGCACTAAAGAACTGCAGGGTTACAAATCTATGAAAAATAGAGAAGCTGAAATCCAAAGGCATCAGCAGCAGGAGGGCCAGCACAGCCTTGAGGCAGACACCTGGGAGCTGGCAACTCCTCTGCATGGCACAGAGCCTGGAGTCAGCCTGGTGCCATCAGGCAATTCTGGCAGCTCCAGGAGGAGAGCTGGACCCTGCCAGGGACACGGGAGATGCCAGGAAAGGTCGAGGCTGCCTCCTGCAGCCCGGGATAAAGGAGCCCTTTCTCCTGATGCAGCATGGCAACCAAAGGTGCCAGAACCATGGGCTGGATTTGGGGACTGAGCTCCCCCAGCACCTCCTGGCTCTGCCACTTGAGCAGTGCTGAATGCCCTGTGCTCTTGAGAAACACTCAGGAGCTGGGACCAGCTGGGGTCGGGTGCCTGAATCTCTGAGGATGTGGGACTCTGAGGGATGCTGGGTTCCCCAACCAACACAACACCCCCACCACCAGTTTCAATTTCTGCAGCAATCTCAGCTCTGATCAGGCAGTGAGGCCAGTTTTGTGCTGAAGTCACTGCTGGGACATCCCGGGCATGGCAAAGCTCTGGGAAATGCAGGCCCTGGGGGCAAAGCAGCTGCTAATGAGCACATCTGGCTCTGGATCTCCACCTCCTCCTTCGCCCTGCTCATCAGCAGCCACCACAGCAGCTCTGCAGATGTTTTTAGGTATCTGGGCCCTGGTGCCAAATCCATGTCCTGACCTTTGAAAACAGATATTTTTTCCCGTGACCGTGCACAGAGCCGAAACCATCGGTCTCAGAAGTGATGATTCAGTCTCTGTTTCCCTTCAGACTTCATCATTACAAGGTCATCAAGCACAGCGTGGTTTAAAACACACATAAAACAGCCACCAGAGTCCCCAGGAATATCAAGCAGTTTCGCTATCTTTCTGCAATGCCTCAATCTGGCTGCTGATTAACTCTCGCTTTCTGTTTAAAATTCCACTTGCCAAAAGAGTGTCTGAGGGGGTGTTTGAAAGCTGAATGACATGACTGTAATTACAGGCAAATGGATGCTGCATGGCTAAAACATGATGGCTGCAGGAAGACCGAAGGGTGAAATTAAATACTTGAGAGAAGGATTTAAAAAAAAAAAAAAAATTAATGAAACCCCCGAATTATGAGGATTTTAACTAAAAGCTTTTCAATGTCTTTGCCTCCTGGCTTTAGACTGCCTCATTCAGGTTTTTGCTTATTAGGAGACTTAGAAATGTGCTTAAAAACGATTCTGAGTTCCTCACCAGATCACAGGAGACAGAGAACATGGGCAGAGAGGATGTGCAAGGTGTCACGTGGCTCAGATTTGCATTATGGAAATTGGCAGCACAACCCTATGGACAATTTGGCAGGGTCCCCTCCTCCAAAGAAATGTCACCAAGGGTGATCCCCACCTCTCCTCTGTTCATGTCCACTGCTATCTACACTTTGACCAAATCCACTGATTTTCTGCCAAAAGCTCTCCCTTCTTCCCTCTCCTCTTTTTTAAGCCCTTGCTTTAGATCACTGCATCCTCTTTCTGCCAAACCTCATGGCTTTTCATCTCCCCTTGCAGGAACCCGTGCCAACGAGAGTAGCCAAAGTACTTTTTGTTCCCTTCTTGCATTTGAGACCTTTTTGAGCTGGTTTTAAACTGTTTTCATGGCACACAGCACGGAGAAGCCAGGTGGAGGGGCAGATCCTACATGCCCATTGCTTTTCCTTTACCAAAGCCAGCACTGTCCCATCCTTGCTCCACATCCCACTCCCACACAGGGACTGGGGCCACACCTGCACCACGGGATGTCTGCAAGGACTTGGCTCTGCACCTCCTGTCCTTGCTCAGGGACCTCCAGCCCCTTCCTTGGACCTTCCTTTAGAGCTCACTCCACCTCCGCTGTCACACATGACACAAAGAAATGACACCACACACTGGGATGTCCAAGGCAGAAAAGAGGCAGTTTATTTACAGACTTCAACATTTATAGAATTCCAGCAGTGACCATGGATTGGAGGAAGAAAATCTTCCTCTCCAACCACACTGGGCAACCCAACAGTCCATCAATTCTCTCCTCCTTATGAGAAGAATGCAAACATGGTTATACCATTACAATAACAAGAAAGTTGTTGATGTAAAATCGTGTCTGACTCCATTGCAAAAGGCAAACACGAAAGGCTGAAATGGAACTTTAGAAAAACTTCTTAAAGAGACAGAGGAGAACAGCAAAAACCCAGACAACACTCCACAGCTCCGCAATCCACAAAATTCCCATCCCAGGACTACAAGGCTCTGTGCAGCCCAGTGCAACACCCAATTGTTGCCCTGGGCTTTTCTGTTCTGTTTTTTTTAAAAAAAGTTTTTCCAAAGTTCTATTTCAGCCTTCTGTGTTTACCTTTGGCAATGGAGTCTCTCACAGATTTTCATATAAACAACCTATTGTTGTTGTAGCTGTCCTTTCATGTTTACATTCTTCTCATGAGGAGACTGTTGATGGACTGTTGGGTTGCCCAGTGTGGTTGAAGAGGAAGATTTTCTTCCTCCAATCCATGGTCACTGCTGGAATTCTATAAATGTTGAAGTCTGTAAATAAACTGCCCCTTTTTATTTGCCTTGGACGTCTCAGTGTGTGGGTGTCATTCCCAGCAGCTCAGGGCTGGATGCTCAGGCTGTGCTGAGCTCCCCCCAGCAGCCCCAGCCCTGCTCAGCCTCTGACGTGCTCATTATCCGAGCTGTTAATTTTACGGTGGCTTTAAGTGGCTCTGGGCGGGTGCCACCGAAGCACGTGGGGCTGTGGTTGATGGAGTGATTGATTTTACACAGTCGTCTTCTTCCTGCACTCCTAAGGGCTTTTATTTGGGATTAACAAACCTCGCCTTTTCGCTCTTCCACTTCACAGCTCCTCGGTTCCTTTTCAGCTTCTCTTTCTTACTTTATGGGGCAAAGATCCTGCTTGGCCATCTCCAAATAAAAATTCTAAAGGAAAACAGCAAAAAAGCAGCAGCCTACAAGAGATCAGAGGCATACACACATTTTTAGGGCCTTACAAAAAAATAAAACCCACAAACCACGCAAACCTCAAGGCACGACACCCCAAATTCTTTGTCTCGTTTTTAGTAAGAAGGCAATCTTAGTTTGGTCAAGATTATAAAGCTGTAATTACAGACACCAAATCCCAAGATATAGTTTTTTATATATGTTTCTATATATGATTTAATGTAGCTCACTAAAACTAGAAGAGAAGGTTCAAGAGCAACCAAAAAACATCATGGGTTTTTTGTTAACCTTTTGTTGATATAAAAAAAAGCTTGAGGAAAGTAAAACACACAACTAATTAGTAATGTGGTTTTTCAGGAGCAAATACCCAAAAGCTGTCCTCATTCCATAAGAATTTGACATTTTGGATTCTCTCTTCCTAAAATGAGACAAAAATTTTAAAATATTTACGTAACTCAGCTGCAATGTTTCATTTAGATTATTGCTGGCATGATTATTTTTTCGAGTCTCTTAATAAAAATAAAATAATTCGATACCTACTGCATTTTTAAAGACAAAGTTACTTTGATCCCCAAAAGTTATGGCAGGAAGACAAGGTCTGCCAAGTCCTGAGCCTGCAGCAAACAAGAAGATGTGAGATCTTGGCAAAATGAGAGTACAGCAGAGAAGCAGCACTTAAAAAAAATCCTTAAAATTGGAGAGGCCCGAAATGATACCCCATAAAGAAGTGAAAGATTGGAGGGCTGCGTGATCACCTGTTTGGAGCCTGCAGAAAGCAATCCCAAGTTTTTATAGACGTTAGAAAACTTTGTACTGCTCGACCAAGAATAGAGCACTGCTTTGAAAAAACCTGCCCCTGAGTCCTCGGAGAATTTAAGGGTAGAACGAGCTGCTATCTCGAACAAAGATAAATAAGACACTTGATATTGCTTTTCAATTATTTCAGGCTGAGGGATGTGGGAAAGAGAAAATGTCAAGCTGAGATAAAAGCAGAGCAGACATCGATAGAGGGACGTGGCTCTCCCCCAGCCAGCAGCCTCTGCCCTGATGCCCAACCCACTGCTGGAATCTGCCTCAGCCCTCGGCAGATTTAAAGGGTCTGGTGCTGCCACGGGAAAGGGACAGTGGCAAAGAGCACAGAGGGGTCCCGAGTCTGGGGAGGCAGGGAGGGGCAGCACGGCCACTCCTGAGCAGGTGATGGGGCTGCAGGCAATGGAAAAGCCTCGGGGTGTCCAGCCCGGTGCTCCGTAGGGTTGAGAGCCTGGAGCTGAGAGCCAGCAGCCAGTTAACCTGAGCAACATCCCTGCCAGAAACACCAAACCCAAACCCATGAGGCTCCAGACAGCACTAAGCCTGCCCTGAAACCAGAACCTCAGCACAGCACAGCATCCTGCCAGGGCTGGATCCAGGATGGACCCTGCCCCTCTGATGGGACACCAGGGCTGGGTAGGGCCAGCTGGGACCCAAACTGTGACCTGCAGTGATGCCTTCAGTCTGAGCTTTCCTGTATTTCAGGTTCTGTGCTGCCCAGGGGTGCAGCTCTGAGCTCACATTCAGGGTCACTCAGCTCTGCACACAGCAGGGACACAAAACAAATCCTGTTCCTGCTGCACACCAAGGACAACTTTCAGCCCCAAAGCACAAACAAGGGTGGCTGGAGGGAGGAACAAGAAGGATGGGACCTCACAGCCTGCAGCTGGAATTGGACAATTAAACCCCAATGTGCAAATGGACCCAAACTGATCAAAGTGTCAGACCTGGTGACCCTTTGTCCATTTTGGGACCATTTTGGGTCCACCTTGGGTGCAGCCCTGGCCAGGCCCTGTCCTGCCCAAGGTGTCTCCTAAAGGCCTTTCAATAAATCTCTGCTTTATTCTCTGGCTCTGTCCAGTCCCTGTTCCAGCTCAGCCTTCCCAAGGCATCAGCAGGACCCAGCCCTGAGCAGGGAGAGGGCATTAAAGGGTGGATGCAGAGTGCACAGAGCTCTCTGCTCCCTTTGGGACACGCAGGACTGAGCCAGCTCCTCACACCACACAGCCAAGACCTTTTCCTGACAGACCAAAAGAGGGAGGGAGCTCAGTGGTGCATTACAGCAGAGCTGCCTTCAGCTAATAGCTCAGCAATTTGGGTTCTGTTCTCTCTGCTGCTGGACTCAAAATATCTCCTGTGTCCCAAAAGACAGCCCTGGCTGCCAGCCTGCAGGCTGTGCTGAAGCTGTTCCACTTTGGAGAGGACAACTAAAGATTTGTTGTGCCGTGTAGAGTGATTTTTTTTTTTTACTTTTTTTTTATCATCAACATCTGGCCTCTCTTCTGAGCATTCATCCAGGAAAGGGGACACATGGGGTCCCAACCAGTGCTCCTGTGATTACTTAAGTACATCAAACGCTCGTTAGGGAAGGTAAAATCAACAAATATTCACCAGGGCAAGGGCTAGGGAGGAGGAAGGAAACCAAACTATTAATTCAAATGGCAAGGGGAGCATTTCTGAGCAAGGTCTGAAGCTTCTGTGAGAGAAAGGCAGCAGCACTGATGAGGAGGAGCAAAAAGGAGTCAGGAGATGTGAAAAGAAAAAATTAGGAAAGAGAAGATTTGGAGGGAAATAAAAGGGAGAACAAGGAATCTGAGTGTGATGGAGTGGAAAATGTGAGTATGCAGAGCTGAGATGGCAAAGTGAGGCAGAGTGAGAAGGATCCACCAGTGAGTGGGACAGGGAGGTGACACCAGGAGCGCTCCTGAGAAAGGGCCACTCACCCAAACACAGGGGAAGAGCAGGCTGCAGAGACATGGGCAGAGAGCAAGGGGCAGAGGTTGGGTGGAACAGCAGCATTTCCATGGACAAACAAGGCATGGAAATGGAAAGAAGCCAAGTTACAAAGGGCAGATAAAGGAGGGGAATATCCACGGAGAGAGCAGCACCAGACACTGTGCTGGGATATTGGGATGCTGGGATGCTGGGATGCTGGGATGCTGGGATGCTGGGATGTTGGGATGCTGGGATATTGGGATGCTGGGATGTTGGAATATTGGGATATTGGGTTGCTGGGATATTGGGATGTTGGGATATTGGGATGTTGGGATGCTGGGATGTTGGGATATTGGGATGTTGGGATACTGGGAAGTTGGGATATTGGGATGCTGGGATATTGGGATGTTGGGATGCTGGGAAGTTGGGATATTGGGATGCCTCCTCCCTCCTCCAACATCCAAGCCCAAATGCACACTGAGCACCTTCTGACTCACAGAGAGAGTTCCCTCAGTGCCAGAGTGAGCTCAGTGCTGCTAAGTTTGGGAAGTGCTAAGGCAGCAAGAGAGAGGCTGTACATGAGCTTAGGCTGATCCAGTTCACCCAGGTCCTCACATCTGCTGGACTGATGCTTTGAAGGCAAACTTGCTTTCCTGCAAACCTTTTAAACCTTTTTTTTCTTTTTTTTTTTTTTGTCTAATCTTATTCACACAGAATCCACTTTATCTTCTGATTATACTCCTTAGCCTATAAAGACTCTACACAAGTACAGTCCTACTAGTAAAGCATAATATTAACAGCATGCACAACCTTGCCCAGTACTGAACTGCTCCATCACAGTAATTACTGACACAAAAGTGCTTGATCTAGTTGAATAAAGCCCATGTACATTCACCAGGAACAGAAATCACAGCTGCTAAAAGTCAGATGCATAAAAGCAGCATTAGGGAAAAAAAAATGCAGATTTGTGGAGAGAAAAAAAAAATCTATTGTTGCTGATTTACCCATGTACCAATCTATTTTTGCCTCTAAACTGAAAGAGGGTTTTGTTTGGTGACTGACACATATTTGAGTCACATCAGAAGGGAGAGAATAATCCCCACCTGCTGTCATATTGTTCTCCAGCTGATTGTCCTCTTGATCTGTAGTGCTCATATCACAGCAGGGAGCACACGGGAAAGGGGGTTGGACAGGCAGGAGAGATGTGCTGGAGAGAACAGTCAAAAATGCACAGAATGGCCTAATCAGCAAAGAGAAAATCACGCTGTTGGCAGGAGGGGGGAAGAGAAATGAAGCAAAAAAAGAACAAAAGAAGAACATTTTGTTGGGTGAGACACAATAACCAGAACCCCACACTCATGGACACGGATCCTGTGCCCCCCTTGCAAGCCACACACCTGATTTTCTGTGAGCAGAACCATTCTCCACCAAAGCCCATGACAGCTCATGGCATCAGACAGCCCAAAAAATCCAGGTGTGAGAGATAAAAAATGTACTTTAGGCCGATTTTCCAAGCTCTTTTCCTGCTGTCTGGGCAGTTCTGTCCTGTTCCCAGCACTGGGGGTTCACAGCTGCCCTAGCACTCTGGGGTGAAAGATTTAAGTGCCTTTGTCTCCAAAGCAAGAGATGCCTTTGGGCCACATTTTCACAGTTGTTTGTACAAGTGAATTGCTTTTTGAAATGCCCTGATCCCTCTGGGATCCACTGCGAGCCCAGCTCTGTGCCAAGGCACTGCTGCAGCCCAGAGCCCCCAGCCCTGCTGCTGCCACACCCAGAAAACAGAGCTAAAATCCCCAAAATGTGAAATTCCTGCTCTCCCTGACCGATTCGAGCCATTCTGACACAAGTCCAGGCTCCATCAGCACACTTCACTCATCCTGAGGCCTTTAATGAGCAAGGCTCATTAGCATGTAGGCAAACTCGGGTCTCCCCACCTCTCAGCACATCCCAGCCTTCCCCTGCTCTGTTACCTGTGCACAGCTTCTCATTAAATATGACACAGGTTTGTTACATTGCTGAGCTGGCTGTAAATTGAACTTGTCATCGTGAAGTGCATGTTTTTCCAGTTCTTCATCTCTTTGGTTCCTTGTTGCTATAGTGACCATCAGAAATCAGAGCCTGAAAGGCAAAGAGAAAGAAGATTCTCTCTCTGTTTAAATAGCACCTTCCTGTCTCCAGCACCGGCAGAGTCTCTCGTTTCAGCTTTGCTTGTTAAGATAACCACACAAAAGAGCTGAGCTCCTCCAGGTTTCAGGGTCTCATCCAAATCTGCTGAAGCCAAAGGCAGCGTTTTCAGTGGCTTCAAGGAGCTCTGGATCATCCCTGTATTGCCTCAAAGATGAATTCAGTACAGATTTGTAGCACTTTGCAGTTCATTTTAGCTTAAATCTCTCAGTGCAGGAATGTGCTGATGTCCTGCAACAACAGTGACTGATGCCATGAGCAGGATGGGACATCCATCCATCCATCCATCCATGCATCCATCCATCCATCCATCCATCCATCCATCCATCCATCCCTCCATCCATCCCTCCATCCCTGTCCATCCATCCGTCCATCCATCCATCCACCCATCCATCCATGCATCCATCCATCCATCCATCCATGCATCCATCCATCCATGCATGCATCCATCCATCCATCCCTCCATCCATCCGTCCATCCATCCATCCACCCATCCATCCATCCATCCATCCATCCATCCCTCCATCCATCCATCATCCATCTACCCCTCCTTCCATCCATCCCTGTCCATCCATCCATCCATCCCCCCATCCATCCATCCCCCCATCCCTTCATCCATCCATCCCTGGATCCATCATCCATCCATCTATCCATCCATCCATCCATCCATCCATCCATCCATCCATCCATCCATCCATCCCTCCATCCCTCCATCATCCATCTATCCCTCCTTCCATCCATCCCTGTCCATCCATCCATCCCTCCACCCATCCACCCTCATGGACAAAGCCAGTGGATAACAATATTTTATCAGGCTTGGAAAGTGGCTGTGGTTTTTTGTCCAAAGCACTAAAACTGTATAAATAAATCTCTAAGTCACTGTAATATCCATGACTTGGATCTCCATCCTTTAGAAGCAGGAGGACAGAGGAGGGAATTGCCTCTTACCTTGGTGCAATTCTTTTATTTAAGCCTGCAAATAATATTTAAGAAAAAAAAAAAACAAACAAACAAACCCAAAACAAACAAACAACAAAAACAAAACAAACAAAAACAACACCCCCACAAAACACAAAAAAAACCACCCAAAAACAAAACACCTTCAGAGGTTTAAATAATTTCCAATATTTTCTGTCAAAGCTGGTGAGGGCCAGTTCTCTCTCTGCTTTCTTATCACATGCCCTTTTCTTCTCCTGAATTTATGTCCCACGTCTTTGCTTAAAAGACAGAATAAGTGTTCTTCAACAGTGGGTATTAGTGCTAAGAGACAGAAGTAAGCCCAGGTAAAATCACTGGGATTGGGTCTGAAAGTGGAACTGAAAGGGGAATTAACTCCCTCTGCAGCTGGGAACTCTCTGCGCCCATCCACACTGCCTCAAGGCCTGAAATCAGAGGTATCAGAGTTATCCTTGGCTCAGATATCAGCTCCAAGCTCCTGAAAACACAGAATTATCCACCCCTTGCCACAACAGCAGCTCTTCCTTCTCCCCCACAGGCTCCCCTCCTCTGCCAGTGCTCCAGCCCAGGACACAAACAGCAGTCAGAAACACTCCTGAGTCATGTTGGAAATGCTCCATCTGAACCAACATCTGGCTGTCTGAAAGTTTGTGTTTCAATGCTTGGGGATACAAAATCATAGACACAAATTCCCTGGCTGATGAGCCCTCCACTTCCCCACGTCCCACCTGCAGTAAATGCAAGCCATCAACGTCACACCCTGCAATTTACCCACATTGCAGCTTGTGGAAATATCAAACATGAAATGCCAAGCAGATGTTCAACAGACCTGCTATGATAAGAAAACAAATTAGAAGTTATGAAACTAATGTCTTCTTAAGGGAGGAAATGCAAAGAGCTTGAAATTCAGTAAGTAAAAAATGTGGAAATTAAAAGTTGTAACTTTTTAAAGATTGGTCAGAATCTGCAAGATTCTGCAGGGAAACACCCAATTCCTTGTCTGACAGCAGGTGGCAGCAGGATTCCCACCACAAATTCCAGATTTGGAACGACATGCCCTCCATCGTATTTGAACATTCACCTATGCCTGAGGTTGTTTGGTGAGTGAGCTGACAGAAATCAGCCTGGGCTGAGCACATCTGCATTTCCACAGCTGCAATCCACTCAGCTGCCAATGGAAGTTCACAGTGCAGGAGCTGAAAACATTTAGTGTTTAACAATTACTAGTGACATCACTTTTTGCCTGTTAGAAGCCCAGAATTTGCATCAAACGTTCCAAAGTCTCTGTTGCTGTTACATCAGAGTGCTCAGTGTACATGGGCCTGAGAAAACCTGGGAACCTAGAGGTGAAATATTTCCATCAAGCATCACAAAAACTTTGGTAGGAATCCCTAAAAAAATAGAGGAAGCTGCATTCTGTAAACCTCAACCCAAAACTACTGCAGGAAATCATTTGGAAAAGGGATGCACAGAGAACTGAGATGCCTCTGATAAAGCATCACGTGCTGGTCAGACTGGCTCCCACTGAAGCCTTATTGAATTTAGGACTGCTGAGAAAAAGCAGGAAAAAATTATTATTGATGATACAAGGTTTTGAAACGCTTAAAGGAAACCTTACTCTTATCTATTTCACATTACTTATGGAGCAAGGCAAACATAACTGAGGGAGCTGCTTAGTGATTTGCTAACTGAAATGCAATTAAAGGAATGACAAAAATGCTTTAAAATGTTGTGGAGGTGGGGTTTTTTTATGATTTTATTTTTATTTTTGTACTTAGCTTTTTTCTTAGACTTATCCTTCAGAGCTGCTCGAAGCAGGGAGGAATTGCAGCACTAATGGGAGCAAATGGGGCCAGCTGGATGGAGCAATTAAAGGAATTAAAGGACAAAAAAGACAGAAAAAGAGGGGTTGGCAGCCATGGACAGCCAACTGTGGCACAACTGACCAGAGCTTGTGAGAGACCCCCCAAATGATGACCCAAAGCCCACTGTGGCCAAGATAATCCCAAGGTTTGAATGAAACCCATGAAGAATAGAAAGTCTGAGGAGCAGAAGGCCAGGGAGAACTGGCCCTCACTAGCTTTGACAGAAAATATTGGAAATTACTTAAATATATGTAGAATTTTAATTTTTTTCTTAAATATTATTTGCAGGCTTAAATGAAAGAATTGCACCAAGGTAAGAGGCAATTCCCTCCTCTGTCCCCCTGCTTCTAAAGGATGAGATCCAAGTCATGAATATTACAGTGACTTAGAGATTCATTTATACAGTTTTACTGCTTTGGACAAAAAAACACAGCCACTTTCCAAGCCTGATAAAATATTGTTATCCACATAATTCATTTTGTGCAGCTTCAGCAAGGCATTTGGATTTGTGGCTGTTCCCATTTGAGGGGGAAATTGAATTGGAAATTCACGTGTGAGCCACGTGGATGAGGCAAGTCTGAGGATCAGGAACAGGACAATTAAATTCCCCTTCCAGCAAGAAATAAAATCCCGATGGGAAGGCCTTGGAGAAGATCCCCATTGCTGTGACAATGGAGGACAACAGAAAAAACCTCAAGCCAGAGGTGAACACAAGCTGGTTTCAAGGGATGGTAATGAAATTTAGATCTGTTTTATTCATAGTGTGAGCGCTGATTGCTGTGTGCAGAGCAATCTCAGCAGAGCAATTTATGGTTTAGCCTTTGATAACGTGGACTTATTAAGGATGTTATTGATTAAAGGTAAATTAGCAACTCGCTGATTAACTCATCCCTCATCTTCCCATTCCTGTTGTGGCAAAGACCATGGAAGCACTGGCGGGTTGCTGGTTCTCAGGGCTGACTCTGACTTTCAATAAATTTGGGTTTTTTTGGACATTTTCAGAAGCTTTGTTTGAGCAAGTGCCCAAGTGCACACGTTTTTTCTGGAATGTGCTGTCCCACCTACTCCATACACAAATGCACACTGGAAACTTGCTGGGAATAATTAGAAAAACCCCAAAGAATCCCAAGAGATGTTCTGCATAAAATTGTGAGTGAAACAGGCACACACCAAATTCAGAGTTGCTCAGCTATTCCACAAGAGCTATTTCATCCCCATTCCAGCACCACCTCTGGCAACACTGATCAAGGAAGTACCTAAGGAAACAATTCAGAATATAAGTAAGATGCAAATCTGGAAGATATCAGATTAAATGAGGAGGATGATGTGGGGCTCAGGTTTCCAGCAAAGTTTCCATACACTGCCTGTGACAACAGCTTGATTTGTTCTCAGGGTTCACTTGGCCATAAAGAAAATCCCACAGAGAGACAGGGATGGTGATGCCCCTCCCTGGAAGTGTCCAAAGCCAGGTTGGATGGGGCTTGGAGCAGCCTGGGACAGTGGGAGGTGTCCCTACCCATGGCAGGGGGTGGCCCTGGATGGGCTTTGAGGTCCCTCCCAACCCAAACCTTCTGGGATTCTGTGAAATGACTGTGTCCATCCATCCCCTCCCAAATATTTCAAAGGAAAGAGAGGAAGGATGAAGCATGAAGAGGACTGGAGTCGCCATATTCTGGGTTGTTCTAACTTTCACTCGGCAAAGTACATCTGGAATTCTAAAAATAGCTTTAAAAATCACATTCTCTCCCTCTGTAACCCCCAGGCAATTCTTCTGAGAGCCACACCTCTAGGTCAGGAATGCCATTTCTCACCAATTGACCCAGGAACTGCAGGGCAGCTGGGCTGAAAATAAAAATACTTCAAATCAGTCACTCTTGCAGGAGATGCACAAATCCAAGGATAAGGCTAGCAGCAGCCAGATGGATGAAAAATTACACTTAAAAAAAATGCAGAACAGGACAACCAAAAACTCCCTGGCAGATTTTTTTTTTTTCCTTTTTGGTTGGGTAATTCTGACTGATCAAAACACGAGTACCAGAAATATGTCAGGATTCACATCTTGTTTAAAAACTGCAAAGAGCCATTTACTGGTGCTGGAACACAACATTTCAACACATCTGAAACGGAGTGCTGCAATTTTCCAATCTGAAAATATATTCTCGAGATTTTTACAACACTCTGGGATAATATCAGCTAAAAAGGCAACACTGGGAAAAACATTACAAGTTCATGCATCTTCAGTGGTCTGAAATGAAGGCAGAGCTTGAAGATAATTTGTTTTCCAGGAGGAAAATGGGGTTATTTTAGGGGAAAACCGTGCAAAGTTATAGCTTTTCACTTATTCCTGAATGGCCAATTTCCACCCAGCACTTCTCAGGAACAGGTAGGGATGCAAACATTCATAGAAAGGAGATGCCCTGAGCAAGAACAAAATATGTTGTTAAAATTCTTTTTTTTTTCCTTATTTGCATTAATGCCTTGAGCCAGCGAAGCATCTCTTCATAGAAATCTAGAATTCTTGATGCTGGAATGGACTTTAATGACCAAAATGATCCAATTCCAACCCCCTGCCCTGGGCAGGGATGCCCCCCATGCTGCCCACCCAACCTGACCTTGGATGGGAACAGCTCCCTCTTGTAGGACAAGCAGGGTCCATTCAGATTTTCTGACATTCTGTGGCTGGAAAAGGACAAATATGCTGAAATTAAAGGCTGGAAAAGGATAAATATGCTGAAATTAAAGGCTGGAAAAGGATAAATATGCTGAAATTAGAGACTGTCTCATAAGAGGGAACAGAGTTGCAGAACAACCTAAATAGCATCAACCCAATATCAAAACCTGTTATAAGCATCAAGCTTCTCTGCCTGAGAGGCTGAAATCCTTGCATTAAAGGAGCTTACATCATTTGGAGTTACATCCACAGCTCTACCTATTTTTATCTCAAAGGTACAGGCTTGTTCACAGCGAGGGACTTTCTGCAAAATTCTCCATGTGTTGCTTTCACCTGACAATAAATGCTGGTTCCTCTCCCCCTCTCAGCACACACAGAGTTAGATAATGTCTATCACGTGCCACTTCGCAGCTTCTTCCCCTTTATTTTATTACAAGCATCATGAATTCCAAACACTGAAGTGTTTCCCCCCCTTCAGATTGACTGTGCCATGCCTGCTCAGTTAGGAAAAAACCTCAGCTTTTCAGCCCCACAACCCTTGTGGCAGCATAAATCCTGCAAGATCATTTCGAGGTAAGTTAATTACAGACTGGAATTTTAAATGCCTGCTTCATGTTCTTCTCCTCTGAGTCAATAATTCCTGCACATCAGCCAGGCTGCTGGGTAAAAAACACCTCACAGCCCCTGTTTGCTGCAAACCTTTTGCCATTCCCTGGCAGTGATTGAATGCTTGAGTGTCCGTGTTAATTTGCACGTTCTGACCTGCAGCAGTGGAGATGTTTGATCACTCCGGCAGCAGCTCTTGTGTAAAGAGTGTTTCCTGCTCTGGTTTAACATATGCTAATAATGATATCTGTGCTGGCACTTCCCCCCCGCCAGGAGGTTTTAAGGAAAAAAAAAATCAGATTCAGTGTGTGGTTGGGACCCTGTGAGTGTGCTTTTCAGGTTCTCCCTTCCACTGCCAGCTCCATCCCTTTTGCTTTTGTTTTCTGTTTTGTTCTCCTTTGCTGTCTGCTGCTGGTGGACTGTGTGTGTGCTGACCCTGAGTTAGAATCATGGGTGCAAAGTTGTCAGCACACCAGTGAGGGATTTATCTCCAAGTTGTGGGTATCCTTGAGGGTGGGAACAAAACGTTTTCAAAAGGGTTGGTAAAAAGGTTTGTCAGATGGCTGCACCTGCATTTCCCCACAGGGTCCCCTGCAGACCTCATCTCTGTCCCCTTTTGGGACAGAGTGGGGCGAAAATTGACTGATTTAATGAATCAGGGAGACAAATCGGCTTCCAAATTTATTTCTTTGTTTGTTCTAATTCGGCTCACTTTAATTGAAAGAGGGGGAGTGCAGAGGCAGCCATCCACCCCAGTTCTTTCTCCCTGAACCCCACTTTCCCAAACCCCTTGTCCCACACCGGGGGAGACATGCAGAGCAGCCCACAGAGTGCAGGGCAGCCAGGCAAACCTGAGTCTCCCTGGCTCTCCATGTCTCCTCCAGCACCCCTGCTCTGGTAGCACTGGCCGTGCTGCCAGAGATCCTTCCCAAAAATCCTCTACCTCAGTTTCTACTCCAAAAGTTGTCAGGTTTGAGGTTCCTCCCCAGTCACCCTGTTTCCCTCGTTCTCCCTCTTTACCCCGAACCCCACAAAATGGCCCCTGAAGGACACAAGAATTCATCATCAGCTTTTCCACACCTGGGACATGCAGACAGAGGCACAGGACTTTTTCAGCTGTGTTTACACTCAAACCAGGCTCCTAGGATCAGAGATACATTTTTTTAATTTTAATTCCCTCCACAAATCACACTGAATTTTGCAATAGGAGAATAAAGATGCAAACACAGTGCATTATCCATTTTTAAAGGACTTGGAAATTTAAATCTGTACTGTGTTGTAAGGAGCAGGGGGGAACTTGCTGGTTTTCCCCATGATCGCTCCAATTATTACTTTCTATGTAAAAGCAAAAAAAATCTTTAAAATGTTGCAAAAACTCTGCATAATTTATCCTAAAGGAGATGCAGTTGAAATCAGTATTCACCACAAATATTAAGATAAAAAAGACTATTCCCTCAAAGGATCTGGGTGCAAAAAATCCCAATTCCATGGCTGCATGTGTTGATTTCTTATTCTCAGGGCTCCTGCCCTTGTATGCAGTTGGTATTTATTTTGTGAAACAATATTCGTAGAAAATAAGAAGTTCTTTCCTTTTTAAACCTTCTGTGCAGCACTTCCAGTTTCTCTCCAATCTTTAACACACTTCTAAATAATATATTCAGCTTAAAAAAACACCCTCATTTTTAGTGGGGATGTACAGAAAGGAATTAAACAACAGGAATATTTTCTTTTTTCCGTAATCCCTGACATGGGCACTCGACCAAGTGATGGAGGAAAAGTTAAATAACATTCCCAGAAAAAGGTGGAGGTTGACATGGATTCAGTTACCATGGAATGCAAAATGGGCCAAGTAGCAAAGTTGGTTTCGTTTGGAGTTTTTGTTTGTTTGTTTGTTTTGGGGTTTTTTTGTTTGTTTGGTTGGTTTTTTGGGTTTTTTTGTTTGTTTGTTTGTTTGTGGGGTTTTTGTTGTTTTGGGGGGTTGTTTGTTTGGGGATTTTGGGGGGAGGGTTGGGTTTTTTGTTTGTTTGGTTGGTTTTTTGGGTTTTTTTGTTTGGTTTTATTTTGTTTGTTTGTTTTGGTTTGGGGTTTTTTTTGGATTTTTTTTTTTTTTTGAAGGCTGCCAAGCAAATAGGTGGCAATTTACATATTCATTTTCATATAGGTTTTTAATTTTTTTAAAAGTCAACAAAGCCTAGAGAACATAGCCAAGAACTCCATGGACAATAACACATCAAAAACCGACAGAAGGCAGATAAAAGTGCCTGGCCCAGAGCTAAGTTGTGGTTAAGGACTTTTCTTCCCCCCTTACAGTGTCTCATGTTAGACTTTCCAGAATCTTCTGGAAAAGCAGACTTTGCCTACAAACTGCTGATTTCCCTGACGATGCCATCTGCAAAAGTCTGGGCAGTGCAAAGAGAAATGGAGCTGCTTTACCAGAGCATTGTCCTCTCCCTGAGAGCAGCCTCAAACCCAGCAGATTCCACAAGAAAACTCCCTGGAGAATTTAACCCAGGAGTTGTCTCTCAGGATCCCTTTCCTGCTGTCACCTCCCTCCAATGGTTCATAACTTTGATCCATTCTGACCTCTAAGGTCCCTCCCAGCCCCATCCATTCTATGATTTTTTTTTCCATACCAAACCAACATTTTCTATTTAATACTCTAAATAATACCCCTGTTTTCCATATATGAACCACTTCTCTTTCTCTCCTACAGAGTTCCACAGAAATGTCTTTACCAGTAAATAAACACGAGTTTACCTCTGAAACCAACCTGTAATTTTAGAGAAAAGATTAATTTTGCCACATCAACTGATGGCTGCAAAGCTTTTGTCACTAAAATACTTTGGTTTCATCCTATTCCTCCATCCTAATTATCAACTGCCAAGAGACTGGAGGGAATTACAGCACTGTGATCAGCAACGTTGACCTTTTTGCCTTTTTTCACTACCTCTGTTAAGTCAGTTAACCCAGGCAGCAAAATTAGAAGGAAGACTGACACTGGAGTAAACACCAGGAAAGCAGTGAAAAAGGTGGGAAATTACCCTTCTCCCTCCCTCCTTGCAGCATGAAGAGCAGAGCCTCAGCTAAAACCTTAGTCTGCTAAATTAGGCAGAGGTTTGGAGAAGAATGTTCTGATTGTTAATCATGAAATGTGCTGTAATCCTCAGCTCTAACCTCCTCAATCAGCTGCATTTTCTTACTTAATTACATGATTTTAAGCACTTCTAAGGAGGTGCTGTCAGATTTATCCTGGAGTTCTCTCAGACATTCCCACTGTAGTCATGGTGATGATATATAGAAATGGACAAAATGCCAGAGACAGGGGAAAATGTCAGAGCTACGGAACACCCACAACTTGCGCCTTGCCTAGAATTTACTTGGTATTTTTGAGTTGGCTGGAAAGATTCTCTGAGTGTGTTAACGTCCCAAAATAACAAGATTAGTGGTAGATGGACAATCTTATTGCTATGCACACCCACTGGGGTAATTCCCACCTCGAGTAGCTTCCCAAATGTTTGGGGGACCAGAGTGTGGATGCCACTGGGACATTGTTCCCTCTGCAAACACTGCCCTGCTCTGCAGGAACAATCCCTTCCACGCTGGCCATCCTGGAACCAGCTCCCATTATTCTGAGTCCTGCAAGCTGCCTCCAGGCTGCTAATTACTCCTTCCTCAGCTGCAGGAAATTATTGTTACCTGCATGTTTATAACCAACGGGTGGAACATCAGCAGCAAAACCAAATTATGAATATTTGTTAATTTAGCAGGCTCTCACCAAACCTTCATTTCTCTCTCAATATTCTGCCTACCAGCATCTACCTTTAATTTTTGGTGGGTAGCACACTGTGATGCCAATCACCTGCTTCAATTGCCAACAGAGAGGCTGAAGTAGCATGGTCCAGGTTTGTTCTGCCAGGAGGCTGCTGAACTCAGCTCCTTGTGGAATACCTTGTCATTTAGCCAAATTTCCTCTCAAAAAACCTCCTTATTTTAGACCAAGTCAGACATGATTTTTTTTTTTTTTTTTTTTTTTTTTTTTTTTTAAGATGAGGCTACATAACAGCCAAGTTCCAGATTTTCAGTTCCTAGCCCAGGTAAGAGTTAAATTTCCTTGGTAACTCCACAGCGAGAGCAAACCAAAGACAAGAGTTCTCACTTCACCCAGCTGTAGATCTTATCTTCAGCTCTGGGAATTACCCGAGCTGAATAAACGGGTGAACAGCTCCCATCTTTAGGGTTTATTTGCCTTTTATTGCTACTTCCCCCCAAGTCTGACTCCCATTTCTGCAGTTCACACCTGTGAGAGGGTGGCTGCCACTCCCTGGGTGTGAACTGTGTGCTCCCTATCACAGGGATCTGGTGATGAGCACATCATTGCTCCACGACTGCACCGAAATTGTGATCTTTACAGAGTGAGGAGGTCACTCTGCATTTACTGCTGCATGCACAGGCAACACTCAGTCCTGCAGGCAGAGTTCACCTGCTCGTGGTTTTTATGGTCTGCAATCCGTTTCAGATTGAAACATTGCCATCTTTACAGGGGCCACGCAGACAGGTTTTTGGTTGGTTTTTTTTTTTTCTTACACCGTTCCAAATAGATTTTTGTTGTGTTTTCCTCCCTCATTTGGCAGTGAGCAAAGGTGCAGAACGCCTCGAGGAGGCCTGAAAAAGGAGGAAATCACTTCTTCGTTTCGAGGGGACACAACTCTATTCTGTTCCCAGAAAAATAAAATAAAATAAAATAAAATAAAATATAAAATAAAATAAAAAATAAAATAAAATAAAATAAAATATAATATAAAATAAAATAAAGTAAAATAAAATAAAATATAAAATAAAATATAGAGGGTATGAATCAAGAACAGAGCCAGGAATTAGAAAAGGCCACACCATATTATATTATATTATATTATATTATATTATATTATATTATATTATATTATATTATATTATATTATATTATATTATATTATATTATATTATATTATATTATATTATATTATATTTTTGGAAGTCTTGTGTTTTATCATCTAGAAATCTAAAATAAAACCAGCCCTGGTGGCCTGTAAGCCACCAGTCTGCACAGTCCAGGGTGGAAATATTTCTATTGAGCTCATCAGGAACTGAAAAGAAATTATAGTGTGTTTGGAGAATTCTCCAACTAAATTACAGCTTTCCAGAGCTGCCTGCTCAATAGGCCACAATAAGTTAAAAATATGGGATCAATATTCTCTTCAGTTATCTCCTTGAAGAGATTATAAGGCTGGACCCCCTCTAAGTGGTCTGTTCCCTTCTGTTGCCTTTGGAAAATAATCTCTACCAGAGAGGCACCAAACCAACCTAAACCAGGGAGATTTGAATAATGAATACCCAGGATTTGGGTAAAATAATCTGTAAAATCACGCAGTGCTCATGAATTTAACAAAAACCTCAGTTCCTGCAGCCACACTGACCTGTATGGCAGGGCCAGGTAAAGGGTTTAGGATTTCTTCTGCTTTCCCCTCTTGTGGCATCTCTGATAATCCATCAGAACTCTTCAGCCCTCAACCCTTTTCAGTTCTGCTCAAGTTTTGTTCAGCAGGAACGGGAAAGGAGTTTTGAATAAAGTGGATTGGAAAACCAACACCCCTGAATGCTGGCATGGCCTGAGCAGGTAAATGTTCTGCATCTGGGGCACACAGAGAGATTTGCTTCTTTTGGGTATATGCTTATTGTTTTCAGGGCTCTGAACAAGCTCAGGTTAATTCAGGAATTGCTGAATGGGAAGCTGTCTGCTCACCCACAAAAAATGGGAGCAATTTGCCAGCACCATCATTCATTCCCATGGTGGAAAGAGCAGGTTCCTTGGGAGGGGATAAAAATCCCACCAAACACATGGTTTGCTCTGAAATTGTCAATTTGTGAGCAGTAAAGTGTCAGCCACACTTCAAGCAAGAGGTTTTAGGTTACTGCCAGATTTTGGGGGCTGCATGATCATTTTGGTCTCTTGACAATATTGGCAACTCCCCCTGTGCCAGCCTGGTGGTCAGCTCTGATTGATCCCACAGAGGGAAAGAGCAGCCAAAAACTGCTGCCAAATGTTAAATCCCATTTCATAATCTGCTTCTTTTCACAAAACACTTCCATTCACTTTTGAGGGTTCTTTCCTCCGTTTTCAAGGATGCTTGTGTGAGCATGAACAACTGCAGAGATGGAAACTCAAGGCCTGTCGAGTCTTTTCTCTCAAACAAGTGGGGATGCAGGGCAGGTTAACCAAGGGAATTTTCACAGAATCACGGAATGATTTGGAAAGAAACTTAAAGCCCATCCAGTGCCACTCCTGCCATGGCAGGGGCACCTTCCACGTTGCTCCAAGCCCTGTCCAACCTGGCCTTGGACACTTCCAGGGATCCAGGGGCAGCCACAGCTGCTGTGCCAGGGCATCCCCACCCTCACAAGGAAAATTTTTTTCCTAATATCCAAGCAAACCTACCCTTTTTCAGTTTAATGAAACTTGCAAATGATATTACCTTCTGGATAAATCAAGAACTTGTGCATGCAAAAATGTCAAGGCATTAAGGGAAAAAAAAAACCCCATAGAAATCTTCCCTCTTTGTGCATGGAGTTGAAATCACAGCCCATCCAGTCCAGCTTTCCCTGGTCCCTGAGTTTCTGCTTTCCTGCCTTGTTCACACAGAAGCTGTGCCATGGGACTTGTGATGTGTCAACGTGGGTTTACACAGTGCTCCAGCTGGAGGGAAGAAACAAATCACTTCAGCATTTTTATATTTTTTAAATCTCCTGCCTGCTGATGTTCCCTTCCCTCTCTGCTCGTTTTGTGTCAGAGCTCCGTTGTTGCTCAGCTCCTGCTTTTATTTGCTAATATCACAGCAATCCGATTACAAGGCAGGCAAAAGCAGCATGCAGCTGGGGTGGCTAATCACAGCCTGAGTGCCAGCTTGTGCCTCTGGAATACCTGGAAAAAGGCAGCGTGGGGCTGATCTGGAGCCAGCTGACGTCAATGGAAACAGCTCCAGTGTCAGGCAAGCCCGTGGAGAGCAAGCAGAATCCTGGTGAGTAAAGGGTTTTTACGGGAATGCAGGCATCAGACGTGCTAATGGGTGTTTCAGCCGGCACAAAGAGTTAATTTCAGCTGCAAAAAAAAAAAGTTTGCTCTTCCTTTATCTAAACCATCAGACCCCACTGTGCCTGGCTAAGGAGCCAGTTGTGGAGCTGGTGCAAACCCAGGTCCCTCTGCAGTTTCCAGCTGGATTTACACCAGCAGGGAGGTGGGCTTGGTCTCAGTTTTAGGGTCAGGCTGATGTGCTCCCCAGGTGGCATCAGATCTGAGCACCTGCTGGACCTGCACGGGACAAAAAGGCACCACCACCCCACAGAGACAGCCCAGCACAAACCCAGGCTTTGCCAGACAAACATCTGGAAGGCTGAGGAGGAGCTTCCCAGCTGGGAGAGTGACGCTGTTCAAGGTTACAACGACACCGACTCCGAATTTTCAGAAGGCTGACAATGACTCCAAATCTTTATTACTCGGGAATTTTTTCCCTTTATGCTGTTTTACAAAGAACCACCCAAGGGGTGGAAGAAAGACAAACTTCAATCACATTGGTCAAGTCAGAGAGACATCAAGAAGTCCCTCCTAGGGAAAGGAATGCAAACAAAGGTTACAGTCAGGAAAATGTGTCTCTCGTTGACAGAACAGTGTCTGGGAAAAGAGTTTCCGAGAAACCCAAACATCACAGACATGAACCAAAACTGCAGGAAAGCTCCACTCTGTGCCAGGAGCTGAATTTATTTGCCCAGGTGTGCACGTGGAGCTGATGGGATCCCTAAATCAGGGCTCATGTTAGTACAGCACTGAGAAATCACCTGAGAAACCCACACAGAGAGCCCCAGGGTGGCTCAGCTCATCCTTCTCTTTATGCCCCAGCTGTCCCAGCCCTGAGGGACAGTCACAGCCCAGCTTTTCAGTCACTGCTCCTTTGAGCCACCTAGATGGCATTTTCCTTGGAACACCACAGCTTGAGCACCCAGGAGGGGTGTGATAACACAAACACAACCCAGCAAAACAGGAAACAAAACGTAGCAGGAAGCCCCATGAGGCTGCTCATCTCTTTATCCTAAGCCTTTTCCTCTCCTGTGTGTTAAAAACTGAGAGGCAGAGGATGTTTTTTTAAACTGCTGACAGTACAAGCACAGGTGAGAAATCCAAGAAATCCTAATTGCCCTGCACTTAGTTCTTCATAAGTAGGTGCAATGATCTCTCTCTCATCATCTATTGATTGATAGCAGCCAAAGCAGATGTGATTTGCTTTATAAATACTTCTGGCAGGGCTGACAGAGCTACAGAAATACTGAGCATGGCAGTGAAGCAAAGCAGATCACTCCTGCTTTAAAAATGATCAGGACTTTTGAGCCATTTAAATGCCAACATGAGAAGAGAGGATGAACTGGGGAACTGCACAGAAGCCAAGTCCTGCAGGGGTTTTCTGGAGAGTTTTTATATTGCTGGAGCTCGTCACCAAAGAACCAAAATCACCGTGGAGGCCACTGGATTTAGAGACATCTCTGAGCAAAATTGCAGCATCCAGGGAGATGCACTACAAGCTTTGAAGTGCTTCAGTCCGTTTGGAATTTCATTACTAGGTGTAGAAATAGTAAAGATATCGTTTTTAAAGTGTTTCAAAACAAGATCTATACTTGCTGGGTGCTCCCAAATGTTTCTATTAATAAAAAACTTCTGATATTTTTGTGCTCAAGGATACTATAAAGGTCTTTCAGAACCTGTGCAGGGAAGTAGCACAGAAGCAAAGATTCTCTTTTTAGCCCAAAGACAACCTTCAGCAGAAAGTTCACAGCAAGCAAGAGTATAAAAAGGAACCTACATTTAAAGAATGATTATGCAGCTCCCCTCCTTATTTAAAGGAAAGGAGTTAATCTCACTCTTTGCCCCCTCAGGACTTTTAAATTATTTTTTAAATTAACTCTTTCCACCTCATTCTTCAGCCTCCTCTGAGTGAATGATAACGTGGTGTGGGTAACACCAAACTCTGTTATTTTGTTTGCCTCAGATTCACTTCATTTTGCATTTCCTACAGCTTCAGACACCTTTGGCAGACAGGGAGGAAGCTGCCTGTGGACAGCACAGGTTGGGGAGCGCCAAGGAAGACGCTCAACCTTCCCAACAAAAGAGACAAACACAACCCCAAGCAACTGATCAAAGATCTTTGCTCAAACAGAAGTCTTCTCCTGGTGTGCAAACACTCCTCAAATGCCAAGTTCTCTGTTTGGTGATACCCATTTCCACACCCACACTAATCCAGGGGGCTGGATTGGGAATTCTGTAAGGAGTTAGTGGGGACAGATAAGGAATTAGTTTCCAGTCCAAATGTCAGTCACGGTCACATCTCAATCAACGCAGCAGCAGCATCCCATATCCAAGCTAAGGACTCGCACACATGTAGCCACAGCTTGTGCCTGTCATGTTTTGGTCTCAGGAAATTCTTTTCCCAGAGACACCTGTTGTAAACAAGAGCATGTTATTATAAACTATCTTATTTTTCTGCATTCTTTCCCAAAGGAGGGGATTTTGTTTGATGGCCCTTTGGGGTGACCAATGAGTCAAAGGATCCCACCTCTTAGGTGGGCTCGTTGTAAAAAAGCATATAAGGCAAGTTTGAAAAATAAAGACTTCGAGTCTCATTTAGCCTTCTGAAACAGAGTCCGTGTCCTGCCTTCGTGTTCTATAGCGACACACACACTCACTAGGAATGTGTTTGGATTCTCCTGGGCTCCAGGAGCATTCTGCAGCACGTGAAGCTGGGTGATGGATGCCCAGATCTCACCCAGACTCTGTATTTACACGACCCCTGTGCAAAGCCAGCCCCTTCATTCACCCCAGAAAGCACCCAGAAAGGGATCACCTCTCACTCGGCAGAGATGCATCTCCCGGGGAGAAGAATTCCTGCCAGCTCCACAGGCCAAAACAACATCAATAATCCCCTCTCTCTGCTCCAGCCAACAGGGGCCATTTCACAGCGCAGCCACTTCACAGCTTCCCCCCTCACCCATGCAAAGAGCAGCCCTGAGCAGCCTTTCACTGCTCGCTGCTCCTGGCCGGGTTATTCTCTCTGTGTTTCCAAGCCATTCCTTGTTGCCAATCAGTTTGTTTGTTCTGCGGCTGAACTTCGCTTTCTCTGCCTGCCTCACAGTCTCTCTTTGATGTCTCAGCGTGGTTTCCCGCTCCGCTGGGGCATCTCACTTCCATTTCTTCCCACCCATTTGCATTTTGGCTGCTTTCCCTGCCACCTTCCTGACACGCTGAGCTCCTCTCCCTGCTTCTGCCTGTTGTCCACAATTCCTGCGAGGGGCAGAACTGAGGGGCAGTATCTGTGCTCGCCTAAAAAAGCAATTCCTCCTTGCAGCCACAGCCTTCACATCCTGACAGCAAGCGACCTGCAGCTTTCTAAAGCCCTGAGACAGATTGCAAAACCTCAGTTTAACCAGAAAAAAACCAAACAAACAAAAAACCAACCAACCAACCAACCAAAAACACCAAAAAACCCACAAAACAAAACAAAAAGAAAAAACATCAAAACAAACAAACAAAAAACCAAAAAAAAAAAAAAACCAAAAAAAAACCAAAACCCAAACAAACAAAAAAAACCAAACCAAACCAAAAAAAAAAAAAACCCAAACAAACAAAAAACCCCAAAACAAACAAGCAAAAAAACCAACAAAAAAAACCCCCAAACAACAACAACAACAAAAAAAACAACCCCAAACCAACAAACCACAAAAACCCCTTCCAGCAGGGATGAGGAGGGAAGAACAAGAGGGATGCTTTCAAAAGTGCCCAAAATGCAGCAGTAATCTCAATGGTGACGCAGGGATGATTTAGCTTCAATTTTCTCACCCGTGTTCAGCGGATGTATTTTGAATACGGGACAGCGGCACAAAAGGCGGCTCTGCTGTGGACTTATTAATCTGTTTTGTAAGGAAGAAGCGTCTGGAAAATGGTCCTGGAGGAAGAGATTAGAGAGCCAATCCCGGGCTCTCTGGGGAAGCGCTGCAGCGATCCATTGTCTGCTGCAGCTTTATCTGGAGAAGGATCTCGCAGAAAACGCTGTGCTCGGCATTGCTCACCACTGCACATCCGGCAATTTCAGACACTTTTCCAAGCAGGGGCCAGCGGTTTTTTTTTTGTCCCAGAGAACCATTTATAAATAAAGCTGGTGCTTGTCAAAGCCCCGACCCTCGGTACAGAACTCCCAGCTCTGGTTTGCTCCCATCAAACACCCCGGGGCTTCCTGGGGGATAAAACTTCTCTGGCTGTTGGAAAGGCTCTGCCAGAAATGTCAATGGGGTGGGGAGGAAGATAAAATTCGATTCACTGGGAGATGCTCAGGTGGGTTTGTGGCTGTGCAATCCCCCCTTCCCTCCTGCCATGCATAATTTCAGTGAATTTGCTCACTCTGAGAAGTAGCCTATATACCTATTTATACTGTTATAATTTATTACTAAATATTTTTGAACAGCTTTTTTTTTTTTTTCCAAAAAGTCCTATATTGTTATCCACGACTTCATTTTCTTTTCTCCATTAAAATTTAATCTTATTATCAGAAAATTACATTTTTTTTCCCCCTTCTAATAACTCTTGTATGACAGACAGCCAATTTTACTGACACCAGATCCTTCCAGCATGTACTGGAGACCAAGAGGGGAAAAAAAATAACTACGAGGCAAACCATGCATCATGGAATCAATATGACATGCTGTATCCAACCTTTTTTTTTTTTTTTTTCTCCTAAAGACAAGAAAACCCTCCCATCAATTTTATTCTGCAAAAGAAGAAATCTGCCATGGGACTGACTGAATAATCACAGCGTTAATTACCCTGAGCAAACATAACGAGGGGGACTGTGATAAATTAGGGAAAATCCTCAAATTCTAATGCATCTTTCAGACCATTCAGAGTCCCAGCAGCTCTGTCACACCTGTAACCTGCCCTTCCTTCCCTCAGTTCTGTGGGCTGAGATTTGAACATGTAAAATGGGGTAAAACAGGGATGAAAATGGGGTAAAACAGGGATGAAAATTGCTTTGTGTGCAGGAGTTTGGGGAAGAGGGACCCGAACTCTCCCCCAGCCTCACTGGGATGATCAGCACCAGCAGCCCCTCTGTCTGAGGGAAATGAGGCTCAGGCAGATGTTTCCTCTTTTGAAAGAGACAAATCACTGCCTTGGCTCCCTCTGTACTTCATGTGGACAAGGACAAATCGATGATTGGCACCTGTCAGATAACAGCCCAGATGATTCATCCCCAGCACAGCAGTCGTTTTCCAATAATGGGAAATAGCCAGCTTCATTTTGTGGGAAGTAAATCTTGTTAGAAGAAAAATGATCCCTTAAGGATGTGCACCGTGGACCTTTGATGTGGCTGCAGCTCGCTGAGGGGTGTTACTGTGCTATTGAAGCCAGACCTGTGGCTTGCTGGGAGGTGTTACCATCGTTGCAGAACGATGCTCGTGCCACCAAGTAAAGGATTTGAGTCTGCTCTGGGCCCGTGGCACAAAACACAGACTCTGCTTTCATGTTCTGTGAATCACAGAACTGTTTGGGCTCAGCAGGACCCCTGAGGCTGAGCCCAGCCTTGACCCAGCCCTGCCAAGCTCAGCACTAAACCACGTCTGAGTCATTCCCACAGCCTGAGCTACTGTCCCCACTGCCTCGAGGGACACCCATCACTCTGTCACATCCCCCAAAGGAAAGGGTTCCTGGGAGGGTCTCAGGGGCTGCATCCACCTCATCCACAGAGCCCCAGCTGCTGGGACAGCACATTCAGAATCACAGAATCACAGAATCACAGAATCACAGAATTTCCAGGTTGGAAGAGACCTTCAAGATCATCGAGTCCAACCCAGCTCTAACACCTCAACCAGACCATGACCAAGTACCGTATCCAGTCTCTTCTTAAACACATCCAGGGATGGTGACTCCACCACCTCCCCGGGCAGGCCATTCCAATACTTTATCACTCTTTCTGTAAAAAACTTTTTCCTGATATCCAACCTATACTTCCCTTGACGCAACTTAAAACTGTGTCCTCTTGTTCTGTCAGTTGTTGCCTGTTTCCAGTGCAATTCCACACCTCAGTGCCTGTCCAAAGCTCCCCGGCTTTGTTTCAAGGAACCTGGAGCTTTTGCACTTGCAAACAGCTGTGCAGTATGAGCCCAAAGCATGGCATGTGGGGACTATCCAAAGATCTTCACAAGGCCTTTCCTGGTCCCTTCTGGAGCAAGGCAAAACTGGAACAGCCACAAAGCCCCCCTTGGACACTGCCTGGTTTCCAGGTGGAGATTCCCAGCGCTGTTACACAGCCAGGCTCCTCACCCACTGCAGAGGCCTGAGGTAGGAGCTGCAGAACAAACTCCAGTAAATCAATAGGCAGCCACGGAGAGGGAGCAGAGTGCTAAATCACAGCCATGCTAATTCAGATCTAATTAGGAGTGTCAGGGAGCCAGCACTGGCCAATTCAGCCCTGTCGAGGTGGAAGCACTTTCAACACATGCAGAGAAGCTGATGTTCGAGAAGAGAGGCAGGAGATTAAAGATCAAAACCAGGGCACCTGTGGAATTTGGCTGCCACTGTGCAGAAAAGATAAATCCAGATGAATCCCAGTGCTGAGGAATATGAGTTCCAACCCCTGCTCCAGACCTGCCCCTTGTGTTGCCCTTGGAGGAAATGCTGAGTTCCAGCCCAGGCTGAAGATCCCATTCACTTCTCAGCACAGCCAGATTTGATTTTTAATATAAATTATCATGGAGCAGCTTATGCATAGAGTTTCCCAAAGGTAAAAAACAACCCCCACCACCCTCCCTTCCTGCCTGGCTTTTTTTTTGCTGTGAGTGCAGCTCAATGTCTACCTAATGACACACTGAGCCAGCCTCGAGGGGAGAGTTACCTGAGGAAATGTTAGGCTCAAATGAACACCTGCCCAGCTGCCTGAAACCTGGATAAAACAGACTGGATAAAATATTTCTGTAATCCAGTGCTGTCCCTGTGTGCCTGGGTTTCCATGGTGGATGGAGATGCACTCTCAGCAGCAGGGAACAGGGTGGGAGAACAGAAACATCACCCTCACCCCTGGTTTTCCCCATCTCTCAAGTTTCTGCCTTTTTTTTTTTTTAAGCTGCAGCATGTATTTTATCCAGGAGAACTGGACAAACACTTAGAAACCAAATAAAATTCTGTTTGAAACAACCTCTGAGCTATTGGGTGTTAGTTCTTCCTAATCCAGAAGAAAATAATTGAATTCAAAGGATCTCTAAAGGCCTTTGGAGGCTGGGCTGATAAAAAAGTTCTGCCACGACTTGCTTTAGAAGAAAGCCAGGTTTGTTAGTTTGGTGAACACCATTAAAATGAACAGCAGTTCCTCTCTAATAGCACCAAGGAGATTTCAGTGGGATTGTTTGACTCTGAACTCTGCATTCCCTTAAAATCCCCTCTCTATTCACATCATTAAAGTGTTTTTAGAAACTCTGAATAAACAACAAAAATGGCTTTTTTTTTTTTTTTATATTGCATGCAACTGGAATACTGAACAAAACAAGGAAAAATCTAAACCTCAACAGGAAAAGCATCTCCAGATTTCCCTAACAGATGATACAGATAATAGAGGCATTCATGAGCCTTTTTTTTTTTCATCTAAGGCTGAAGAACTGGTGGCAGCACCTTGTTTATGGACTTGATGAATCAGATGGAGCACTTCTCTGCTTTTGTGTCTCTGCTAATTGCCCTTCAATGGGAACCACTTACTTTATTGGTGCAAAAACCTGCCTTGACGTGTGTTTTCTAGGCAAAAAGCCCAGTCCTTTAATTAATACCTTGAAAGGATCACTGATTAATGATACCAGTCCAGGGCTGTTGCACAAAGGGGTTTTTTGCTCAACTTTTCCCCAGAAATCAGGAAGATTAATGATGTTATCATTGGCACAGAAAGCCCCACCCCTGCAAACCCTTTGGGATGGAGAACACACACAACATTTAACAACTGCAGTGGAGATGCCACCAGGGTGTCTCCAGGAGGAACAGAATCATTAATGCTGTGAATCTTTCCCACAGACTTGAAGATCCTCACATTTATTTCCTTCATTTTCCACCAACTCTACTTTGCAAGAAATTGTCCTTTATTTCTCTCCCCTCAATAGAGAAGGCTAACAGAGAACAGACACATTTTAGGTCTCAAACCCCTGATTTATGTTAGTCAATACACTTGTTTCTTGAAGTGTGGAAGGAAGCTAATAAAACAAAAAATCTACATTAAACACCAATTTGTTTCCATGGTTTAATGCTGTAGGAAATCACAAACTGCCAGACCCTTCAGGTATATCAGATTCAGCTTTGTAGAGCACAAATTATTACCTGATTACAAAATTTGTGCAAAATCCAGGGTATAAGTGTTGCAAAGAAGTTAAGGGCAGATCAGGTGATAATCACTTGTCCATGGAGCTGCTGCCATCACATTTATTATGCAATTCTTGTTATATCTGTTTGGCACAGACTGATAAAAAGCAGCCACAGAATCCCAGCATGGTTTGGGTTGGAAGGGACATTAAGGAGCCTACAGTCCCAACCCCCTGCCATGGGCAGGGACACCTTCCCCTGTCCCAGATTCCTCCAAGCCCTGTCCAACCTGGCCTTGTGTAGGATCATTCTGGAAACCTCCTCATCTCACAGAATCACAGAATCACAGAACCACCAGGTTGGAAGAGACCTCCAAGACTGCTGAGTCCAGCCCAGCCCTGACACCTCAACTAAACCATGGCACCAAGTGCCACATCCAGGCTTTCCTTAAACACATCCAGGGATGGTGACTCCACCACCTCCCCGGGCAGGCCATTCCAGTATTTTATCACTCTTTCCATGAAAAACTTCTTCCTAATATCCTCTCCTATCTGTCAAATCAGCAGGACCAGGAGTGTCCCATGACCAGGGGTGTCCCAGGACCAGGGGTGTCCCAGGACCAGGATCTCAGCAGGGAAGGCAGAGGGGTCTCCTCCCTGCCCTGAGCACACACACCCAGCTCAGACACAGGGACTGCTCCAGCACAGCCTAGTTGGTGAAACCTCAGCTGTCCCACAGCCACAGATTGTCCTGAAAGCTGATTTCCCAAGCACCTGCAGATGGATTCTACCAGGAGAGCAGTGCCAACTACAGCTGTGTTCTCCCCATGCCACCAATTTCCATCCCAGCACGGGGGAACATTGAAAGTGAGATTTGAAGTGCTTGGAGCTGCCATAGAACCTTGTTCAATTATTAACCAACTAAATTAAAACACACAGGAGCAGCTATGGTGCCTCTGGGTGCTGGGGCCAGAGGCACCTGCAGCTTTTGCAGCCTCCCCTCGTGCCCAGGCTGCCTGGATGCTGCAGTCCCTGTCCAGGCAAAGCTCCTGCTGGGCAAAACCCATTTTATTTGGGAAGGACAAAGATCAGCAGGGGTGCCTGTTCCAGCCAAACAGCTCCTTCCCTGTTTTCCATGCCCATGATAACGTGTGAGGCTTTATTCAGGAGTTCCATGTCCAGCAGTGCCATTTGTCAGTGTTGTGGTTCAGTCCTACACTTGGTTTTATTGTTGCAAAAAATGTTCTTCATTTTCAGCACAACCAGCACCAAGGAGAGGAGGAGATCCTTGGAAAAGGCTGTTGCTAGGCCATAGGGAGATGCAGGCTGGAGAGAACACCTAACTCACAATTTAATGAATTTTCTTTTTTCTTTCCTCTCGTCTTTTCCTTATTCCAATTTTCTCTCTGCTGTTTCTCAGATTCTGCTTCCAAACTTCAGGTTCCTAACCCTCTGCAGCCAGTTTTATAGTTCACCTGCACACATTATCTTTTATTCTATGCCATGAATACACACTTGACAGTCCTCTCCACTCTGTTCTCTAGATTTCCCAGTCTATTTTAATCCTGAATATTCTGCACAGGAATGAGGAGGACAGAGATGAGGCAGAATCACCCAAAGCCTTTGTACATTAGTAAAAATGCCATTATAAGTCTGAGGTTTGAGAGGCCAGCTTTTTAAAAAGTAACCATAAATATCCAGACCAAAGGTTATTTCTGAAGATTTTCTTTAGCTCAGTGCCCCCTCTGCAGCCCTGCTGGATGCTGAAATGAGGATGAGGGTGGACAATAAACACAGAACCTCCTCCCTTCAGCCTCCCACCCCTGGCAGTGTTCTCTCCATTAGAGCCACAACCACGTGGTGCACAGGGAAGGATCTCTGCATTAAACCCCTGGATATCAGTCAACAGTTGGATAAAAACATTCTCTGATAGCACCTGCAGTTTTCCTGATAGCTGGAGCAGCTTTGCTTGCCAACAGCACACATGGAAGCTGCTCTGACAGAAGGAGGACAACATCAGATAAAGCACTTCCCTCGTGCCATTTAGATAAACAAGTGTAAGGGATGAATGTAAAATATCATCAGCCCTTGCTCTTTGTCTGCCTTGAAAAATTAAGGAGTGCTGGGGTGAGCACAGCTGAAATCAACCAAGCCCTGAAGGGCTTCTCTGCAATTAGCAGCTCTGCCTGCACACGAGGCCAGGGCAGACAGGTTTGTGCCACAGAGGATTGTTTGCTGTCAGGACACTCATCCAGGTGAGATAAGCAACACCAGGTGTGCCAGGACTAACAGGAGCAATACAGGGACACTGAGGGGCCAGAAAGGAACTGGACACAGAGCAGGTATGACAGCATCAGCAACGAGACACAGGCTCACTTCTCCTGTGTGTAAAACGCCTCGTGCTCCTTGGCTCTCTCCACAAAACATGATTGAGAAACTATCCAGAATTAGCTATTATTTCTTATCTTAATGTCCATTCCAGTACAAGCTGTGGGAGTGGTTTCATCTTGCACCTCAAGCAGAGAGATCTGCCTGCTGTGTTTGCAGGGTGGTCTCACTGCAGCATGCAGGGAGCGTACCCAGACACCTGAATTATTCTCTTGGTAGGTGTAGGGCAGTTTTTAGATGGAAAAGTAACTGTGAATGCTTCCCTTTCATGCTGGAAAAAGACAGCAACAGATGGCAGTGAGAGGAGAGCACCAATAAATCACTCCTTTGGCCTTCCTGCAGCTTCTTCCTCCTTGGAGACAGTGTCCCAAGAGCACAGAATGAATGAATAGCAGGGTGCTATCAGCCTCCTTCTGCTCCCCCCTTTTCCCAGCTTCTTGTTAGACAGCAAAGGGCTCCTGCACCTGGAACCACAGACATCCCAGCATCTTTTCATCCCCAACAGATCCTGGAGCACTGATGCTGTACTGTAACTCTTGAGAAATGCATTTCCCTCACAAAAGAAGAGCTGCAAACCGAAATGCTAGGGTAAGGGCTTCATTAGCTCAAAAGCTCCTCAGAATACAGAACCTTTTCTACCCCACTGAGACCAGAGAAGCTGCATTTGGGTCAGGCACCCTGGTCTGGATGCTGTGACTGGCAGGTTCAATTACCCAGCACACAAGTCAGGGGCTTGCTTCCAGCTAGATCACCATAAAGATCCTCGGAGCTATTTCCTATTCCCACTAAAGTGTAGCAACACATCTGTACTGTGGGGCTTGACTTTTAGGTATTACTGAGGTTTTAAATTGTTTCTCATAAGAGCATTAGTTCCCCATTGGGATATCTCATCAAAAAACATGAATACTTGAAGACAAATGCTGTGAATAAACAACATCACCATTTTCTTAGGCACCAAAATGACCATGCTAACATGGAAAGCTGTAAACAGCTACCAATTTTGTTCATTTCAGTCTTTTCCTCTTAGACATAATCCCAAAAAAGGCACTTTGGACCCTCTCTGTTCAGCTTAACTCCAATAACAACAAAAATATGCACAGCCCTTTTCTCCCACTGCCATTCCATACTCCAGCAAGCAAAACAACATCCAAGGTGTTGTGTGAGAAATCGATGTCAACATTTCATCCTCGGACTCTTAACTTGTCTGATTTAAACTTTGAAAAACTTGGCTCAGATCCCAAGAATCTGCTGAGCCACTCCAAGTCACACAGACAACAACACAGGCAGGCTGGGTACCACCTCGAGAGCAGATGCTCCCAGCAAAAGGAAATGTCATAATGTTGGCTGGTGTCCCCAAACAGTGGTGTCCTCCCAGTGAAGTCCTGCCAAGAGGCACAACATCCCCCGCAAAGCCTCCTTTTGTCTCTGTGACACAGCAGCTGCACCTTCAGAGGGGTGGGTGTTTGGGTTTGTGTTCATTTTTCTGATGGCTGAGGAAGTTTCATCAGAAGGGGAAGCACTCCCAGCCCCTTACAGTCGGTCTCTGTGCAGCTGTGCTGCTGACAAAACATTTGGACATTCAATTACTGCTGGTGTAGGAGGGAGAACACGACTCCAAGTTAAGGGAGTTTGCTCTGGGCAAGGTGGGGAATGCCATTATTGGCACAAATCACTGCCTTGATGTGATTACAGCTGGGGCTGGCCTTCACTGAAGTCAAAGCTTTTGCTTTTTCATTTCTGCTGTTGGTGCCTAAGTGGATTGATTATGTATGAGATAACAGAGCATGGAGGAGTATGCTAATGCTGCTGTTAAAGCAGACTTTCATCTTGCAGCATTTAAGTGAATGGAGGAAAGAATGACAGAATTGGCTGCTGTGAGCTTAAAGATGCTGGGGTTTTTGGGTTAGTTTGTTTTGTTTTGTTTTTTGTTTTTTGTTTTTTGTTTTTGTTTTTTTTTCCTTCTGGTCAGAGTCATGAAAGTTTGCAACTCACCACAAACATTCCCAACAGCCAACTCAAACTCAGGGAGCACGGGACAGCACCAGGGACAGCAGCTGTACCAGAGACAGGCAAAGGCTCCTTCTCTGTCTTTGCTTTCTCTTTCCAGATGGGACAGGATAAATAAGGCACAGTAAAACTCACAGTTAAGTCCCATGGCTGAGACTACAAACACTCATTTGATTCCAGCTGAGACACCAACTCTCCATATGCTTTCCCACTTACCTCACCAGAGCTAATGGGACTAATCCTAATACAAATAAACACAGGGGGCATTAATGTGTTTTATGTGCATTGACCTTCCCACCAGAGCTGGGCAATATATTCTCAATGAGTCCTTGAATATTTTTGCAAATCGTTATCCAATCCCTTCAATTGAAAGGAGGTTCTTGGCTTCATGAAAAAAAAAAAAAAGCCACTTCCCATATTCTGAAATAATGGCAGCACTTCTACTCATAATTTTTAATTAGAAGAGGCAGCTCCCACCCACTGCAAATAGCTCGATACCAGAGGAAAACTGAAGGGCAGTCGTTTGGACAAGGTCTGCTGGGAGCCCTCCCAGCACTTTGTTCTCCTCCAATGGTTCAGTCATCATAAACCAGGCACAGCCCGTCCATCACCGGCATGGGCCGGCTTACATCTTTTTTAAAGTTCAAAGCAGCAGGAGCTAACGGAGAATGGGGAGCTTTGTTTTTCTGATGAGGTGTTAGAAGTGTTCTGAGGGGTCTGGGAATTCGTTTCTGATGGCAGGGGGAGGAGGGCTTCTCCTGGAACACGGGGAACTCTTGGAGTTCCTCCCAGGGCTGTGCAAGCACAGAGCTGAGGCTGCTGCAGGGCTGAGCCTCCCCCAGCTCTGGGTTACACTCCAGCAGCAGGTTTGGGCTCTTACCCCAGGATAAACAGCACAACAGGGCTCTGCTGGTATTCAGAACCGTGTGCAGCATTTGTAATCACATAAAACAGAGATTTGATAAAGCATAATGCAATAGAAACACTGCCTCTCTTGACTAGAGAAATTTTAAATGCAACCATAAGAAATGAGCTTTCCTTTCAAACTGATCCCCCAAAATAAATGATTTTTTTTTTTTTTTAATCTACCTCCTTTCCAAGGAGGGAGTCTGGTTTAAGTTGTAAAGAAACAAAAGCCATTCTCTAAGCACAACATATCTGTGGTGTCCATGCAAAGCTTTCATTAAAATACTTCACAGCTGTGAAGCTGCAGAGCTCATGCTGACTGGAATTACTTCACGAGGCCTCTTGTGCATTGTAACCTGCACACTCTCCTGTCTTCTGATAAAAAAATTTTAAACTTTCTGAAGCAGGAAAGTCTTTTTTGGTCTCTCTCTGAAGTGCCTTAGAACACAAGGTCTGTGACTGGAACTCCAAACACTGCAATAATATAAATAAAACCACAGCTCTTAAAAGGAAACCTCTTGTCTTCCAGCCTCTCCCAGATGCTGTAAATGAGCTGAATCAGCTGAATTTCCACAAGTTCAAGTTCTGCTGAGAGCAAAGTTTAACACAAAACCAGAAATATCCACTCTGCTTCTATCTGTTATACTTGGAACGCTCAAGCCTTGGCTTTCTGAGAGCATCTTGCAGCAAATGTAATGTGCATGACAGCACATGGAATCCCATCCTTGGATTCCAAACCCACAGAGAAGCACAGGAAATGCAAAACACACTCACCCTGATGGAAATGCATGAGTGGTATCAGAGCCATGATAGTTATAAAGCTGTAAGAAACCTGCCCAAAGCCATTTCAGAAAGGACATAAACTGAGCAAAAAATAGGAATATGAAATAGGAATTAAATTTTAGGAAGCAATGCAATTTGTTTGGAAAAGCATTCTCCAGTGATGAGATGAATCACTGGAGAATATTTTACCTACAAATAAATAGAGAGGCAATAAATTTGCAAATACTGGTCTCTGCAGACTTATCCCTGACAGTGGAGCTTGGAGCTGGGAATGTAATCAGCTGGTGTAAACAGAGATACTGGAATTCATCCATTAAAATTCAGGAAGCTGCTATGCAGTGTTAGGTATGGAAAAAAACCCCGAAATTAAAAAAAAACCAAACCAAAACAAAACAAAACTTTAGGGAATAATTTCATTGGCTTCATTTGGGTTTGGGTTCATGAACATGCATATTCAACTGCAATGAGTACTTTGCATCCTGTTATTTAGGTTGTATCTCTTTCTAAAGCTTTTCTCAGCCATGACTAGAGGCTTTTTTCCTTTGAGTACAGAATAAATCAAGTGCAGAATCCCTCAGTGAGAGCCAAGCAAGCCCTACGAGATGCTGAGACAACCACAAGGCCTCAAGGCTCTGTTGCTTCTCTCTGATGCTTTTCCTGTTAAATTTCTCTGCCTTGTTCCACGTTCCCAGTCCAGACACCATTAAAGACACAAGGTTTAAATTTAAAAAACCCAAGGAATTGTCCCCTCACGCAATTCCACATTCCTGCAGTGATGGTGATGCCTCCTGCACCAACAGTGCTCTGCCCAAGCCTGGCTCACCAGGCTGAGTTCTTGCTGCTGCGGCCAGCAGAGGATGATTGTGCATTGCTTTGTATGGCTCCTGTTGTTCAGGAGAACTTTTCAAATCAATTAATCAATGTGTTAACTAATAGAACTGGCAAGGATTTTCACTGCTGGCTTGCAGGAGGGGCAGGGAAATCAGCATCAGCTCCTGGTTCAGCCCTTCAGCACAAGCTTTAAGCCTGTGGTTAATACCTTGCCCTTCCAGAAGGGTTTAGGGTTCCAGGCAGGCTCTTTGTGTCCTTTTCCAGGAGGATCTTTCCCCTCAGCAAGCACCAGGTTTCATGCACAGTCACTCTCTGGGTGTCTGTTTCTGTCCAACACAGCCCAGCAAGGGCATCCCAGGTCCTCCCCTCACCCCTGGGTCACCCACAGGAATGGCCAAGCTCAGACGTGTCAGGAAAAACAAAGCAAGGCCAATGAGCATTTCAATGTCTCAGGAATTAACAAAACCATGAAAATAATTACAGAATCACAGAATTTCTAGGTTGGAAGAGACCTTCAAGATCATCAAGTCCAACCCATGCTCTAACACCTCAACTAGACCATGGCACCGAGTGCTAAAAGCTAAGCAAAGCTTTTTGGAAAGAGTTAGAGCAGGGCAAAATACTCCTCTGTACACTGGGGAAAATCAGATTAATCTCTCATGCACGAGCCTCTCAGTCCTGGAAAGCAGGGCTGGTTGGGCTCAGGTCATTCCCCACCATCTGAAAGGGGCCTCACCAGCAGTGAGAGTTTATTTCTGCAGGGATGGGGCATTTTTAAGACAACTCCATCCCCTGCATTGCCCCTGAGAGAGAGAGAACAAATTTAGGATTTGGTCAACTCAGCCTGTGCAGACAAGAAACCCCTGCTGAAAATGCTTTGATTTCTCACCCTGACTGATACAAGTCACATCAGCTCCTTGGCTTGGGCTCAGTGTGCCCTGTGCAAGCAAAAGAGGCTGAAATCTGCAGCAAGTGTGAGTGGGGGCACATGTCAGACACCCCAGGGCTCTGTTCGCCAGCCTGCAGCACCCCAGAGGCTGCAGGGTCACAGCCCCATCCCCTGGCAAAGGGTTTGTTTTCCCTCCAACCTCTGTTTCTCACTGCAACCTGCTCGGCAAGAATAGGAACGGCTTCATTAGCCAAAACACCACGGGTCCTGCTGCTCCTCCTCTGCTTTCATTGCTCCCTCAGCAGGTGCCTCAGAGATGAGCTCGTTCTGGGAGGGGCAGGCGCCCCAGGCTGCTCCAAACCAGCACTGAGGGTTTGTGAACAACAACAATAACACAGCTTTCAGAAATAAAGGCCAAGGGCAACAATTCAGGGAGGTGTGAAACTCTCTGACCAAGAGGAGCCCCCTGGATATCTATAAGAAGGGAGATTTGAATGAGATTTTAGGAAGAAAAAGAGAAAAATGAGATTTTAGGGTGGGGATGCCCTGGCACAGAGTGCCCAGGGCAGCTGTGGCTGCCCCTGGATCCCTGGAAGTGTCCAAGGCCAAGCTGGACATCAGGGCTTGGAGCACCCTGGGACAGTGGGAGGTGTCCCTGCCATGGCAGGGGTGGCACTGGGTGGGATTTATGGTCCCTCCCAACCCAAACCAGTCTGAGATTCTTCCCTGGAAGTGTCCAAGTGTCCAAGCTGTGGCTGCCCCTGGATCCCTGGCAGTGCCCAAGGCCAGGTTGGACACTGGGGCTTGGAGCAGCCTGGGACAGTGGAAGGTGACCCTGCCATGGCAGGGGTAGAACTGGATGAGCTTTAAGGTCTCTTCCAACCCAAACCAATCTGGGATCTGACCCAGCCAGATCCTTGTCCCTTCTGCCTGTTCACTCTGCTCCTGAGATCCTCACTCAGGATCCCACCCCGCATCTCCCCAGCGCTGACACTTCACCTGCAACCACTCCTCATGCACAGATTTATGATTTTTAATTATAAGGTGAGAGCATAATATAAGCCATTCTTTGCTAGCCATAAACTTATTTCTCTTCTAGGGTTGCTCAGGGTTGTCCTGATTTATTTCAGAGAAAGGTGCCCCATTGACTACCAGAGAAATGAACTTCCTCAGAGCTGAAGCGTGACAGCACAAAAAAAAAAGAAGCTCAGAGAAAACAACAAAAGAAATGTTATTACATTTGTAAAAATGAATAAAATTAGATCTTGAAAATGTGGAGCAGTAATACTGCATGGAGATCAAGAAAATATACAGAATAAATGAAAAAATAATTCTCTTCTATCCAAACACTGCTACAGCATCAAGGTTGTGTCTGTGGAGAATACAATCTAATTCACCTGCTTTCATTCTTGTGATCTTTCACATTTCAAAAGAAAACAACAGATGAAAAATTCAATACTGCATTTACTCTATAAAAGTGAAGAAAAGGTCATTTATTGGCCTTTTTCATTATTAATATCTGTCTAGGCTCCTATTTTAAATACAAAGAATCTTTGTAATAGCCATTTATGTTCAAGGCCTCAAAGTTGTTTTACAAGTGGTCTCAAATACATCTGCTCGGTTGAAATAAATCTCATCCTTTCAAATTAATCATGCTTGTTTCAGCTTTTTGCAAGGAAAAAAAAATAAAAAAAGACAAAAGAACACTATCATAACACAAGGCAGCCTTTCCAGAGTTCAAGTTGAACTGAGGAAAATGAGATGGCAAATCAATACTGAATCCAACAGAAAGAGAAATTCAGGCACTGAGCTCCTGTTCTAAGGCTTTTGAAAAACTTTGTTATCAATGATTTCAATTTGTATTTATTGAGTTAAGGCTTTTAATGTGAATAAAATGTTACTGAATTTAACAGAAGTGGCCCTCACTACCACAAAAGAGTTTGGATCAAATGATGGGTTAGAATTAAAAAAAAAAAATTAAAAAAATAGTAATAAAAAAAAAATAAAAACATCAAACCACAATGATTTTCAAGCCTAAAACTTGGCTCTCCCTTTTCCTCCAGCCCCAGGCACCGAGTTTAAACCTTCACCCCACCTCTATAGCCCAGGGAGCACAATCCTGTTTCCATCCCTCAGTGTTTCCTTCCTGCTGGGAGGATTGAAGTCAACACGGGAGTTGAGGGAAAGCACTCACAACAGGGAGCTTCCCTCTGTGTCAGCACATCCTACAGCCTCAGCAGCCAGGAAAACCTCATAAAACTGCTCAGGAATCCCTGTGTGGGATGGGAAATCCCTCTGCCTCCAGGGGTGGATGCTCAGCACCATAAAATGTGTCACAGAGCTGGGCTGGGTGTGAGAAACTCCAATCACAGAGGGAAGGAACGACCTGGTGTGGGAAATGGGGAGCAAATCACCCTGCTTACAAATAGTCCTGTTGTTTGGGTAAATTTAGGGAGAAAACCAGGGAAATGAAAGAGGGAGACCAAGATGGAGAGGTCAGCAGCAGTGGAAATGAGAGTCCCCCTATCCTACATGAATAATTCAGAAGTAAGATTTCATTTCTAAACCCCCTATTTACATGGATGCATTGAAGGACACTCCTCCAGCCTCATATCTGGCTTTTGTTTTAAAGAGACTGCCCAGAAGTTTGCAGGAATGTGATTCATCACAACCTCTCCACTGCTGAAATAATTCCTTGTGTAATTCTGCCAAGCCCAACCATAAATCTACAAACCCCAGAGCTCATGGATCCATATCTTCCAAAATAACACAATGTGAAAAGAAACTGTGGACTTCCAGGAGCCGGTTCAATAAAATAATCCTTATTTTTGGATCAGAGAACACCCATGGAGCAACCAGTTGAATATTTGTAGGGGGCTATATGGGTTTTTGTATGGAATTCATATTTATATCCAACTGATTCTTTTTTTCTTCAGGATTCCTGAAGACAAAACCACGGCCCAGCCTTCCATTAACACACATTAAAGAGTGGGTTCTGAAGGGGTTTGCTCTGATTTGAGCTGAATGAAAATTTGTAGGTGTTTTCTTTTACTAATCCCAAGTGCAGAGAGTAGTTAATTCTCACTCAGTTCTTTTTTACACTAATATTTTAGTATTTTTTTGGTAAATGAAAGGGCCAACACGAAGGAAAAAAGTTGATAAACTTTGTCAAAATCAATTTAAAGGAAACAGTGCCTGTTTTTCTCTGGCTCTGGAACAAAACTTAAAACCCACCAAAAAAGAAACCCAAGGAAATGTATGCTTACTCTGTTATGGAGTCGAAGAAAGTGAAAGCTGCTTAGTAACAGCTCTGTGGCTCTCCTACACTAAAATTAATTTTTACATCCAAAATACCTGCATTTTCATAATACTGAATTCTTACCTTCATGGAAACCTTCCTGAGGTTGTAAATGAAGGCCCACACCATAAAGAGCTACTATCAGGGAAATTTTTGCCTTTGACTTCCACAAGCATAAGATTGCATTCAAAAAACATTCAATGAAGCCACTCCAAGACCATTTCCAGCCCTGTGACTCCTGGGCCTGTCCCAGTGTGTAAGGAATCCCTTCAGCTGGCCACTGAAGGCAGTCAGATACTTCTGTGGACACTTGTGATGTATTTTCCTCTCAAAATAACTCATTCAAAACAAGTGTAGTGATCCACAACACAGAACACAGAGCATTTTGGATAAGGAGTCAAAATCTTGCCCTTTCAGAAATTAAAAGTCTGGTTTGGGTCTTGTCAGGTAATTTACTCAGCCAGATAAAATCTGCTGTAGATACAGTTTTTTTGCTCATTGCCTTTCTGGGAAATCAATCCTTGTAATAGTACATAAAACCTAATCATTACCCAGATGAGGCCCTACTTATCAGGTCATTTGATGACATGCTGCCTAAACGAATCTCATTTATAAAGTCTTGTCTTCTCCTCTCCAAGCCAAGATTCATGACTAACACGCCTCAGTGTGCAGCATCCATAATTAGCACAACTCCCTACACCAAAACAATTCCTACACAAACCAGGGAGCAGGGAAATGCACCTTGTGCAACTGGAGCACACATCAGCAATGAAATTGGTGTTGTTTTGCTGCTGTTATTGACTCCGTGGTAATAAACTCAGACATTTTTATGACACAAGGACATTAATGGCGAGAAGTCATCACCTTCCATCATCGCCTCTTCAGGGCAGGACCTTCTCCAAGGACAATAATATCAAACACCAATCAGGGATGAACTCACAGCCAGCAATTTCCCCTTTCCTGTTCACAAATTGCCCACACTCACATTGCCACGGTCTCAGTAGGACTCATCACTCTAAATATTTCATTTTTCCGGCAACAGTGAGTTTTGATCCATTGATAACTTCTAAATTACAAATGCTCATAGTCAAGGTGTGATTTGTGTTTGTAAGAGCTCAGAAATGATAACACACATGCAGATCTTTGAATACAGTGGGACAGAACTGTAGCCCTGGTTGGTGCCTGTGATGTTTTGGTTTCTCTGAAACTCTTTTCCCAGACATTGTTCTGTCAACAAGAGACACGTTTTCCTAACTGTAACCTTTGTTTGCATTCCTTTCCCTAGGAGGGACTTCTTCTTGATGTCCCTCTGACTTGACCAATGTGATTGAAGTTGTTTGTCTTTCTTCCACCCCTTGGGTTGTTCTTTGTAAAACAGTATAAAGGGAAGAAATTCCTGAATAATAAAGATTGGAGTCATTGTCAGCCTTCTAAATCGGAGTCCGTGTCTTTGTGACCTTGAACAGCGTCACAGAATCTTCCAGCCTTCCTACAACCTGCATGAGGTGACCATAATTTTCCTTACCCATCCCCACTTACACCAACCCTGTTTGCACACAAATTCCTTTTTACCAGGGAAAAGGCACTCGCAGAATTCGAACCTCAAAGTGGTTTGTTTGGCAGATGGTGCCACTCCTTTCCTTGTCCAGTTGTGCAGAACTAATCTACAATACATCCTTGCCTTTGCAAAACCAGTTATTCTTTGTCCTGGGGACAAAAAAATCTCACTTTTCGAAAACCAAACCTGCTATTAACAAACTCTTCACATCAACAGACATTGCCATGCGTGTCTTGTCTTAGATTTGTCATCAAGATGGAGCACCTCTGATAAATATTCCTGATGGGAGTCTTTCCATCCTTATTTTAATGCCTTTTTAGCATCGCCTTTAGAGATGCAGAGATGATGATATTTACTCAGCCATTTCACCTTTCCCCTCCACTTCTGTGAGTGCCTCTGATAAATACTGGTAATTTCAAGACTTAATTCTGAGCCACTCCTTCCCTAACAAAAATGTTAATGTCATCACCTACCCCAGGGAGAACATTTTTGCAACAATATTATCTCTTTCTTTCCCGAGACAGAAGGGCTGCTCGCTCATTGATAGCAAATTCTGTTTGGTGTTTTATTATGCACAATGGAAAAATATTAAATAGATCAATAGGAAAATGAAGCTGTTGCAAGTTGATCTCCACGGAGTGAGGAAGAAAAAAAATTGCCGGGGAAAGAAGAATTATGAGGAAAAAAAGAAAATTAAATTTACACATCGGAGATAATAAGGCATGTCGCTTACCCTCAGTGCTTCCTCTAATCTGGCTTTACTTAATTGCATTCTCTGTAAAGACACATTGTTTCATTTCTTCCCCCAGATGGATCTTTTTGTGTTGGGGGTGGATATAGTGTGCTCCCAGCATTATCTCCACGTTTTATTAAAAAAATGTCATGATTCTGAAAAGGAAAATTTCACGCACTATATAACGTCAATCATCCGCCTTTATGAGATGGAACAGCGTTCACTCTGCTCAGGATGGGTTTGAGGCAGGGACACAGCCTTTCATGTGTGGTCATCTTTTAAAAGCTGTAATTCCAATCTGCTTAGCAGGAGAGCAGAGCCCCAGTGCTGATCACCCACTTGAAAGGGGATTTGTGTGTGTCAATAACAGCTTTTAAGTCTGGACGTCCAGACAAAGTCACGCTGGTGGAGAAACACGAGAGCAAATTTTAACATTTCCCCTGGAAACTTCAAAGCTCTGTTTTCATTTGGGGATCTTTGTGATTCAAATCAAAGCCACTGTAGCTGAGCAGCGTCTGAATTTTACTTTTGAAAATGTGACACTTCCTTCCGCCATTATTTCGCTTGCCAAAGGAATTCCAAACAGGAAGAGAGGGCCTGTTCACAGCTCTGCAACCTCCAAACCCCCAAAACAGCCTTCAAAAACTTAAAAAGACTTGAAATTCTGGGGGTTGGGCTCTTCTCCCAGTTAAAAACTGACAGGATGAGAGAAAGTGGCCTCAGGTTGTGCCAGGGAGGTTTAGTTTGGATGTTGGGGGAAATTCCTTCACTGAAAGGGTGGTCAAACATTGGAACAGCTGCCCAGGGCAATAGAGGAGTCACAATTCCTGGAAGTCTCCAAAAAATGTGTGGATGTGGCACTTGGGGATGTGGTTTAGGGGTGAGCACAGTGGTGCTGGGGTCATGGTTGGACTCAACATCATCTTGGGGATCTTTTCCAACCTCAACTCTGTGATGCTATAATTCTGATTTCTAAGAGCTCAGAAATGATAACACACATGCAGATCTTTGAATACAATGGGACAGAATCTTCCTACAGACCTGCATTAGGTGTGACCACAATTTTCCTTACCCATCCCCACTTACACCAACCCTATTTGCACACAAATTCCTTTTTACCAGGGAAAAGGCACTCCCAGAATTCATTCATTTTCCATGACATGACACTTCTGTTTAGCCAAGGGGCAGTGCTGAAATCCACATCCTGCACCCTAGGAGTCTCCATCGTGCAGTAAATATTTCTGGGAATGCTGTTTGGCTGTAGATAGCCTGATCCTCTGATCGATACTCAGCAAGCTCCCATGGAAACTGTGGCATTTTGTAACAAAAAGGCATCAGCCACTGGGAATTCCACGTTTTTGCATCAACTGAAATTGGCCCTGAAATGTCACTGAGAAGACAGAAATGTCCCAAGCCAAAACAGGAGAGCAAAAAGAGCACGGGTCTTAGCAATTGATATGGCAGCAGGAATATTCTGGTCTCAACTCTACTGCCCTCTAAACTGGATCAAATCACCACGGTGTAATGAAGGGAATGGAACAGCCAAAACTTCATTAGAGTTTCAGGGATTCTCTCAAATATTAAAAAAAAAGGAAGATAAATAAGTATTCATAACTTTAATTATTGATCTCATAAATCTCTGTTTGCCACATACTTACAAATGAATATTTTGCATAATTTATATTATTTTCTGTGAATTTATTATATTTGTTAGAATTCATTTACCTGTACTATTTAAATACACTTCTGAATGTATTTGCTGAGGACTGTCTGCAGAGCCCACAACACCCACTGCAAACTGAAGCCAACTGGTTTTGACTAAAAATCTGCTGCAGTTATTGTTACATTGCTGTAACAAAACTTTAATAAATTTTTCTATATACATGTTCTTCCAGGCCTCTACTTGTCATAGAACCAGTGAATTTCAAATTTTAACCATTTTCTTATCAACGAAGTTGCATAAAGGTTATTAAATCAACCCTTATAAACACACATTTTGTTTCTCTAAATGTTGCTGCTGAATTACAGCAATGTTCAAAGAGTTTTAGAATAATCAGTATCATTTTATAGATGGATATGCAAATGGCAGGGACAGGGAGTCACTCAGCCCTGTAAGAGCATCTGTTTAAGTACAAGAATTGAATTTTGTTTCAGTCAAGAGAAACATTACTCTGCTGGCAGAAGTCAGGAGGAGGAGAAGGAGAACCCAAGCTAACTCCATGGGATGAGAGCAATATTTTGGGTTTTTTTTAAGAAAGCTCTCCCTGCAGACACAAGACACAGACCACATACCTCAGCAGTAAATCTGCCCTAGATCAGTACCAAAGGAGTCTCTGGCCCACTGCAATGGAGTTTGGCAACTTGCAGCCATCAAATGTGAGTTTATTCCCCTGAAAATCCTTCCCTCTCTCTGGGGAGGGACAAGGCATTTGGCTTGCCAGTGATAATTTAACTGGTGCAGGGTTAATCTTCTGTTATCAGAGCCTTCTTCCAGGGGAGGAAGCAAAACCCCTGAATTCATTGTGCCAGGACAGGCAGGACGGGCCACAGCACACTGATATCTCCCTGTGTGTGCTGCACTTGTCAGCAGAAGGTAACAACACAGCACCCACAGGTGCTTATGGCCAAAAAATCCCATTTGGATTGGGTTGTTCACCTACATCCAAGAAATCACAAACTGGTGTCTTCTCCAAAAGCATCAGTGCTGAGAGAATTAATTTGGTTTTCCCAAACCATCAGAGAAGTGACATCTGAGGTACACAGGGTGTTAGCCTTATTACATCTTTCCCTTTTTTACTCTTTATGAATATTATCCACTGGACTTTTGACCTCTGAATTTCTGTGCAATGTCTGCAGCTCTGTAAACATCACTGTTTATACTGTTCTGTCACTAATAAAATAACTTCAAACTAGGTTTTAATCGCTTGTGGTTAGAACATGATTTTTTAACGAGATTTTTTTTTATTACACAAAAAAAGGAGTTCTGGTACTCGAAGCACTCATTCTCTTGCAGATTTATGGCATATTTAATTAGTCATTTGGAGTGCAGATCACTGCATTCACTGAGGATCAATATATAGCAACTGACAGCAAGCTGGTAAGGAAATATGGTTGAGTTTATCAGGATAGACAAAGCCTAAATCTGAGCTGAGAGGGTGCAGATGGGAGACATGGGAACATGATCTGCCCCCAGGCATCTGCTGCTGGCTCGAGGTGAGGCACCATAGGAACACAGCTGAGAGACAGAACAGAGTAAAGCTTATAGATTGAGATACCCTAGCCGTGGTGGGATGCAGGCAGGAGAAGAATGGGAAAGCACAGCATATGCAGATACCAAGGTCTTTGAAACCATGTGGTTTTGTAAAGATTGCCAAATCATGCTGACAATAGGCTAGCTGTAGTTTGTGGGGAAATTCTTGCTTCAGGCTGTGGCCTGTTTGAGCTGTACCAAGGACATAACGCTGTACTGTGAGAATAATATCAGACTTCAATGATTTCAACCCTGACTTAACTCCTTTCTACTCTGACTTCAGCTTAGACTTCAATAAACTTTAATTTCACTTTGGACTCCAACCTATTTTTGCTCAAGCTTTGGCTTGAGGCTCCCTGCTTGGATTCTTTCTGCACCCCCTCTTTTGAAGTCCCATCTCTCAGTCGTGCAGCAGGGCACCCAGCCCAGCCCTGTTGGGGGATCCAGCCTGGCCAGGCAGGAACCACACAGTCCCAAGGCTCTGCTGTCCCTCTCTGTCCCCCAGCAATGGGGAGCAGCTTTTCCAAAATCCCACCTGTACCAAGAGGATCCCAAGCCTCAATTTCCCTTCCTCTACAGCATGTTTGGATTTTGGGTGCTGCATTTCTGGTGACACCTGAGCTGAAACCACACAGAACTCGTGGCCACTGTCATCAATGTAAAAATCAAACCAGCTTCTTTATAAAACACCTCATATTTCTGAATGTTAAACCTGAATTATCCAAATATAAAATATAACTGGGAAAAAAAACCTCCCAGCAGAATATTCTCCATCCAACTGCCTAGAATTCCTTATGCTGCACAAAAAACAAAAGCTAAATTGAACACCAAATAAACTTCTGTTTATTAATGCATCGGTGGGAAGGGTTTTTATTAAGGGGCCAGAAGTTAAATTGCATTCTAATAGGTAATAATAAAGGCAATACACTGCAGTTTCTCATAATAGAGTCCCAGATTCAGACACACAGCTAAGGTAACCTTCCAATTCTCTACTTCCATTTGAGAGGCTACTGAGAACACTAGAGAATAAAAGATACTGTTGTTAGTTGTCATACTGTGCCTATAATTACTTACTTTGTTCCTGAAGCCATCACCGTGATAAATTCGCAGTTTTCCCCCATCTGCCAGGAGCGGTAATGTGCAATACATTTAACAACTGAATTTGCATATAGAAAGTATCATTGACCTTTGGATTTAAAAGGACAAAGATTTACAAGGACAACCCCTCCGAAGCAAAGTGCTTCGCTTAGGAAAAACCAACCGGAGTAAAACGCCCCGCGTGCCGCACGGAGGAGAAGCTGCAGGTTTTACAAGGAGGAGACATTTGAAACCCCTGTGAAACAGCTCCCTCGTGAGCAGCCACATAATAAAAGGAAACAACTGTCGAGCAGAAGGAAAACACCGGGGCAGGGCTTGGAGCGTGCTCAGCATCGGGGAGATCGGGTGCTGGTGCCTCGGCTGGGAGCCACCCTGGGGAGCTGAGGCAGGGAAATGCAGGGGGACAGCCCCTGCTCTGGCTGGCAGGAGCCTGGCTCTGGTCCCAAGCAGGGAAACAGGGTGTCTTGGGTTATGGAACCAAAAATGTGTGTTCTATTCTGTAGCCACGGTTCGTGCCTGCCATGTTTTGATTTCGGAAAATTCTTTCCCAGGGACACTTGTGGTAAACAAGGGCATGTTGTTATTGTAAACTATCATATTTTTCTACATTCTTTCCCAGAGGAGGGAATTTGCTTGATGGCCCCTTGGTGTGACCAATGGGTCCAAGGATCCCACCTCTTAGGTGGGCTCATTGTAAAAAGGTATAAAAGACAAGTGCTTTGATAATAAAGCGAGATTTTGAATCTTCAGCCTTCTGAGAGTCTGTGTCCTGATTCCGTGCTCTACAGCAACACTATTCCACCTGCTGAAAGCAGTTGGGGAGATTTTCTTTTTCTTTATATCTTGTTATTCGGGGGGGAGGGGGGCACATGCCTTCTGATAATAGGCCAGCTGTTCAAACCAGGTGGGGGAGTGTTTCTTATCTCCTTCCTCCCTCCAAGGGGATATTTTCTGCTAATGGGCCATTAAGACTCCTCAAGCAGTTGTCCCCAAGCTTGTCACAAGTTGTCCCACTGTGAGCTGCTCCACCCAGTGGGGGGAGCCAACCATTCCTACCTAAATAAAAACTGAGACATAGGAACACCAGGGATCTGGCTTTACCCAATTCCCGGAGGAAGACTGGACCCTTCTCACCATCCCTGGACCCTTTTTCTCTCAGGATCATCTCTGCCCCAACAGAACCACATCTGCCATTCCAGGAGGACTCACTTTTGGACTGCTTCCAACACCCTGACCAACAGGGTGTCAGGTTGTAGCTCTGACTCTGTCAGGGTTTTCCAGGATTGTTGCTTGGTTGGTTGGTTGGTTTTGTTTTCTGCTACATTTGTATTGTTAATATTCCTAGTAAAGAACTGTTATTCCTATTCCCAAATCATTGCCTGAAAGCCCTTAATTGCAAAATTATAATTTGGAGGGGGTGAGGAGTTTACATTCTCGGTCCTAAGGGAAACTCCAGCTTTCCCTGGCAGATACCTGTCCTTCCAAACCAAGACACAGGGATTTCCAGCAGAACTTCCTTCCCCTGGCACCTTGTCCTGCCCCTGCCTTTAGCTCCTGCCAGCAGGCTCGCTAAAAATAATGTGAATTTGCATTTATAGAGAAAAGAGAGGAAATAGACTCATTTTTTCCCCCAATTGTGACTGGCATCAGTGCCTGGGAAAGCCCTTTTCCTCTTCCACCTGTTGCTGGCTAGATCCACAGGCAGCTCTCCCAGCTCCAGGTCAGCCCAGGCACAGCCTGCACATCCCATTCCAACACTCCCAGAGAGTTTCCAGAAGGATTTCAAGTGCCTGTTTTCCTTACTGCCAATAGCTCTTCCAGATAACCCATGCGAGGGAGTTGCTACAGTTCAGTTTACCATATCATCAATGAATTATTCATAAATGCCACTTTGTGCCATAAAAATTTAAGGTATTAGTTCACAACATGATCATAAATATGATTAACACAGACCACACGTTCCTTGACTGCCACGCTACAGTATTTTCACAATAAACTGTGATGATCCAAGATAAAATGACGGTAGCAAGTTAAAAGTCTGAGTTGAAGAACTGTTGAATTCTGCATTTCTTAGAGCATGTTATTTTGGTCATTCTTGAAAGAGTTTACCCAGACTTGTTACTGCATCCCCTCTCTGCTCTCCCTGGAGCACTGTGTGACTTCAAAGTACCCAGATTTTTTTGTTCACCCTGTTTACACCAGCAAGGGAAAGAATCAAAGCACTATTTTCTGGCAATGTATTCCCTCGTGACTCAAACTGCATGTGTGGGGTTTAGCATGCACCTTAATAGTGAGTCAGCAGCCTGGGGAGAGGCAGTAGCTGCATTTGAAATCAGTCAGGGATGGAGGATAACAAGAAAAGCAAGGAGTGACTCCCATCAACTCTGAAACAGTCTCTGTAACACTGCAGATAAAGGGTATTGCCATGGTTTCATTTCCAGTTGTGACAAACTGACCGAGAAAGAGCCTTTCCTTCTAAAGGCCAAAGAACTAAAATTTAAAAGGAAAGAAAAAAAGGGGGTGGGGGAGGTTTTGTTTGGTTGGTTGGTTTGGTGGTTTTTTTGTTTGGTTGGTTTTTTTAATAAAAGCTAACCTGAGAAGAGCAGGGTGAGTAACCAGAACAACTTCCTGTCTTCTCTCCAGCAATACATAAGACGCTGTGATAAAAAAAAAAAAAAAAAGTTCCTGTAAAGAGAACATGCAGTTCAGAATCATCTGGATAATGTTTGGGAAAACTCAGTGTCATTGTATTACCTATGATTATTTTAATCAAGTCTGTCTGCAAGCAGCCATAGGTATGGGAGGGGACATTTTACCCACTACTCATTTCGTATTATATTTTTCACTTGGTTTCTCCATTCTCTTCACAAACTGACCTCAAAAGGCACAAGAGTTTTCACCAATACCCCCAACAAAAGTCTCATGAATAGTTTCAGCAAAGATTTCTGAGTTTATATATTCTTAATCCAGTGGAGCACCTACATGTTTCCTCAACTGTCCACCAGGACATTCCTTGCATTTCCTGTGTTAGGTTTGTGGGCAGACTGTGTTGATTCCCTCCTTTTCTTAGAGAAAATTCACAGCTAATTTTAAATAGACTTGAAGACTTCCCCAATTCCAGCAACTTCTTTACTCAATCCTCACACTGAATAACTGCACCTGGTGTACGTGTATATAAAAAAAAACAACATTGAAATCTACTTTTCACAAGTATTTCTCCAACGCTTGCTGCATTAGCCAACATCTGCTGTGAAGAGTGTTTTCTGGGAGGGATACAAGCAACAACAGAAGCCACAGGAGTCTGTGACAATACAAACAATCAGGGAGGCTTGTCAGAGGCACTGGCACAACTCAGCAAAGCCAAACAGGACCCTGGAAGGATGCAGGGCTGAGGAGCACAGGGAGGAGCAGCTCCATCCTTCTCTCTCAGCAGATGCAGGGTTGGTGAGTGACTGGGGGACGTGGCTTGGGCTCACTCTGAACATATGGTGGAGCTGGATTCCAAGCAGCCAGAGAAACTCTGTCTCTGCACAGCTACTGTGGTCCATTTTCCCTGGATCTGCCTGCCACTGGCTCGTTAACAAAAACAAAATCAAACACCTGTGCACCGGCTCTGGGAGGGCTGGAGTGCCAGCACGGCTCCATCTGCAGAGCACATCCTTAGCCAACTCCTTTTCTCTGGGTGAGACACAAGGCAGATTCATCAGAGCAAACCCACAGCGCCGCTAAAGGAACATTTTGTGTCCCAGCCCACAGCCCCCCCAACTTCTTTCTTTGCCTTTTCATGCTGCCATAATGGTGATGAACAGTGATACAATATTCATTGCTCTCCCCATCAGGTAATTCTCCAGGCCCTGGACCAGCACTCTAACCTCATCCCCTCTTCTTTATTGCCCCACCTGCCACACTTTATTGGCAGATCCTTCCAGCCTGCCATCCCCTCATCTGACTTCTCCTGCATTACAGAGCAGGGAGATTTTTCAGAACTATTTAAGTGCTGCTGGATTGGGTCTGGCTGGGTTGCAGGCATGGCTTCTGTGAGGAGATGCCAAAAGCTCCCTCTCCTTCCCATCCCTCCTCTGACTTTAGGAGCACAATGTCATCCAAGTCATCAAATCTTACAGCTCGTGATGTGATCTTATTAGGCTGGGATTTGTTCAGGATTTTTGACTGAGACTGTTGGAAAGCTCTGGGACAGTGCAGGGGCACAGCCCAGCCTGGGCAAGGAGCAGCAGGAGTGAAGTGGCCCCCAGGGTTCCCTGCAGAGCACCAGGGCCATCAGCTGCCCTCTGAAACAGCTGCCACTGGGCACCTCCCCAGCACCAGAGCCACAGAGCTCCTTGATGGACAGCACCACGCTTCACTGAGGGTTTGGTCAATCCCCAGACCCCACTGAAAACAAACCCTTCCAAGCCAGGGCCACCCACAACTGCTCCAAACCCACCCTGAACCACCTGCAGGGACTGCTCTGCCTGGGAGCTGTGGTACCCACCCAGCATCCGTTGCAGCAGCAGATTCTGGCACGAGGCACAAGAGCTCCAGATTATTGATCCCTGCTCTGCAGGAGCCCAAACACATCCTGGCCCTGCCTTCCTTGCATCCCTTCACTCAACAAGGGCTTCCCATCCCATGGAAAGTGAGTGTGTTGGGAAATAAGTGTGCTCAGGCACCACAGTCCACAGTACTCCAGGGCAGAGCCAGACATAAACTGGATTTTACCTGCCTTCATTCCCAATGAACAGACCCAAATTCAGCTGTGTTTATTTCACATTTGTCTTTCCCTTAAACCTGTTGTGATCTTGCAGCTGCTGGCCCTAGATTAGGGTGAGGTTCTTTCATTGGTTTCAAATTTCTCTGCAGCATCTTTCATTTGGTGAAAGTCCCATCACCATCCTAGCCAAGGCAGTGTTAAAAATGAAGCCTAAGCAATTTCTCTTGCACTTTTCAAAGTCTTAAATGCTTGTTACCTCTCTGAATGCTAAATCAAGCCAGGCAGCAGAGCTGAGTAAGTTTGCTGTGTGCTGAAACCTTTGCCAGGAATTCACTCCACCTCCCAAAGAGAGTTCTGGAACATCCTCACACACCTCAACACATAGCACCTGCATCCCCAAAATACCACTCAAACTAAAGCAGACATATGGAGTTCATCCTGCATATATAAGAGAAAGACAAATATTACTCCAGGTTTGCTAAAACAAAAAAATAAGTAGAGATTCTCCTGGGGATGTTGGTTTTTTTGGGTTCTTTTGTTAAATTTGAAGATTACAATTGAGTTTATATCCTGTCCCTCACTCCAAACCCTCCAAGAGAAAGATCTGCAGTATCAGAGTTATCAGGCTGGGATTACTTCTGTAATTATCCCAGGATGAAATGCAGTTCCTTTGACCAGTGTCTGAATAAATGGCTGGCAGCTTTCTTATCTGCTTCCTCCTGTTTACAGTAATTCAGTGGTTACAGCAATTTATAGTGCAAATATCAACAACCCCTACCTGGGGATGGATGCTGTGGAGGTGGGACACTTTCCTCTCTGTGAATAGTGATGGATTCTGAGGCTGAAGAGGGTCACAGTTAAATGTGAAAGGCAGAATTCAAGTCCCCACAGTCTTAGATTTGCTCAATGCACCAGGCAGTGAAGTCAGCAGAACTTCTTCCCACTGGGGCAGGGACTGGGGCCAAACCCTGACCTAATCCCAGGGACCTGAAACACTTCCCAGCACAGAAGGACAAGGCAGGATTTGCAGATCTGTCATGGAGCAGAGCCACTGACAAAAATGCAAATTCATCATAGCAACTTTCTTGGGCTAAGCTGAATGAAGATGAGGTTACTGCTGGCAAGGGCAGTCCTGGCACTCCCCACTCCAGTAATCCCCATCCCCTTCCCTTTGCCAGAGCACACTTACTACAGAACTTCATATCATACATATAAAAAAGCCCTATTTCATTGGTGTTTTATTACTGTATTTAAAACATTTTCCCCTTTCTGAATGGGAACACAGTCAGTAAACACCATTTTTTTGTGCTGCCACAGTGGTGATGGCATCGTGGTGACCCTGGCATCAGCTGACCACTGAATTTCCCCCTTATTCTCAGAAATTTTTCACTGCAGCATTCCAGAATACCTCCTTGGAAAAGAGGAAGAATAAAGGAATCTGCTGCCAGAACTATCCATCCTCCCTGCCTCTCCCAAGCCCTGCGTGCAAGTGAGCCCTCGTGCACCACCTGCCTCAGCTCTGGAGTAGCCATGAGGATTTCCTGCTCCACAACCTCCTTGGGTGATGCTCTGAAAAAGACTTTCATTGCCTGACTCGACTTAATTGGGAGCACAACAAACAGAGCAGAGCCTGGGGTTTTGAGATAGCAAAACACATTTTGTTCAAAACTGGGATTACTCCATGATAAATCCATTTGCAAGCAGATAAATGCCAGCAAAGAGACTAGAAATGGGAAGTGGCTGTTAAATAAAGCAGGTTACTGAGGGGGAAAAAAAATAGAAAAAGGGAGATTTGGGTTTATTTTGAACAAATAAGCCAGGGTTTAAAGGTTATTGCACTAAAGCAAAGGAAAAGACAAAGCAGACTGTAATCCAATTCAATGTAATAAGCAGTAAATTAAAGAGTTGGTATTCCTACAGCACATATTGATTATTGTATTCTTGTGTACCATGTTTGGTGCTGGCAAATCTATACACATCTTATTACTCTTCACAGGATACAGAGCAGAGCACTCAGATTAATTTCAGGCCTCATATTTAAACTCTTCTGCCAGCCTGAGAGCTCTGGGTATAAAAGAGAAAACTCCCACTAAGCTGATTTACTCAGAGAAGCAGAGAAACCACACAAAGCCAAACAAAGAGCTCCACCATGCCCTGCCAGGTCACTCAAAGCAAACTGCAGGGAGCTCAGAAGGAACAGGGCCAGCCCCAGAGTTCACAAAATGCAGGTGTTGTTTCTGTGTTAACATTTGGGACATCAACATAAACCACCAAGAATCACTGTCACTAAAAGAATCATGACTTTCTCCTGATGGTCACATCTGTCAGATGTTTACTCTGGAGGTGTTTTCATTCTCTTCCACAGCCATTCCCACCATTTCTCCACCTTTTCCCTGTGCCACATCTCATCCAGAGAAGCAATCCCAACATCTCTTCTTAAAGCAGAACACTGCTTTCCTGCAGACCTGACATTTATTACCTTTATTTCGCCCTGTAGAGATGGGAAGAAACACGTAATCAAATATGTATGTGCATTTCTGCTGGGTATTTCCAGGCAGCAGACAAACTCCTGCATTATCTTTCCCTTCAAAGGGATACACAGCAAAGAAATAACAGAGGAAGTGATGGACAGAATCGTTCAACTTCCACCCAAAAATAAAAACAGGTAGGAAAAAAGAAAGCTGTCCATGAACCAAATTCTGCAAATGGTACAGGAAAAAAAAAGCCATTTTTTTACCTTTCTACTCCTAAAAGCTTTTCAACAATGAGTATTTATTTCTTCTGAAGTAGGGATGGGATAATTGCATGCAGTCTTTAATATTAATTGCCACGTAAACTGTTCTAAAAAAGGTTTGTTATCTTCACTCCCACACAGGAAGGCCTAGTCAAAGCCACCTTGGTGGCCAAGGTAACACTCCCCAGTAAAAATGGATTAAATCAGTGGGCCAGCAGTGAGCTCTCCATGTAAAAAGCCTGGCTCATTGCATGGGGTGACAGCACAATGAACTAACACTGCTACCTGCAATTGTGGGAGCTTTTAAAAACCCTGGGATAGCACTCAAGTCAATGCATCAGCCACTTGAGTTTCTTTAGCAACCTGGTCTGGATAATTCTTCCTAAATCTTAGAAGACAGAAAAATGTGCTAGAGACTAAACAAAACCCAACCAATTTTCAAGTTCCATTTTATAACCAATAAGAGCTCAGAAAAAATTATTCTGAAACAACAGATTTGGGCAGATTAAGGCACACATATCAAAGGATTGCACTCTATAAGGTATTTGACAAGTCTAGAACACAAAGTAGTTCTTAGAATTTTACTTTCAGGAATCAGGAAATGTATTTATATTTTGTCTTTGGGGTTTTTTTATCTTAATTGGTGCTAACAACCACATTATCTTGGTAATTCTCTCTCCTCAAAGCATTTCATTGGATGGCACAGCTGGAACTGGAGCCAGAATCCTGTGGATGGAAGGGACGACCTGCAGAGCCTTTGCACATGAGTGTAAAAGGTTGGCTGTTGCCCTAATTAAATGGAAGTGAAATTATGTCCTCTTTAGCAGCAGACACAGCCTTTGAGACAAGAACTACAGGACAACACCAGTGCAAAGATGTTTCACCCATCAGAGACTCAGAACTGACTCTCAGGGTGGGAGCTGCAGAAACAGCACTGGAGACCAGGGGTGAAAGGGACACAGGGGAAAATTGAAAGAGGAGGGCTGAGAGAATCAGACCCCACCAACACCCACAGGTGCTGAATGCAGAAACAGCTCTGGGAGTGGCTCAGTGATCACTCTGCAGTGCAGCCCTGCACTTCCCAGGATCCTGGCTCCACCTGTTTGCTCCCCATGTGCCCTGCTCTGCCCCATGCCCCTGTGCACACCCTGCTCTGCTGGAATTACACCTCACACACACTCCTGCTTCAGCAAATGAATGATTGCTGCAGTGCCTTGATCAGGTGGGAAGATGCTGTAACTTTGAGTCATCCATCTGACCCTAATTTGCCATCACCAGCCCTGTGGATTTTTAATTGCAGACTGGCTGTGCTAAAGCTCTCAGATGGGTTACAAACCCCCAGGACTCATCTCCAGATGTCCAGGAGGTTTCCAGCACACAGAATGGAAACAGAGGCTGCTCCAGAGTGCAGTGGGTTGCACAGGATTTTCAGCAGGAGGGGGAAGACAACAACCAAAAAGGCAAAACAAAAATATTACAAAAAAACCCACAAAAACCCCAAAAAAACCCCCAAAAAACCCCAAACAAACAAAAAACCCCACCAAAAACAAACAAAAAACCCACAAAAAAACCCACCAACCCCCCCAAAAACCCCCAAAAACAAAAAACTCAAACCAACCAAAAATAATAAAAAACCCACAAACAAACAAACAAACCCAAAACAAAACAAAAACAAAACAGAAACTCCACCATTTCTTCCCCTTCAAAAGATAAAAGCCAAATGGCCGTGCAGCCAAGAGACAAAATGTTAAATATTTCCTGTGAAGTTACAGAAGGAATAAACCTGATTCATATCAGACTGAAACACAGCAGGGAGCTTGACCTGGAGAGCCCAGAAGAATTAGTCCTGATTCAGCAAGGACAGAAGAGTGGAGATGCAAGAACTTTTCCTCCTGCTCACCTCTGATCTCCTTCCCAGCCCTTCCCTGCCTGCCCAGGCTCCATCTTTACACCCTAGGACTGCCACACCTGAGGCCATTTCTTGCTTATTTTGCCCAAAGTAACACTTTATGCCACATTTCAAGTACTGCCTGGATTTTTTGTAATAAATACATAAAATTGGAAAGTCCAGAGATGTTTTCTCTAACTACAGATCACCAGCTATCAATCATGATAAACAATGTCCAAAAATTATCCTAAAAAGCCCCTTGGAAAATTCATTCCTGGATTGTATCTCCTGTCAGATTTACCTAGAAGTTTTCTATAAATCAATTGCTGTTAAAGAATTTTATCTGCCAACAAAAAGGACTACGAGAACCATTAAGTTTCTGTTAGTGCTACTTGAGAAATAAAGAATTTGGAGGCTTTTATCCTAAGAATAGCAGAACTGAATGGGGTTTTTTAAATGAATTTTTGGAAAAAGTGCTAAAAACTTGGTAAGAGACAATCTCTGTTGAGAAAAAAGGCTTTTAAAATACAATTTAAACTGCATTTTAATAATATCTTGGTTAAAATTCTGAAACAGACCCACACAAAGGAGATCCACTATGGTTGGAAACTTCATTAAATTGTCACGTGAGGATATTACTCATGAGGATATTGGGGAGAAAAGTAACATTTTACAGTCCCTCTCAAACCAATTTCACAATGGAACATTAACTGTGATAGGACAAGTATCTCTGTAATAATTGAATAAAACAGTCATTAAGAACCTAATTTCTTGTGTAGCCTGTAAGATTTTGAATTTTTAACTAAATGAGGAATCAATGTTGAGCTAAATTGTGAGAAAAATTATTTGATGTTGCTGCACTAAACTCATTAAAAGATAAACTCACAAATTAATTTCAGCTCCTATGCTAACAGGTTCAGAGATGCCTCCTCAACCACGAGGTAAATAAAAATTTCTGTTCAACACCAAAAATTTCTTTCTTTTTTTTGTTTTGTTGGGTGGGGTTTTGGGTTTTTTTTGTTTGTTTGGTTGGTTGGTTGGTTTTTTGGGTCCTTTTGTTTGTTGGTTTGGTTTTGGTGGGGTTTTTTTTTGTTTGTGGGGTTTGGGGGTTTTTGGGGGGGGGTGGGTTTTTTGTTGTTTGTTTTTGTTTTGGGGTTTTTTGGTTGTTTTTTTTTTTGGTGCAGCCAAGGACCCTCTCCAACCCGGTGCAATCCAACAGAGCAGTAAATAGAATCCCAAAATGGCTTGGGTTGGAGGGGACCCTAAAGGTCATCTCATTCCAACCCCTTCCACAGGCAGGAACAGCAAACTGGACAGAATTTGGGAGCCTGCAGCAAGATGTGCTGCATTTGGGGGAGCTGGAGAAGCTGTAGAAATTCTGGATAACACCCTGGGGCTGGTGATCAGCAGCAACTTCTAATAACCAAGAAAGGCTCCATGAGAGACAGCAACAGCCTGGTTTTAGGTGGGAAAACCCTCATATTCTAGGATTGCAAAGTGGAGTCACCAATGAATAATTCAGAGGTGCCTGCTGTGACAGAGACTTTGTGCAGGCACTGGCAGCACCCTGAGAAAACCAGAAGTTGTGGCACTGATAAACTGAGCACAACTCAATTCTCCCAAAACTCCTTTTGCTCAGACCCCTGGGGTCCTCAGTGTCTGGTTTGTGGCAGCCACCAGCTCCTCCCCACCGAGGCTGGATGTGGCTCTCTGAGCTCCCCTTTGGCCTCACTGACAATTTGGGGGCCTTGTGGCCTCCCCCAGCCCCTCTGCCCTGCAGCCCCGGGGCAATGGGAGCTGCCAAACCCAATGCACGCCCAACTCTGCTGCTTTTTTCCAGCTGCTGCTCATTGATCCACTAATCCAATCTGGGGTAATGAGCAGCCAGCCAGGCAGCCTGCAATGGGTCACAGCCAGCAGCTAAAGAGCCAGTGACACCTCGTCCCCTGTGCCCAGCTGTGCTGTTAAATAGATGCAGTCACTAACGGGAGCATTTCTGCTGCTCCTGGAGCCAAAAACGCTCAGTGCTGGTTCCTTCACTGCACTGCTGTCCAAAGTGTGGAACACAACGTGATAAAAACATACCTGAAGGGGAGTTTGTCCCTCTTGTGCAGTGTGATTTGGTCCTAAAACTCTCCCTGAGCCTCCCCTCCTGGTGCTAAAGCCCACCTGAGAGCAGGGCGGGCTGGAAGATGCACACACCAGGTGCCTTCACAAAGCAGCTCATGCACAGCCATGGAAAAAGGAGATGGGAGTCCTGCACAGCCATGGAAAAAGGAGATGGGAGTCCTGCACAGCCATGGAAAAGAGGAGGTGGGAGTCCTGCACAGCCATGGAAAAGAGGAGGTGGGAGTCCTGCACAGCCATGGAAAAGGGAGGTGGGAGTCCTGCACAGCCATGGAAAAAGGAGGTGGGAGTCCTGCACAGCCATGGAAAAGGGAGGTGGGAGTCATGCACAGCCATGGAAAAGAGGAGGTGGGAATCATGCACAGCCATGGAAAAAGGAGATGGGAATTGTGCTCCTGCTTCTACACCATCATTTAATTCCAGAACTGCACTGGCAGGGCAGGGACAATGAGGCTTGACACCTTCCCTCCACCTCAGTCACATTCCTGCAGTCACGTCCCAAATCACAGGTGCAGAGTCAGGCACAGAAATCATCTCCGTAACAAGTCACTTAAATATTTTTGATGTGTGCAGAGAGTTAATTGCATCTAAAATGATTTTATCAGCAAGAGACTGCCCAAGATGATGCAGGAAGCATCTGGTAGTGCAAGAAGAAATACAGCCTGTGGTTTCCAAGGCCAGCAAGCAGCTTTTCATTTGTGCTTCCCCCAGCAGCACATGTGGCTGTGGCCACTCACAGCTAGAAGATGATGCAGATTATTACCCAAGGAGTTCTGGGGTACAAATGAATAATGGAGCTATTCCAATCTGAAGTCCCAGATGGAGAATTGCTTACAAGCATCTGAGAGTATAAAAGTTTTACTCTCCCATCATAGTCCCCAAGGGAAGCCCCATAAATGTTTCTAACTGGAGGTTCTGCTACCAACAGCTCGTTTTCCCTCCTGCCCCCAGAAAGGCCATGAATCACAGAGCTTTTAACCAGCAGTTTATATCACATCCTCCTCTAATGCTTCTGGGGGAAAATACCAAATTGCAACAGCAAAACATCAAGCGCTGCCAGTGATTAGAGCTGCAATTAATTTGCTGTATGGATAAAAAATCCTCATCAGGCCATGAATGAGGGCACTCCCAGGGGCAAGATGCTTGGAGAGCATTAGGGGCTGGGGAGGGAGATGGAAAGATAAAAGAGAGAGCACAGAAAGAGAGAAATGCCCTTTTCCTGAGCTTCTTGTAACTTTAGTGCTGAACAGGGTAAAAATATCAACCTGCTGCCTGTAAACTTACAAAAGGCTCCTCTCAGCAGAACTTAAAACATTCCCCATGCATGGTCTGCACCAACAAGGAAAAAAAAAGTGCTCGAGATTCTCCTCCCGATTCTGCCATGCACCAGTGATTCCTGAAACAGCAGGCAAAGCAGATGTTGTGCTAACTTCCATGCAATGGCATGTGACAGCCACCTTGATTGTCCTTTCCCAGCCATTTAATTCAGTTACTGGGGGAAACAGTGGCACTGACACATCTGCAAATGCCATGTGTTCCCATAAATCAAGCATTTATATTTTTTTTTAAATTTTTTTTTTCCCTGGGAAAACCATAAACCCAATTTGGAAGGTACTTAATGGAACATCACAGTACCAGAAGCACCAGCAGATGTGATGTGGCTCCAACACCTCCAGAGGAAAAAAAAATTGAGCCCAAAAAAACACTGAGCATTTGAACATGACTGGATTTGCATCATTGTAGGGGAAGTGGGAGAGTTACCCCTATCCATTTCTAACTTGGGAAGGCTCATGAGGGTCACCCAGGAAGAAATTTGTCAGCTGCAATAAGCTGTCAGCAGATCTATTCAGCTACAGATCTCCTCAGAGAGTATCTTCCCTTCCTAAAGCCCAAAATCTGATGCAAGTAACAAAAAGAAAAAAAAAATTAACTTTATTCAGCAACAGTTTTGTGTTGATATGGGATACATGCAAGGCAAGAGTTAATAGAACATGATTTACTTTTAATCAGCAAAAATCTGCATGAATCAGAAGGTTGTACCAGCTCCAAGGACGTGAAATAATCCAAGATAGACAAAGGCTTCAAGGTATTACCTCCACAAAAAGGCATTCACAGACCAAAACAAAACATTGTTAAGAACAAAAGAAAGAAGTCGACTTCACAAAGTCAACAGCCTGGCTTCTCAAGTGCCTGCAGAAAGAGCAAAATTTTCATTCCAAGAGACTGCTGCTCTCCTCAAAAGCCCTTCAGTCTTCCCCTCTCTATAATTTCCTCAGGGTGAAAGATGCACAAGGAAAAAAAAAAAAAAAATCACCCAGTGCTTTTAAGCAGCCAGAAATAAATGTATTGTGCAATCTTGCTGCTGAAGTTCAAGAGTAAGGGAATCCACTTTGTCACAGTCACTTTCAATGAACACTCCATTTTGTGATAAGTTTCATAAAAACTGCTTAATTCAACATTTATGAAAGTACTGAAGATAGATGAAAGGTGTAGAAATAGGAATCTTGCCAATCAATCATCCTGTTGAGAACGAGCACCCAAATGATCAGAATGAAGATTGGCTTTTCATGTACCTACGGTCTGCCAGATAGAATGATTGAATATTCTTGCATTTTTAATCAAAATGTTCCTGCCATTGTCCTATCACACTCAAATATTTTCTTCCCCCACTGAATATTAGCACTCTCTCCCCCTTGGGATTGAGTTGCTTGCAATGTTCCCAAAGAGAAAAGGAAACGTCCTGGGTGAAAAGGTGCTGGGTAAAAGATTGAGTGAGGAAAAACTTTAATTTTAACAGATTTTTTCAACCAAAAACCCTAATCAGAAGTGAACACGGAGGCACAGCTTTAAATGATATTACAAAGGAGAATAAAATGGTTTCATGCCAGATAACACAATTTGCATCTCAAACTACAGGTGCTAGAAATGCTTTGGGACAGAGACTACCTTTTAATAAGGAACTTTTATAGCTTTTTGTTCAAGGAATCTTTGCTGGAAATGATACTCCTGGGCATAATCACAGTACAAGATTATCAATGAAAACCTGAACATTTGGGTGAATCTGTTCTAAAAATACCCAGCCAGGGTACACTGTGCCTTCTTCCCTCTAACTGTGAGGTTTTCCAGGGAATAACAGCCCAACCTGAGGTGGAGCTGGAAACTAAACTCAGCTGGCTCTTCTTTCAGGGCTCCAGCCTATGAGCAATGGAGGGAAAAGCCTTATTTATTAGCTCCAAATAAAAAAAAAAAATTAAATCACTTTTTCTGTCCTTTCTCTATAAAAAAGACCCACGTGAGACCAGCCCAGCTTGGTGCAAAAAGCAGCTAATAGGATTTGTCCTAATCCTTTTACATTTTTGGAGACTCCAAGAAATAGGCTCGGGATTCTAAAAGAAAAGAAAGGAACCCCAAGCTCTTCTGATTTCCACATTCACCTAGTTCCCCTTCAATGGAATTGTAAAAGTTACAGTTCAAGTCTTAAGTGATAACATATGGTGCAATAAACACTATTATCAGCTTGATGAGTTATTGTAAGTAACCACCCAAATTACCAAAGCATTTCCTTGGGGTGGAACAGGCTGGAACTGAATACAGATTCCCTGTAATTTCACAAGTGGGAACATTTATCACAGCAAAGTTGTGAATTATTTTTGCCTGTTAATACCCTGTAAGTGCCAATGTTCTCACTTTCAGCGCCTGCAATATCTGGTGGAAAGATAATGATTCCTGTAAAATTGATTGTTCCCCTTTGACTAATAAGAGAAGTTTGTAGTTTGTAAATAGTATGAGACAAAGGCACAGGCACAGTGCTACCACTTAAATCATCTGCAGCAGGTTCTTAAATACTGCTTCCCCCCTCTGCTTCTTCAGTTCTGCACGCAGAGCAGGACAATTAAAACAGTAATGCTGAAATAATCAACCCAAATTGTTACTAGAGACATCCAAAGTCTCTTATAAAGAACTCTACAGAAGGGCAACTACATCTGTTCAAACAAACTCCCATTGCCTGATTTCCTCATTTGGTGCAAGGGAACAGAGCAACAGCATTCATTTCAAAATCTTCAAACCTCTAACTGGGCCCTGCTCACAGCAGGACACACTAAAAAATACCTTTGAAAATAATATTATTTTCATTTTCACCAACTCCAGCCTCAAGTTCCGTTGCACAGAACAAGGAGGAGTTGGAAAGAGAGATGCACTTTTTCATGGGAATAAAAGAAGAAAACATTCTTTTCACTTCTGGCACTTGAAGAACTTTCCAAACCAACAGAGAACAGATTTCATGAACTACCTATTCATGAAATCTGCAGGAGTTTTCCATGGATTGCAGAAAGGTCTTGCAGACAGACGAGGCAATCCATCACCTCAGAGGCAGTTGCTGCTCTCTGGAATTGATATTACAGAGCAGGTCATGAATCCCAGAAGCAGCAGTGGGTTTGTGATGTGGTGTTGGGTGCTCCAAGGCCCACTAAGTGCTGTGATCTGGGCTGGGTTTCTCTCTAGGACTGCAGCTCCTGGGACATTCACAGCACCACCCTCAGCTGAAGATTATCTGCTGTTTAATAGGCTGAGTCGGGGTTCTGCCAATGGGGGAGAGCAGGAAAATCTTAAACATTAACTTAAACATTAACAACTTCAAATCCTAGTTGTTGAAAAGCTGTAGGAACTTGTGTTGTCTCAGAGCTGCGTGCTCCTGCTGGCCAGAGCTGACCCATGGACTCAGAGCTGGCCAGGAGCAGAGCTCCCCACCCCACACAGACTCAGTTGGTCACACATTGCCCACGTCCTGAGGAGACTGTGCTGCACCCCCAAAGAGCCAGCCTGGGCTGAATCCCTGCAAACAGGGCCAGCACAGAGCTGGGACACAGGGCAGGGGGACAGGGCCACCTCCACCTCTCCTGTGACACCTCACACCCAGGGGTGTGAGCAGAGCTAAAGGTCACAGAGTCAGCAGCAAGGGCAACTTTTGGGTTCCTATTGCTTTAAGGGAGAGGCTCCCCCATCCTCCTCATCTCCAAAAATACCACAAAAAGACAGACTGCTCCTGCAGCTCACCACATCTGAAAATCATTTCTGTTTCATGGAGGGGGGAGAAATAACCAATAAAATAAATCCAGCCTGATTATTTTGAAAAGGACAAAGACAGCAGAGGTGACAGAGGTGTAATTGTTAGTCAACCTTACAGCACTTTCCAGTAGAGCTATTTAACGTTTGATTCCACTGATAAGAAAAATAATAAACAAAGTTATTATGAAAGCTCTCTATCTGTCAGCCAAAAGTTCAGTGAATCATTTATGAATGTGTACCTAGAGCTTCTTTCCCTGCTATTCTCTTTTCCCATCAGAACCTGAAGCTAGTTACTTTTTTTTTAAAGTGTTGTTTTTATTTCTTAAATCAACCTGAAAGGAATAAAATATTGCAATGAGCAAAAATACAAAATAAATGTTTGCAGTTCTGTAATTCTTCGAAATGTCAAATAAAAACATAAAAACGTATGCTCTGTAAGTTTTCAGCTGAACTTGGCATGACAGTCCATCTATTATTTAAAAGATGTTGAAGCTCAATTCATGAATTATTAAATTCTTGTTACATTTAGTTTTCAAGGGAAAAAATTATTTCATTCAATAAAGGAAATTCAATCCGCTCTATAATACTTTCCTAAAAAACATGGAATTTAAAGTTACTCTGAAAAATAGAAGAAATAACTAGTCCAAGCTTCATAACGTTACTGCCTCATTAAAGGGATGTTCTGAATATTCAAAACCCATCAACAACCCCTGAGCATCCCCACATCCACTGCACAAACATCCCACGTGTGAAACCACCTGCAATGCAGGAGAGGGGCTGGAGGGAGCTCCTGAACCTTGACTGCTGTGAGCTGGGATCCTCCAGCCTGCTCCCTTCCCACATTTCTCATCACTGACCTCAAACCAAGCTCACACCATGGCAAGGGCCCAACAACCAAAGTTCTCTGTTGAGATGTCAGAAATTCGGATTCCAAGTCACATCCAGGAGTCCTCAGAAGGTGTCTGGGAGGTGAAGAGCCACCCACCAGAGAGACCCCAGGCTGCTCCCCTGATGAAATTTGAGTCTTTGGAGTTTAAAAGGGCACATCCCTCTTCTAAAGGGCACTCCTGGTGATGATTACCTGGATAATTTCAGGAATCTCTTGCTGGCCCCCTCAGCCCACGCTGACCTGTGCAGGCAGCAGTCGGTCGCTGTGCCAGGAGAGTCAGAGCTGGGACAGGAGCTCCCTGCAGCCCTCCAGGACAGCAAACCAGACCTCACCCAAAGGAACCTGATCATCCCTTAGTTCAGCCAACAGACCTCTGCTCTGGACCTCTGAAACTGCATTTGTACACTCTTGCTAATCCAAGGTTGGTTCTGCTCTGGAATGAGGACTTAATAGTTCCAGGGATTCAAAAGAAGCAGCTAACTGAGCAGATTTAATAAGAGACACAAAACAAACTCAATGGCAGTACTTAGACTGCCAAATAAAGTTATTTCACTGTACTCTGGGGGTTGGCTATTCAATTGGCTTCTAAAAATCCATGCTGATATTCCTCAAAGGCTCTGAACAACAAACTGTCACAGGTGCAGAGGCTGCTCTGTGTGACAGGTATTTCAAAGACAGCTACTCAAGCACATAATCCCTCAGAAGAAAAAAAGAAAAAAAAAAGTCATAAAATTATACTATGATGAAGCTGCCATAATCATCAACCAAATTTACAATGCCTAACTGATTGGCTTATACAGACAAATTTTCCCAACACCCACTGGGGTATTTTTCCCAGTAAGAAGATAAAGTCTGAGTTTGTTTGCTGCATTTTTCCAAGGAATGGTTTCAGCCACCAACGTTTCAGGAAGGAGCCAAAAGAAACATTGCTACTCAACAACAACAAATCCTCCTCTAAAGAACAAAAGTGTTAAATGCAAGCCTGGTAAAATATTCATTTGTTTAGCCGTGAGTTAATACATTTTCAAAGTAGATCTTGACGTGATGTCATCATGAATGCAAACTAGCACTGAACTGTTGGAATTATCTTCTTAAAGTGTTTTATCTGTGTTGGCCTCCTGACGTTTCTTCAATGTTCAAGCCCTAAGCACAACTCATTTCCACAGCCAGGCACAAGGATGTCAGGTAAACACCCCTCCACGTCTGGATGCTCTGTCAGAATGGGTTCAGAGAGAAACTTCAAAGAGCTTTGCATTTTCCACCAATTTCTGCACCTCAAAAACACTACACAAAAAAAAATCCACTCAATCCCCCCAGTGCTGCATCCTGACTGGGAGCAGGGAAGTCACTCTGCTCAGAGTTAACTACTGGGTGAAAGAACCTGGATCATTCCTGAGGAGCCAAGCGTCCTTGAAATATGAGAAGAACGGAGGACAATTGGCTGATTGTCTTCTCATTCAGCACAAGAGTTTGTGACCTGTGTCTGAATGTCTTGTTAACATCACCCAGCTCAATAACAGACCAGCTCCTGCAGGAAAAATCCAGCCTCTCCAGTGGAATCTAGGGATGAACACGTCCAGACTCCCAGAATACACCATTAACTGTCTAGAAAGGGACTTCTTGTTGGACAGTTATTCTTTTTATTATGATACATGACACCACTCTCAAAGAACAGTGATTTAGCCTTCTTTGTAAATAGAGTTATTGATTGGAGCTCCTCCAGCAGCACTTCTCCCACCCTTGCTGCTCTCAGGCTCCATAAAACAAGGAGCCATTCCTGCCTTTAGCTCTTCCCCAAGGTTTTTGGTACAGCCCAGCCTTCCAGCTCAGAAACAAATTGAAAAAGAAATAAAACCACCTATTGAGCACCAAGTAGAGGTTTTTTTCTCTTTGAACATCGTGCATTCCGGGTCTGTGCCCATGACCAAATCCAGGATGTGCCTGGATGTGCCTGTGTCCAGTCCCATGGTGTGCACAGAGCAGTGTCCAACCCCCCTGTGCCCATTTGTCCCCTCTGCTGCCACCACCAGAGTGGGCAAACCCCATTTCCTTTGTGGGGACAGTGCAGGCTCTGAATCAATATCATAACAACCTTAGTGGGCACAGTATCACCACTTAAATTGCTGGCAGACCTCTCTGTGCTTTCCAGGGTAGCTTGGGGTGTATTTCTGCCCTTTAACTGAAGCATTTTGTCAGCTCCTGATTGAGAGTTACATAAATCAAGGTTCACTGCATCTTCTCTCTTCTCTGACTCAAACTACACAGAAGTATTTTTGGTAGCTGTGAAGAACACTGAAACACAAAAATAACTGCCAGGGAAGCAGTACTGGCACAAGAAGCATATTTTAAACAATTGTACCAAAGTGGCTGGTGCTGTTTGAAAGGCAAGGTTTGTAAACTAACTGCATGTCCCCCACTGTGGGACAATTCCAGCTCTCTGGAACTGAACTCCCAAAATAAACAGAAAAGGATTTATTTTCAATGAATATTCCGTTGCAAAGTTTCCACACAACTTCCCTACAAAACTTCCACCTCAGTGTGTATGAAAGAAATCCAACTTTTCCTCTGCCTGAGGGAGAAGCAGCAAGCACATTCTCTGCCACTGATGGAGATGCAAAGTCAACCACTTCCAAGCTGGAAATGTCAGAATTGAGACTGGCTGTGCAGCCTCAATTTGCCCCCTCGTGCCTGTGCATAATGATGTGGGCTTTAATTACCTGAACATGATCTCCAGGTTTAAGATCCTGCCTCAATCAGCCCAGGGCTGGAGGAGTGAGCTCTGTAGGATTATACACCAGGCAACGTTAAAGCAGGAAAATGGATTAGCTGCTTGTATCAAAGATGCTCCACTAACCTGAGAAGGGAATTAAAGGAAGAATTCCAGCCTTTTTCACTTCCCCTACTCCCTCCATAACCACGACACTCACAGAACAGACATTTCTCTGGTACTCCTGACAGAAAACACGCATCTGCATTTCCCAACCTCCCCACAGCAATATTTTAATGCCAAGGTCAAGCCCTAACAAAGCCCCAAGGCTGATGGTTATCCAGCTCCACCATTTGGAAATTATCACAGTTTCATATGGGTGACATTCTGCTTGACACTGTTGAGGATTTTACCCCCAGGCCAGTGTTTTCTGAGACCACAGGAATTTTTCCAATGATGCAAACTGTTTCCAGGATTTTTGCTCCTCACTGTACCTTGGACAACTCTCTCCAAGCCAGGCCTAACGTGTTCATGCCCCATCCCAGCACTAACTGACCTTTAACCCCAGCTCTAATCCTTATCCACCTCTAGGACAAGCAAAACATTTTTGGTTGAGATCTGAAATAAATTGGAAAGTGACAAGTAAAATAGGTAATTTCATTTAAGCAACAACAGGCTGATTTTCCAGTTTTTAAGGACATCTCCATGGCCCTCTCCTGTATCAGTTCTGGGCTCCTGCAATGCAGGCTGTGCTCTGAAATTTGCTACAATTTAAAACCATTTAATATTTAAAACACCTCTTCTTCTCCCCCACAATTTATAAAACAAAAATAGGTGCTACTGTTCAGTTTTTAATTCCAACTCTAAAAGGAGCAATGTGAGAAATGCTTTAAATTATTGAGCTTTCAGCACCACTGCAGTATTTATGAAAAAAAACAGAGAGAATCCCTTAGCAGGGCACAGCTGGCACATGAACCCCAGCGTGAAAAAGTTTCTGGAAATTCTTCTGATTAAGGGAGAATCAGCACTTCTCTACCCTCTCCTGGCCAGAGACCAAACTCTCCCGTGTTGCTGCTTTCATCCCAGGCTTTGGAAGGCAGGCAGCTCTCAGCATCCATCCAGCAGGGAGTGAAATCCATCCTGCTGCAAGCCTGGTGGAACTGGGAGCTCTGCCCTCACTTTCCTTCAGCTCCAAAATGTGCTGCAGCTTCAGAGTCATTTTTTCTCCCCCCCTGCAGATCTTGTAAGAGCCACAAATCCCTGGTTACTTTTGATTTACAATAGAGGCAAGGTCATCCTTATAATGAAAAAAAAAAACCCCAAAAAACAAGGTCTATATTTTCAGACACCAAGATACAATTTATCATAGAGATCAATGACACTTTTATTCTCTATAGAGATGAAGTATCCATTTTGCAGTAAAATTATCAGAGGGGTTTTCTCCTTTTTCTCTCCTTTAAAAGCCTCTTGCAGGTGCTGCAGCAGTTGAAAACCAAATTGTAACAGAACATTTTGGCATTAGCATCCAGTTCTCCCAGCTGCTTTTCTGAAACAGATTTCACATTTCCTATATTAGTGGCTGGAAGAAAAGGGAAGGGTGAAATCTGTGAAGCCAGACGTGTTTGGGTGGTGAAAGGTAATCCTAATGGTACCCCCTGAGTAAAGAGGTCTTCCTGAGCCCTTTCAATTAAAATAATTGCCTCTTCCCAGCTCTCCCAGTGTCCTCATGTCTCGCAGTCACACCAGCCTGTGCCAGGCTGAAGCAGCCACAGTGGATGATCCATGGAGTTCCCCAGAATCACCTTTTATTTCCTAATAGGACTTTTAGTTTTTGTTTTATTTGAAGTCCTATTTGTCAGATGTTTTTTAGCTCACCTCCAGCAGCGTTTCTGAGCATCCAGAAACCATTTGGGGCATTTTCACGTGCCAAGGCTGGGTAATTGTCACCAGCTTCTGAGTTTATTCAGGAGCTGAGGACACAGAAACGTTCTGGGAGTAGAAAACTGTCTGTCCCAGATGTGCTCATTGCACTGACCCAAACAGGGATCACTGGGACTGAGCTCCCCAGGCTGCTCCTGGACAAAACCCCAAAGCACCAGCTCAGACACTGCACTGCCACCACCCCTGACACAGCCACAGCTGGGTGACAACATCATTTCTTGGTTCCTTTGTCACCTTCTCACACAGCCTGGCCTGAGAGCTGTGACAAACAGGGGGCTGTGGTAGCACAGACTGGACCTGCACCAGGGAGCTGCAGCAGCTGAACCTCCCCAGCCTAAATCTAAGGTACTACAGGAGCCTCCCTCCCTGAAATCAAATGGCTGGATAATATCACCTGGAAGAGCTGGGAAATGGCTCTGAGCACAGATGCACGTTCCTGAGTGAAAACTTGGGTTCAGGAAGCAGCTTTGACAAAGTTCAGCATCCAAGGTTAATTCATGAATGTTCAGGCAATTGTGGGGGAAGTGGAGGCTTCAGCTCTGTGGAGTAGAAGGCTCAGGAGGTAAAGAAGAGAAGGGGAACTGCTCAGAATTGGATGGCAAAGGAACGTAACTATTAAAATCTGAAGAAGAATGCAAAATCTGAAAAATCTCTTGCAAGGCAATAATGTGCATTCCCAGGCTGCCTGAGCTACAGCCTTTGTCTCCCCTGCCCACTGCAGCCCATGGCAAGATCAGCTTATTAAGAGGATTTCTTTTTTAAAGTCACTCCTTCAGAGCACATGAAATTCCTGATTTTATTGATGGCTGCCAAGGACTACAACTTCATTCAGATGAATTTCCCTTAAGCTCTATGCTTGCCCTAAGCTAATCACAATTTTCAGGGAAGGAAGGCGTTTTGGGGGTTTCCTGGTGTTCAGTTCCATTGGAAATTATTTGTCACACATGTTCAATATCTTCACCTCACCTGTAGTTCCCAAATTAATTGTGTTTACTGATTTTAGAGCTGCTGAAGATAAAGGAATTTGCTGCAGCCAGGGGTATCCAGTCCTGCACTGCTGCTGCATCCATCTCCAATCAAATGGTTATGGACTGCAGCATGTCTGGAGATATTGACACAGGCAGGACAACACTTGTTCATGGGAATTTCCTTAACTTGATGATTTCCAGTTAATAACAGTTGAAAGATTAAAGGGAACCTTTTTATTCTCTGCTTAGTCCTGTCAAATAACCATAATTATTTCCAAAACAAAACCAAACCAAGACCACTGGATATTTCAGTAACTTTTAAGGCCTTGCCCAACTACATTTTTCCAACAACCATCTCCAGGAAGCAAGAGAAGAACTGTGTGTTTGTGCTGATGAGCCATACTTATCCTTGAGGTGCTACTTCACCTCCTTCAGGCACATCAAGTGGAATATTTGAGAGGAAAATTTCTTTTCTCATGCTTTTTGTCACTATCATTACATTTCATTCATTTTTGCCCTGACTTGTAGGTCAGTGCCAGCCCAGGCCCTCTGGATGTATTTTTGTGGAGAATTTTGAGGAGAACAGAAGCCACAGGACAATAACAGGGATGTTTCAAATATCTTGAACCTTCCTGAATAAGTCACTGAGCAGTTCTTTGCAGGTATTTTCAGTGATAACATAATACAAAAATATTCCTTTTCATCTGATGCACATTAAAAATAAACTCTTCCAATAAAACCTGTTTGGGGCCCTGATTCAGCTCTGCTTTGTGTTCATTTGCTGCTCCAAGAAGAGAGTTCAAAACGAGCTCAGACCATCAAAACCACCTGCTTGTTCTATTTTGCAATCACTTCACAATCAGCCCACAAGGTATTAAATGACTGCAAAAGTGCACAGCACTGGAGAAACAAGGAAACAGAGGCACAGCAAAATCATCTCCTTGATCCAGCTGTGCCCTGAGCACCCTCATTTTCCACCCACCACCACTTGTGCAGGAATGAAAGGCTCAGCTTTCAGAAATGAAAAATATCAGTGGGTTGTTTTTTTTTTCTGGCCTCGTAGATCATCAGAGACATTTCAGGACAGTTGCTGCTCTTGGCTGAAGCATTGCCCAGACTGGAAGCACCAATCTCCCCAGAACACTCCAATATCTCAGTGAGAGAAACACCAGAGCAGCTCCCCTGCCACCAGCAAAACACTTCAGATTTTTTATTTCATGACTCCAGCCAAACCAAAACCCAAAAAGCAGAAAGCTGCTTAATGTTCCAAAGCCAGAATGAGATTGAACCTGTGCATATATCCCATGGAATTATTCCAGATTCTGTAAGACAAAAGATTTTGAAATACCTATGTATTTAAAATACCTATGGAAAAAAATTCCATGATTAGAAATCTGGAGAAGAAACACCAGTGCAGTGCTGGGTGTGCTGAGGAAATTTCAGCAGCTGAACATCACCTTCCCTGAGAGAAGAGTTCTGAGGAGGGATTGGAGTTCAGGGGTTATTTGGGGAAACTCTGCCCAAGCATTAAAGGGTGTGTGGAAGGAAATCCAAATAAAGGACATCACCAGTATGACTTGGTGTGTGTGGCCTTGGCTTGCTGATTTGATGTAATGATAATACATAATAATATATAATAACAATGATAATTTGATGTAATGATGAAATGTAATGATAGTGACAAAAATACCATGGTATTTGCCAGAAGAAGGAGGCAATGGGGTTTCCACAGGTTGGGATTAGCTAAGGGAATCAAATCTAACAATTTTAAGGAGAAGAATGAGAAAACAAAACAATTTTAAAGCTATATATTCAAAATAGCAACTTGATTTTGGGGGGAGGTTTGATTATCGTTTTTGCCCGTACTGGGAGACACTGGGTTCACCCCTCACTCCAGGGATTTGCCAGTTCATCCTTCCCTCCCCTCAGCCCAGCACCAGCAGCTGGAGCAGACACCCAGAAAGCAGCAGAGAGCAGATTTCCCTCATCAGTTGGGTTTTGCACTGGTAGGTGAAGGCTCTGCAGTGATTTAAAGGCAAATGGAAAAGCCAGGTGTCTTCACTCGGTATAAACTTTATCATCTGCCTATGAGGCTGCTGAAAAATTGCTTTAAAACAAATTCACACAGGAGAGACATCATTACACAGGCCAGCTGAAAAGGGTTGGGTTGTGCATTTGGGTTTGGATTTTCTTTCAACTATAAATAAACCATGATTCCTTTTTCTTGTTTAATTTCACCAAACCTCTTACTGTTTATCTATCCACCCACAAGAGGGGCAGCCTGTGAGATTCAAGATCTCCTTGCCCAGCACGTGCCAGAACAAAGCATCCCTGTATTTCAGTGTTTAAAAACACCATTAAATTTATCAGAGGTAGCAGCAGATGGGAGATCATCACGGAAAGAACACTTTTTTAATTACCAAAACATATGTGCTGATGCAGTGCAGCACAGTTGTGAGGGGTTTTGTGGAAGTTAGAAGAAGTTTCTGCACAAAGGTGACTAATTTTTGGCCACGTTTCACAGCAAAAAAGCTTGTTAACATTTTGTGTTTCAAGCTAACCTCAAACTGTGTACCCTGAAGGATACTGGGTGAATGGAAAGCTGTGTCTTGTCTAGAAACCTTCAACGTTTGCCTTTAGACACAATCAAGAGCAAAGCTGGGAAATGGAGTTAAAAATATTATTGGAAGAAAAAAAGACTCCTCCCAAACAAGGAAATAAACCTAAGCAAAACAGGGAAATCTTTCATTTGTCTTTCTATTCCTCATCAGTCATTAGTGATGCACAAATTCTTTCCCTTTCTTTATCCTTTGCCCCCCTCCATCCTTTATACTTTGCAATGTACATGGACTTTTGTGTTACAGATTCTTCAAAGACATCATTACTCTTTGCATTGATGTGCACTGAAATAATCTTTGCAATCTATGATCAAAGACTCGCTCTATCTGGATTAATTTCCTTTCTTTCCCCTTCCTAGTCAGCCATTTTTATTTCTATTTAGTTTTGCTACCAAAAAAAGCCATCAAATCAGCAAGCCAAGGCGCCACACACCAAGTCATACTGGTGATGTCCTTTATTTGGATTTCCTTCCACACTGCCTTTAATGCTTGGGCAGAGCTTCCCTAAACAACCCCTGAACTCAAATCCCCCCTCAGAACTCTTCTGCCAGGGAAGATGATGTTCAGGTGCTGAAATTTCCTCAGCACACCCAGCACTGCACTGGTGTTTCTTCTCCAGATTTCTAATCATGGAATTTTTTTTTTCCATAGGTATTTTCCTTTTGGGGGTGATCTGAGGAAAGGCAGATCATAAACTAACACCTGAACTAAAATGGGGGTGGTCATTATTCCAGAGCTACACAAGGACTATAGAAAATAACTCTGTAGGGTTTTTCAGCCAGTAAAATACTGAATTCTCCTTGCTGCACTTTAACCCATACACATTCTTTTTCAGATTTTAATAGTTACGTTCCTTTGCCATCCAATTCTGAGCAGTTCCCCTCTCTTCTTTACCTCCTGAGCCTTCTACTCCACAAAGCTGAAGCTTCCACTTCCCCCACAATTGCCTGAACATTCATGAATTAACCTTGGATGCTGAACTTTGTCAAAGCTGCTTTCTGAACCCAAGTTTTCACTCAGGAATGTGCATCTGTGCTCAGAGCCATTTCCCAGCTCTTCCAGGTGATATTATCCAGCCATTTGATTTCAGGGAGGAGGCTCCTGTAGTACCTTAAGATGCCTTCTATATCAATATGTCTGGTTTAAACCAGGGGCTTTGAGGTTTTTTGGTTGGTTCTAGAGACTTTTTTTTTGGGTAGGGTGTTTGAATTGGGGACTGAAATACAGACCTACAGCTGAACAGCACCATGGTGAGTGTACCAACATAAATAATTTGTCCATAAATAAGGTGAAAGTATTAAATAAACAGTATCAACTTGCACTTTACAACTGTTTTTTAAAGTCCACATGAAAGGGGCACATATTTAATGAATGTCAGGATGCATTATTAAATATCTCAGGGACACCAGAACAAAAAAAATGCCTGAAGAATGAACAGGAACATCAATGAAAACCTGAATCCACGCTCTTCCAGCCCAAAACCACGAACCACAGAGCTTGTCAATCATGTTCACAATGCATCCTCACAATCTTCTGAAGATTTTTCTATCAGTAACTGGCAGGTTGAACAGCTGTTAATTTTGGCAGCATTTGTTCTACTTTCTTTACTATTTTGTTGGGTTTAACGTGCTTTCTCACATTCAGCAACAGAGCTACACAAATATATTTATCCCTACACTATCCCAGTGTATCTATAGGGTATTTACTCTGCTCTCAGGCAGCTGAACCTGCCCTTGAATGCCAGTAAAATGCTCTTTCATCCTCAAAAACAAGTGTAAAGCAGCCATAGCACTTATTTACGCTTTGATACAGTGATATTTACACTTATTTGCACATAGATAGTATTATTTGCACTTATATAGTACTTATTTACACACTGACAGTGGAAGCCACTGAACAGAAGAAGAGGTAAAATGCTTTGATAAATTCAAATTGCTGCAGGTAGCAAGCGTGCAGATTTTATTGGTGTTCCCAGTTCTGCAGACACCTTGCAAATAGCAAGATTTTGAGTCTGGCAGGATGACTTTGAAGTGCTGCCCCTGCTGCAGAGGGTCAGGAGCGTGTTGGAGATACCACAGAGATGCTTCACACTGGACAGGAGGACAACTGATCAATTTTGGGTTGCTGCTGTGAGTCAGCACCTTCTACCAAAATAAGTCTCAGGATCAATACCCCTGAGTATTACCCCTGTGCTCATTCAGCTCTTTAAAAAATAAAAAAAAATTACAAATTCACGGGGCAGAATCTTCTCTGCCTGATACAATGCTGTGTATGATCACAATTTAATTCACCTTTATTCTCTGAAGTGTAATATAGGCTTTAAAACTCTAGCATAACACAGAAGTCATTTTATATCCTCTAGTGCATTAAAAAAACCAAGGTAAATAACTCCTGCAGAGGGGTTAGAAACAGATACTGTAGGATTAGAGCCCTGAAAGGACTGATTATGAAGTGGACCAATTATAAAGGGGAGAGCAGCAGAATTTAAAATATCAGTCTTCAGAATTAGCAGCCCACAAGCCACATCATGCCCTTGGCCAAGCAAGTTAACTGCAGTGAAAGCACTCCACAGGCTTTTATGGCAAAATTAACTCCCCAAAAAAAGAGAAACTCGAGCAGTTGTCACTGATGTTGAGCCAAAAAAGCTTTCTGCCTTTAACGCTCCTCTTTGTGAGGTCAGAGGTGGCCACAGGACCTTTATTATTGCTCAGGGTTCATTTGACTTGAGTCATCCATGAATGCAACCCAACAAGCTAATTAAAGACATAAAGCTTCTCTTGGATTGGATTAAGGGTTGTCATTTTTTTTTTTCCCCTTTCCCGTAGGAGGATAATTTTTTACAGCCCGAAGCGAAGTTACATATTTTCACAAGACAATACAGAATGAAAAAGGGAAACAAAGGAATACATGCTTTACCAAAAAGCCAATAAAAAGGAGACAGATTAGCTTTCAATCACGCTGAAACAGGTCAGAGAAGTAAATCTAACTTTGCAGAGCTATAAAGAAAAGATCCGTCTTTGTCTCTGCGGTTTAAATAAAAGTTTGACAAGAAAGTTAATAATATGAAAGAGAAGGGAGGATTTATAAAAATCTCTTTTGCAGAGGTAAATAATTGAAACAAGGCACAGAGCTCAGAAATTATTGTAGCTCCACTTCAGCACGAAAAAAAGCCCTTCTGAATTCAGCACAGTGTGCAGAATGTCAGGGGAAGCCAATGCTTCACACAGCCAGCTCGCATAAGGATAAAGCAATTTTGCAAGTTTCACTGCTACAAAAATTAGCCAAAATTTTAGCAACTGCTGCACCTTCAGAAAGGGGAATAAACACCAGACTGAGCCCAAAGCTTCCCCACAAACTACCCCCTCCTTGCCTGGTCTGGAGCATCCAACACTTTCATCATCCACTTAAACCCCACTCCCCCTCACAACAGGCCCAGGACAGAAGGGCTCTGACAAGGAAGATCCAAGCAACACTCAGAGCTAAAACCTCTCCTAAAAGCCCCTGGCACACATCACATCCTGGAGAACAAAATTTCTAAGGAAATCACCACAGCTTCAAAAACAAAGCAAATTTCCCTCAGCTGTAACTCAGATGGTTCCTTTTCTCCTGCAATCGTGGTGCAGAAAGCTTTCTCCCTGCCTCTGTTACAGAAGCAATTTCCATAAAAATCTTTCAAAAGAAGTGTTCTCTCACCTTAAGCCCAAACTACTCAACACTTCTTTCCAAGACATTAAAAAAAAAAAAAAAAAAAGGAAACCTCCATCAGGAGCTCACTTAGCTCATGCACCCAGGAGTTAAATGAACTGTTCATAGAAAGAATTATCCTCCCTGGACAGCCTGCTGGAGGCTTTGAAGTTGGGAAAACAACTCATTTCTCATCACCAGCTGGACTTTTTTTAGCTAGCAAATTCGCTGCTTATTCAGTAGTTCAAGGCATCAGTGAGAGTCTCCTGTTTCTTGATTCCCCCTTGGCACATCACAATTTTTTCCACTTCCCTGCTGAGGGTCTGGAGTTCATTGCTGCGCCCACATGGGGATGTGGTGAGGCTCACTGGAGAGAGCCAGAGGTTCTGTGGAGGCTTCTGGACTGGTTTAAAGGGATCAAATTGACTCTTTTGATCCCAAATTTTTACCTGCATGTTATCCCTGCCATCTCTACCTCTGCACAGCCCTAACTCTCAGCAGGATGAAGAACAGATGCACCCCTCAGCTGGGAGCGACTGTTAAATCTCTCCAGCTTCTGCTCTTGCAGCTTTATTCCCCCACCTTGATCAACTGAATCTTATTTCCTCAAAGCTGCTTAGGGCAGTACCAACTCCCCAGAACCCTAAATTGTTGCTCAGAAATGAGTGCAGATCATTTGGCCTGTCTCCTTCCCAGCTTTGCAATGCTAAACAAAGACGTGAAGCGCTCCTCGCCTTCATGTTGCCTCTTAGCCAAGATTGTAATTTCAAATATCTGATTATATTCCTCCCCTGATGAGTTCAAAGGAAACAAAAGGCAGCAACTAAGATGCAGAATTTAATTGCAGGAGGAAGAAAGGGCTCTAAAGAAGTTTCATGTGACAGAATCAGCAACAAGTGTCATCTGCTATTAAGTGAGTTGTCACATCATGGAACGTGTGCAAATGAGCAGGAGGCAACAACAAGAAAGATCTAGAACGTGATACAAGGAATAGAAACACACACAAAAGTGAGTGAAACCCTGGATATTCAGAGCTGAGCAAACAGGTGAAGGACAGAGGGAAATATTAGTTTGGAAAGGTCAAGACAGAAGCTGTTTGGATCCAAATCACTGGGCAAAAATACTGAGCTTCACCATTGCTAAATCCTGCTTTAGAGCTCCCATTTCACCTTAAAATGCACATTTCTTTCCAAACTAATATTTAGTATTGTGTTTAGTTTTACCAGGGCTACTGCTACTATGAAAGACTGATCCAGTTGAAGGAAATAATATTTAAATAATTGCACTTGTTTACTTTAAAGTTGATAGCAAACATATTCCAAACACTGCTACTGAATCGGAAGTGGGTGGATATTTCAGGCACTTGAGAAGGTATTCTAGATCAGGAGAGATAGAGCCTGACTGCAGAGAGCACCAGGAGTGTAACAGGACTCAGAGATCTGCAAATATGACATGATGGAAGATTAAAAACATCATGGTCTGTGTGCCCTGAAACAGACAACTCATGGGGGACCTCAAAGTCTTCATGCACAGAGCAGAATATCATCTTTTTCCATACCTAGGACAGATAAGACAAGTCACTCCGTTTCCCTGACTAATTACAAGAAGAAACATCCAGGGTAAATGTCAAGAAAACCTTTCTAACAGCAGGGATGAGGAGACAGAATAGATTAGCTGAGCATCTCTCTACCATTGGAGATCTTTCAGAACACATTGAATAAATATCTGTCAGGATTAATATACAGCTGATCCTGCCTTGGGGCTGATGGATGAGTTACATGACCTCTCCAACATCCTCCCAGGTTATTCCACTGAGTTTCTCTTGAAACAGTTGCTCACAAAATCAGGAGCTGGATTTGATAATGAAAGCAATTTCCAGGATTCCTCAGGAGCACACGAGTGGTACAAGATAAATCTCATTTTCAGGGAGCACAGAGCTGTTTGTTTCCCTGCTGTTGCAATCACCATCTTTAAGCAGCTGGGAACACACGCAGAAGTTGGGGTAATTTCCATTATCCAGTTCAGAAGTCAGTTCCAAAGGGTGGGAAATTAACTGCACTGCAATTGTGCTAAGGAACATTTCAGCAAAGATACATCTGTTAAAAGCACCCTTGAAAGGCTGAGACCTTTAAATCTTTAAAGCTGTCCCTTTGAAAGGCTTCATTTTTGCAGAAGTGATAAAGGTTTAACTAACACAGCTTGATATCCAGCCTGGGAGATATTGGGGAACAAATAAAGAGTTTCAACACCATTTTTGAGAATTAAAATGCAAGATCTCCTCCAAGTCATTCACTGGCAAGGCTCCCAAATAATTTTTGCTTAATAAAGAATATCTCAAGTTGGAAGGGACCCATTAGGATCAATTAACTTACCAGCTAAGTAAGTTAATTCTCACCTTTAATGCAGCCAGATGGTTCCCAGGAACCAGGTGACTGAAAAATGGAATCATTGGCCTTTCTGAGATCAATTTCAGAGCTACAAGACAACACAGTATCTTTTAAATAAAGATGTTCTCCACTTGTAGGAGTCATTTGTCAAAGAAAAATATTTTACAAAATGCTGGTGATGACTTTAAAGAATCCATTCTCTAATGATTCTTGTACAGAACTGACCACCTGAGTCCTGAGCAGCTCCAGCCTGAACTCCCTCAGTAAATCTTTCAGGCACTGGAAAGAAATGGGGTTTTAAGTCTCCTAGATCAGTGGCCTCTGTGACTGTTAATATATTCCATTTTGTACACCACCAAGATGATTGAGTTTTGGCTGTTAATTGGGGTAAAATTGACTCTCAGCTCTGTAAATGGGAGCAGTGCTGGGGCTCCAGAGGCACAACAGGAGATTCCTACAAGACACGAGGTTACCTCAGCACTGCCCGTGTCCTCAGGCAGCAATCTAACAGAGCTGAGCTGTCTGCAGGCTTTCAGAGCTCCTGAGTGAGGAGCAGGAGATGAGAAGCTGCCAGAATCACTCCCTGCTCAGGGCAGGATGAGGTCCTAACCCCGAGCCCACAGACCCAGCTCCCTTCCCTCGGCAGCACCCCGTCACTCTCTGATCCTATTTACAGCACCATCCCTTTTGATCACACAGGCCATTCATCTGGAGCCCGTGCAAATGAAATTAAAGCCTCAGCTTTCATCAGAGCAATCCTGGTTTGTGGTGCAGGATGTGCAGTTGGATCCTGTGGCAGCTCCAGCCCTGAATCCCTAATCCCAGTGTGCCATGAGCGGTACCTGGTGTTGCTCACCCGTGTGCAGGCAGCTCCTGAAGCACCAAAAAAAGACAATTATTGCAGTTTGTTTGGTCTTGGTTGCTACTCCTTGAGTCATGTGAAAGACAGAGAGAGTGGGAGACCCCCTGTGCCCTGGGAATTTTGGAGTGAAGCTCTGGGAGAGGAGGTTGGGGGATGCACACGGAGTGGGAACTGCAGGAAGGCACAGCACAGATGGAGAGGTTCTGCTTGTTTGCCCACCACCTCTGCCAAAGACTCTTCTAGAAAGCAAGGAAAGCTCTGAATATGGAAACATACTTCCAGAGGAAAACAAACCTAAAGATTTTTACACAAGCAAACTTGGTCTGCTGGGGAAGTTCCCATTGGGACTCCACACCATCCTCATTTCCTCTTCCCATACCAACAGTCTGTGTTGGTGAGGAGTAACTGCCATTAAAGAATAATAAAAACAAAACAAAAACACAAAAAAAAAAAACCAAACCAAAACAAAAAACCAAACAAACAAAAAAACCAAAACAAACAAACAACAAAACAAAAACCCAAACAAACAAAAAAAAACCCCAAACACTAACCTGTTTCTTCACAATTATTTGAAACCTTTGCAAAAAAAACTTTTTCTTCTCCCCCAGCACAGTTGTTACAAAACCCAGTGGTTGTTACAAGAGTCAGCAGAAGTGAGAGTGGCAAAAGTTCATGCAAAAAGCTCAGTTTTTACATTGTTATGAGAAACTGCACAACGAGAAACACAGGTCAGCCTTGTACAGGGACAGTGACAGCAGCAGGTAAAAATCCTCTCCCAAGCCCCAGTTTTACACCATATTTTTTTAGCCTGCATTCCTCACCAGGAGGGAATGGTCACTAAGCTGCTCTCCAGAGCTTGTTGACTAACAGCTGGTTGGGGATCAGGTGATTCTGGGCAGCAGCTTTACAGCTTCACCCTGGGCTGCAGATTTCATCTCAGCTGCAAATCCCTTTTGGAAAAGTAACAATTTTACCTCTACTACCTCTCTTAGCTCACTAAACTGTATTTTCCATCCTTTCTCTCTAAAGAGAGGAAAGAAAAAGTCACGAAATTCAACACGCTTAAACCATCCAAGTCCTTTAGAAGCATAATGCAAACTCACACATCCCCAGTTTTTGAGTGTTCTAGTCAGGGTTTTCAGAGTAGCACAGCACTCTTTTATGCAGCTCGTGGCCCAAACTGGTGCTTTTGAAGTTACTCTAGCAGATCAGTGAAATATGCATTGATTTTTTTTTTATTATTTCTTCTTTAAAAGGATGTATTATTAATTAGGCAACAGAACAGAGCAGCTTCCCTGGAATTATTTCAGTCTGTGACTGAAAAACATATGCAAGGTGCCATCCAGAATAAAAACCCCCTGGTAGCTGAAGTGAGGATTTCACACAGCAAGCTCAACATCCAGCCTTTCAAAAATAATGGGCTGGGGCAAAACTTCTCTTTCCAGCTTATGCTGGGCAATTCAGGGGAAAGATCATGGGCAGGGGACTCTCTACAAGTTGAAAGTAGCACAGGGGCTACTTGTGGGGGTGCCCAAACAAACTCAATCCCCATCCTCTCACATCCAAACTCAGATTTCCCTTGATGGACTCGTGGCCTGCAGTGAAGATGCCAAGTCCCACCTGACATCAGCACACAGCAGAGTAATGATGCTGCTGGAAACACCAAGTCAGTGGTCCAAGCCCCCTCAAAGACCAAATAGGTCAACAAAGTCTCAGGATGAAGACTGGTCAAATTATCCCTTAGGCTTCTCTTAGAGAGCTGAGCTCTTAAAACCCACCTGTTGTTATTTCAAGGAATTCAGGATTTTATCCCCCAATTTACCCCCCACATCAGACACCCGTGGTGCAGGGCAGGGAGTGCTCCAGATAAAAACTTCCCTACACAAACCTCAGACTTGTGTTTCCAGCTGACTGACCCCCAGATGTGCTCCACAAGGCTCTCCTGGATGTCACATCTCTCGGACAGGTGTTGGAAGTAATTCAGCAAAGTTGCATTACAGCAACTTTAAAACAAGAGGCCTCTGGGCGAAATTTAAAAAAAAAAAAAAAAAATCCATGGGGAATCCTAGAGAAGCTTCCATGGCTTTTCTGTTGGGCTGGACATTTCACCTTCCTTCCTTCCTCTTTACTTTTCCCTTCCAGAGGGACTCAGGCATTGGGCTGAGGGTTGAACTGTCAGTTCAGATTTTCAGCCCTGAGAGATGAATTCTCCTCCCGAATCGAGCCGTGCCCGCGCTCACCTCCTGCAATTGTGTGTGTGCAGTTAATCACATTGCAGCTACACTGAACCTGATTGTTAAAAGGCTGAGTAAATATAACTACACCCTCGTTATCTTGTTTAAAGGTAGGAAGATTAATTTGAATTCTAACTGGAAATACTGGCTCAATGAATAAGCCTGAAATGTAGCGGTTTTCAATTACACTAAGAAATTGGTCTTTTGAATTTTCAAATTATGCCAGGCAAAGCGAGCTCACTTTAATCTATACGTGGGGATGTATTTGCCATCTTCACGGAGCTGCTTGTCAGTGGGTAAGAGCTAAAAGGGAGTGAAAAATCCTAACGTTGGCTGCTGGTGCCCTCCAGGGGCCCGGCCGGGTATAAATCTCAGCCAAAATATAATTTTTGAGCATTCAACATATACAATAAATATTGCATATTATTACCTTGCTTTAAAAGGGGGTGAGGGCCATTTTTTCAAGGTACCCTCAGCAGACAGTTGCTCTCCACGGTGCCACAGACATTGATCAAACAGGAGCAGGAGAAGGATGCATTTATATATGACTGCTTCCAGCCTCCCTGCCTGTATTCCTAAGAAAACAAGGTTTATATCCAATAGCAAACCTGAAGGAGAAATAGAGGTGGGGAAAACTCAATCTTATAACTTCAAGCCACAATGTGAGTTCTACTTAAGTCCATTTTTGTTGCAGGCTTGCTACAGCTTCACAAAGAGCTGACATCCAGTGGTCCTTCACCCTCTGGAACAAGACCAAGCACTCCTGAGCCTCACAGATTGCAGGTGAGTTCCTTAGAGCAGAGACTATTCAGTCTCATTTTCCCTTGCCATCCCATAGCAGCTGCCACAAGACCAGACAACAGAGAAACAAAGGAAAGCAAATAAACAAACCAACTACCAGTGTCCAAAAGCAGTCCACATAAACCCAGAAGATAATCTGTGTATCACACAGAGATGCTCCACCAAGTGGGAGGAGCCAACCATTCCTACCTGGATAAAAACTGACACACTGGAACACCAGGGATCTGGTTCCACTGGATTCCTGGAGGAAGATCAGACCCTTCTCACCATCACTGGACCCTTCTCACCAGGATCATCTCTGCTCCAAGAGCACCACATCTGCCACTCCAGGAGGACTTACTTTGGACTGCTTCCAACCCCCTGACAAACAGGGTGCCAGGTTGTAGCTCTGACTCTGTCAGGGTTTTCCAGGATTGTTGGTTGTTTGCTTGCTCCGTTCTTTGTACTACTACATTTGGATTTTTTAAATATTCCTAGTAAAGAACTATCATTCCTATTCCCATATCTTTGCCTGAAAGCCCTTAATTACAAAATTATAATAATTTGGAGGGAGGGGGTTTACATTCTCCATTCCAAGGGGAGCTTCAACTTTCCCTGGCAGACACCTGTCTTTCCAAACCAAGACAACTACCCAGCTCCAGCAGCTCTCTAAATGGAAAACCAGGAGCAGCAGTGACACGACGTCAGCCCCAGTGTTTCACCTGCCCACAAGCCAGAACTGCATTCCTGGATTGCTGCTGGGTGTGACTGAACAGCTCACGGCTGAAAAATCACCCCAGAAATCAGAATGGCAGGTAATTAGCAGCACACGCTGTCTCCCATTACTTGGTTCTGTCCTCCTTAAATCACTCCCCACCTGGGCTCTCTCTTGCTATTTTCAGGGGTTATTTGGAGCAGTTCAGACCTGAGCAGGAGCTTGGCTCCCAGCAGTGCCACTGTGCTGGTGGTGCAGCCTGACACGCCTGGAGGTCACACCCCACGTGTCCCAGACAGCCAAAATTTGACAGGGAGCAGTCAGCAACCTGAAGGAGCAGTCAGAAACCTGCCTGTGCTGCAGTTCCCCCTCAGCAGGAGCACAGCTCCATCCCAGCAACTCCCTGTCAGACATCAGGCTCTCATTAGAGAGGAACATCAGTTAATAAAGCAGCCAATCAACCAAAGCATCGGGGTCCTGGCCCACGGGGACCCTTGGGCTGCACAGGCTTTTCCCTGGGAATGCAACAGAAAGGAAAACCATCCCCAGTCCTGCCTCGTCCCAGCCCTTTTCACTCACATTTAGTCAATATGGGGGTTGGGGAACAACAGTTTCTGTCATATTCCATGTTTTCTGCTTGCAGGGGTAGCAAGGAAAAGGCAGCATGATTATTTTGATCACCTGCAAGGACAGCTCAGCCAGCCCTGGACGCTGCTGAGAACTGCACCCTCTCCCCAGCACCTGCAGGTGGCACGGCCCTCCTGCACATCTCTAACCCAGGCTCCACAATCACATTCCAGGAGGAAAAAAAAAAATAAAAAAATACCACGCCAAAAAACCCCCACACTTTCTAGATGAAGAGAGGTTTCAAAGATCATAGACTGATTTATGATTTATTTTGTTCAAAGCCATCAATTTAAACAATTGCTTTATTTTCCTGAGGCTGTGCTGGATTAGATTTAGAAAACATTGACAAGGAAAGATTAATGCTGGAGAACATAAAATGAGTTACAGGAGACTGACAATGAAATACACAAGCAGCACTGCGCTCTGAACAGCAGAATATGAAGACTCATGAAAAGTACAACTCATATTGATCACAACAGCAGCAAACATCTGAAAATAACAAAGCAGTGCCCATCCTGGGAATTAAAGTCCTGCCAGCAATTTTAGCTTGATAGCCTTTCACTGACAAGTTTTTGCAGTGAATAAACTTCTAACTCCTGACAGGGCATTTTGCCCCCTCTACCAGGCTGCCACATAGTGCAGGTGTAGTCACTTTTGCCACCCCTCCAGGTGGAACAACCTGAAAATTAGTATTTCAAGAGCCTTAAACTGAGTTTTTTTCAGCTTGAAACACCCTTTAAACTAATTTATCCACATTGGAAAAATCAGAACTTATATCATGGCCTTCTGAAGGTACCAGTCACTTAAAAATATTCAGCCCAACGTGCAGGGGGCTGTTGTCCCATATCCATGTGCTGGCATCACTGACTCTGATTTTACCTTTAGACACACTGACACACACACTCAGCTGACCCCCATGTTCTGCCTGTGTGTATGTACATAAAAACAGGACAAAACCAGAAAGGACAACTTGTCTTTAAGCCTTGAGAGGCTTACAGCTCAGCTGTGAAGGATTTCCAGCAGCAATGAAGTTCACCAGCAGCTTTTTCAAGGCACAGTACAACCCCTGGAACATCCATGTCCAGTGGCAAAACCTTTTTGTCCAAACTTACACAGGCTTGCTCGAGGGAATTAATAGAGAATCTCTTCTACTGCACTTCTGTTGAGGCAGAGATGCTCCCTAAGTTCCCCCACAAATATTCTACATTCCACAGTGCTCACAGCATCCCTTTCCCAGCCCTACTGTCACTATCCAACACAAAAATCTCACTGTCCTCACATTCAAGCTATCAGGACATTGATTCCAGTAGGAAAAAATGCATCAGTATAGTTAGACTTGGTTCAGCTGCCAAGCTGCCACAGAATGGGAATGAAACTTTGGGGCCCAACCACTAAAATTGATGGTTTTGCAGCAAGCCTGCGGTACCTCAGCCACAGAATCAAGTGATTCATGGCATGACAACGTTTCAGTAATCACAGCTCTTTTGAAAATAAAACTCCAGTTAATCAGGGTGGTCTTGTTTCCCTTAAGTACATTAAAAAGTCATTACCTCAAGTACCCATTACATCAATACAGCACTTTTTAAAGGGACAGCATCAGACAAGGCTGAAGGGCTTTTCAGATGCTGCTATCCCAGCCTTCAGTCATCTCCATAATGGCCCAATTCTTTCAGTCAACAGCTAGAAACATTAAACTTCTATTTTCTCTGCTCAGAGCTCCTTGCTGCCCTTTGCTGGCACAGACTCTTGTTGAGCTTGGGAAGGAAATCAGACTACTCGTACATATCAGCACTTTTTCTCCCCTGGGTCTAAGTTTAAAGCAGACAACATGTTTCAGAAATATTAATTTCCATCAGATCTTTTAAGTGCAGCAGAGGAGTTTCCCAGAGTTTGCCTTCTCATGCTTCAAGCTTCATTAATCAACCCAGCCCTGCCAAAACATGCTGTAGGAAGATGTCTGTAGCCTCTGGTCTAAGGCATAATCACAGCTCAGAGTGGAATGGTTACAAGGCAACGTCTCCACTTTAACCAGGAAAACAAGAACCCAAACCTCCTGGCAGCTGCACAGTGCTGCTGTGAACTCCTCCACACTGGCAGGGTTCTCATGCTGAAAAGGGAGCAAAGCAAGAAAAGAGCAGCACAGAAAGTGGGGAGAGTCAGGAGCCTGAAGTGCAAGGACAAGGGCAGACCCAGAAAAGAGTGGGAGAGCTCTGGAAGAAAAACCACAGCTTGCACAGGAGATACCAGGGAGCCAGTCCAGCTCAGGTGCTCATGAAGGAAGGGGAAAGCTCCTGTGCACCTTTAAATGCTTTTTCCAGCTTCTTACCACACTTCAAGTGGTGCTTTTGAGGGAGCTCAAAGAGCAAACCCCACTGAGGCAGCCCTGAGCACATCCCTGCCACTGCCCTGGCAGGAGCAGGGCTCCCACGCTGAAGAGCTGGGTGACAGAAGTGCTGCCACAGGGAGGAAATAATGGAAACCACAGCAACAAAGCTGAAAAGCCCTGAAGAGCAGCAATTCTCCAGCCAGAGTGAGAGTAGTGACTGCTCCTGTAACTGCTCCTCACAGCAAGCTGGAAACATGAGCCAGGAATCCTCTCCCAAACTTCTCCCACACTGCTCCAGAGCCCTGACTCCCACACCAGACACTGCCCTCTGCAAGAGCCTTCCTCTGCTGGCCTGGGAACACCTGAGCCCAGATCACCTGCACAGCTCAGTCTCAGGCTTAAAACAGGCAAAGCAGCCTCCTCCTGAGCTGGGCACAGCTAACAAGCATAAATCTTGTGCCATTTCACCTGGAAAAAGGTTCCTTCTCTTTTGCCTTCTGTGTTCCTGTAGGTGCTGCCCCCAGAAATCACAGCTCAGGGTTTTTCTGGGTAGGACACCCTTTGTTTCTGCTGCAGCAGCAGGATCCCAGCTCCACACTCAGTCTTTAAGTGACAGAGCAGCTTATGTGGTCATGCAAAAGCACATAAAAGTCTAAAACTCCCTTAGGTAAATCTACCCTTCCTCTGGACCAGTCCTTTCCACTCCCATCCCCATCCACCTGCATAAGACAAAGTACCACTATAAAGCTGACCATGATATTTTTACAGAAATTAGATTTTTAAGTGCTTTCTGATTTTATTTAGTGCTCAAATATTCCAGTTCACGTCAGCACAGAAAGGAAATTATTCCTATTTTCCCCAGAGAAAAATGGTAGCTTATATTGCACAGAAAAGGTATTTCTCCCCCAAAAAAATGCCTTGGCTTAAGACCAAAAACAGCAGACCCCAGGCCTGTACCAATAAGAGATTCTCAGCACTAAACTCAGGAATTTCCCCCTTTAAAAGCCTCTGAATAAGAAAGAGTTCCTATTAGTATTACTCCTAGAGCTGAGAGACCTTCAGATATCAAATCCTGGAATTATTCAGTTACTCTGTGCTGAAAGAGCCATTTCTTACTGCTTGTGGAGGAGGGCACTTAAACACTGATCATGGAGCTTCCCTCTGGCTCCCAGATCCCCAAACATTTATTCTGTGCAACCAGAATCAAAGCTGGGCTTCCAGAAGAATTAGCACTTATAGCCCTTTGAGGGCTTTTTTTTTTCTCCTAAAACAAAGACACAGCTCATGTCACACCCCCACAGCCTTGTACTCACCCAGCCAGGAGGACAAGAGTGACACCAGAATCCAAGGAAAAAGGAATTCCATCCATACTGGAAGCAGAAATAATATTAAACTTCTAGAGCACTCTCCAGCAGGACACAGAAACCTCTGAGCAGCTCAGCCCAGAGGAGCCCCAGGTGCTGCCTAGTCAGCTCTTCTTCATCCTCTTCAGCTGTGGAGTTCCTCATCATGCTTTTCAGCTGTGGAGTTCCTCATCATGCTTTTCAGCTGTGGAGTTCCTCATCATTCTTTTCAGCTGTGGAGTTCCTCATCATGCTTTTCAGCTGTGGAGTTCCTCATCATCCTCTTCAGCTGTGGAGTTCCTCATCATCCTCTTCAGCTGTGGAGTTCCTCATCATCCTCTTCAGCTGTGGAGTTCCTCATCATTCTCTTCAGCTGTGGAGTTCCTCATCATCCCCTGCAGTTGCAGGAGCCCCAGCACCACCCCATCATCCACCCTGTGCCCACCTGGGCCCCATCACACCCTTCCCTCTCACCAGACACACCCAAATCAGGGCATCTCCTGGTAGAAAGCATCTCCTGGAGACCCCAGTGCACCTCAGGAGCCTCATCCACCGGCACAGTGGGCCCATAGCATGGAGGTGTTGGCCCTTCTAAGGCAGTGACAGCTCAGAACTTTCTGTTCTCTTGCATGACCGAGCAGGTATCCCAGACCCAAGACCTTTATCCTAAAAATCCTCAGAGTTTAACAATCCCTGCAGCTGGAACCTGGCTGCTGAACACAGGGAAGGCAGTTCTGGGACGCTGTCCATCCTCCCCCATTTGTGTGACACACACACAAACGCTCCAGACACAACTGCAGCCATCACAGGAGCAGCCCAGATTCCCGGGGACAATGACACCAGCCCAGCCAGGTCCCTGCAGGGATGTATTTCCATAAATCCCTGCACCCTGCAGGGTGCACTCCTTGGGCAGAGCGGGGGGAGCTGGCAGCGCTGTGACACCGGGACTGTGACACCAACCCTGGTGCCAGCAGGGTGTCACTGGGCTGTCCCTGTGCCCACCCCCTGCCCACACGGATCCCAGATGCTCTCAGCAGCAGCAGCAGGGATGCTGCCAGGGCCAGGAATGTTATCCAAGGCAGTGTGAGCCACGGCAGCAGCCAGGCGAGGCGATGGCAGACAGCGAGCTGGCTCCTGCAGCAGGCAGTGATCAAATCAAGGGCAATTCTGTGAAATTACAGGACTTCTCTCCCCTCTCCATTCATGCAGAAAGGGTAACTAGCTTCCTGTAAAATCAGCAGGATGATATGGGTTGTACTCCCCAGACTGCAGCGAGTTTATCCATGCCAACATTGTCCTGAGAGCATCACAGGATACGAGAGAAAATCGTGGAATGGATCGGGCTGGGAGTCTGTGAGTGATGGATGATGAGGCAGGCTAAAGTTCCTGTCCTTCAAAAAGATTGAAAGCAGGCAGGGATGAGCTCTGTAACATAATCACCCATCTGAAAATGAGGATGCAGGTATACCTGTATACACACACACCTTTTAACCAGCAAGGTCTGCTCAGCTCTCCCTGAAGCCAAGAATTATCCCAAGGTGACCATGACGGGATGTATGGACAACATGCCACAGCATCGAAGCTCCTGAGGGCATGGCAGGGGCTGGAAAGTCCTCTAGAGAAACTTTCACCTGTGAAATGCAGTTCCTGAAGCCCTTTATACCTGAGAAATCATGTTCTGCTGGCTCTGATCAGCTAGCAGGGAAGAGCTGAATTAAAAGAAGCAGGATAAATCCAAGTTATCAGAAAAGCTCATTGCACCCCAGTCCCAGGATTGAATTCACCATTCGGCTGCTCAAACATTCCAGAATCTCTTGGTATAACTTGGTATAACTTTGTGTAACCATTAAAAAGCTTTAGGACAAGGTGAGAGCTGCCAGCAGTCCAGGGGCCAAGCTTTAAAGCACCAATTTTAAGTGGAAGTGATGCATGAATTACAAGCAAAAGCAAAATTTAAATCATAATACTGATCAAGAGGCTCCCTTCATGTACTCAACGCTGCTACATAGAATCAACTGTTTAATAATTAAATATTTCACATTATTTCATAAATCCCAGTTTTTATGCTTTACACTATGCTTTTAAGAAAACTGAATTACCCCCAAACCAGCAGAATGAGGGAAATGGTCCTGAAAACGTAAATTAAAAGGAGAAAATCCATTACTTGAAATCCCATTCCTTACTTAACTAAAATAGTTTTAATTGATGTTCATACTTGCCATGAAATCAGATGTCCTGCAATTTATACACTGCTTTAAATTTAACAAACAAACAAAGGTAGGCTGTATTTGTGTTATTAGACAATATTTGGCACAGAACATTGAAAACTTGGCCACCTCTAAGAAAATGAGAGGTCTGGGCACAGCCTCACTGAAGTGCACACCAGATTTATTCCAGACTTTCAGGTGGACGTGGCAGGATGTTTCACAGATGCAGCTGTGAGTGCAGAGGCACGTTACTGTACATGTCCACCTGGATGAAGCACATAAATGCAGATTTAAAGAACTTATTCAGAAAATTTCAAGGGGGTTATCAAAATTCAAATATTAATTAGTTTTCTTATTTTTGCTTGGGAGGGAGTGGAGATGTGAGAGGAAAGCTGAAGGCTTCCAGCTTCTTTTCCTTTTTCTAAAAAGAGAAAATAACATTTTGTAAAAGATAAATAATCGGTTAAAACTTTCCTTAATGGGAAAAAACCCCTTTTTCTTCAAAAGACATGCCAATAGAGAAACTTCATTCAAGCTGCATTTTTGATTCCACTCCACAGCTTTGGATTCTGCTGTATCCTGGCTGCCTCAGTTATTTCCTAATGTAAGCACAGCAAATTATCCTCTATCATCGAGCTGGAGCTATTAGACTGCAGTTAATAATTTACTGCTCAGCTCCTCTCCGCTCTGAACATGCAAATCATTAATTGATTGCAGGTTTGCTGTAGGCATCTGTGCAAATGACTGCTCTTGCCACTCACTGCTGCCTCCTTTCCCACCTGTCTGTCTGTCTGTCTGTCTGTCAGCTCTGCCAGGTGATGCCAAGCTCACGTTTCAGTGTTGTGCTCTTTGGGGAGCAATGGAACACCCCCAGAAAGGAGATGCTGACATTTGGGATGTGTGGTTATCCCTGGGCTGGGGCACTTTGGGGAGATGCTCTGAAAAAGGTGCAGCACAACCTGGAGAGGCTGTGCAGGACAAACAGAAACAAGAATGGATCCCAGCACAGGGAGCACCTGGAGCTGCTGCAGAGAGCCCAGAGGAGGCTCCAGGATGAGCAGAGGGATGGAGCAGCTCTGCTGGGAGGAAAGGCTGGCAGAGCTGGGATTGTTCACCTGGAGAGGAGAAGCTTTGGGGTCACCTCAGGGTGGCCTTGCAGAGCCTGAAGGGGATACAGGAAACATGGAGAGAGACAATTGGCAAGGGATGGAGTGATGGGACACAGGGAATGGCTTCAAACTGACAGAGAGTGGGTTTAGATTGGATATTAGGAAAAAATTCCTCCCTGTGAGGGTGGGCAGGCCCTGGCACAGGGTGCCCAGAGCAGCTGTGGCTGCCCCTGGATCCCTGGCAGTGCCCAAGGCCAGGCTGGACACTGGGGCTTGGAGCAGCCTGGGACAGGGGGAGGTGTCCCTGCCATGGCAGGGGGTTTGGAACTAGGTGACCTTTAAAAGGTCATGTAAAATAAATCTGTTTGTGTAAAAAAAAATCCCTTTATTGATGATGGAGGAAAAATCAAAGAAGAAAAAGAAAATACTGATAAAATACAGAGCCACCCTGAAGATTTGGAAGCAAAAGGAGAAGTAGCAGTTGCCTCCTCTGGCAAGGTCTAGATGAGTCCAGATGAGGTTTTAAGAGTCAGATCTACAGCAGCTTTACCCCTCTTTCCACCAAGCTGAGAATGGGTTCCTAATAATTTCCTGCTATCTGCTAAAATAACAACTGCTTAGGTCATGGTAAAAAGCCAGGATACCTGCTGTATTTATTCTGCTATAAGCTCTGGTTTTAATCTTGTAAGAAATCATGTGATGGCTTTACCTTTAGCTTTAAAGAGATCTACTTCCAGGTCCCTGCCTTGGAGTGACTGTGCCCAAGGGAGGTGAGGCAGGAAAAGCCTGGCTCGTGTCAGAGCTGGGCTGGCAGGACAGCACCAACACATCCCAGCCAACAGATCTGCATTCTGTCCTGAAATCACAAATCAACCACCCCTAAAGAATGACCAGAAATCAAAAAACATGTTTGTTTGTTCTGTTTGTTTGTTTGTTTGTTTAAGATCATGAACTTGATTTTTTTTTTCTGGTTTGTTTTGTTTTTTCAAGACATCTTCAGTATTTTTCCTTCCACTCTGAAGTTTACACAAACAAATTTTTCCCTTACTGAGCCTCATGTAATATCTTCATTCGAGAAACAGAGAATTTAGGAAAACGGTGGCAAGGAAGGCTCAGACATCCAAAAGTTATTCAAATTACTAATTCCCCTTGGTTTCAAAGAGTGTGAAAGGCCTAAATACGTTTGAGAGCTGGAGGCCAAATATGAGATTCACTTAAAATAGGCACCCATTTTCAAAACTGGCTGTGAGTTTCTTTTCTTCCCAGCTCTCCTTGGTACTTGCTGCAGCTCCCAAACCTCAGCTTAAGGCAGCAATGTTTCATCTTGTTGGTATGGGTTTTTTTTGTTGCTGTGGGGTTTTTTTTGGTTTGGTTTTTTTGGGGTTTTTTTTTTTGTTTGTTTGGTTTGGTTTGTTTGTTTGTTTTGGTTTCGTTTGGTTTGGTTTGGTTTTTTTTTGTTTGTTTTTGGGGTTTTGTTTCTTTTTTGGGGTTTGTTGGTTTTTTTTGGTTTTGTTTGTTTGTTTGTTTTGTTTTTGGTTTTGGGTTTGGTTTTTTTTGGTTAGTTGGTTTTGGTTTTGTTGTTTTGGGGGTTTTTTGTGGGGTTTTTTTTGTTTGTTTCTTTGGTTTTTTGGGGGATTGGTTTGGTTTGGTTTATTTTTTTCAGAAAGCTCTTTACCTCTGCCAAGAAGAAAAGACGTTGTTCTTTACGCTGGTTTTCATCTCACCTCCCTGATTTTAGTAAGGATAAGAGATGGGGAGAAAGAAAAGCTCACATCTGTGCAGCCAGCCCTCCTGTGTTCAACCCTCTGATTTGGCTGTGGGGAAGAAGCAGGTCTTGATTGCACAGGGCTTTGAAGTTTGGTGGTGATTGGAACACGTGCTGAAAGACAGTGCCACTACCACGTTCATATGAAAAGCTGATTATCTATTGAAGGGAAGTCTGTTTATATGTTTACTTCCACTTGTGTTAATACACAGGGGGAAGGAGAGGGAAATTAGCATATGAAAATGCCAGATGTGACTAAGAGCCCTCAAAGTGAGATAGGGCTGGGCTCAGATCAAAGGGCTCTGCTGATTTGGAGTAAGTCTCACACTGTCTCCTCTGTCTTGGAGTTACTTTAGGCCCTCGTGGTTAAAAGATTTATTGGGAACCACAGAAACACATCTGAGTTTCTCATTTTACAGACTTTACCTTCCTTTTACACAGTTGAAGGATAGCACCAAAAGAACAACATCAATTCCCCCTGGTACCTTTCGGGCCACGTTCAAAGGCATGTGGAGCCTTTGGCAGAGAAGATTTATGCACCAAGGTGATACTCTAACAAATTATGTCCAGCCATCTGAAAGTCATCATTTCTGTGCACATGCATGCATTTTAAAAGAAAATCTACAAGAGGATCAAAAACAAGATTAAACCACATCTGTTTGGGTTTAGACTACATTGTCTGCAGAGTTCAAAGTTGTTTCCTTTCGTCTAAAAAAACTCACCCAGCTGTTTTTTATCTTAAATTCCTGCCACTATCAAAGAAGTGTTTTCATTGGCCAGCCAATGTTATTTCTAGAAGCTGAGCTAGTTAGGAATGGAGCTAAATAAGAAAATATGCTTTATTCATCAAAGGTCTACCCTCTGTGACTCGACTTGGCACACTGAGAAAATTAATAGAGAGGTTTCATCAGGTTCTAATGGGAAGAGAGTATCTACTGTGTGTCATCATGCCATAAATTAGGTCCTCAGTCTCTTCACACAAAGTAATTGACTACAACTGACACCGATAAGGACAACACCAGGCAGGATGGATCAGAAGAGGCACAGATGGAACAGGAAACAAATAAATACAGCACAAATTCACTAGGTGGCAAAGAGGAGTGTTTTGAAAACCTGCCATCAATCAATAAGCATCCTGCATGAAGGCAGGTGTGTAAAAAAGCAGGGCTTGCTCAGCTACCCCTGACAGGCGTGCACGCCCAGGGGCTGGTGCAGGTGTGAATATGCACACACACACGCACCCAGTAACACCACACCACAAACTCTTGGTGCTCAGTGCTGAACAAAGAGAATAAAAATGCTTCCTCCAGCATAGTGGCAGCGTTTTGTGTTAAAATATGAAAGGAACATGAGCTTAAACCAGAAGGGTGTGACAGGGTTGGCCTTGTGCTGAGCAGTGAGTGTCACTTTTCTAGAAGCCCTCTGCCTCCTCGAGTCATTTCAAGCAGTGTGTGAAGGTCTCTTTCATACACCAGAGCCTGTTTCACTCTAGTGGGAACTGGCTGAAGCCTCTCATAAAATCACAGAATGGCTTGGGGAGGGAGGGACCTTAAAGGCCACCTGGGTGCCCGTGGGGAGGGACAAGGAACTCGTGAACTGAGCTACATCCTAACTTCTGAAGGCAAACTTCCCTGCATCCTGAGGCCAGCCTGGATTCACAAGTCAAGCAGCAAGAAGCTGGCCTGTCTTGGCCAAGCAGCTCTCAGAGCTGTTCTCTCACCCCTTCCCAGCACACCCAGAGTGGGGAGGGAGCTGGCATTGATCATCCTTTAGCCAGGAGCCCAGGGCAGGAGAAGCTGCCAAAGCTGAGGCTGTTCAGGTGAGCAGGAGGCTCTGCCCGTGGACACTTGTGGGTCCCACTCTGGATTTTGGTCCCTAAACCCCAGAAGTTTTCTCTCCTGGGTCCACCCTGCCCTGCTCTTTCTGAATTCCAGAACACAGCTTCCTTTTGTGATGCAGCAAATGGGAGAACTGAGCAGTTGGGCACCCACAGCTGGCCCAGTAACGTCCCCACCTTTTCAATACATTCATTATTCGGTTGTCCCAGATTGATACATTTGATATCTCTCAGCTCATTCCTGCCCTGGCCCAGCAGCTGGCAGCCCATGCCATAACTCTGTGACTGTGTCCCTGTAATGCACAGAACATGTGGGGCTGGCTTTGCTCACCAACTGTGTGTACACACTGTGTGCTCCACAGTCAAATGTAATTTTACACATTTCCAATTTGCATTTAGCGTTGGGTGGGATAAACCAGTAAATCATTTGCCCTGGGAAGAAGAACAATACCAGCTAATTTACGTAGCTAATCAGAAGCACATTATTTTTGTTGTGTTTGTTTTCACTGTACTCTTGAGCTTGAAATTATTTTGGGTGGTCTTTGTTCTGAATTCGCTCCCCCTCTTTTTCCAAAATCTAGTGTTTCAGAGTAACCCCTATTTGTCTTATCTGTTCCACACAAATGGAAAAAAACAGTGATTCAATCTCTTGACATATGTTTAGAGACTGCTTGCAGAAGGCTGGCTCTGTGTACAGCTCAGGAGGAAAACCTATAACTGGATTCTCCAAAGGGGGAAAGTTCAAGAATGGAAATAAATCAAGAAGAAGAACAAAAAGAAAATACACTGTCAATTTATTCAAACACCTTCTGGCATACAGCAAGAAAAATAGCCCCAGTGCCCCCATCATTATTTAATGCAATTCTCTTTTTCCAGGTCACGTTAATACATGTCCCAACCACCATCAGAGAATTAAATACAAAGCTGGCCAGAAACGGGATTCATACAGCTCCAAGGGAATGTCTTCAACAATTCCCAAGTGCCTTAGAAATTAAGTCAAATTTTCAAAGTCCCAAAGCAACATTTAGGCCCTATTTCAGCGCTTAAGTCTCGTGCCTTTAAATATCTTTTTGCATTTGGCTTAGGCCACCAAGTGCATTGGGCTGTAGCTACACAAACTTCTTAAATTTTTTATAGGAGAACTGTGCCTCTCCACAGCAGCTCATCTGATGAGCAGCAGGAAGCAGGCCTAGGAAATGCAATGCAGCAAAACCCAATAATTTCAGAAATATGCTGCCTCTGCCTGTGAGTGATGGTCCAGAGCCCTGGATGGGAGGTGAGCTGAGGACAGAGAGTGAGCAGCAAAAGTCCTGGCTCTGCCCACTGCTGTAGGAGCTCCCTTCAGCTGTTTCAGGGTGTTCCTGTCCCCTTCCCACACCCAGAGACCCTTCTTTTCAAAGATGGATAGAGGTGTGTGGGCCTGATATTTCTGGGTCTGAGAGATTTTAGCCTGCTAGCAGCTGCTAACTTTTCCCAAGGAAAAATTTCTCAGACCCAGAAATATCAGGCCCACAGATCTGGACTGGGGGATTTTGAGGTTTGGGGATGAATAACAGCAGTAAGGGCCTTCCAAGAGATTTGAATTTCAAATCCATGGAGGAGCAGGAGGGCAGCCCTTGGCAGGTGGTTGGGCAGAACTGCTTGTGCTCTAAATATTGTGGGGTGTTCCCTGCTCACTGCACTTCCTGGGCAGCAGAGGATCTTGCTCAGCAAAGCTGATTACAGCAGTCTGAGTCCTTAAAAATTCCACGTGAAAAAAACAAATGTTTGGCTCAGGGAAAAAGAAAAAAAAAATAATTTAAGTGTTGTGTAAATATGGAATAATTATTCATAAGGACTGCGTATATCTGAGTCTCCTAAACATCCTCAGAGACCTGGAGCTTCCTGGGAGCTTTTCAGAGCACTGATGCCAGGAGCAAGAGACAAAGGTTACACCAGTGATGCTCTCCCAGTCACTGGTTCCCCTGTGAAATGGCTGAACCCTGAGCCAAAAGCAGCAGACCCCTCCAGCTGCAGACAGACAGGATTTCTGAGGCCACTGCCCACTGGGTAGAGACCAGAGCACTCCCCTGTGCTTGGGCAATTCATGGCACAGAAACCATCAAATAAATAGTCAGCTTAGAATAAATATTTCATCCTCTTGCTCCCACAGTCCTCCCAACACACCCACAGAGTCATTAAGTGCCCATTTCTGAGCATCAGAACACCAGACAATGGGAGAAATTAAACCCTGATGAGATTACAGTGTTGACACCACGTTGGCTTTGCTAATATTGCCCCGTGCTGTGCAAACTTTGCAGGCTGTATTTATGGGAAGGCATTGCAGCCAGGCTTTGCAGGGTGGGGGAAATGGAGCTGAACCCTTTTGGAACTACGAGGGGGAACGAGTGGTTGCTTTTCAAAACTCAAAAACGAGAGCAGCTCTTCAGCCTCAAGTTCACCTGCAGAGCAGCTCAGGGAGGAGGTGTGATGTGGAAGGGCTCTGCTGGACTAACTGGGCTTGGCACTGCCTTGCTCTGTGGCAAAGCCTGCCCTTAATTGCACAGACTTCAACAAAATCCATTTCTCTTAATCACTCCCAAACACAGTAAATATTTCCAAAGGATTGAGTGATATAAAAGCAAACACGACAGACAAAATCCTGCTGCTCTGAAGAGACGTTTTTAGAGATGTTTTGTGTCCAAAGAGACCCTTTTGAATACTGTCAGACCTCCAGAATGTTCTCATTAATCCTGCTACTGCAGGACCTGTGAGCTCTGGTCAAGTGCTTTGATCTACTGTGCAAAGACATGAAGACACAACCCAGCCCGAGGCAGGCTGCAATTAAACCAAGATGAGAGACAACTCAGGGACACAGGCAAGCCAGCAGGGCAGTCAAGGTAACTCTGATCATCCAGCCAAGCTGTGCCTCAGTATAATCTTTGGATATCAGACTCAGCAACAACAGTGGAAAAGACTGGACCAATTCCTTGTGCAATGAGAGCAGGTCTGGAGCTGACACAGGGCAGGAGGGGAGGGGAGGAATCAAAGAGAGGACTCCATGGAAGAGGAACTCTCCTCAGGAAGAAAGGAAGCATCATCCTTTGATCACAGCAGGGAGAAATCTGGAAAGATATCAGTGCAACGCAGAGATAATCACCCCCCTTCTCCCCCGTGCCACACGCTGGTCTCATCTTGCTTGTAATCTTAAGGATTAATTAATGCTGCACTGGCTCAGCTCATCCCAGCAGCCTGGTGGTAACAGAAGGTATCAAACAAACTGCTGGTCCTCAAATGGAAAATAAATGTTTTGATGGCTTGAGTTTCCATTGTGTGAGCATGAAGTAAATATGCTTATTTTCTTTCGTCTGTAGCAGGAAACATATGGAAGTCGAATTACATCTGTCCCAGCCTGCCAGCATTTTTAAATTTATAGAACCCAAATCCTTTGAGGAATGTCATGAATTTACACACACTCTCTTGCACTGGGATCTTTGGGGCAGTGGATCCACGTGCAAAAGCACATTTGTGCAACCAGCTCTTAGAAGGCATTGCAGGTTAACACTTCTGAGGCCAGTGTCACCCAGACCAGGCTCAAATCAGAAGTTCTCTACTCCACCCCATCAGGGCTCCTCAGACACATCTCCTCTGAGGCCCTGTCAGCACTGACTGCAACATTCTTCATTTCATCAGGGTACATCACCTCGGATGCAACAAGAACACTTTCCAGGCTGTATTATCTATTAGGGCACAAGTATTTCTCAGCTGGTCTTTTCATTTGATGCTAAATTTACCCCTAAGCAGTATCAGCCATTGCCCAGTCTGTCCTAGAACAACAGAGCAGTTTATCTCAACGGTGTTTTTAAGCTGATGAAAATTTCCCACTTCAAACTATTTTACATTTTCATTAGAACTGTTTTACTTTACTCAGTGACTCCCTATGCAAAACAAAGCGATTTGTATGTGGAACTAACTTTTGTTCATCAGCAGTATCTCCTGATACAATTCATCAACAGGTCCCACCTATTCCTACCACTTCAGAGCTCAAATATATTTCTTTTCCTCACGAGTTAACACCAAACATCCTGACATCCTGCAGGACTTCAGCAAGGTGGTGTGTGAGCTGGGGAGCTGCAGGAGGAGTGCAGCTCTCCCCTGATGAGTGCAGTGTTGGAGGGTGACTTTGTACATCCCGGGATGGGATGGATCTGCAGGCTCTGGTGGGGCAGGAACACCTGTGTCAAGTTTTTGGGGCGTCTTCATTGAAGACTATGGCAGTGGGTAGTTGTAAAATCAAAGTCCTTAATTGCTAAATCAGTCCCATGAAGGCATGGGTGTTTCATCTGTGCCACTGCTCAGGCAGCCTTCTAACACAGAATCCCTCAGTCCCAAGCAGCTGCAGCAGCAGTGACAGCACCTCTAGTCTGTGTCCCATGAGCATCTCACCAGCAGCAGTCACAGCAGCAGCAACAACAGCAGCATTTGGGATATTCTGTGAGCATACCAGCATTCTCAAAGTGGTGCATTTTATTCCAAAGTAGTGCATTTTGTTCTATTTTTGGCCAGTCAGGTAGAAACACAAGTCCAGCATTGCCTTATTGGGCCTATCCCAAGCTAAGATTGATGTGTGACAATATTTGTGATTTCTTACACAAGTTCTACACATACAGCTCTCTCTGTTCTATCTAGCAAAGCTACATTATTTCTGTTATGGCTAGAATTTAACTAACTTTGCAAAAGGCAATGCTATTGAAGTTTAAACTAGATATTGGGTCTTTTTCTTACTTAACTAACTCAATCTCCTATTTGCTAAGGCACTTAAAAATCTTCTATTTATTTAAAACTAAACTTGCATTCCTACCTGATTCCTACCTGTGCCGCTTTATGTATTTTAGTTTTTTCTGAGGGTTCTAATTCAATCTGCAAATTTCTGGGCACTCCTGGGGCTGTGCAGATTTGGCCCAGGGGGATTCAAATACCCCAGCAGACCCATCCTCACCTTCCCCACCTTCCGCCGGGTTAGCAGAAGGTGGCAGTGTTGGATCCAGCATCGCCTCCAGCGCCGGCACAGCCTCCCCGAGCAGCAGCTGCCAGCACAAATGCCGCCTTAATAATGACAAATTGCACATCCGCCGCTCAATTAGTCATCATTCATGTCGGGAGCCGGCCCCCGTCAGGTGGCTGCAGCCAAAATCCTTCCTCGCTGAAGGAGCTGCTTTGTTGGAAACACCTAAATCACGGGTGGGGTGCTTGGGGACACAGGGACACGCATGGCTTGTGCCAAAGCACATGCCCTGGGCAGTGTCCTGGGCACTGGGCTCTCTGCTGGGCTGGGTGGAGGTTTCCCAGCGTAAATCTGATGAATTACAGGACAACAAAGCCAGCCCGTGCCCAGTGGGACATTTTCAGCCCTTGGATACATCGTAGGGAATGGGAGATGCTGCGTTGGACAGGCACTGACCCCGTGAGTGCCACCAGCAGAGGAAAGGCTGATGTGCTCACAGTTAGGAGGAATTCCAGTCACAGCAAAAGTGCTGCAGCCTCTCAAAGGGCTCAGATAAGATTTGGTTACACTGCAGGGTGCAGACAGATGTGTCTGTGCTCTGCCCATGCACCAGCTCGAGCCTGGGAAGTTTGTGACTACACTGAGCAGTGCCTCACCCTGGGGAATGAGCCCTGCAGAGGGGGAAAATGCATTATTTTGGCCACAACCTAACATCTACCTGCCCCAACCGCTTCAGATACCTTCTCACGAGGTGAAGGGTGCAGCAGATTCAGGACCATCTTCAGAAGATGAGATACATATTCCTGAGTGAATTAAGCCTTGTGACTGCAAATTGAGCGGTGTTTAGGTGTTCCCAAAACCTCACCACCTGGCACAATCAGTCCCAAAATCCACAGAGCATCCAGAGTTTGTACAGAACCTTGAGAATTCTCCTTTCCAGCCCAGGACACCACGTCCAGGTGGGGAATTTGTGCCTCCCAGCACTTCAGACACACCAGGGCAGCGAGCAGCAGCTTGTCAGGGCTCTTTCCCCCTCTGGTCTCCAGCCCGGTGGAAATCCTGCAGGAAATATCTGCTCCGGGGTGACAGGCAAACAATCTGCCTCAGAAAGGAAACACAACAGCCAGCTGATTCGGGGCTTTTTAGCACATGAATGTGTAAATTTGCTGTGACAGGTGGGGCGTTTCAATGACTTTCAATAGAGAGCCAACTGCTCCTCGGTTATCATTAGAAATTTCTCACTGAAATGCCAATGACTGGTGCCCCATGCTGGGTAATGGGGCTCTGAATTAGTTTTTTTTTTTAAAGAGAGAGTGAGAGCAACTAAAGGCAATCTCCCTGCTGGGGGGTTGCCTGATCCAGAGCACAACTAGCAAAATATTTGTTCATGCAAATGTTTCCTGCCATGAACAGCTTAACGATTTCATGCGGGAAAATAAACAACAAATAATGGAAAGCACATGAGGCAAACAGAAATACTTGGAATCATCCTGAACGCAGAAATCTTCCCTGTGTGGAAAGAGCCAGAGTGTCCAGCAGCCCAGCAATGACCTCAGCCTGTACCAGAGCCAGGGCAGGAAGTCTTAGGAGGAGATTTCCAGAGCAGCTTAGCTCTTACACCTCTCTGCCAGAGACTCGGGGTGTTCACAGTGAGCAGCTCTTCCAGCAGCAGCTGCTGGAGGCTGAGCCTCGGTAGCAGAGCTTGGGGAACCCTTCCCATGCACTCTGATCCACGCTGCCTCCCCACTGGACAGCACCACAGCACCTCCTGTTTGGCCTCAGAGGGGACCAGCTCTGAGGGCAGGGGCAGCTCAGGATGCTGCCCACCACCCCAGAGGGACATTCCTGGCTTTAGCAAGCCTCCAAAGCACTGCCCAGCTCCCAAAGCACACGTGCAGAATGACTGCAGCATCACCCACTGCATGGTTCGACAGCATGAGAGGAAATGGTTGCACCAGGGGAGGTTTAGATTGGATATTAGGGGGAAAAAAAAGTCACAAATAGGGTTGTAAAGGAGTGGAACAGGTTGCTCAGGGAAGTGGAGGAGTCACCATCTCTGGAAGTGTTCAAGAAACGTGTGGATGTGGCACTTGGGGACATGGTTTAGTGCTGAACGTGGTGGTGGTGCTGCGTTATGGTTGGACTTGATCTTTGAGGTCTTTTCCAATCCTAAGGATTCTGTGATTTGCAAGGATGAGTGGCAAAGGTTTCACTAGATGGGCACCCTGGGGAAATGGGGATGAATTTTAAAGACTTTTTTGGTGGCCCCTGCCCAACAGCTAGCACACTGAGCCTGGGTATTTTTACTCTCCTGGAATAATAATACAGAGAAAATTTCCCATCTGTCTCCTCCAGCTCCATTCCCCTTCCAAGACAAGTAACAACCCATCACCACCTGATTTTTGCCCAGCCACAAGAGACAGAATGGTCCAGCAGTCTGAGCAGCAGTTCAGGCTGATTTACATCCTCAGTGGGTCACACACATCCCCTCCCACCTCAGTCCCCTTCCACTGCCTGCTTCCATCAGTGTTTTCATTTGTTCCATTAAAACAAACACAGAGGTGCTCAGAACTGCAATAAAAACCAGCTCAACTGCAGACACACATTCTGGTGTAGGAGACTTGCAAAACAAGCTGGAAGAAAAGGGATTTTTTTTTTACATCTCTACCAGGCAGAACCTGTATTCCACAGACAGATGGGAATGTTCTTAAAAACTAGAAAAACACTGTTTGCTCTGACCCACCAGTCATGCTCACTGAACCACTGTCATGCTCTACATACACTAAGTGCTCCACCAAGGGAAACCAAACAAATGAATTCAAAGAGATTAACAACTCCAGAGCTAAAAAACATGGAGCCTTTCATGTTTTTCTCTCCAGGATATCTGGGACATTTGTTGTGAACACGAGTACACTGCACATGATTACAATTTATTGAATTAAACCCAGAGTAGTTTCTGTTGTATAAAGTAGCACTTTCCTCCCTTATCTAAGGCAGATGAAATTTTGAACTTCAATGCCAGTCTGCAAAACCGTGTTCTGCTACAAATATATTGAGCAAATTAAACCAAGTTCATCTGGATTATTTTTTTGGAGTTTGGTTTTTGAGGTTATGAGCAGGGCTTCAGGCAGCTGCTGCAATCAGTCTGTGACTGAAATGTTGGTTTCATGGTGGCTGATGACCTCAGAGAAACAGCAAATGCTGAACATAGGGGAGCAGAGAGGAATCCTGTTTAATCATCTTACATTTCCTCTTTCTTTGTTTGTTTATGTGGTCTGAAAGAGTTACTTTGCTAAGAAGGGATTAAAACCTGCAGCCATTTTGCTGCAAGAGCCTTTGGTCTCAACCCACAGAAAGACATAGTGGGGGGATTAATTTTGCTTAATGAAAAGTTGAAAAGCTTGAAAAGTCTCCCTTAGACGAGACCCAGCACATTTAGCTTTGAAGTCAGATGTTTGCTCCAGCTGGAATCTAAAGGGAGTTTTGGGGAGCCCATCCCCACCTCAGCTTTGCCTGTGGAGGAGGATTTACAGCAGAGACCCCTCAGCCACAAATCTCTGTGTGTACCACGGCCCATGAGGAAAATCACAGTGAATGAGCACAAGGTTATTGTGGGGTTTGGGTTTTTGACACAGCCCAAAGCTGCTCTGGGTGTTTGTAGGCTCCCAGTGTGGCATTTTGACATTAATTTGGAGGGGAGAGCTCACTGGGCAGGGCTGTGGAGCTTTCAGCACCCAGCACAGAGGATGCTGCTGCCTGTCTGCCCCAGAGATGCTCATCCAAACCCATCACATCACCCACTGGAGAGTCTCTTTTATATCCAGTGGTTTGCAGAGGCTTTACAAGGTCTGTTCCTCTTGCTTGGTCCTGCTCACCCAAAGACCCCCAAAATGTACCAGCTATCAAAACCACGACTTCAAAGCTGAAGAAAAAAAGAGTAAGCAAACAGCTAAAAGCCCAAATGGAGGCAGAAAACTTCCTCCAGTGCTGCAGGAAGTGTCACTTTACAATACCAAAGTCTGTGGAGGTGATGATATTAACACTCACAGTGGAATTTCACTTCCAGCCCAGCTAAGAAGCAGCTGAGAAGCTCACAGCTCTGCTCTGAGGTGTCTCTTGAAGCCTCCTGCATTTCTTTGCACTTCCCTGACAACAGCTCTCTGTGCCTCTCTCACAGCTCTGTGCATTGTGAAATCAGAGTTATTGGCTATGTTACCCAAGGCAGGGTGCAAAATAACCCTGATCCCTCTGTCTGGGATCTTGCAAAACTATTTGACTCAGCTTTATTTCCTTACCAAAAGTATATTAAAAAAAAATATATATATAGCCACTGAAAGAGTTTGCAAACTCTTTTCATGTGGAAAGGAGGAACTGAGTGCCCTTTAATCTCTCATGGCCCTGGGTGTGTTAACATCCAGCTTGAAGTGTGCCAGCTGATTGGATTTTTGCAAGGGACAGGCAGGGACCACCAAAGTCACAGAAGACCTGTCCTTGTGAGCCACAGGAGCTGGGGCAGAGGTGACCAGGGGGTGTGGATGGTCCTGACACCATCACACGGCTGGGATGATCTCCTCTGCAGGCTGACATGAACAAGCTGGGTTTGTCCCAGAGCAGGGAGAGGCTTCCCTGTTCACCTCTGCTCACTCCAGCTTGCAAGGGACAGAGAGAGAGAATTTCTGGCTTGAGCATGGGTATCTCTGCAGAGAAAGGTCCCCCCTGTAGGGGTGGGGATCAGCCTCAGCCTGTGCTGCTGCCTGACTGGGAAGGCAGAAGGGGAATTGCTGTGTGACAGAAGGGAAATGGGAAAAAAACCCAGGGGAAGGGAAGAACCAACACCCTGCTGCTCCTGCAGGGTGACCAATTCCAGCCCTTGCTTTCCCCAGCCCTGAGCTGAAGTAGCCACACCAATAAAACGTTCTCTAAGTGCCTCCCAGAGTTTGATGCCACTCTAAATGTCCTGTGAAAGTCCTTGCACACACAAATCGGAAAGAACTACTTGCCCAGTGAGCAGGGCCCCAAATAAACTGGGGCACACACTGCTGTGCCAGGAACTCACCCCTTGGGTGGATGCAAAGAGCCTCCTGCTTCAGCTCCCTCCACACAGGGCTCCAATCTTTCAGCTGTGCCTTGCCACAGGCGAGCTGACTGCAGCCAGGAGGCTTTTATTGATGTGAATTTCCTCACATATTAAGGTTCCCCACATTTGGGTTGAAGAATTGGCAATACTTCCAAGAAAAGTATTAAATAAGGCTAAGGAAACAAGCAGTGCCTAAATGTGAAATCTGCCAAGTAATATGAGATGGAGATGGTGAGAAGTTTTCCAGCAGGACGTTCTTCCAGGAGAAAATTTGGTTTCCTTGAATCCAAAATGTTTGCAGAAATGTGTCAGTTTCAGTGACACCGTGTTTTGAAAAATGCTGGAATAGGGCTTAGGTGGAGATTGAACACTCAGACTTCCTTTGAGTGGAACTTTTCTGCTGTGAAATGCACTTTTTCAATCCTTTTAATCTCATGTTACACAATATAAAACAGAAGAATCCATTTCAGACCAAAAGTATATTAAACTGAAAAGTTGCTGCTGTATTAAAATAATACCTATCCCCAAAATCTCGAGCCACAGGAATCCAAAACTGTGTTACACTCTCATTTTGGAACAGAAAGTGATCTGCAAGCACAGTGAGCTCCTGTGGAATGGAACCCTCTGTTCCAACACGCCTGTGTGGCTTTGCTTAAATTCACAACTGGAGCAAAATGCAGGGTAGGGAAGAGTCCAGCTGGTCTGAAATCTTTATAAAAGTGTAGCTTTATGGCTCTGATAGCTAGATGGCAATGCTAGAGGGTTAATTGTAGGAAATATCCTAATGCTGCATTAAGATTCTGGAGGTCTGTAATGATCTTGAGGCATTTCAGCCCCATTTCTGCTCCTCGTGCTCTGCTGGCTCTGACCTGGGAGAACTGGTGAGCACCAGCCCTCCCAACAAAGAAATGCCTTTGTCCTTGAAATTACCCAGATGTTCCATAGGAATATGGGGGACTGAGGGGAGTGGAGAAAGCAGAGTGAACCCAACTGATTTTAACAAGGAGCACTCGAACAGGGCAACCTGGGATAAAGGTTTACCCACACAAAGAGACCAAATAATTTTTCTGGATAAATCTGAGAGATACCCACACTGCAAAGGGAAGGAACGTAGGGAAGAAGACTTTTTAAAGTTATCCAGAAAGTTCAGACCCTGAACTTTCCCTTTCAACTTGGATAATTAAAGGTGGAAAAGGGAAGTGTAAAATCTCTCCCATTTTCAAGCTGGCCCGGTTAAAACTACCACCACAACTGGTTTGCACAGGAGAAATCAGAGACAGCAGTACAGCTGCTTATCCACACATGGGAATGAGCTGGTCAGACAAGAGAAATACAGAAAATACCCCCCAGTCTGCAGCTCCTGTTGAGCAGCTCTGCCTGCAAAGCTGAGCCTGAGCAAAGCCCCAGGCTGAAACAGAACTGCATTAATGAACCAGTTCCTAAGAGCATCTTTCCCTGCACTCAGCCTCAGCTTCCACACCTGACAAGAACCTGGCAGACTCCAGGTTAAACAACTGAATACAAGCTGCAAGACCTCTTCTAAGGAGTTTCAGGGCTGATGGAACTTCCTGCAGCTAACAGGAAAAGGAACACGTGGTTTCCTAATGTGAGCTACCAGCAGCAAAAGAGATGGATGAAAAAATCACAAGGGCAAGCTGCAAAGCTGCCAGGCTGCTGAAGGGCCTTTGGATTTTGGAGGGTGAGCAAGACTTCCATGAAATAACAGCAGCAACTGAGCAGAAATGGCTATCAGAGCTAATCACATCCGTTCCTCTTCCCTAATAATTCACAGCTGAATGGAGGGCTCTGTGGAAGTATTGGATAAAGTATTTCGTGCAGTGCCACTTTTAACAACTGCCTGGGAGTGATTATTTATGTGTGAGTGCCAAAGAATTTGACGTGACAGATTAGAAAGTAAAAGCTCTGCTCTCAAGGAAATCTCCCAAAATGGGAGGGAGTGTATTGGATTTCAATGGAGCAACTGTGCACTGACATTATTGTTTCACAGGCACCAACCTTTCACATTTGTTTCTTTTAAAAGAGCTCAAGGTAAGAAAATGAGGTGGGGGGATCGACTGAAATCATAAATGATCAACAAAGGAAGGAGCAGAAATGCCTGTCCAAGCTCTTTCATGTTTGTTGGAAGATTTCTTCCCCCACCAAACCCAACTTCTACTTATTTGGAGACCCTGATGCTCATCCAGGCTCAGTTCAGCTATCAAGAAATGAGCTTCAAAGAAAAGCTGCCCTTTTAAAGTGGTTTGGGGCTTTTTTTCTCCCAGCATCTTTTATGACATTTTCACTTCCTTCAGCTTTTCAGCTTTTGAATTTAAACAAGCATGAAATCTTTGCTCTGTTGGAGCCAATGGCAACATTCCCACTTATTTGGATCATCCCATAATTTCATGCTATATATTTTGCTCAGGCTTTACTGCAATCAAAGCTTCTTTGTTGCTCCAGTTAGCAGGAGACTGTTTCCAGATTTTGGCACTCCTAAAATGACAATAAAGAGCAACAGAATTGGAGCAACCCTGTGAAGGGAGAGAGGAGAGAAAGTTTCTTTAGAGGGTTTGGAGAAGGAAAAGTGATACAGGTGTGAGGACTCTGCATGGAGTGAGCAGTGGAACTGAGGAGCAGAGGATGAGCAGGGCTGTAAAGCAGCAGGTTTTGAAGGGGAATGTCCTGGTATTTAAAAAAGCAAAATGCACCAAGGGATGGGAGAGGGAAGAGGGTGTGCTACCCACTCCCAGAACTGCAAATGCACCCTTGAAGAAGGGAAAATTGGGCAAAACTTGTGATTGAGAGCCCCAGGTGGTTTGTGGGGAAGCAATGAGCTCGTGGCAAAGCACTGAGTAAGTCCTGTGAGAACATCCCATCACCTGGATTGTTCAGGTCACGTCTGGACACACCTGCTGATATTCCACACCATCAGCTAGCTGTTAATAAGAAGTTGTCTAAATAACAGACCCAGCTCTGGCACTTCAATCCAGGTAAAATAATCCTGAATCCTTCCAGCAGTCACCTCTGGATTTCAGCTGGAATAAGACACAGCCCAACAGCACAAGCTGGCAGGGTCCAGTCTGAAATGGTTTCAATTACACGTTTAAAGTCAAACACATTCTCATGACCAAAGTATATTTTAATAAATGTATTCCCTTAAATGTCCACTAAGGCCCATGGTAATCTACTTAAGCATTATTTTCTGGAAGGTTTAAGATTCCTATAAGCTGAATTACATGTGGAAAGCTACATTAATGTGTCTTCACATAAACTCAAAGTTTATTGTTTTATTATTATAGCAAAACCATAAAAAGATTTGTCTGAAGCCATTGGCTGTTGTTCTACACATCTGGTGGAATGTTAGTTATTACAATAACTCCTTCAGCGCCCTCAAATGAAGCCCTGGGCTAAAAATGAAAATAAGTAATACGATAATACTGTAAAAAGATGTTATGGAATCATACAGAAACACTCAGCCAAATCCAGCTGTCAAGAGGGAAAAGAAATCCTGGCTGAGTGTTAAAAATAGCATTAAGTCAGGCAGGAAAAAAGGTCAAAAGCCTCATGACCAAGCCACAGCCTCAGCCAAATCCAGGGTGCTGCTGTAGCACCCTGGCAGGAGGAGCACGAGGGTCCTTGGCTGCTCCAAGACTGACACCAGAGCTTCTATTCCCAGAGCTAAGGAAAGGCTGCCCAGAAACACTGGCTAAGTTTAATTTAGTCCCAGATGAGGTGTGGGGACACTACTGAGGCAGCAGGAGCTGGGAGAAGTGAGGATGGGCAGGAGCAGCTGGGCACTGGGAAGTGCCAGGAGGTTGGGAGAGGAGCAGTGCTGAGGCTGCTCAGCATCACAGGCAGAATTCAGCCCAAATTCAGCCCAAATTCGGGGCTGGGAGATGAGTAGAGAGGGCTTGAGGGGCCAGTCTGGTTGGCACTGTGGTTTTCCTGGTGGAGATGAACAGAGCATGAAAGACTGGGAGAGGCCAATGAGATGTGGAGGCACTAGGGATGTAGTGAGGAGTTGAGGAGGAAGGGCTGGGAAGAAGGCCAGGAGGGCACTGAGGTGTTTCAGGAAGGCTGGGGTGTGAGTCCCTGTCCTGTTTGCTCTTCCCTTTCAGGCTGCACTTCACTCCCCACACCATCCCTGGATGGCACCAGCCCTTCCCAGTGCCCAGGAGCCATCCCAAGGCAGCCCAGGCACAGGGAGAGGCTGTGAACCAGGACAGCACAGGCAGGGACACAGAGTTAAGTCTGTAACAACTGATCCTCACCTCCTCAAGCAAAGGCAAAGTCTGCAGCCTCTCATCCCTCTTAATCCCTTGTAACCTCTGTCAAAGGCAACATACATTTCCTGCTTGAAAAGAAATGTGGGCAGGACTGTACCAGCTGCCCAAAATGTGGTGGCAGAACTGGGAGCAGCCTGGAGTGCTTTTGCTTCTGCAGATGGGCCAGACTGGTTCCAGCAGCCATCTCTGTATTTGTGTTTCTATTTATTGCTGTGTTTATATTTATTTATTTGTTGTGGAGCACATTTGCCAGGAGAGCTGATGGAGCAATATTTCCTCTGTGAGCAGCACGGGGTGCTGTGGGTCTGGGTGCTGCTGCACAGCTTTCCTCACCCTCATCTGAAGCAGCTTCCAACCCTGAGCTTGCCTCCTCGGAGAAACTAATCTGGGTGCAATATATTTGAGGTTGTGGCAGGGAATGAACTGAAAATAATTCACTGAGGCAACATTCTCCACATATATTAATCTTGTTGCTTTATCTAAATCTTAAAGCTCTTTTATTCCATTCACCTAAACATCCATCTTCTCCAGATGGATTTGTTTGATTTTTTTCAAACCAGTGGCACATTTCATCTGTCTCTAATAACACTGCTGAGACTTTTTTTTTTTTTTTTCCTGGATGAAGCTCAGTAATATTGTTGGCTTATCAAAATGTCACCAACTAATTAATAAACAAACTAGGTAAAGGAAATAAAATTGAGGCTCAGTCTGAAAATCACTCAATAACCAACTAACCAGTTAAAAAGTGCACTTCAGAAATGTGCTTGGTCTAGTCTAGACTTATCTCTCAAAAAAAAAAAAATCAGGAAAAGTGGTTTGGGATAAATAAGCTAACCAGAAACATCTGCCTTTAATATTCCATTTTGACGTCAGTGAATCTTTATTGGCCTCTCAAAATAGTCTAAACTTTTGTGAAACAAGCAGCAAACAAAACATACTGTTTTCTAACTTTTAAAAGATTTTTTCCACTGATGATAAAAGTAGAAATCCTCATTGATTCATTTTTTTAAAAATGTGTTCTTTAGCAAAACTCAGGCCAGGGTTATCCTGGTTCATGTAATCTGAGTGCTGCTTGTAGCTGTCATTAAATTTACTCACAGAGTAAATAAAAATCAGTAAATAAAAATTCCAGAGTAAATAAAAATCAGTTGTGCTGTGGCTGTTTGGGTACATCCAGGGGAGCATCAGCTCTCTCCCCACACCTACAAACCAGCTCACCTACAAACCAGAATCCCTGTAACTGGAGAAGCAGCCTTGGAAAGTGGTTTTTGGAAAAGTGAGCAGAATGCAGCAATGCTGCTGCTGTGAAGTTTGGACAGAACAGGCACCAGGCAGTCCTACTCTGCCAACCTGGACTTCCGAACAAATTGCCCAGGGCAGCCTGGCCCAAAGCCCTCCAAAGGCTGGAGCCCAGCAGAGCTGGTGGAAGGAGAGTCCCACATCCCACAGCTATGATGTCTTTTGGGGCCCAGACAGAATGAAGGGAATGAAAAGCTGTTCTAGTTATTGAAGGGCCTTCAGGGACATTTAGGGCAGACAAAGCCCCCCAGGGGCTGCACCCAAAAATGGACCCCGGGTCAGGGGTTTGCACACTTTGATCAGTTTGGTCCATTTGCATGTTGGGGGTTCATCTCCCAGTTACAGCTTCAGGTGATGAAGTCATTCACCCCAAGTTTGCTGCCCCAACTCACTTTTGTTTCCATCCCTGGGGGCCTGAGGCAGTGAGGTGTCCTTGATTCCCAGGCCTGGAGAGGAATTGTTGTGTCTGAGCAAACTGGGGGAGCAACAGCTCACACTGTGTGTGGGGTTCAGAGTTCTGCACTAAGGAACTGCAGGGTTACAAATCTGTGAGAAATAGAAAAGCTGAAATCCCGAGGCATCAGCTGGGACTCCAGGCTGGCACAAACTGAAGGAGAGGCAAAAGCCAGAGGCAGCAGAGACTGTGCAGATCCAGCCCCTCCAAGCCCCTTGGCAGCTGCATCCCCGTGCTGGGAGCAACAGGCTGGAGTGGGGCAGGGCAGGAGGAGGGACACACCACGGGTGTTTCCTTCAGGATTTCTCTGACACCTCTGCAAGGAAAGCATTTGCACAAGTCTGGGGTGGGATGGATCTCACACTGCAGCAGGGCTGGCGCTGCCTCAGGCTCCCGACACCTCAGACACAGAGAAGCCACTCAGCCTGCTTCTCACCTCTGCACAAACATCCCGGCTCCAAAACCTCCTCACATCATTCTGGGCATGTTGTTAATGGGTTCAGAAAAATGTCCCCTCCCCTAGGCACTGAGCAGAAAGCAGAATCCATTTTTGCAAGCCACAACAGAAAGTTTAATGGCATTCCAAGGCTGATGCACTTCTAGGAGTGATGATGTGGCAACAGCAGCCCTGCAACAACTGGAAGTGATGTGAAGAAATGTGACTGCTCTCTAAACAAACCCCTTTTGATCCATTTCCCCTTGGACAGAAGCGTGATGTTGTTGTTCTCCTTGGGAATTATGAAATCACTTTCTAAAACTTCAGTTTTCTGTAAACACAGACAGTGTATCTTCAAGCTGAGGAAACCTCACTTGAAAATACTGGGATTTTCATAACTCCTTCACTCTGCAAATACTAGTAACTGTGGCAGATCAATCAAGTCAGTTTTTTTTTTTTTTTAAGGAGAGTTTGCCCACCTCAATCTTCTGTTATAAATATTTTGCATAAATCAGTTCCATAAATGCAAATGATAAATAAACGAGCTGAGATCGTGGAATTTGAAAGAATCCTTTCAAATGGGTTGGTTACAGCAGACTGAGCTGTGGTTCACTCTGCTGGAACAAGGAGAACTCCACTGCTGGCAGTCCCTTCCACTGACCAGACCATCAGTTTTGAGCTCACACACGCCACCAAACTGGCAGAGGGCACTAATATCAAGATTTAATTTAATATCAATATTTAAATAGTCACTTCTACATCACCTCACCGTTTCTCTGCTCCTTTACCCACACAGCAACACTTCTCTGGATTAAAATAAATTTAAAGGGATTTAAATCTCTTTAATCCATATTTATTTTTGTGCCTTCTACCAACAATGCTGTTGAGCATTCAGGGATCAAAGCTCTCTGCCTTCACCATGGAGTTTTAATTTGGTTGCTCAGCCTGAGAAACGACAGCCACTCACATCTGCCACAAAAAGACAAAAGGGAAAAGGACAAAGAACAACAACACAAATTTTTGGGAAGGGCCTGGGGTTTCTGCCCAGCAGACCTTGAGTGGGGGTGAAGGACACACCTGTGACAGCTCTGCCTGCCCCAATCCTCAGCACACACAGTGAGAGCAAACGACAGGAACGATTGCTGAGGTACTTCCAGCTCCCTTCTGTGTCCCACTGGTTATCCCAGACTCCTGGAGCAGCCTGGAGCCTCCTGCAGCTCCACCAAGCTGTGAGAGTCCTGCCCATCCATTCGAAGTCCTTGGCCAGAATGCAGGAATGACCTTCCTTGCTTTGCCATCTAATTTGTGTGTTATTTACTGCACTTTACTGCGCTTCTGGGCACAGCCAGCATTATGTCCTGAGGACGCTGCCTTCTCTCGCGCTAGACGCTGCTTTCTCGGCAAAAGGCAGTTTCTCGCTTCTGACAGCACTGCTATGGAAAAGCAGTAGAGAGAGCCAGCAGAGCTTCCGCTGGTGCTGCAAAAGCAGGGCTAACTCCCACTCAGCTCCAAAGTGATCCTGTGCTGGAAAAAGCAGGATTCTTGCTGCACAAGCACCTTGGCTTGCTGGAAGCAGAAGCAAGCACCAGTGTTTCTCTGCAGAGTGCGCAAACAGAGCAGCAGCACGTACACGGTGAAAAGAAGCAACCTGACGCTTCCTGCTCTCACTACAGCTCTTGACAAATCAGTTCTGTGTTTGTTTAAAGCCTCCAGGGCCTGTGAATCTCCTTTATCTCACTCAGTCTTTATCTCCCTCAGTCCCCCCTAACGAAAACCATCATGGTCACTGCCTTCAGATGGGCCAGCATGGAAAGGCTTGGAATACATCACTGGGTTTGTGAACATGAAGGTTAAAGGGCCACTGTATCTTAGGTTACATTGTCCAGTTGGGAGTGCATGCCCATCCCCAATTCATTAGGAGTTAATTCCATGTTTCAGCTCTTCCCATTGATGAAAAGCATTTATAATAATTCCACACACAAACAGTGGAGTTAGACCACATAAATCCTCTGCTTTGGAGTTTCTCCTTTCCTGTGGAATATTCCAAATCTTTTCTGTCATCCTGGGCCTTCCTGATGGTTTTTTGGCGTTTTTTTTAAAGTTAAATTCTTCCCAGGGAAATGCTGATCCTTTTGAAGTGACAGTCTGTTTAGGTTCTGGTAATTGCTGAGGATCCTGTGCAGGAGCTGCAATAGCTCAGTTCTCACCAAAGCCAGGAAGAGCAAGAGCACAAGGCAGGGGGCAGGTTGCACCACAGAGAGCAGAATTTATTCCTCAGAATCTCTGTGGATTTTTCAAACAAGCAGAGGCTGTAAGACACTGAGAGGGGATGATGAAAGGAAGCTTAAAATGTGTATGGAAAAGACATAGAATAAGTGCCCAAGAGTAATTCCTGAGAACTGTCTGTGACAATACAAGGATTAAAGCACAGATGGCCAAAGTGGTGAGAAGTGAAATTTTGGTTACACCACACTCCTGTGCCTTTATTTTGGGCTAAAAAGAGCATCTGCAGTTATCAGCATTGTGGAAGAGGTCCACAGGAATTCAGAGCATAACTCTTCCTTAAAACAAATTCTTATGTGGACACTGGGTTTAATTTAATTAATTCTGTAATTGACCCAAATTTCACCAATTCAAAGAAGCTTCTCCTATTTAAGAGAGTAAAGATACTGATCAGCTACTTTAATTATCAAATTGTTATTCAATTGTAAATGCATATATCTATATTTATATATATACAGCTACAAACAGATGCTGCCATTTAAACTAAGTTGCCAGTTTGGTGGTTGTTTTTGTTTTTTTGTTTTGTTTTGTTTTGTTTTGGTTTGGTTTTTTTTGTTTGTTTGTTTGTTTTTTTTCTCTGAGGTTTCTTTCCTCATTCATTCCATGGATATGATTTTCTCTTAATATTGAAGTGTCTAAAAAACACAAACCAGTTGATCTGGCGTGCCTGCCTGTAGCTAGAGGAGGAAAGGGCACTTTTAGATGGGTGGAACACATCTGTACAGATCCAAAGGTGATGCAGTAAAAGCTTCTGCATTAAAGTCTGGCTGAAGAGATGAGGAAAAGATCATGAGGGGTAAATAGCCAGGGAAGTGAAGAGGAGAAGAAAGAAAACAGGGAAAAAATTGTATTTTTACACCTCAGCAGGTGCTTTTTCACAGGTTGCATTCCCTGGATTTGTTGCATCCCCTTTATGGCAGCATTTCTGCAGTCTGTAAACTCAGACCAGGAAATTTATCAATGAAGTTTTGGTGTTCAAATGAAGTTCTTGGTGTTTTAACTTCCAGCTAAGCTCTGCCTGCCTCTTCACCCTGTGAACCTGAGAGCAGCTCCTGGCATTTTCTGTTCTGGCACAGACAAACTTGATCTGGAGATCCCAATTATGGCCCCAATCTTTCTGGATTTCCTGTCTTTTATCCCCAGTCATGGAAGTGCTGTGATGGTGCCAGGACTCATCATTTTTAGGAAAGTCTATTCCTGGCCCTCCTGGTGGTGGGAAAAAGTTTGAAAACATTTAAAAAAAAAAAAAAAAGACTGAAAACAAGGTGAAGAGAAGCAAAAGGGGAAAAGGACAGAAAGAATTTCAGTCTAGGAAATAACTCAAATAAATCTTTTCTCCCTGCTTTTGTTATTTTAAATTTTTTGAGATTGGGATTACTTTTAGACTAAGCACTGCTCGTCATATATAAATGTAGGTACCTGAGGCCTCTTTGCACTCAGGATGTCCAGAAGCTCCTCTAACAAAAATATTCAATGCACATTAATATTATTGGAGAAAATACTAATGCAAATGTTCGTGCTTCACAAGCTCTGGAAATAAAAATATGCTTCTTCTGCATGAGTGGCCAAGCACATCATTCCAGTGCCACGCTGCTGAGAACTTGCAAAGTGGTGTGGATTTTGTGTTAGCAGTGAACTGTGGTTAAATAAAGTTCATTTTTTACTATCATTTAGTCTCAAAAGAGTGAATAAATAGCAATAAGAACTCCAAGCCAGAGGGTGTTAGGTTAGGCAGGACACTGGTGGTTAGAATTTTGATCTGTGCTGTTCCAAAAATAAAAAAATCCGTTTTTTTTAGAGACGTTAAATCCTTAATTATAACATCTAGCAATTTTAAACCATGAAGCTGAAAAGCTGGGCTTTGAAAACATGGAGAAACTGGATCTTCTAAAACACAGTCTGACACCACAGGTAACCCTTTCATTCTTCCCCTATTTTTTTTTTTTTTTTTTTTCCTTGAGGTAGGTGGTACCTTCCATCATTAAACCAAAGAATTTTCTCGCTGGAACATCTAAAGCATGACATTGATGAGACACAGTTAACCTGCACTCCTGTCTGCTGCAGAGCAGGGGGAATAAAAGCTTTCTGGTATGTAAGTTCAAAGAAATGGACCTTTTACCAGATTTGAACAGTTGTCTTGGGAATGCAGATTTATGAAAATCGATCCCCTGCCTTTGTCCCCGGGAACAATGTGCCTTTCTTCCCCACATTCGCCCCCTGTCTCTTCTACTGAGTCAGAACTTCTTCAGAAAACTTTCTTTAATTAGCAGAGGATAGCCTTGCAGCCACGAGGTTATGAGATGCCTCTGACAAACCTCTCTTTGGGTACAGTCAAAGAGGGAGATTTTTAGACTTCACATTCAATTTGAAGCAGAGGTCAGAGTTCAAAGGTGTAGTTTGCCCTTGTCACGTTCCATTTGGAATCCAAACAGTCAGAAAAACAAAAGGCAAAATGACACATTGCCATCGCTGGGATTGTCCAGCCTGCTCCAAAACAGGCACGAGGGGGAAAGGAAGGACATTTCCAGCTGGATTTATTGGGATATATTCTATAGAATCTCTGCATTTTAAAATACCCCAAATAATCAGACCAGCAAAGTAGGTGTACACTGACTGTGACTTCAAAACTACTTGCACTGGGGATAAACTTAAACAGGTTTATTTCTATTCTTCCTTAAACAATTTCGTTAGAAACAAATAATTCCAAATCAGAATTTAGGGAAGACAGATTATTTTACACTGACTGCTGCTCTATAGCAAATTTTCTTGCCATTGCCATTTGGTCTGATTATTCTGTGGGAGGAATCAATAATTTTCCTGATTTCTGCCATTTTCCTGAAAACAATGAAAATGAGAAAAAAGCAGAGTATACACTTTACCAAAATGTGAAATATTTTAGGACTTTATCCAAATATTTGATCATACAATTTTTTGCTCAAAATAATTGCACTCTTGGGAGGCACTCCAGAAACATTTTCCTCCTCATGATGCCCCAGTTGTCTCTAAATACAATCAGAAAAGAAGACAAGCCCCAGAATGCATTAGCAGCAGCTACAGAACCCAAAAAAGCAGCTGAGATAATAAAAAATAGGCAAACCTCACTCCTTTTCAAGCATTCTTACTGTGTGGAAGCTTCTATTTACACAAGTGCACAACTCCTTCGACCATAAATACTTTTCTATAAAAATATAAGGACTACACAGAACCTGTAGGACTCATCACTTGTTCATTTATTGTTCTTCACACAGTCCTGTACCTTCAGATCTATTTCTGATTACACTCTCACCCCGAGCTCCTGGAGGTAACATTTATTTTATTTCTTTTTTCACTAACAATTCCAACTTCTGCCAAGCATTCTCCTGGAATTCCACAGCTCTGGGCACAGAAGCTCCTTGTGAGCTCTCCTGTTGCACAGGTTGAAGTCTAAACTCTGACCCACGTTGTGTTCTGAGTGTTTGTTCATCCCCACATCTGCCTCCAGCCCCCACTTTGCCCTGCAAAGCCCCACCTGTGTCTGCAGATCCCCCCCAGCTCCAGCTGTGTCTGGGCACAGAGCTCTGCTCCCAAATTATTGATCAGGTTTGTTTGGGTGATATTGAGGAGGGCACACTTCCCACTAAGCTGGGATGTTTGGTACAAAACAGACAAGGCCAGGTTATTTCTCTGTGTGTGTGCTTGAGCCTGGAAAGGAGCTTGAAGAACACATAGACCCAGCCTAGTTAATCCCACTCCCTCAGCAACCTGAAGTGGCAAGCATAGCCAAGTCCTGGGGCCAGGATTTATCTTTCTAGGGCCGCCAGTCCCCACCCTAAGCAGAATATTTGCCTGGTCAGCACTCTTTGAAGAGGAAAAATGCTTTTCACTACAGATTTCTGCACAACATGTGGGCTGTGCACCAAGTACCCTACAGTGCAAAAAGAACCAGATAAATGGTCTTTTTTGTGGTTTGGGTTTTGTTGTTTTTTTTTTTTTCTTCCATTTATCATCATTAGATGTTTAATTAAACCTGGTCTCTGGGGGATCTCAGTTTGCTTCCAGCATAGGACAACTCCACCCCAGCTGAAGGTCTGAGGGCAGGTAAGTGCAGGTGAATTGATGTTGGTGCTGAGGCACAGCTGGGCCATGAGACAGGAATTCCTGAGTGGCCTTGGATGGGTATCAGCTCTCTGAGCCTGCCCACAGACCCTCAGCACGTGTGCACTGGGATTTTCTCCATCCTGCCTTGGACACTGCTGCCACCCACAGAAATTGACTTTTACCTATGAAATCCCATCCTTGATAACTTAAAGACAGACCCCAAGGTATGAATTACACAGAAGACACACTAAAGTCCTGCCAGATTATTGCACATATTCCTTCACACCTAAGAATTTCCCTCTCTTTCCTAGCTTCATTTGAAACAACTCTAAAATGCAAATATTATTCTTAATATTCTTAATAACAGCCTCTCTATTATTTCCAGGACTACTTCGTCTTTCAGTGCTTAGAAAAATGACACAATGGCAGTTTGGCTCTGCAAAACTAATTGTGGTATCTGCCTGATAACGTATTCTAGTTCTTAAACTGCATTTAACTCCAGACATTTATATGCCTTGACATCTTCACTGCCCAGTGCTGCATTATTGAGCAGCCCCTCAAAAAAAAAAACCCCAAAAACTGTATTTTTTACAGTATGATAAGCTGAAAAAGCTCTACTGACAAAAACTCAGCCTCTCTCTAGGCCAGTCCCTGAGACAACCAATGATTTATTGGCCAAGCACAAGATTTTTAACATAAAGAAGCCTGAGAAGAGCTTGGCTGCCTGGCTGTTGTGATCAGATTCCAGGCAGGAGCTGTGTTGTACCCTCGGTGTCAGGAGGAGGGATGAAAACCTGAAGTTCATCACAACACTCAGACAGAACCAGGGGAAAATGTCACTTCCCAGACATCAAAGGATCCATAAGCAGCACTTACATTTTAAGTTCAGAGCGATCAAAGCAGACAGACAGCATTTTAGTGTTTGTTTCCATTTTTAGAGCACATTTCTAATGCAGAGTTGTTGAGTTGTTTTGTTGGTTTGTTTGGGTTTTTTTGATTTTAGGGGGTTTTTTTTGGAGTTTTGATTTTGGGTGGGGTGTTTTTTTTGTTTGTTTTTGGGTGTTTTTTTGTTTTGGGGTTTTTTTGTTTTTGTTTTTTGGGGATTTTTTTGGTGGTTTTGTTGTTGTTGTTGTTGTTTTTTGGGGGTTTTTTTGCCAGACAGAGTAAGTTGGAGATATTTTCTCACAGCACAAGTTAATGTTCTCAATCTGTTTCTCCTTTCTGGGGTCTGTGTAGACAAATTCCACAGCAACATTTGATGATAAGATCAGACAGTAGTAGCAGAGACATTTTTAAATCATATTTACAATCTGTCCCCTCTGGGCCCACCAAAGAGCAATCTTTCTCAGAACAATATATATTGGCAATTTTATTTTTTTTTTTCTGCTCCATTTAGAGATAATTTTAGCTCTTCAGTGTCATGCAAATACACAGGGCTTTACTCAGATAAAACTGCTATCAAAGCATTGGGAACTCAGCCAGGAAAAGAGCAAACAAGGCTCCTAAAGAGGAATTCAGCTGGAGAAAGGCTTCAGGATTTGCTCTGTTGGGCACAAACTGGTGCATTTTTAAATGCATATTTAAAAGACAATGAATAGATAAAAGAAAAAACAACAAAAGGCACCAAAATCATTAGTTTCTGAAGTCTAAATTTGCTTTAGACCCGCCAAAATTTACATACATTTACATGTAAAGTGAGGCTTTATTCAGCTCCTCTGCCTGGCAGCCCAGCAGGGAGCTGGGACCCTCAGCAGCTCCCTCCCCACATTCCAGGGACCTTCCCCCTCTTCATTCCTGGGGTGGGGAAGCCATGGGCTGGTCCTGTTAGGATCGTTTCTCCTGGGTGGTTGGTCAGGGAACTCTGCCCTCCCCTAAAAAAGGGTTTCTTTCACAGGAGAAGGAATCTGCACATGCTTGTTACCCCTTGGCCAAGACAATGAGTGCTGCTGGACACCAAACACCAGATATACACAAGATACAGCAGAATGAGAGATGTTAATGCAATTCCAAATCCACAGCTGCGTGTGGGTGTGGGCAATGGCAGCATCTGCTGCTGCTTGGGCAGGTTTGATGCAATCACATCACACAGGCTCCTGCTGGGAGGATGAGGGCAAGATGAGGGAGGAGTTCATGTCTGGAAGTTCATGATCTGATTGTCAACTGGTGGATTCCCATTCCTGGAAAAGAAGTAACACTTTGAGAGGAAGGATATTGGACAAAATGGTCCACAGAGCAAAGAAGGAAATTGGTGAAGCGAAGAGTTCACAAGGAAGGAGGGGAAACCTTTTCTAGGGAAGGATGGAGAAGGATTTGTAAGCTGGGCTCAGAATAGTTCATACTGGAAATGCAGCAAACTGGAGAAGGATCTTCACTGACCCCCTTAAACCTTTCCTAAACATCCCTCTGAGATGGGACAACAGCCCAGCTCTGCCCAGGACCCACCAGACACCAAACACCCACCCCAAATCCCTAAACATGCCACAGCTTGGGGGGATCTTGTGGATGAAAATGATGTAAATATGAGATTATATTATCTGGTATTGTTATTGTAATTTTATGGCCCTGTCTCTATACAGCGACTTCAAACTTGGTAAGCTCTTTTATTGTTTGCCTTTCGCTGCCTTTAAGCATCTTAGTAAATTTATAATCCCTTTTCTTTAGCTTCTTTTTCTATCTCTTTGCTTGATGACCTGGCATGCAATGAATCAAAAAAGGGATATTTATACCCATACTGTGAGAATGTTTACAATGTTCAGAAAATCTGTCCGTGGTTTGGTCTTTGTGTATTTTCAGAATAAATGACACTTTTCCAAACGTACTATATTACTGTTGAATCCACAGAGTCTGTATTTATGCAACTAAAATGCTTTTATTTAGACCTTTGCAACATGCCAAAATCAAAACTATTTTAATGAATGAATCAAAGTAGTGCAGCAAAGAAATCTGTAATGTATTACTGGTTCAAAATACAGATTTCTCTGAAAAGCCTCTCAGATACAAAGAATATGTTTGTTTTATGAAAAGCAATTTTGTTATTTTCATGCTCATTGTTTTAATAACAGAACTTTGATCTTGAAAATATTTTTGCATGAAACATGAATATGGTAATAGCCAAAGTTTCCATTTAGCTGCTGCCTCATGTTCCAAGAATATTGGGTTCCATTACATGTAGTATTTAATAATTTGCATGTGGGCTCCAGGCGACCTTCTTGACGTCTTGATTGTCTCGACAATCCAAGTTTTAAGTTAAAGTTAATTAATTTAATTAATTTAAACTTTTAATTTAAAGTTTTCCAATTTTTTTTTTTTTTTTATTCAGGTACACAGATTTTCAAATTCAGGGATATCAACAGCATCACTAAGGGCCTGAGTTAGTTTTCCCACTGCCATGACCTGGTGTGAAGAACATCAAGGTTACAGGAGAATGTTCCAATCAGTCATGGAGATAGGAAATACTCCATGAGTTCCCCACACTTGATTTGCAGAGTTCCTTAACAGAGGAACTCAGTATCTTGTATTAATTTCAGTCCTCTGTGAAGTTTTGGAAACAAGGAAGCAGCTACTAATATTCCATTTCCTTAATTCCCTTCAAAGGAATTTCCAGAAATTCCAGCTAAAATCTGTGTTATTTTCATGCATTTTCCTCCTTGGGCTTACTCACAAGTAGTAGGATCACATGAATGAACGGCTGAATGAGGCAAATCCGTCCTTCCCACCCACAAATGTTGCTGAGGTAAAAAAAAGGAAGATTTTTTACATTTGTCTGGCACTTCCAGATGTTGAGCAGCCCTGCCTGACCACATATGGATCAACTCTGCCATGCACCTGCAAGGAGAGCAGTGCCCCTGGGGCTGCCAGGCCGTGATGGATGTGTGGGTAAAGGGATCCTGATGGATTTATGGAGCACCTGCAAATCATCCCCCGAGCACACTGTAGATCACAGCTCCAGCATTCACAGAAGCATCACTTCTGCTCTGTCTTCACTCCTGAAACGAGCCAGGGAAGTTCCTGGGGTTCTGCATCCGCTCCCAGGGTGTGAATCAGTCAGGTCAGGGAGGTGGTGGATCAAGTTTTGAGATGAGATCCATCACGGAGAAGTTAAAGAGGTGCCCCAGGCAGCACTGGGGGCATGCTGAGCCTCCTGGGGGCTGCCAAACTTGCTTTAAAAGTTGTATAAACACAGCCACACCAGGACCAGAGAGCATCTGCCTTAGAGGGAGACTGATGTTGGGCAGAAGGGTGCCCTGGGCTGATATTTATTCCTCATTAAGGGACAATTCTGATAAGATGAAGCCTTCCCCCCATCCCATATTGAGTTATGTGTGTGTGTTCCTCGGGCTTGCACACCTTTCCAGCATCCTTAGGGTGAATAAATAAATCTTACAAATGGTTATGTGCCTCTAATGGAACCTCTTGAAAGGAAGCTGAGCATAATAAATTCCTGTTCATCTTGATGGATGGGGGGAAGGCAGGCAGGCAAGAGATAACCAGGAAAAGCAGGAGCGTTAGACACTTCCATTAGCATTAAACATGCCAGCCTGCCCTTGAAAGCTGATTAACACCAACTCCTCAGGAAAAATAAAGGAGAATTTCCACCATCAGATGTGACCCTGCAGCACTGTGGCAACTGCAGAAGGCAGAGAGTCCTCTAAGAGTGTTCTTTAATGTCCAGTTACAACAGGAGCGCTATTGACATTTTAGAGGGCTCCAAAATTAGGAAACTTTCTTCTCCCCCACTCCCTGTCAGTGGGGAGGACCCACACTTGGATTGGACATGTGTCTGAAAACAATGACATTTTTACTTCCACCTGCAGTCTGCCACCAAGGATCAGAGATCCCTGCCCAGAGCCCAGGCAGGACCTGCCCCTCAGCCTTCCATGGTTCTCACAAGGACATTTGGCACTCAGAGTGAGGCTGGCTTTGGGGGCCAAAGCAAACAAGGTGGTTATCATCCAGTCCCTGATCCTGCAGGAGCCTGAATCATCTCCTTTGGGCTGTTAATTCCACATAAGCTTTGTCACACTGGCAAACCTGGAAAATTTATGTTGCCTCTGAATAGAAACAGTCTTCTGCAGAACACAGGGCATTTTCATTCGGGAAATATCTGGAATATTTCAGCACAGCTCCTTTTACATTTAAACCACCCCTGTCTGGGGCACACACTGCATCGTGCTGTCCCTGCCACATTCCTCCTCTTCCTCCCTGTCCAGAGAGAGCTGGGGCACCTCTGCTCCTCCTCCTGCTGCCAAAATCCTCATGGGCTCCCCACAGCCTGGAGCCAGCCAGGAGAAGGGATTTGGGGCAAACCCTGGGGGTTCCCCACAGCCTGGACCCAGCCAGGAGAAGGGAATTGGGGCAAACCCTGGGGGTTCCCCACAGCCTGGAGCCATCCCCAGGGATTTGGGGCAAATCCTGGGGGCTCCTCACAGCCTGGAGCCATCCCCAGGGATTTGGGGCAAACCCTGGGGGCTCCCCAGAGCCTGGAGCCATCCCCAGGGATTTGGGGCAAACCCTGAGAGTTCCCCACAGCCCGAAGCCATCCCCAGGGATTTGGGGCAAACTCTGGGTGCCCCCCACAGCCTGGACCCAGCCAGGAGAAGGGATTTGGGGCAAACCCTCCCCAGAGCCTGAAGCCAGCCAGGAGCAGGGATTTGGGGCAAACTCTGGGGGCTCCCCACAGCCTGGAGCCATCCCCAGGGATCTGAGGCAAACCCTGGGGGCTCCCCACAGCTTGGAGCCAGCCAGGAGCAGGGATTTGGGGCAAACCCTCCCCAGAGCCTGGAGCCAGAAGAAGGGATTTGGGGCAAACTCTGGGGGCTCCCCACAGCCTGGAGCCAGCCAGGAGCAGGGATTTGGGGCAAACCCTCCCCAGAGCCTGGAGCCATCCCCAGGGATTTGGGGCAAACCCTCCCTGCACAGGTAGAAGCAGCCCTGGGAGCCGTGTCCTGGCTGAGCTGAGCTCCCTGTTCCAGGAGGAAAACCATCTGGATCACACAGTTCACAACTGGGGCAGGCATTCCAGGGCAGCCAGGCTCCCACTGACTTTCACTTTGTTTTCTTTCAAACAGGCCCAGTTGCTGTCAGCTTCCCTACGACTTTCTCCTGCTTTAATTTACGTCCCATGCAAACTCCACAAACATTTTCCACTGGAAGAAGCCAAGGGCTGACTTTTTCCCCTGCAGCATTTGGGGAGAACTGAAAACAGTTCTGCAAAAAGGTTTGGGTGATTTCTAGTCTGATCATTTTTATTTTCTGATTTAAAATAGAAACCACACTTCTTTCAGTTTTCAAATTTTATTTGGGCTGAAACTATTGCTACCAAGCAACAAAGAAGGGTAAAATGGGATGCTTTTAGAAATCACTTTTACATTTTTCAGATCTCAGTTAAGCTTCTGGTATTAGACATAGCTTGAGAGGAAATCAGCAGAACATATATAATGTAAAATGGATAACATATATAATCATATTTAATGTACTGATAAGGACACAAACCATCCCTGACTAAAGAGTTGAGCACACATCTGTGTCCACACACATTTAATTTTCTGCTGTGAGGAAAGTTCACTCAGAATTTAGTAAGTTACTTCTGCAGATCAATTCTATTCAGCATCTTACTATTTTAAAATAATGTCCTTAAATATCCCTGTAATTCCAGCTTTTCTCTGTCATTATTGGCTTGGGAAATGCTGGCAGCTTTCTGTGACTGGAGCGGTCACAGCAGTATGGCAGATATTTGTCTCAGATTAAAAAAGAAGAGAAAAGCCACGAGAACATTTTCTTTGAGGTTCACATTAGGGTTTAACCATCAGAATGAACCTGTGTTATCCCAGACACCTTCAGGGTAACTATGAGTCCAAAAAAGTTTCAGATTTCTGAAAAATGCTTGGAAGGATTAAAAAAAAGAGAGAGGTTTTTAAGCATCAGACAGGGAATTTAAAAAATTATTGGAAAAAATGCAAATGGATGTTTTATGCTACCTCTGACCATCACCAGCTCCGGAGCTTGTCACCAGACTCAGCTGAGAGGCACCACATTTGAAAGATCAGGCTCATGTCCAACCACAATTTTGTCTTTCTTTTAAGTAGATTAAGTAACCTGAATGATATTTTTAAGATGAATCCCTGGATTTTCCCTCCACCCAACTGAAAACTATTCCGATTAAGCTTTGGAGAATGCTACAACAAATCAGATTTAAGTATTATGAAAACGTGGCAAGTAGGACTCCAGGGGTTCCTTTAAAATCCCTCAATGAATAAGACACGTAATGTGAGGTTTTGCAATTCCCCAGTGAAGGTTGATGAGTTCAAATTGCAATTCTTCCAAGAGGAGAAGGGAGGCAAAGCCTGCAAGATGTAATAATGCTTAGTAGATTGAATGATACAGTGAAAAAAATTACTCAGATTTGGAACAGACAACTCATTCTTCATGTCACTGAAGAACCCTAAAGAATCCCACAAGATCTTTTAAAAAATGGCCAGAGTGCCAGAAAACTTTGTGTTCTTTTTAATAAAATCAATTGATCTAATAATAGATGGAAAACTGCTCTGCCTTAAAGGATTTTCCACTCCAAACAAATGGCTTATTTGGCCAATGATACAACACTCAACCCAATTACAAGTAACTCCCCCACTGCAAAGAGCTCAGGAAGGAGTATATGTGTATTTACACAAGTCCTACATGACTGCTGATAACCAGATACAAGCACAGATAACCACAATCCACCTGGTTTCTGCCTCTTGCTTTCCAACCCACCTAAAATACCCCAGCTCAGGGCAACCCCCAGCCAGCTGCTGCTATTCTTCCCTGGCAACTCTGCTTTTCTCCATTAAAAAAAAAAAAAAATCAGTCATAGGGGGTTTTTTTTATTATTTTTTTTCCTTGGGGCAAGTCTAGCCAGTTAATTATTAAGTAACTAAATTGCTTAACTAGTTAGGGGAAGGCTGAGCCATCCCCAGTCCTGGTCTGGTTTGCAATGCTTTCCTAAGGAGCAGTGAGGAGATCCAGCCACAGCTCCTTCCCAAAGGGATGGCACAGGAGGGAATGCCAAGCCCTGCTCCTGTGGCACCTGCTGCTGGGGAGGCAGCAGGATCTGAGGTGGATTTCCAGGTGGGATTCTGCCTGGGAGCACCCCTGGAGCACTTCTGGAGGAAGGGAAGCCGTCCAGGTGTGCTGCTGCAGGCAAGGCAAGCAGAGCTCCCTGGGGCTGAAGGTCCTGCACTGCCAGGGCTCTGGCTGCTGTGGATTGTGTTGGGATGCCTGCTGAGGCTGGGACAGGAGCCTGTTCTGGGCAAGGAAGACCTGGCTGTTTACACAAGGATGCCAAACAGCTCCCTGAGGAAGGGCCTAAATGTAAACTCCTTTCTGTGAAATGTGGAAACTAACTGTGAACTCACACAGTTGCCACCCCCCTGCAGCAGCTTTGTCTTCTTATTTAGGCATCCCAATGTCATCTGCAGCCCGGATCTCTCTCTCAGCTCTCTGTTTACAGGGACTAAATTAGAAGTCAAACATGCAAACATTCAACTAAACTGGACTAAATCAACCCTGGAGCAGAAATGCACAGCGACTGCTGCAGGGAGCATCCTGCTTCCTAAAGCCCAGGGGCATTCAAAGGCTGTCAGCAGCACAAAAGGTGCTCCTTGCCTTGGCTTGGGCTCAGCAGGAGACAGAGGAGCTTGGAGGGGTCACTTCAGTTCATCACAGAGCAAAGACACAAAGATTCCCCGTGGGTTGTTCTTGCCACAACTCCTGAGCCCAGAGAGGACACGGCCCCCCTGGCTCTGAACCCCAAGGCTGGTTTATATGAACTCTGAGGGTTTCCTTCCTCAGACTGCTGGTTCTCAGACTGGTTTACTCTTGCTAGGATTAAGGAGAGAGCAAAAATAACAAGCTGCACTGTGTGCTGCCAGTCCATTGAAGTGGATCGTGGCCTGATTGATAATGGAGATTCTACAGAATATTACTCAGATTCCCAGACAATAAACCTTAGAAGTGATGTCTGGGATATTGTTCCAGTCCAACAGCATCTCTCAAACATTTATACAGTGCTGTGTTTATACAGCCAGTTTTATTTCGGAGCAGTGGCCTCTCTAGGTTGATGTAAGGAGCTCAGAAAGCTTTGGAACATGCCTTGGTTTGGTTCCTCTCTAATTAATCAGTATTGAGGACAAATAAGTGAATCACCAGGAAAAAGAAATTTCTAACAGCCATTTCTAAAGCCAACAGAAATTCTCCTTGATACAGATTTTGTATGAGTCTGCAGACAGCACCCACAGCCAGGGACTGCACCCAGCTGACACTTGGTGTAAGTACTGCTACAGCAGTGGGTCATTTCCCAGTCCCTAAAAATCAACTGTTTTCCTTTCTCTTGCTGTTCTGCTTTGCAAGCACATTCTTGTTGTAGCATTAACTTTTCTCCTAACATCTATGCACATATTCTTACAAACACAGAAACTCTTCCAGGTGTTACTGCTACCCACAGTGACCACCCAGGTCCTGTTCCAGAGGTACAGGGTGCACCAGAGCTCTCAGAGAGGAACCCAACCTCTGTGTTCACTCGTGTCCTACTGGTGTTGAAAACATTAGTTGACAGATTTTACTGCTAATTCTTGAAACTGGGTGTTCCTGGGGGTTAGCTGTAGGAGATACCCAGAGAAGTGCTGCCTACACTGCAATTTCTGCCTTCAACATCTTCTGGGTCAACATTTTTCTCAATGAAATTAGGGATAAATTGATAATGTATCAATTAAAGTAAAAAGTAAAAAGGTTTTTTTTTATTTATTAAAGTAAAAAATCAGACAAGCAATTTGGGGCTTCACCAATGTATTCTACTAAACAGAGAATTTGTTAATTCTCTGTTTAGTAGAATAAGAATATGCATTAAGACCATACTGAAATCTACCTGGAACATTTTAAAGACACCATTAGCTCTATAAAAATGGAACAAGTTGCTTTATGCCAATTATAATCATAGAGAAATGGATTTGAATACTTTGCAATGCTGTACAAAAATGTTTTTTTCTCAAAAGTCAACAAGCTTTGCAAACTGGAAGATGGGTTTCACCTGTCCTGCTGAAGTACTTTCATTACTGACATTTTATCAGTTTAATCAGAGGCTTGATTCTGCATAATGATTATTTTGCTTCCAAAAAGCCACATGTGCTACATGAACAGGTTCAGAGCTTCAGGATTTGACCTGTCATGAACCAATTACCATTGAACAAACAGCACAAACTTTGTGCTTGTTTGGTTTTGTCAGCATTTCTTTGGATCATGTTGTTTAGACACAATTTGTAGGGAAGAAAAGAGGAAGAACTGTTGATAAAATTAATGCAAAGTGTTTCACGAGGCAGATAGGACTCGTATGACTTCTATTTACATCCATAAAACCTAAATTCCTCCTGCTGCAGACAGCTGGCATGGCCACCTCCTCTAAGTATATTGAAAAATACCTCAGGTAATCTACTTAAATATTATGGAGACTGTTATGAGCCTGACCCAATGCCAGTAGAAAACCAAAGTGTCACATGCTATGTATTTGGAGTAGTCTGAATTGTAACACTGAAAGTACCTTATTTCCTTTGGAGAAGCCACAGACAACCCCAAAAGAGCAGAAGAAACCAAACTCCTAGGCAGCAATTTCTGGTGAGGAGGAGCACCGACCATTTCTTTTCATCTGAAAAATCAGATCAGTCACTTCACTCACACATGGAAACACAACCTCCCCACTACGTTTAATGTCACAAAAATGCTAACTGCTCACGGGGGAAATATTAGATCAATGCTGAAAAACAGCTGGGAAGGACCAGGGGAAACATTGCACAAGCTCTTTGTGGAATATTTAGCTGGCACTTTTCTGGAGCGTTTGTGAGCATTTCCTGATATTTCTGAAGGCATGCTGGGAAAATGCTATGGGAAAACAGCAGTCAAGTTGGGAGAGCCATATGAAAAAAATCAACAACAAATAATAATGAAAGAAGCTGATTTATCCCTCAGATAAATCAGTGCTAGGGCAGAAGTACACTGTGTGCAGCAGCGTTTCTTGCTAGGGAAGCACTAGGCTAAGTTGTGTTGTTTCTATATTCAGTTCTCTCTGTTGCTACTCCCACCAAGATGAGAGACACACCAATGTCTCCACACACTTCAAGAAATCTGACAGTCTCACACCTTCCTCCTGCTTGGCTTATCATTAATTTTATCCAGCTTTTGTGAATTTTCAAGAAGGCAGGCACTGTTTTAACAGAAACAGCCTGCTCTGGATTGTGCAGAACTTAGTGCCACTTCAGCAATTCATATTCACTCAAGCTGTAGTTCCCTCCTTAAATATATTTCTCCTTCCCCGTTATTTTAAGGATTATACCCCTCTCCCTTTGTCCTGCCCCCTGTGGAACACTTCCCAACCAAAGAGAAGCAGCTTTCCCAACTCAGCACCTGCCTCCAGCTCTCTCTCTGCTGTTCCATTTCAGAGCTTTCTCTGCAGTTTCATGACTTTGAAAGGTGTGTACACCCCACATCACAGCAGTAGCTCTGCTCTACTTTTCTTTTTTTTTTCCAGGTCACTTTGCTGGTGCCCTGCTGTGCAGAAACCTCAGGGTGTGGGAGCAGACAGAGCCCCTGCCCTTGTGAGAGACTCGCCTCCCGAGAGCCAGAACAACTGCAAGATGCCACCAGCAGCGTGCAGACACAGAGTGAGCACTAACATTCACCAGCCAAGGCCCCAGAAGGGTGGATATTCCAGGAAGGAGCCAACCCCTTGAGCAATAGAACAGGCCTGCCAAGGACAGCCAAGTAAAACCAGATGCGGTGGCTTGGAGAGGCACAGGGTGGGAATTGCACTGGTTGGCAGCATGGGATGAGCAAAGAGGGAGGAGACAGGGAAATGAGAGGAGAAAGGGAAGAAGAAACAGAAGAAGAGCAACTGGGAGAGCTGACATGGGCAGGGTGTTTGGCAAAACACAAAATTATGAATCATAGTAATTTACTGTATAAAAAACCACCTATGACCTTACCATTCCTATTTGCAGTTTGACCATTATTATTTGCAATTTTACCATTCCCATTTGCAATTTTACCATTCCCATTTGCAATTTTACCATTCTCATTTGCAGTTTTACCATTATTATTTGCAATTTGACCATTCCCATTTGCAGTTTTACCATTCCCATTTGCAGTTTTACCATTATTATTTGCAGTTTGACCATTCCCATTTGCAATTTTACCATTCTCATTTGCAGTTTTACCATTGCTTTTGCCACTGCCCTCCTTTCCCAACCTATTTGTCTCCAGTAAACTCCTGGTGCTTGCACGTGTGCAAACTTCACACAGCAGAGGTCAATGCAGTGCTTTTATAAAATAACTGAGGCTAATGCTAAGGGAATGGCAAATGTACAACAAAAACAAATCTCAGCAACTTGAAAGGGCTTTGCATGCCTCCTGCCATAATTCCCAACACCAGTTCAGTACACTAACCTTTGCCTTTGGAGTAGCTGTAGTCAGATAAATCATTTAACTCTACCATCAAGGTTGTTACCTTTGGCTTTTTCCATGACTTTCTATCTTGTTATTCAATGACTTAAATCACTCACTAGAGTCTACTTCATCAAGCTTCAATAATCTATAAAAAACCTATTTTTACCACGGTTTTTTTAATGATTTTTTCACCAGTCAGTGCAGTTTTCTTTACGAACATTATTGAATTTCTCTTTACATTAAGGGGGGAAAAAAGTTCATTATGGATTAAAAAAAAAAAAAGAAAAAGAAAAAAAAAGAAAAAAAAAAGTGTTGGAAGGAATGAAGTTATTACAGAATGAAAAATAAAAATATATATATATTTAGGTAATACCTGCCTTCAGAACCAAATAATTTAGTCTTCAAAGGCTGGGTTAGAGGGACAGGCTTTGGAGTTTGAGCTCCTGGGGGCTGCAGCAGCACCTCTCCACTCTGGCTGCAAATACCCGAGGCACAGCAAGCAGGGCTTTATCTAAACACGTCTGGGGCAGACACAGGCAGCCCTCCCTCCCCTCCCTCCCCTCCCTCGTGTCTCTCAGCCACAGCCCTGACGCTGGAACAGCACACTGGGCAGGAAATGCACCTCCCAGCCCCAAAACGCAGCTGCTTAAACAGCAAATGCCAGCGAGGTCCCTGCAGCAGTTTTGTGTGTGTGTGTGTGTGCGGGATGCTGGCACAGCTGGCACAGCTGGCACAGCTGGAGCAGGGGCTGTGGTGGCCCTGCCCCCATGGCACAAAGTCCCCTCACAAAGAGCATTTCTTTTAACTGGAGCATGGAAAAAACTCTCCTTTACAAACGCTGGCTAATGGAAAATGAAGGAGGAGTAGGTATGGGAGCCATCTCCTCATTGTGCTGGGCCATTATCCCAAAAACAACCCCAAAAAACAGCCCAGAGCTGGGACAGGGATCTGCTCCCAGACATTGGCACCCCAGAGCTCACTGCTCTGAGCTTCTCCTGATGTTCAGCAGGATTCCCTGTGCTTTGGGAGGCAGCCTCCATCCTAATTTAATGGCTAGATTATTTAATGGCTAAATTTTCAGCCCCTTGTGAAAGAGAAGTAATACTCATGGAACTGCTGTTCAGGCCATTTTCAAGGTTTAAGTCCCATTGCAATGGAAATTTTCACAGGGAGGTATAAAACTAGAGAAGTTCTGATTCATTCTAGACACAGCCATGTCAACAGAGTTTTTAGAAAAAAAATATTTCTGTCCCACTCCCAACACTTTTTACACTTAAAATATAACATTAATTCCACTTAAAATATAACATAATATAACATAATGTTATAACAGATAACATTATTGTGTTATGTTATATTAAGTGGAAATTATTAATTTCCACTTAACATAACATAGCACAATAATAATTGTATTATTATCATTACTTTGCTAATTTTTCGGATTATATTTTCCCTGCATTTTTATGTGGTATCCTCGTTAATAAATTAATTTCTTCTTCAAAACTGCTTATTTCATTAAAAATAAAGGTCAAAATCTATTTTAATAAAACTTTAAGGAAAAAAAATGTACAGAAAATTTACATTTTGCACTTAAGAAATTCTAAAAAAAAAAACAACCCATGGAGAATATTTCCTCATAATGATCTGTTTCTAATTTGTTACAATGACAACAAACTTGACATTTCAGGGAGTTCTCAGAAAATCCAGCTTTTATTTTTTCAGTCAGATCTAGTATTTATATTAAAAACTGTTTCGCCAAGAGGCTCGCATTCTGTCCCTGACAAATGGAGCAGAGCCTGCCAAAACAGAAAGATACAACTTTTCTTAATTTTGGAACTTCTGTCAAAGTGCAGAAGAGATCTTAGAGAGATCTCTTTGAAAGTAAATGTCTAAAATGCTAATGAGATTTCAGGGCATGCTTAATATTGCAAAACCACAAAGGGGGGGAAAAAAAAGAGAGAAAAAAAGAAGAAGAAAGGAGCTGGAAGCTGCCTGGATCAAGACATTTGAAACACCAAAAAGAAGGCTAAAATAAAATAGTTATGAGAGTGACACAAAATGTTTTTCCTTTGAGGGACATAGCTCTGGAGATGAACATTTGAGGATGTCAGTGGGGTGAGTGTGGAGCAGTGTCCTGTGCAGTGGGCCTGCCCTCAGTTCTGTGCTGTTCACAGCACAAACATGGATTTAAAAGCTCCTGACCCTCCACATCATCACACAGATAGGAAGTTACAGAAACCAGCCCTTGAGGGAAGGCTTGAGGGGTCTCTGAACCCGCTCAGCCATGACCCTGAAGAAATTCAGAGCTTCCTGAGGACTCTGCTCATTCAAAGAGGAAGAGTCTTCGTACCTTCAGGTGGGTTGGGTTTTGTTTTAAAGAGAAAAAAACCACAAAGCTTCCTCATGTTTAAAAAAAGTACCTTTTGTCTCTGAACAGCAAACCTGAGGATGGTTAATGGCTGGGATGAACCTTCTTTCCTGCTCTAAGATGAGTGTCTGGGATTCCAAACACACACAGCTCCCACCGTGTTGAATTCAGAGTAAATATTGGTGCATATTAATGAGGAAAGCAACGGCCTGACCTGGTGTAACCTCACAACTCCACAAAACCCTGTTCCACCTCTCAACCCACGGCTTCAGTTTATCCCAACCCCCTTAACTACCAGAAATAAAGAAACAACTCTTTGAAATCAGCACTCACCAAGTAGTGGAACTTCCTTTTTAACAATTTCAGTTTTAAAGCAATATAAACTGCACAGAAGATCCTTCTGGGGGCCTTGAGCCACCATCATTGTCCAAAACAACTCAACTATCAGAAAAAGAAAGGAAGAAACCAAAAAAAAACCCCAAAAAACAAAAGCAAAAACAAAACCAAAAAACCAAACCAAACCAAAACAAAAAAACAACAACAAAAAAAAACCCAAAAAACCCAAAAACAAAAAAAAACCCAAACAAACAAACAAACAAACAAACAAACCCAGCCAAAAGCTCCATTAGAGGTGCCTGAGCCCAGAATTCTGCCTAAGAGCAATCAGCTGGGGATCCTCATCTTGCACAGATAATGGCAGGGGCTGTTTGCAGGGATTCTCTCCCAGCTCCTGGCAAGCAGTGATTTAGAAACTTCTGGAGACAGACATCAGTACTGAGAGCTGGATTTTTGGATTTATTGCCCCAAGATGCTCCATGCCCTACCTGAACCCACAGGTAGCTCTGCATCATCCAGCTAGAATATTCATCAGGAAAAACCAGCCACCAATCATCTTCTATTCTTTTCTATCTTTGGGCTCACCTGACTGAAAAAAATTCAGAATTTGTACTAAACAGCCTGAGCTTTCCATAAGGCTTCTGCTTTTGAGCTGACATGTTTTAAAAAGGGATTTTTTCCTTAGTTGATACAAATGTAAGCAGAGCTGTAAATACATAAGCAAGGCCACTGCTTACCTAAGGAATGGTGGATGATCCCAAAAGGCTGCTTGTCAAATACACCTCGTGCAAATATGAGGAGCTGTTTATTTTGGAAACGGAACAAAAGCATCCTGAGATAAAGCAGTGTTGCTGATGTGGAAAAACCAGAACATTCCACATCATTCACAGTCATCCTGCCAGTGTGAAAAGGGAATCAGTTCCCATTCCTGCCCTTGAAAACAGCAATATTATTTTTTTTTTCATGTTTCAACAGAGGAAGGTTGGACTTAAAAAGGACTTGAGGAAATACTTATGTGTGAGCAGACAGTCAGGGATAAATAGAGCTTCACCTCTTTGTCGTGGGGCCAGACTGTCAATTAAGGGCAATCAGATTTGTCAGCTCAAGGCCAGCCCAAGCACACCTACTGCCTGTGCAAGGGCCACCTGACAGCTCTGCTGCATCCACAGGCATGGAAAACTGGGAAATGGGAGAGGATGCTGAGCAGTTTGTGTTCACTCAGCACTCTCCACTCTCTGAGACGTGGGCTGGCCCTCAGCACAGCTGAACTCATCCTCCAAACCACTACAGAATGTGCCTCTAAATTATGGCTTGTGCTTCATGTCCCACCCATCAGCAGGGAGTTAATTACAGCCTGGATTTAAACATTATCATTACTTACAACGTGCAAGATGTGTTAAAGGGGGAGGAGGCACATATGATGTCAGTTCTCTTGCTCTAAATTGTTTAAATAAGGGAGGAAAAGACGAGAAATTATATAGTGCAAAATGTGGTGTCTGCATCAGAATTTGATACCTTCTGCATGGGTTTGTAGTGCTGGGGAAAGTCAAAGATGCAGCATTTGTGGCCCTATAAAATGGGCACCAAAAACTTCCTGGGATGAAGCCTCCAGTGAAATTTGGAATCCCTGTGTAGTTTCCAGATCTGGGCCTCAGTCTTGTCCTCAAATCCCAGACTTGCAACAGCTCACCAAAACTGGCTCCAGTGTCCAGAGAAGAAGAGCTCAGGAAAAGCAGAATTCAATTTCCAGCACTTCAGACAAAGATTTGCTGAATTACAACAAACACTCCTCTTACATTAAGCCCAGTCCTCCAACATGGCTAACTCTCCCATACCACAAAGTGGACTGTTGATAATAAAATGTACAATAAATAACTTTAAGACTCAGATATTGTAGTGGTCAATAATGCAACCATTCAAAGAGCAGCAAAAACCAACATGGCTGGCTGATCAAATTTCCTAAAAAGCCCCAGCAAGAAGAGCATTATTTTATATTTTTCTCTATCCATATTAATACAGGAATGCATACTTAGAGCCAAAATTCTTGTGGCTCTTTCCTCTCAACTATTCCTAAATAAAATATAAACTATTTCATTCGCTGAGTGCAGAGAGGAGGAGAAGGAAGTTACAAAACAGGCTCAGATGTTGCCAGTCCTTCGAGTTTGTCTGCAGACAGCAACATTTCTGAGGCACTGAAGTGGCTCTTAGGCAACTAGACAAAAACACGTATGGAATGTCAGGAAAGGATGCTCAAGTGCTGTCTTTCACTTCTTGCTTAGATGCTTCTCCTGAAACTGAGGAGTTTGGTGCAGATTTTTCACCCAGCTTGGTCTGTCGAGGTACCATTTATCTCCAAGAACCTGTTTTTATTTCCTATCCACCTCCTACTTGCAGATGTAAAACCCTGAAGTGTCGCTCAGCTGCCAAGCCAGAGCCTGACCTTTCACAAAATGCTGCCTGTAAATGTCACATAAACCATTATCATCATGAACCATCTCCACGGGCCGTGCTGGCTCTGCCATCACACCATGACATTTCATCTGGCCCATGCTCCCCAGCTCTGCTGTGCACCTTCTATTAATGCAAACTTATATTTCTGCCAGCAGTAAAAATAAGGGATGGAGGCAAGATCACTTGAAATTTAATGATAGGAGCTACACAGATAGATAAAGAAGCCCACGTAAGACAAACATAGTGCAAAAAAGGTCATAAAATGTCAAAGATGACAGAATCTTTCAACTTTATAACTCTCTGCAGTGCTTGGCAATGAACAGAATGTTGAAAGGATCTTAACATTTTAAGTACATTTTAAGATACTGCACATATTCTATAATTAAATATATTTCAGAAATGCCCAGGAGCACTGGGAGTGGTCCAACTCATGAATTAAGTGCAGGAGGAAGACCTTGTTACATTGGCCATGTCCTGTTAACCACAGGGGATTTGTCAGATGATTGACATGGAGAGGGACTCGACTCTTTCTCTGCATTACCACATCCTTTCCCCCTTTTTAAATGCAAACTGATGCAAAGAAAAAAAATCAGGTTTCTAACAACAACTTCATAATCCAGGGTAAAATGATGCTGACCTTTATGGACAAAAGGCAGGTGAAGATAAATTGCATTTGACTTTCTGTGAAACTTCACAGCAGCAGGAGAAAAATCCACAATCTGAGTGAAACCTGCAGCAAACCTCTCATTTTTGCAGCCCTTTGAGAGCTGGCATTTTTTGCCTGTGCTACATCCCAAACTGACATGCCCTTACCCTTCCTTTGACAGGGGAGCAAAGCTAAATGGAAGAGCCTTAATGGCTCAGCAGTGGTCCCACCCCAGCACTACCTCTGAGGATGAGAGAACTTACTAAATAAAAACGACCTTCCTTAGCTGGGGCAGTGTAATTTCAGCCCTGGAACCCAAACCTCTCCTCAGTTACAAACCTCAGGCTTTGAAAAGAACATTAAAGGCTCATGTGGAGAGGCTGCTTTTTAGACTTTTTTTTTTTTTTTCCAAGGGGGAACAGAAATGTGTCTCCAGTAGGGAAAGCTCCAATTGTGCCTTCTCCCATGGATAGAGGCAGCAGGGAGAGGGGAACTTCAATTCCCTGTCAGCACTCCAAGCTGTAGTCTCAGTGCAAGGCTGCAGTGGCCTTCAAAAGCTTTAATTTATAAATAAAGTATCTATTCCTACATAAATGTCACATTAAAGTGTATCACAGAATTCAGCACAGCATCTGCCCGGCCGTGGCTCCGAGTGAAAATGTTATTCCAGTTCTTGCCTGTATTTTCCATCCAAATATTTGTGTAGTTTCAAATGGCCCAAGGAACCTGGTCCTGACGTCACCCTGGTGGAAATCAGTAAAAGCTCTGCCTCTGGCTTCAGGCAGTGGCCTCGAGCATCCTGTAGCGACAACTTTGAAATCCTAAACCCAAAGCTCCACAGCAATCGTTGGAGGAATTAATTTCTTGCTATTTACAACCATCCTGAGCACACGGGGCAGTTCATAAACTCGGCTAGAGGAGGTTGTGAGGCCATGGTGACTGATTTGGAGCAGCTATCCCACAACGGCCTGTTCAGAACCAGGTGCACTGATGGATTTCCCCATCAGAGGATGCAGCAGATACAGCAATGAGCACCCTACCCCCTCAGCTGGACTATGTGCATCCCCTGACCAGAGAGTGTGAAGTTTTATTTCATATAAAATGCCCTTGGAAAAGCCAGATCCTGTTGTTAATGACAGCAATCCCAAGTTTTGTGGCAAACTGCAAAACGAGAGAGTCCTGGCAGGGGAGTGTGAAGTGACACTGCAGCTGAAGTGTGGGGACTCAGCAGGGCAGGGCTGCTGGCCCCAGGGGGTGGAGGGGGGAGAAGTGGCACTGGAGGAAGGGGAATGGCAGGAGGGACATGTGAGCAGAGATATCCTGAGGAGAAACAGATGGCAAAGAGAAGGGAGATGCAAAAGGCACTGAAGCACAAGAAGAAGTACGAGAATCACTACTACAGTTTAAATAGAATAATCCAGAAGTCAGCAATACACATGTATTAATTAAACTTTATCACCCTGCACTGCACACAACCTTCAGATGGAGTTAACAGAAACCTACGTGCACAGTTCTCTATTACATCATCTTACTTTTTTTTTTTTTTTTTTAAGGAATAAATCTGTTAAAAATTCCTTAGTTAGGTATATCACCCTAAATACTGATGCATGCTCCCTTCAGCAGGGCAATGTATGCAGCCAAAAGCAACCTCAAGCTTTATGGAACATTAATAATTAGAATGAGCACTACAGATGGAATTCAGATTTGAAAAGGGAAAAAGCCTTAGCACTAAAAAATACTTGCCTGGGACTGAAATGGGAACACAGTTGTGTAACCACGAGTCTTGTTACCTTCTAGAGGTCACCAGCACACAAAAAAATCATCCCAGGCATTCAGAAAGTCGTTTTACTGGGACATAACAGACTAAAGGTCACTCACAGCTGAAGTTTCTCACTGGCTTCTGCTTTGCCATAAAGCAAACACATTAAAAGAACAATTGAGCTGCTCTGTGGCTCTGGTGCACGAGAATTCTGCATCACTATCCACAATGAACAAAGCTGGTCTCTTTTATTGCTTTTTTTTCAGTACTTGAATATCTGCCTTGTAGGAGAAATTGCTTTTGCCTAACGCCGTGTCTGGTGCTTCAGGTGTGGTCTGGCTGGCTTTTTACAGCATATTCAGGAGTGCTTTTAAATCATCCCTGGGCAGAAATGGGTATCAAAAGTGGTGATTTTTAATGAGCTACACCACCTACATCCAAGTGGCAGCAACGGGGCCTTGGCAGCCTGTGCAAACACAGGAAAATCTCATCCCTTTTCCATCAGGATATGGACAGCACTGTGCCCTGCTCCTGGTGGCAGGGTGACTGAGGTTCTTGTTCATAGACCCTTGGGGGGGATTTAGAGAGAAATGACACTGAATGAAGTATTTTTATTCATATAAAATGTGTGGCAAGTTTATTTTTGGAACAATTCGATTGTAATGGAAAGGAGGTACAAGGCTGTCCTGGGCATTATCTATAGTAATAGAGAAATATGGAAGTATAAAGAGATCACTGAAGAAAAGAAGAAGAAAGAAGGAAGGAAGGAAGGAAGGAAGGAAGGAAGGAAGGAAGGAAGGAAGGAAGGAAGGAAGGAAGGAAGGAAGGAAGGAAGGAAGGAAGGAAGGAAGGAAGGAAGGAAGGAAGGAAGGATGGATAAGACTTGACAGTGGAGAGGAAAGGTACCACCACCTGTGGATCCAGAAACTGACTGCTGCAGTTTTGATGCCTATTTGTCAAAGTGATGGTCTCAGTCTTCATCCATTGGGGTGGAGGAAATCCACAGAACATAAAGTCTGGTGGCATAACACACGTTCAGATTCAGGTGCCAGTGCCCAGGGACCTCCCCTGGAGGGGGAGTTTTCCACTCTCTGTTGCAACACTGTGGATCATGGGCTGCACTGTGGGAATGCACATGGCTCTGGGGGCACTTTGGGAATCTTTGCTGGTTTATGGCCCCTTCTCACTGCATAGCTGAGCCAGCTGTGCTGCCTCAAAAGGGATGAAAATGCTCAGGTCTGGATGTGAATGTCCCAATACCTCCCCTGGGAGGGCGTTTACACCTGAGCCAGGTGTGTAAGGAAGGACAGAGGCATGACAGAAAGCATCACCCCAGCTCCACAGGGTCTGTTTCTTACCAAAGGTTGATTTGTCACGGTCATCCTCTGGTGGTGGGTGTCCATACCCCCCGTACCTGGCTGTTCTTAGGCAGATCAGAGGTTTTGCCACCACACACCCCAAACCTCTCCTCCACCCCTTCGGCCGCGGGGTGCAAACCTGGCCTCAGCACAGCACCCTGGTGCTTTTGCAAATCATTGACCCTTAACGTTTCAGTCCCTCACGCACTGGCGGATTGTTCTGTTCGCACTATTTCTCATCGGTAATGTAAGAATTCTCACCGGAGGACTGAGGAGTCAGCCCAATTTCTAAAGCAGCTCGTCCAGGACCTGACCCCACGGGCAACTCCATGAGCGCCCCTTCCAAAAGTCATCTCAGAGCCATTGGATGGTTTGGGTCGGAAGGAACCTTAAAGACCATCTTGATTCCAAACTTTTTACCGCAGGCAGGGACACCTTTCACTACACCCGGTAGCTCCAGGCTGCCCTGGCCGGCCCTGCTCTTTGCCTGTGCCCAGCCGATGTGTCCCGCATCGCTCCGAGCCATCATCCCGTCTGCCACCGCTGCCGCCTCCTTCCCTGCCCGGTCTCACCTTGTCACACCCTCCCAGCGCTCCCCCTCCCCTCCCCTCCATCCCTCCCTCTCCCGCCGCTTCCCCATCCGCGGCCCCTTCCCCTCCGGCCGCTCCGTGCCCGTGCTGCCGCCGCTGCCATCGCGGGCCCCGTTACCTGCCCCGCCCGGGGGAAGGGAGCAGCGGCGCGGAGCAGCCCCGGCCGGCCCCGCCCGTTCCCGAGACAAAGCCCCCTTGTCCGGCCGGGGGGACCCCCGGGGCTCCCGGTGGGCGGTGCCGGGGCCGGGGCGGTGCCGGGGCCGGGGCGGTGCCGGGGGGGCCGGTGCGGTGCCGGGCGGGGCGGTGCCGGGGCCGGGGCGGTGCCGGTGCCGGGGCCGGGGCGGGCGGGGGCGGTGCCGGGGCCGGTGCGGTGCCGGGGCCGGGGCGGTGCCGGGGCGGTGCGGGGCCGGGGCGGGGCCGGGGCGGTGCCGGGGCCGGGGCGGTGCCGATGCCGATGCCGGGGCGGGCGCTGTGCGGAGGCGGCGGCGCGGCCGCGGTTCCTTCCCGGGCGCTCCGGGACCGGCGGGGACGGGGCACGGCCGCGGGCCGGGCCGGGGGCTCAGCTGCCTCTTGGGCGGCTCCTACTTATTGATCTCCGTTCTGCGCCTCTCCCCCGGCCCGTCTCCGCACTCCGGGTACTTTTTCTGGGCTTTTTTTTTTTTTTTTCTCCCTTTTTTTTTTTTTTTTCTTTTTTCGGTTGTTGGCGGCGCAGCGGAAGGAGGATGGGGTTCGAGCTGGATCGCTTCAGCGGGGAGGTGGATCCCGACTTCAAGTGCAACCTGTGCAACAAAGTGCTGGAGGACCCGCTGACCACCCCGTGCGGGCACGTCTTCTGCGCGGGCTGCGTGCTGCCCTGGGTGGTGCAGCAGGGCAGCTGCCCCGTCAACTGCCAGCGCATCTCCACCAAGGAGCTCAACCACGTCCTGCCCCTCAAGAGCCTCATCCTCAAGCTGGACATCAAGTGCGACAACCACGCGCGGGGCTGCGAGGCCGTGGTGCCGCTGCAGCACCTGGGCGAGCACGCCGAGACCTGCGACTTCTCGCCGGCCAAGTGCCGCAACCGCGGCTGCCGCCAGGTGCTCAACCTGCGCGACGTGGAAGCGCACATGCGGGAGCGCTGCGAGGCGCGGCCCGCCGGGCTCTGCGAGCAGGGCTGCGGGCTGGTGCTGACCCACGGCGAGCGCCGGGCCGGCGGGCACGGCTGCCTGCGGGCGCTGCGGGCACACGGGGCCGCGCTGCAGGCGCGGGCGGCCGCGCTGGAGAAGGCGCTGAAGAAGGAGGCGCTGCGAGCCGGCAAGCGGGAGCAGTCGCTGCTGTCGAGGCTGGCGGCGGCGCAGCTGGAGCTGCAGGTGACGGCGCTGCGCTACCAGAAGCGCTTCACGCAGTACAGCGCCCGCCTGGACGCGCTGGCCCGCGGGGCCCGCGCAGCATCCCCCGGCAAGGTAAGGATGGGGCCCCGCGCCGCCCCCGGGTCCCTCGGGATGCTCCTCTCCGCCCGGCCGTGTGCGGGGCTCCTCCTGGAGAGCCCATCCGGCCGCAGATCCTTTCAAACACTTTAATTTTATTTAATTTAATACGCCGCTTTCTGTAGGTGCGTGTTTTTAAGTGTGACCGTCGCACCCCGTAAGGGAACTGGCACAGAAAAGTAGTGAGGTCGCGGTGTGACTTTTTGTTCCTCGGTTCTCTTCACCGAAGAAAACTCTGCAAGTGGAGTTTCCAGGGCTGGAAATGGTATTAAGGCAGCAGAAATTGACTCCCAGGAGTCACACAAAGCGGAGTGAGTTGGAAGGAGCGGCTGTGACCCGATGCTTGCCAGAGCCTGAGCTCACCTAGCATCCCACAGTAGGGCTTCCTACAAAGTGCAGGCTTTGGGGTTAACTGTGACCCAGCTGGGACACCTCGGCAGCTATTGCAGGATCTGCAGCCGTATCTTTGTAACATCCACGTCCAAATACAAGACATCTGCTGTGTGATTTCTTTCCCAGAGTCACGCACGGTTCTTTAATTAGAAGGGAAAAATTAACTTGATTTCAGCCCCTCAAAATTATACCGTTTATGAAATGACCAGATTCAAAAGCCAGAGCTACAACAATCCCCAAGTTTTAATTGGAATGAGGCTCCCCAGCAAGGGAAGCCCTGGAAGCCAATTATCTTTTAAATGAAGACATTCAGAGTCCTCCCAGTGACCTGGAATGTGCTACCACAGACACAGCAGAATGAAGCTGTTCACAACTGTCAGACATCTGTATTCACACCTTTGGTAATGTCGAGGCTCTAAAAGCTGTGTAAAGGAAATCAAACTTCACTTTAGAGGATCTTTTTTTTTAACCTTCTTAGCAATCCAGGGCAGAACCCACCCTGTTTTCCTAACTCGAACCAGAAAATACTTCAGTACTAAATGAACTGTTCTAACTTAAAGCAGTACAGGGTGTGTGCTGGTCAAAACCTTGGTAACACCATTAAAACAAACTGGCTGTTCACAGTCATATCAAGATTCAGACAGTTCTGTCTCCCTCTTTCTTGCAGTACTTTGCCATGGCATTCTGGAGGCTTTCTGCTCCCAGAGCCTGGCACACAGCTCCATCCCCACGGCTGATGACAGGAGAGCCCTGCACGCAGTCCTGCTGCCAGAAGTCATCTCACCCAATCCCTGGTGCCCCAGCTTTGATCTCCTTTATTCTCACACCTCCCCTTCTTCGTGGCTAGTGCTGACAATGTTTGGTTTGCATCATTTAGCTCTGTTCAAGGAGCTGCTGGAACCCTGAGAGCTGCTCCTTCTTAGCTGCAGATGTTCATGACACGTATTTTCAGCTATGCTTCCTATCAGATTTATGGGTGCAGCTGGCCCAGACCCCTGTGCTGGGTCCAGCCCCGGTACAAAGGGCTGTTATGCAGTTCTCAGGAGCAGCCACCAGTCTGAAGAAAGCTGGAAGGTGTCAAGTCACCACAGCCTGGCCCAGCGGTCAGTCAATTACGTGTCTTTCACAGCGTTGTGGGCAGCTGGCCAACGCTAACAGCTCTGCACTGCCCAGCTCCCAGGCAAGCACAAACGGCAAACTTGCATCTTTGTGACCCAGAGAGTTTAGTGAAAGGCCCGTGGTAATCACCTGGAGCAGGGGATGCTGTCCCACTTTGGGGCTGTGGCAGGTTTCCCAGTTTGGGGTTGTTTTCTCAGAGACAGTAGCACAGACTGTGCAGGAACACTCAGCAGGATGTATAAATTTGCCTAAGGGTTATGTCCCTGAACACAGGGATTAGGGGTATGGTAGTGTGAAATAACCAATTTGCTATCATTATTTAAATTATGACCATTATTCATATTTCAGACATTCTCAGGTGTAGTGGTTTGGTCTGTGCTAAACACAAGGAGGTTGAGCACCAACAGTCTGGGTTCATAGCTTACGAGTGGTGGTTGCAGAACTTACTGTGGGATGTTCTGGCTCCTCAGTAGATGGAGAGAAAGGGTTTTCTGACTTTCCTACCTGATGGCTGCTTGTTCCTGCAGCTGTAGAACCAATCCAGAATAAATCAGATGACATATCCTGTAGTCAAAACAGAAGAAATGCCCACGTACAGTTGTGTGTAAATGCTTAGACAAAGGGGGAATAGATACTGAGTGACATTAGACATTCTTTGAAGACCCAAATTCGTGGTCATTTGGCAGCCTTGGAGACCCAGGTCAGGATTCACCTTAGCATAGACTTTGCTTCTGATGCTGGATGAATCAGAACTTTGCTTTTGCCATTTCTGAGGTGAGTTCTATAACACCACCATAACCACACTGAGAGATGACATAAATAAATGTATATTTTATACACACACTCATCTGTAGGCATCTCACAATTTTATAAGGCCCTTAAGCAGGCAGATGTGCCTTAAGTGACCCCAGTTGTGTTATCCCTGTGTATTATCACTGAGGGAACACTTTAATTGTACTGTGTACAGTTCAAAGGTTTATTCAGAGAATGACTCTCTATTCCTTTGTGGAAAGAGAAGAGGCTTATTGAGGATGAGACTGAGGAGGGAGTGGGACTCAAAATGAGTATTTCCTTCGATCAGACATGTCAATCCTGAAATATCAAAGTCTAAACAATCAAGAAAAAAAAAACAAAAAACTTGTACAATTCAAACAGGGCCTAATCCTTGATGAAACACAGCACTGTGCACACCTCTTGATAAGCTGATCTGGTCAATCCCTTATTTACACAGCCAGCAAATCCTTTGGGAAGGAGCAAGGGGAGAGGGAGTCGGAAGCAGTTGACAGTGCTGGCTGCAGCCCAGGGTGGAAACCCTTCTGCTCTCCTGGCAAGCAGAGACAGGGACTGACTTTAAATGGATCAGCCAGGCAAGAACCAGACATTCAGATCTGACATTCAGAATCAGCCAGCAAGAATCTGACATTCAGGACCTCTGTGGTGGCGGTGACACAGATCCGAATTCTGTAAGAGCCAGATGAAATCCTTCAAAACAAGATGATGTGTTTCTTCTCAGCCTGTCCCCAAGCAGGATGGGCCAGGCTGCTCCTGGCAGCCCTTTCACCAGTGAACAAGGGGCTGAGGTGCCTCCTCTGGTGCAGACAGACCTTCTTAGCCACAGCACTACCAAAGAAATCAGTCCTCGCTACCTAAAGGGAAAGGCAGTCTATTAGCTGCACATTACTCAGCTGGGAAGTACAGTAATTTCAAGAATTATATTTAAGAGTTCTGTTCAGCTGTGGGAATACAACATGCCAGGAACCATCAGGTCTGCTGCTGGAGCAGCTGCCGGGGCAGGGCTGGCCCCTGGCCACCACATTTCCACAGTTACCTCACTGTTTAATGACTGCTCCGTGGGATCTTGGAGGGGGAGAGAGAGGCAGGGCCCTGGAAAAATCATTTGCATCGTGGCTTCCTTCTGAAGAGAAGGAGGAGGTTGTTGAAGGAGTGGTTAGGAGCTGAGATGTGATTGTGCAGGAGTGGCCAAGTCTACAGATCCAGACCTCAGACAGGATTTCAAGGAACAAATTTCCAGTCCTGTGAGACCACGTTCAAGGACTGATGGTTCTGGATTTGAAAGACAAGCACGTGCTAGCACGACTGTTTCCTTCTATTATCCCTATTCAAGAAGGCAAATCAATTAGAATCAAAAAACAATTACAACATTGCTCACTCTGTGAGCGTGCTGCTGCCTCCCCAGGGCTGGGCAGTTTTGCACCCATGGGGGGGTTGGTGCTCTGGAACGTGACAGCTGCCATGGGGAGCATAGAGACACTGCACAAAGCCACCAGAAAAACCTGGAAATGTCTTTAAAACCCTTGCAGACAGAAGTACTTTTTCAGAAGTACCTACAGAAAGCTGCATTATTTGTTTCTTTTCCCTCACAGCCCGACTGATGGAATCCCACCTGCTTTAACACGTGTTCAGCCAGGTATAAAAGTGTCAAATCAAAGCCACATAAGGAGGCTTTAATGAAAACAGGCAACTCTAATTACCAAAAGTGTCTTGAGAGCAATGTTGTAATTGTTTTTTGATTGTTCTAATTGATTTGCCTTCTTAAATAGGGATAATAGAAGGAAACAGTCGTGCTAGCACGTGCTTGTCTTTCAAATCCAGAATCATCAGTCCTTGAAAGTGGTCTCACAGGACTGGAAATTTGTTCCTTGAAATCCTGTCTGAGGTCTGGATCTGTAGACTTGCAGGGAAATAGATTTTACTTCATTTTTCAGTCCTCTTCTGGGTACCTGGCTCTCACTGCTGCCAAGTGCAGGCAGATTCAAATAAAATCAGGCAGGGTTTGTTCATGTTCCTCTATATCAGGTCCAAGTCTATTTATTACCCGATCATTAGGGAAGATAACGATCAGAAGCTGAGGTAGAAGTTGTAAAGCACATTTCCAGGTGGAGCTGTTGGTGCAGGAGCTCAGAGTGTGCGGGCAGTGGAGCTCTGCCAGTTCACACTGGCAGGGAACTGGGCTTTCTTATCATCCCCCAATCTCTGGGAGTAATTCAGTAATCCAGGATTACTCTGACATTTTTTATGACTTTAATAGACATTAATATTTGATTGACAACTTCAGATTGACATGTCGGAAGAAAAATGCACAAACTAAAACCATCTGCATCGAGTTACAATGTTGCAATTTTTGTCATTAATTGATTATGAGAACCAGACTTGTAAGATAACTTCCTCAAACTTTTTGTGTGTTCATAACTTTTTCACCCTTTGGATAAAACAAAGAAAATAGTTTTGGAGGTAGAAAACTTTTACTGTATCTCTAGATCCACATACTGATCCTGTTCTGATCTCTGAATGTTGTTACTCATAAGGCTTTTTGGAGTGCTCTGCTGTTGTTTGTTGTTCTGTAAATAACAACACTAGATTGAGCCTGAAGGGAGGGCATTGTGAATATTTAGTTGCCTTTTACAGTTCATGCACTTAGTTTTGTCTTTATAAGAGTTAACAGGCCTAAGTAGCATCCCTGTGTCATAAAGGACATTTTGTAGGAGTTTGTGGTTAGGAACAAGCTGGGATGAGAGATCAGGATAACAGAACCTGTTCACACAGCCCCCCAAATATTCCATGTCCTTCCAGTTTATCTTTGTTGTATGCTGTTTGTCCAGGAAAACTATTCACTGCAGAATTTCATTTTTTTTAGGGGATTAACATAATGATTTTCAATGATGGGAGATTTCTGTTCTGATAGTCTTAAAATGCCAGAGGAAAAAAATAATTATGCACGGCAGGTGCTGTGAATAGCAATTGCCATTCTGGGCCTGTGGCAGAATTTGTAGCAGTTTTGTTTAACGCTGCTTTGTAAAACTCTGCTGAGAATTTTGTGTTTGATACTGTGTAAAACAATGTCACTGAAAACAATGTCCTGTCAGCGGGAGAGAGAGGCAATGCAAGGACCCAGTCCTAAGATTCAGTCGCCCCCAAGCACTGGAAAAGTCAAAGGGTTTGACTGCTGGAAACGTGGAGTATTTTACATAACACATCACATATGACTGGGTCAAGTAGTTGCAGGAACCAGCGTTGCATATAAACCCCTTCTGTTGCTGTTAAGTGTCTCACTGTAGATCTCAATAAAAAAGACACATAAATCTTAGGGGAGGTTCTGCTGCTGGAGCTCAGTGGGGTGGCTGGAGCAGCCACTGGGAGCTGCTGACTCTGCTCCTGCAAAGCTATTCCAAACATTTGTCTCTAAACTACAAGGGGATTTAAGAAAAAAAAAAAAAATAAAAAAAAATGAGAAACCCACCCAACAACAAACCTGAGTAGAAGTGTTACCTGTCCTGTTTTGCCCCCCTCCACACCCACAATGTTTTGAATGTGTTCATCTGTTCTTTGTAGGGTGAAGAAACTAAAGCACTGACTCTGGTCCTTCATCGGGACTCTGGATCTCTTGGATTCAATATCATTGGTGGCCGGCCGTGCGTGGTATGTTAATTGTTAAAATATGTTTGCCCTTTCCAGTGGGGAAAAGCATGTAGGTCAACACTTAGAGGAAAAAAATGTTGCTGACAAGCGTTTGGTCCCCTTGGGATTCTTTCAAAGCAGTTCTTGCACTGAGGTTGTGTGGATGTCTATTAACCAGGCTGCCATTTCTCTCTCTCTGCCTGTTTGTTCTTGCACATCATCACAGCCAGCACCACTGATCCTGGTGCAGGACCACTCCCCAAATGATCAAACACACAGTGTCTCTTTCTCAGACAATGCTGCTATGAAGTTCATGGCTTGAGAGCCACAACTTTAGCCCCTTCCATTTAAAAATAAAAGATATTTACTCTCCTTTCCACCAGGGACCCAGCAGCCCTCTGTGCAGGTGAAGGGATGGAACTCAAACAGCCTGGTTTTGAATTCTGTGATTTCAGCAGATGTTTCCTGCACCACGCACTCACTAATGTATTTTTTCGGGATGCTTGTTGGCTGGAGCTGCTGCATATGACTTTAATTACATCAAGGAGTGGATTATACCTTGTCCTAGTAAGCTAGAAAGCATTCAGAACTACTTCTTGGCTGCTCAGAAATCTGACATTAATCATGATTTATTCCTGGTGAATTCACTTGAAAGCTATTCTTTCCTCAGAGTTTTTCAACTTCCTGAGACGTTGTTCTGCACTGGTAGAAGCACAATACACAGGGATATGAAAATACCTTGTTAGGTGTAAAGTGTTTTCATGTGTTTATTTTCAAGTCTCCAGAGGAAAAGCCGTGCAACTAAAAATGAAAATTGCACTGTTGTCTTACGTTTGATGTGCAAGCAGGCTGCGTCTCAGTGGATTTTGCTGTGAGAATAATTGTAATGACAATTACTCCTGAGCTGGCCTAAGTCAGAGGAAAATGATTATCAAGCAACTAATTTAAGTCCAAATGGACTTAAATCCTTCCAGCTCATGGAAGTCCGTCCCTGGTTGCTTAATCTTTCAAAATCAGGGTATCAGGTGTTCTCATTAGCACAAAGCAACTCCATATTAAGACATCAGAAAGAATATTTCTCTCAAATTCCATGCACTGCTGTGACATGGACAAGCTTCAGCTGAGGGCAGACAGGAGGGACAATAATAATGTGTTTTCCTTTTCATCCTTGAAGGACAACCAGGATGGGTCGTCGAGCGAAGGAATTTTTGTGTCCAAAATAGTTGACACTGGGCCTGCTGCTAAGGAAGGAGGGCTGCAAATCCACGACAGGATTATTGAGGTATGAGAGTACACTGCCTTTGAACAGAGCAAGCTCCAGCTCAGGTCTTCACGTGGCATGTTTGCTGTGGGTTTGGGAGAAGTGGACCGTGGCAAACACTGTCTAGAGGATCTGTCTGTGAAAATATGCTGGGCTCGATTCAGTGCTGACCTCCAGGGTTTTAGGTACAGTCCTTCCCTAAATATAGAAACCAGATTATGGATGGTATGTGCATGTCCTGGCTTTCTGAGGAGCTCGCATCTCTCTGGTATGCCATAGATAGTTCTTTTTTTAAGCTGTTGGAAACTTGGAAGTTATTTAGTTAGAACCATATGTGAAATATCTGTGGTGTAAAGCACGACGTTATTTTTCTTGGTATTTCAGTTTTGAACGGTCAGGGGAAATTCTGCTCTGCAATTTCTCTCTATGGTTTATCATAAACCTCAGTAACTCCTTTAATGTTGTTTGTGAGTTCTTACATTAATTACTTAGATTGCAGCCTGAATTTCTTCTCATTTTGCCAAAGTCTTGACCTCAATAAAAAGCTCTTCCTGTGAAGGAGATGGTTGCATGAAACTTTTCTCTAAATTTGCAGCGAGCCAATTTCTTTTTTTGGGGCGGGGGGGGGGAGAAAAAGGTTCATTTTTCGTGGAACAAAATGCAGCTGATGGTGAGTCAGTTCCCATTGTTTGGCATTCTGCAGTTAAGAAAAAGTCTTCCTCACTGTCTTATTTTTGTAGGCTGGAGAAACTTTGAGAGTCTATTGTTCAAAAAGATAAGTGCGGTGTTTGTTGCCAAGGATATCATGGAACAGCCAGTTTCTCTAAGTAATGGAATTCCATTGCTCTTATGTTTTGCAAATGAGCAATAAACAGCTGTTAAGGATTTTCTGTTGGCAGGGGACAGAGTGTATTTGCCTTTTTCTGTGCTGTTATGGCAAATGGTATTCACAATTTAGTAAGGGTATAAAATATTAATTAAGTTTCTTCATATGGGAAAGAATGGAGCCACAGTAGCAGAACTATAAAAAGATAAGAAGCTGAGCTGTGAAATGATCCAGAGTTGCTCAAACTCTGTGTGTGATGTAACATAATTGCGAAAAGGTCTGGACAGTTTTGTGAGAACTCTGTGATTTTGTTTGAACTGAAAGGTTTCCCATAAGCCTGAATTTCCCCTCAGCCTCCTTGGAAAGCTGACATCCGTTTCTGAAGTAGTGCACAGTCACATAAACCAAACAACCCCATGAAAACCAAGACTCTGGGAGATCAAGTACCCCAGGGTTAGGAAATGTCCTGGTCTCGGGTTCAAGCTCTGGGAGCACAAGCCCTGTCACAGTTGTGGAGGTGACCCTGGCTCACAGTGCAGGGGACAAGGACAGCCAACCTCCATGGGCTCTGCACTGTCTGCTCTCCTTCCTTCTGATTTTATTTTTGCTCCTTCCTTCCTGCTCCCCAAGCTCAGTGTTGCTCCAGGCTGAGGAACGAGTCCCACCCTGTGTCCAGAGGAGCTGAGAGGGACACCAGGGCACAGGCTGGCTGAGCTTTCCTGCCGTGTCCCCTCCCTGAGCAGGGCCATGCCTGTGCCAGCAGTGTTTGTGCAGAGCCTTTTGCACAGTTCCAGCTGCATTTTCAGAGGAGAGAAAAGCCCAGAACAAAGACATTAGAGTGATTTGCTGGATTAATCACACGCCAAGGGTAGCAGGAACTGATGTGTTGACATGGGGCTGACATATGTTGACAGCTCTTGTTGTGCTGACCACAAAGTCATTGTCATCTTCACTCTTCTCACCTCTAAATATACACAAAATGCTGATGAAAATGGAGCACATTGTTTCCCAGGGGTTGGCTTTGGGTGCCTCCAGCATCTCACTCTGGATCAGGAGTGTCCTATGGAAGCAAGCCTTGAGTGGTGCCCAGCTAGTGTGGTTTGATTCCCCTTGTGGAGCAGTCTCCAAGAGTGCTAATTGAATTCTTTTTTAGATAAATTAATTCATTTCATGCAGCCCAGCCACTACAGGCATCGAGTTCACAGCACTAGACTGGAGTGCTCTAAAAGAGGGCCCTCAAAATACAGATACTGTGCACACCAGCTCCTGAAGCAGCTGCTTCATCCTGTGTTCTCTGCAGTTTATATTTAGCACATTTTATCTAACCTTGCTCTGGATAAGGAAAAAGGAGATACCTCCTGCATCAAGGCATCTCAGTGAGCTTAATCATCCTAATGTCTAATTATCTTAGATAATTGAATTGCCTGTAAACTATCTACATGAGAATTAGTAACGGCCAGTGGTGGTTCTAGAGGCAAGCTTTTTAATAACCTTCAAACTGTCAAAGTTTTGATTTGGGAGTTTGACTCAAAAATGATTTACAGATGGAGCTGTAACTAGCAGAACACAGCTGGAGGACTTGGCACAGAGCAGAGCATCCTAGCAGGTCACATTTGCTTTCAGAGGCATAAAAAATGGTGAGGAGAGATGGCAACTTACTTCTCTAGAACTGAATTTCGTTATCTAGAACTTCTTTAACTTTAAGGTTTTATGTATCATCAGCCTGATCCTAAATAGACTCTTCCACAAAGAATTCAGTGTAAGATGCTGAGCATAACATCTCCCTAATTAATTCCAGCACCCATCACGGAGAATTTACAATGAAGTAAAACATGAATCATTTGATTTCCTTTTGGAAAATGTTTCTTTGCTGCAGATCTTCTGATGGATGTGTTTTGGAGCACATATAAAACAAGAGCGTCACTTCTCGTTTTCAGAGCAGCCACAACATTTCTAATTACTGAGCAGGGATTAGGCAGAGTGAAAATACAGACACATCAGGGTACTGTTCAGGGCTGATAGCAGAAGCATTGCTGTATTGCAATTCTATCCCCTGACAATTTGATCCAGAGATAACCTTGGAATTATGTCGGAGATAACTTTTAAACATATTTTCCTTATGTAATTTGGATTTCCTGTTCTACATTTTTCAGAAGGGTAAATGCAGAGTTAATCAGGTTTAAGAATTGACTTGAATTTTCTTTAAAAAAAATTGTTTGGCCCTTTTATATCACTGAACTAAGTAATGGCTCTGTGAGGTCTATGTTGCTGCTGCTAAATGACAAAAATCAAGATGAATGTTTCATGGTCTGTACTATTCAGTCATCAGAGCAGCATGTAACAAATACAGAGAAATAACATTTTCCTTGTATTTTGTTTTACAGAACCTGTTGAATAATGATATTCAGTGTTTACATAGGACTGTGAAAATCGTGTTGTGGCTATTAACTGCTTAATAATTTCCCCTCACTGTTTAATAATGGCCTTACTCTGTAATCTGAGGTACAGAGGGAAAGCTCTAAGAGTTCTTGCCAGATTAGGGTTAAAGATGTGGATTTTGGTGTTTTTGTAACTTCTCTATGTAAACCAAAGCTTCTTACCTGTATCTGCTCTCAGATCTTTCACAGTGACTTCAGGAGTGAGGAAGTCACGATTCTGGGAGATTTCCTCTGCTTTGACTACACATTTTTCATGCAGTTCTGTACTTGTACATTCAAAACCAGCAGCTGATTTCAGCTGGTGATTTACTGAGGTATTGTTAAGATGTTCCACAGCAAATTGCCACGTTAAAAACATGCTGAAACTATTGATTTTTTAATTTTTTTCTGCAAAGGAATTATTGTTCTCATAGATTTCATTTTTGTCAGGGTAACAAAATGGTCCTAATTTCCTCTCTCAACAGAAGTTGGTTCAGGTCCCAGCCCTGAATGCCTCTACGCAGCTGCTTGGCATTTCTTAAGAAAAAAATCAGATTTCCAAGAGTTTTTATTTTTAAGCACATCAGCCCTGAAAGATTATAAATTAAATCTGGCATTCTCTTCTCACTAACTGGTAACCTTGCTTGTTTAGCTCTGGGACTGCTTGGGAAGAAGGAGGCTTTTGAAAAGGCTGACTGCTCGCCACCTTAAGAAGTTTGCAGCACAATTAGGGTACTGTTGAGGCAGTATAAACTGTCACAGCTTTGCTGAAACCTGGAGGATTTATGCCATCTGGGACTCTCCTGGTGTTTCATGCTGCTCACAGGAAGGATCATTAGTTTAGGAGTTGAGAACACGTCTTAGTTCATTTGATTGATTTTCCCCAAAGCACACTCATGTGCTACAAATTACAGGCTGCTTTTTCCAGGACGTGCATTTCTTCACAGATTACACACGAGAACAATGAAACTTTTTAGCAAAATCTTGGGGATGCACAAACAGAACTTGCCGTTTGCTGCGGGCCCCGTAGCAAGTGTGGTGTTCTGGCAGAGCCACTTTCTGCTCACAGGAGGGGGTTAGGTGGATTTCAGGGAGATTAATTTGGTAGCTGTGCTCACAGCACAGCCTCTGAAAAGTCACATCAGCGCAGAGAATTCCATCAGCCGCAGAGGAATGGCAGCAAAGGACACTCTGGCAGGAGCATGGTGAACCTTTCCCTGCCAGTGACACAAAGAGAGGCAAGGATGGCTTTAAAACCGAGTGAATGAATAAAAGAAGAAACATTCCTTGTGGTCTGGTGGTGCGTGATGGGTCTGGTTTTTCCAGCAGGCTGAGCCTGTGGCTGAAAGGGCTCAGTGTCTTGCCCGTCTGGCTGCACTGTCAGTGCACCCTTGTGCTGCCCTGGGTGCCCTGCTCACCTCTCACCACTCACAGGCAGCTTCCACAAACAACCAGTCAGTAAAATTGCTATCTGAACACCGCCTTCAATTCCTGATCTGCTGGTCAGCACTGTTTAAAACAATGCCAGCTTTAGCAGCATAATCCTCAGCCTGCAGCTCCTTGCGGGACACTGGGTGCCAGCTGAATTCTGACAAGGACAGAGATTAAACAGAGTTGTCGTGAATGGAAAACTCAGCTCTGCAAACAAGATTTACTGGGCAGCTTCCATAGGCTCAGGAATTAATTTTCTAGAAGAAAACATTTTCAGACAGTGACTTAAAATCAGCTGCTGCGGTTCCTGCCAGGACACGCAAGAGCGAGAGCTGTGGGGCAGCCGCAGCAGAGTCAGCTCTTTCTGCAGTTTGTGCTCCCAGAAAACTTTCCAAGGCCTTTGTCCATTATCTGTGAATGCTGTCTCACAAAGCAGCATCGTGCCTGTGTTAGAGCATAGGTCCCACAGCTCGGGGGAAAGGGAGTAATAATAACAACCCGGAGAGGAAAATGTAAATGAAAACAGGCGGCCTTGGTTATCGCTGCATTTTTTTCCCTCTCATAAATTTATTTCCCTGATTTCGTACCAGCACTGCAGGCTGAGCTGTGGCAGGGAGGTGGGGAAAAGCAGGGGGGTGAGCCAGAGAATGAAGCAAAAGAGGTGCAACAGGATTTCTACACTAAATACTGCCAATATTGTTCTTCCCACAAACAAAAACCAGAAAAATAAATTGTTGCAAACCAGAAAAATATAAGCGTTGCAAATAAAAAAAGCAATATTGTTTCAAATATTATGGACCAACACTCTGACCTGCAGGCTGCAGAGCTCAGGTTATAAGCACATTTCATGCTGCAGCTTTTCAAAAGGTCCTGTGTGGGTTCCCCTCAAATTTCCACATCATCTTATTCTTTCTTCTTTTTGATTGAAGTCCACATCGTGCTGACCCTAAGTGTAATGTGGGCATTTTGGATCTGTGGAAGCTTAGAATATTGTTCTCAAGGGTGTGTTGAATGAATAAGAGGTAATTAAATTATCAAAAAAAAAAAAAAAGCTCTCTTAAACTCAGGAATAGATCCCTTATGTGTAACACAAATTAATGGGATTATGGTGTGGAGTCCTTTCTCCCCTGCACTTCCCTCCACTCTTGCTTTCCTTGCTCACACAGGCTGCTTGAAAACAACCATTTCAGTCTTTAGCCAGCATGAAATCTCTCCCATAAAACCTTCAGTGCTCTCGAGATGGGGACCATGACAAATGTGCACAAATCAGGAAAAGAACTGCCACTGCTGGAATGGGGAGGAATGCCTTTTCTGGGATGGAGCATCCACAGTCCTTGCAGTTGAGTTAAATAATGTTGCTTATGTTTGTGTTGGAATTGCAGTTAAACAGGAAATTGCTCTTGAGAAAAAGGAGAATATATTATGAGGAACTTGCTTTCCAGGTTGGATCCTCTTGCCTCAAACCTTTCATTATTTTAAGGCAGGAAAAATTGGGAGAAAAGTCCTACTGATACAATATTTTAAAACACAGTGAAAGTCACAAATTATTTAGTAAATGTTGTTTCTCTTTGGTGTGGTTAACTTGTTTTGGACCACAAGGAACGAGATGGGAGAGGAAATGCAAACTGCTCTGATGCTTTCCAGTCAAATCTCACATGTAGTCAGGGACTCACTCCACTGACTCCTGATCCCAAAGCTCATGAATTCCCTCATCCATCCTCCCTCAGCTGTGTTTACCATTTTCTGCTGAACCAATCCTTGCTAATTGCCTGGACAATCCAGCTCTTGGTGGGTGCCTGCCTGCCTTGAGTGAGGCAGAGAGAAGTTGTTCCCTTCTCCCAGCAGTGGTGGGGAGGTTGTTCCAAGCCTGCTGTGGCTGCAGACACGGTCCTGGTGCTGCAGGTCAGCCCTTGCTTGGGACCTGGACAGTTTGTGATGAATTCAAAACACAAACCACCTGGTAAATCTAGAATTTGGCGTTAGGGATTATTACTCTCTCAAAGAAGTGAAAAATAGCTGGTTCATCCTCTAGCTCATCAGAGAGAAACGTGTCAGATTCCAACAAATGTTGGGCCATTTTAAAGGATGCTCACAGAGCATATAACAATGGGACAATTTAATCTTTTCATTTGTGGTACAATTCCTTGCATTTTAAATCATCTTGTCAGTTTTCCACATTTCAAGCCAAACCATTATGATTAACTGTTAGCTTTTATTTTTAGATTTTTGAACGCGTGGAGTCTTTTTAGAAAAAAAAAACACACAGAATGTCCTATCGACTATTTTCACACATTTGGTATCATAATTGGGCAATCAGGCACAATCATCCTTAATTTAGTACATATGTGGCACATTACCATGCCAATTGGGTTAAAGAGATGCATGAAGTAAGTGCAAATTAACTGACAAAAGGAGCAAGCTCAGACCAGCGCTATCAAAAGGCACTCGAGTCACATTTGCATAACTCGTCATTCGGAATTAAAAACGGAATTTGTTCAGCAAACGTGAAAAATGCCAGAGTGTGGGAGAATGACCAAATCTGCCTGGAGGTTCCAAATCCTGATCCTGCAGCTCAACCCTGTGTAATTTTGGTGGAGGGTGTTTTCTTCAGAACAAGAGCTTGGTGCTGTTCTACTGAGAAATACAAAACAAAGTCTCTTCCTGCCTAGTGGTCTTTGTAGTTTTAATGACAAATAAAGTGTTTGATACTAAACAAAATCTATTCCAGTACTGGGTGTGGGGGGGTTTTTGTTTGTTTTGTCAAAGTTGCCAAATGTGAGGGTGTGGTAGGACAAGAAATACTCCAGATAGGAAAACCTGGAGAAAGGAGAGTGCTTAATAGAAGTTTATCAAATGTACTCTAGCAAATTGTGGCTTTAGGTTCATCCTCTCCTTCATGCATAAGGCTTTTTCCTTTGGTTAATTAATTTTTTACACGATGAAAAATCACCCACAATTAACAGCAGTTCTGGGCTTTAAACACTGAGAGGTGACAGCTTATCAACATTGGGAATTTAGTTCCAGCATTGTTGACTACTGCTTTACTTTCTGCATGTTTTGGTAAATTTCAAAACAATGTGACCTGACTACTTTATGTTCCACTACAAAGTGCAACTACAGGACTTGTAAAGTTTTTAGGCCTCTCATAAATACAAATGGGACTGGGCTGACAAATAATAGCAGTTGAAAAATTTTGCTTCACCACTGAGGCTTTTAAATGAAAGCAGTATTTTCCTTTTAAGGCTTTTATTATGCATTTTTAGTATCCAAAGTAAATTTGTGTTATGATAGCTTTCATATAAAGGTGTGCCGTCTTTGAAGAAGCTTCCATCTGTGAAATCTTACATCTCTAAAGAGAATTTACCTCTGGAAGGGGAATTGGGGTTTTAAAGGCTGTGTGGGGGAATCTTACACCCAGAAGGAAAGGTGAATTTAGGTTTTAAAGGCTGTGTGGGGGAATCTTACACCCAGAAAGGACAGGTGAGCCTTTGGGGTGAAGGAGGAGTGGTGCAGAAGGGCTGTGTGGGCTCAGCACATCCCATCCCTGTGTGCCTGACAAGGGACATCCCTTTTGTGAGGAACCAGGGGGTTCCTGCTCCCAAAGAGTGCAAACAGTGCAAGTGTCTTATCTCCAGCTTAAATTATGCATTAAATGTGCTTCAGTTGTGTGAAGCAGGTGGAAGAAGAGGCAGAGTATGGAAAAGTGTCTTTTGTTAGCCCCTTGTCCATAATCTAATTGAGCCTGGCTGTTAAAATACTCTTTAAAAAAATCTAGAAAATACTCTTAAAATTTTTTTTTCTAGATCCCTTATTGTAGGACTGGACCTGTGGATCTCAGGAAGAGCATTCCTGCAGCAGCCTTTCCTCTACCCTTTCCCACTGGCACAGTTATCAGCCACAGCCCCAGAGGAGTATCCACAGCTTAATTATATGCTCCATTTAACAGCAGCACAAAATTAATCCTGTTTGGGCAGAGATTAGGTGACATATGAAGAGCTGTGTCTGGTCTCTTCAGTGTGGTGAATTTTATCTTGCAGTGTTTGCATTAATCTTTATTATTTTTTGCCATCACCCACATGACTTTGCAGGGCACAGAAGTGTGCAAAGCTGAAAGCAAAGGAGCAGGTTTGGGGATGGAGCCTGGCTCAGGATCCAGTTTAATTCCTGCAGACATTTACAGAGACAGGAGCCACAGGTGCTCGGTCCTGGAAAACACCACAAGGCTGTTGGGAGTACTGGAATCCCATCTCCAGTTTTATCAAAGAGAGTAAAATCACTGGATGTTTCCAAGGATCGTGGCATGGCTGAGGTTGGAGAGGACCTTTGGAGAGCAGCAGATCCAGCCCCTCACTCCCAGCAGGGTCAGCCAGAGCCTGGACCCAGGGCCACGTGTCTGCCTTGGGTGAATGAAAGCTCACACACACTCTGCACGTGAATAGTCCTTTGGGCTGAGCAGGAATCTGAGCTGAAAACTGGTAAATATTATACATCTGTTTGATTGATTGGATGAATATGAGAAAGAAACCAGCAACAGGAAGGGAGAGTGAAAACGTTTCCTGAATCATTTGAAGGTGGGAGGAGGGAATAAAAAAAAAAAGAACTTTTTAGTGCTATTTTTTTCTTCTCTCAGTCCTGCAGGCCTCCCAGTTCAGGAAGATTTAGTTTACTTCTTAAAAAGGTCTTGCTTATAAAGCAGACCTTTTTCTGGCTCTGGCCAGCTCTAATAAAAATTAGCAGTAACTTTAGCAGCTGCCATACCACATGACTGCTTGGAATTGCATAACTTCTTTTTCCTCCTAAAGAAGCACACAAAGATCATCTGATCTCCACCCTTGCAGCCTTCCCAAAGTGTTTTTCTCTAACTTGATTTCTAAACAGATTCTTTTTCTCCTTCCTTTTAACAAGCATCTTTTCTCAAGCCCAAAATCTGACAGCAAATGGTGAGGGGCTCTGGGCAGAGCTTTCATGAATGAAGTGAATAAGGTGATTATTTTTATTTTTGCTACCTCAAGCTCTATTACTGTAAGTAAGAAGCCATGTCACGGACAAAATGAAAATATTTTGTGGCTGAAATTGTGGGGATTTTAGGGCCTGTATTTCTGGGAGCATTGGGTTTGGATGGAGAAACATTGTGGTTTGCCAAGGACAAGGTCATGGTGGGAAGGACAAGGCTTCCCTGGCCACTCCAGATGTGAACTGGACACAGACTGTTGGCTTAGACCAGGCCCTGTCTGGAAATCCTTGAGTACCTAACCTGATCTGCAGACAGAGGGGATGGAAATTGGAAATTATCAGCCTCTTCTAGATGTGTGACATATGGAGATGAACCATTGCTTTCTGCCTAATTATGTTTCCCTTTAGCAAAGAAACCCCAAGTTTATCATCTTCATCAAAACCTAAGAACAAATAAACCCTTTTTCTGTACAGCACTTCTTTCCCAAGCAAATTTCTTGCAAAGAAAAATACTATTTGTTTTGTCAGGACACTCCACTGACTGCATATTTATTTATCTCTCCCCTGTAGTTCATTCAGAATTCATTCCTATTTTGTAAGGCTTGAAGAAATCTCCTGTCTGTAGTTACAAAGAATTCTTATGATGATTGAATGAAATGATTGAATGAAAAACCCCTGTGTGTGTGTCAGACTCTTTAAAGCTTGGTTCATCCTAAATCCAAACAAACAAAGCCAGGTGGTGATAATATCATGGAATATAAAATGTTGCTGAAAGCCCAAGCCTGTTGGCACCCAGGGAAGCTCTGGAAGCTGCACCTCTTGGAGCCACTGTCACTGCCCTGCACCCAGTTATAGTCCCATCCTTGAGCTGAGCCACAACAAAATCGGAATAAAATGTGAATTTATGTAATTCTCGCTTTTGTATTTTCTCTGCTGGTGGTATTTCCCTTTTCCTGCTGGCTTGTCAAGAACCCTGACTCTCGTTTTGGAGTGAAAGTCTGGCCCCTTGCATGCTGGGGATGAAGAGATGCACTGAGCTGTCTTCAGCTGCACTCACAGCTCAGAAGTGTCCTGCTAGAAACACTTGTTTTAACTTCAGTGTTCACACAGCCAGCCCTGTGATTCCTTCCCATGTCTGAAGGAGCCAGTACATACTGAGCCATTTCTTTTTAATACAACCTTCCATTGTTTCCCCTTCATTTTGGCCTCCTTCTTTCCCCTTAAAACCTTTGTAAGGCAGAGTTTCCTCAGCAGCAGGGGAATTGTTCACCGTTTCTATTACAAACATTTCTCTGGCAATGAGAACTTTCTCCTTAAGTTTTAGCCAGTTTTATGTCCTGCTGCTAAATAAAGTGCCCTCTGTCCTTCTCTGCCTCTAAGTTGACCCAAAAGCAAGTTTTTTGCCCCATTTTTGGCTGCTCCTCACTGGAGGAGGCATTTGCAGGCTTGCTGAGCAGCAGCTGATGTTAAAGCCAGGATGGAGCCAAGGGTGGCAGAGAGAGCAGCACATGAGATCTCAGCCTCCAGCACATCTCCAGGCTTTCCAGCCCACTGAAGGGCTGCAAATCCCACTTTCCCTGCTCTGGCACTGCAGCTCAGTTCCTTCTCCCAGCCTGCCATCCCCAGACCCTGCTGTGGTTCTTTGTCAGACACCCAAACTCACTGCATTACTGAGAAACACTTCAGCATCCCAGGCTGAAATAGGAGTTGGGGGGCTGAGATGATGCTGTGAAGTTTCTTTCGGGATGAAAAGAATTTTGTGCATAATCTAAGAGAAAAGCCCTCCAGACTCTATTGAAACTTTCTGCTTGGTTTGAAGGCTGTGTTACAGTTTGAATAGATTCACAGAACAAAGGAACCAGAACCCCACAGTCAGAACTCAGATGATACACTTGTCACTGACTCTGTCCCTTTTGTCCCAAATAACTAAAAATAACTTGCCTTCTGTTTGTCCCCTTGCCTGAGGTGCTGTTCAGTAGGAACAAGAGGCAGAGACGTGCTGAGCTCTAGTTTCTGTCTAGGTTGCAAGGACTAAATTCCCCTCCTTCAGAAAACCTTTGGAGAACAACTAAGCCCAAAAGCTTTTAACTGCTTAGGAAGTGTTTCAGGAAAAAAATGCAATTATCATGGCTGCTTCAAGGGAGTTGTCACTGAAGCGATAAACCATGGTAGAATTTACTTATCCTTGGAGGAAAATGCAAATTAAGGCTGTAAATGGAGGTCTTGGGAAAGGTCCTGAGCTTTTTTTTTGCCACCAGCCTCATAACCACCCCCAGTCATTCATATCAATCAGGTGATGAGCATCATCTTCTGCAGGGGGAAAAGGGACTGGGGAATTAAGTGTGTAAGTGAAACGTGCAGAAAGAATAAAAATGCCTTTGTTTGTATCTCTCCTTCATGTGTTAATCACTTGTTAGCTGCAAACCACAACATTGCAAGCCATGCAAGGCCTTTCTCCAAGGAAATGGAGCTGGGTGGCCGGGGATGGCAGGACAGTGTTTTAAAAGTTGCTAAAAATTGAAAGACATACGCTGACCTGAAGTAAGGAGCACAATGTTTGATTAATTTGATATCTGCCCAGCTGAAGTCAGCAGTGAAGATTTCACTGAGGGAGTTTATGGGAACTGATGGCCACGTTCATAAAGTCTGTTCTAACAGAGAAAAAGTAAATTTACAGCTGTTTATTGGAACTATTACTGGAGGTTCTGTGCAAGCCTGTAGGATCTGTGGGTGAGCAGAAGCTGCCCCGTAAGTTGTCTATCACACTGGAGAAACTTAAACATGTTTTATATGTTCAGGCTAAGTGGGGGATTTGTTTTACTACAGCCAAAGTTGCTACTTATTTGCCTAAATTAAAGGATATGCATTAGATAAACAACAGCTGAGGTCTTAGGCACTGCTCAGTGTCAGAGTCCATAAACATGGGAAAATAATCTACAAATGACAAATTCACTGATCTATGACAGGCACAAATGTATTTTCCATCTCCTTTGAATACTTTAAACATTAACTCATCATTGGAGAATCCAAATTGTGGTATTTGAAACTAGAGAAGAATTTTATGGAAAACAATTTTTAGTTCAGTCTCCCATTTTGTAACAATACATTTGTAAACAGCTCAATTTCTGCTTCCTTTAGTTCCTAATATCCACATTTGCAACTGCTTTTGTTCTCCAAATAAACCAGATTTTTGACAGGAGAAAGTGAACCACAATGTATTATGTTGCTGCCTAAATATTACATATTTCCTTTTTAAGCAAATGAAATGCAACATTATCTCAATGTTTGAAAATGAAAAACATTGGGTTTGGTTTTTTTCCTTTTCAGAATATTCCTTTTATTTTGTTACAGTGCAGTCATTTTCTAATTCTGATTTTTAATTTCAATTTCTGTCATTAGCTGCAGAGTAGATACAGGCTTGGAACCTGGAATAATGACTTTGCAACTGAAACATGCTGGCTTCTACCACTCCCTGTGATTTACAGAGACATCAGACTTGTGTTATTGTCAGGCATCCAAGTTATTTGAAATTACTTCTCTCTGAATGTAAATTATTGTGCATGTCATGATCAAACTAGATTTATTCTATTCAAGTTTATAGTTCAGCTCCACAGTTAAAAGTTTTCTTTAGCTTGGATTTAACAAATTGAACAAATTCTAGATCAAGGCCAGATCTAAAGCTCCAGTTTATTGTTGTTGTTCTCTCCCAACCATTACTTTGTCCATCATTTAAATTGCCTTTGGATTAAAGTATTTTCTTATATGGAAACACGGGGCATTTTAGGCATTAAGAGCACTGAGCATATCTCTGAATCACAAACGGGCCTGATTTTTGTTTTTCTTTACCCTGCACTGTGTCAGACAGAGGATTTCCTACCGTTGTTTGGGAAAAGAAAGCTGGAGCTGGAAAGGAAAGCATAAAACTGATTGCCTGGTGGTTTAGTGTTACAGACCACCTACCCTGAGAGGGGAGTAATTGAAATTCTAAAGAAGAGAAAAAGCCATAGCCCAGCAACAAACAAATTAGGGAGAGCTTAGTGGAAAATTAGTGGAACAATAAAATATGATTCCATTCTGGTAACACTTTGGTACTTGGAATAGCTTTACATGGGAGAAAATATAAAGCAAAAGGAGCCACTTAAGGGAAAGAAAGCCTTAGACAGACACTTGGAGACTTTCTAGACAGACCTAATAGAATTTTATAGACTGAACTTGTTATAAAATCTGTGTGTATTCAGATGTTGTCTTACATAATTCCTTGACTTTACAGTTGAAAGAAGGGAAAATAAATAACTAGATAAGGAAGAGAAAGAAAATAAAAGTGTGCATCTCTCCAGAAGAGGCTTTTTTTAGGGAAGAAAGCACAGGGCAAGATGTTTTAAATTCTTTTGGGACCTCAACAAGCAATTTATCTAGAAACTATTTATAAACTATTTTTATAAAGTCTCAGTTAGTGACAAATAGATGTATCAACTTAAAATTCACTTCTAGATGAAATATTTACTTTATTCACATTCACCTTAAATAATCTGGTTTGCTTTGGGGCATTGTGTCCAGGACGTTCTGCACACATCTGATTAAGGGGCAGCTCTGTCCCTGGGGATTCCTGCTCACCTACAACTCAGAGATTTTCCCAAAACAGGAGAATCTCATTGCAAAACCACAGATTGTTGTGGACCACTGAACTCAAGGCAGAGCGTTACCACAATCAGTTTAGGGCATTTAGTTGAGTGTATGAAAAACTTTAAATAGCAAAGAAATAAAAAAGCTGCCAAGTGAAGTTTGAAGTTCACCGAGAGCATTTTCCAGAGGCAGCAGCTACACCTCACTGCTGTCTGTCTGCCTGCTCAGCTTCCATGAGAACATTGTGGAGGAATTCAGAGGGGGCTAAAAACCTTTTCTTCCCAAACACATTTCTCTCCATCTCAGTCACTCAGGAATCCAAGAGCACAAGTGCAGAGGCCAAGTGGACACATCCTGGCTGCTGGAACAGGCAGCTCCCCTGTGCTGCAAGCCAGCAAGAAGTGAGAGTGTTCTTGCCTTGGTAACCCTGAGGGGATGGAATTTGGGTTGTGATCCCTTCTTTTGGGGTGAGCCTGAATCCATCTATTGTTTCATGGGAGAACAGCTGCAGGGGACACCAGGGAAGTTTGCAGGAGGAAGGAAAAGCTGATTTTTCTTCAAGATGGAGCTGAAGGTTTTCTGGTGAAGCAGATGTTCCTGCAGTGGCTGTTCTGTACTGATAGAATCAGTTCCCAGCCTGGAAAAGCCAATAGGTTCAATCCAGCAAAGGGATGCCTGATCCATTTTAAGGGCAAATTTCTCACTTCACACACTGAAACCAAGGAAAGATTTCAGTGATAAATCAAATTGGCCATTTCTCCCCTGTCAGCAGAGGAAGAATTCCACAGGAGCAGCTGCCAGGCTGCTGTGAAGGCTCACACTCACTCTCCTTTCCAGGTGGGGCCTGGGGTTGTTTCAAACACCCCTTTTTAAGAGACCCCTTTCACTGAGCCCTGGGATGTGGAAAGACACTGGAAACTATTTTGAATCCTTGCAACAGGTGGTTAGAGTCAAACTGCAGTGCATAAAAGTTGTGGTCTTTCCAAGGTTTTCATTTTAGCCACATGAATTATTTCTCATTTAGTGAGACAGAAGTTTCAGCAAGCTGTGCACATAATTTCTATTTGCTTTTTCTAATAAGCAGTCAGGGCAAGGGTGACTTCTGTTCTTTCTGCCTCAAAATGTGTGTGAGCAAACAAACATCTCATCTCATATGCAACAGCAGCACAATGACCAGATGTCTTGTTTATGCTTTAAAATATTTTTGTTCCAGTCCATAGATGAAATTCTTTCCATTTCAAAAATGTTCAGCTTGAGCTGGGGCAGTTAAAGGGTTCCTGATGACAGAGCTGGATTAGCCAGCAAGATGCACACTCTTCTCAAGGTGTCTCTTACAGAAACTTTTATACTTGCATTGAATTTATATCAATTCCTTTCATGGCCTCAGGTGAGACTTTAACATTTTCTAAGGTTTGCTCTGTTGTTTTTATTGTTCCTCTGGATGGGACCAGATTTGGGCCCCAAGACCCAGCAAGAGCAGAACTACTGCCCAAAAACTGAGCTAAGGCTGCCCTCAGCCCTGCAGGGTCAGAGGGGTTTGAAAAATCTCCATTCCTATTTCTTACAGGAATACAAGGACATACTTCAACAAATAGACATCAGAAACTGTGTATTTGTCACATGTGAAGGTTTCATGCTTCTCTCTTGCAGTGCCCACTGTCAGTTCTGAGACCCACACAGTCCAAACCTGAAATCCTTATGAGAAAAGAGGTTTTTTTGCTTATTTATATTACAGCTCACACAGCAGGGCCCTCATGGAGCCTTCAGCTCTTACAGATCTTCCCTGCTGCAGTCTCACTGACTGACTCTGCTTTTGCCAGTGGAGGAGGTAGTACAGGAAAATGATCAAACACTGGTAACAACAGGAGCCTGCTATAATTAATTGTGTTACTACTGCCAGTGCTAAGTGGAGAAAGGAACCGAGTGGGGTGAATGGAGCAGGACAGACTTGAGCAACAGAAGGTAAATAACAGCATTTTACACAGGCATCAAATATGTGACAGTTTTACAACTGGCTTGTTACTCCTGACAACTGTTGCTTTGGGATAAAGAGTGTTTGCTCTTCCCATTTCTGGCTTCCTCACATCCTCAGAGCAGCTCATGCCCAGAGGAGATGCTGAAGAGCAGCTCTGTGTCAGTGCCACGGGGCACCTGAGGGGTCATTGGCTCACTCAGCTCTCCCAGGGGAACCCTGAGGTTTATTTAAGCAGCTCCCCAGATCCAAAACGGGGCTGCCCATCCAGGTGGGAGCTTGTGTTGGCTTCAGTGGGGTTGTTTCACACATCAGGCACAGGCTGCACTGGAGAGGGTGGCACCCTCTGTCCTGCTGAGCCTCTCACCCACCCCAGAACATTCACAGAAAATCCAAAGCTGTGGCTCAGCATCTGTGATTGTTACTGCAGTAGTGCCTGGGTTTCCTTCACAGACACCAAATCCCCGTTGTCACCAGAGCTCACCTCAAATAAAGTCAAATATAAATATTCAAAAATGCACAGCAGGGCAAAGGCAAGAGGGGTTCTATCACAATTGTTGCCAGAAGTGGCTCCCAGAAGCTCAGTTCACCCATTTTCATGGCTAAGGCAGGGCTGGGACACCAAGCTCTTAGTCCAGGGAGTGACTTAACCACAAAGGCAGCAGCTTCCCTTGGAGGGGGGAATAAATCCACCATTGTAATCCTCTCCAGGTTGTTTCAGTGCTACTCCTGGGTACAGATGGAAGCTTGTGGTAGTTTCACAGTGCCTTTGTCTAGACTAAGGTTCAGATAGATAATTCTAAAAATTCAATATATGACACATGTAACATAAACTCCTGTATGCTGAGCTAGTCAGGGGGAGGATTAGGGAGGCATCACTTTCAGTGTGACCAGCTGAGCTTATGTTAAAGTACAGATCACACCTACACTGTTTTGGGTTGGTTTTTTTTGGCCATGCTAGACCAGACTAGCTAACCAATTCCAACAGAATTGGAATCAGTGGAATTAGGGCACAGCATAAAGTGACAGAAAATTGAACAGAGAGAAAATTAGGGAAAGCATCCCCTCATTAATAACAGGATGCTTTTTAGAATTTTACTCATCCTTAAAATATAAATCAGATACCTTTAGACTAGGAGAACAGTAAGAAGTGTGAGACAAAATAGGAATCCTTTCAGAAAAGTCTTGAAAGCAAATACTTAGATTGTTAAAATACTTCTTGAGCCATTCTTCTTTAAAGGTTCTATACCCTATATGTTCTATACCCTGAGTAAGCTACACCTGCATTTCCATGATGAATGGGAAGCATCCATGATCTGGATAACAGCTGCTTAAATTCCAATTGTATTAAAGTTTGGTTTATCCATGAATTATGTATTCAACTACAGCTTGCTATCGTTGATTGTTTCTAACAACAATTAATACTACTCCTTTAAATAAAAAGCACAATGTGCATCTGCTGCAGATGGAGAAAACATTTATTCTGTGTGTACCTAAAAGTCCCAGAGGGAGATTTGGGTGTCCAAGGAATGCAGGGTGGGGTGGACTGTGGCTTCCCTTCAGCCCTGGCTGTCAGATCAGCCCCGAATTGCTGTTTCTGCTGCCATTTTTAGTGATTTGGTATCAGCAGCTCCAGCCCCTGGGGAGATAAGAGGGGGCACATGAGCTCTGCAGGGCTGTGGGGCAGGACTATATCAGTCTGGCAGCTGTTCTGTGATGGGGAAGGTATGTGACAGCTCAGGGCAGGCTCCAACAAATGGCACCCAAAAAAACGGGCTCCAAACTGAGCTGCCCCCCAAAAGCTGCCTGGGCAAGGATTCAGTGTCACTTGTGCTGAAACCTGAGTTTTTACAGTGGGAAATGCCATAACAGGGAGGTGTTTTCAGGGAGTTTGTTTGGAGGTCTGCTGAACACTGAGCCATTAACCCAGCAAGGCTCTGCTGATGTACATAATCTGTACCCTGACACGTCACTGCTCCTTTAACCAAAGATAGTTCAGCCCCAGAGCTGCTGGTATTTATATGTATTTATTAATGGCCTGCAGAGGAGTGATGGAATGCTGCCTAAAATGCAGAGGAGGCTGAGACCTGCAGCTCACAACTACTCCCCACATGCTGGGACACTTAATTCTGGGGAGCAGAAAAGTTCAGATCCAGACCAGACACTCCCCACAAATCCAGGAGTCACTGAATCAAAGTAGAACTCAGACAATCTCAGGGGGATTGTCACACTTAGAAGAAACCATAATTTCAGATAAATATTCTCTATTTCAGATAAATTTTCCCTATCTCAGATAAATTTTCCCGTGGGCCATGTTCTCCATTGTCTTGTCCCTTGGGTGGTTGTTTTATTTCATGTGAAAAAGGTGTAAACCACTGTTATTCTCAGTGATGGTGTTTCACACTCACTGTCATTTTAAAGGGTACAGAGTAGAAAGGAGGGAGACCCAGTGCAGGTAGAATTCTGTGCAGAAAAAGCTGTTCACTGATTTTCTGCTTTCTCTCTCTGGATGCTCTGCTCACTCCATGTTCTTGCCTCCCCCCAAACCCCCAGGATTCCCATCCATGATATTTTGCAGCCTAAGGAAGAGTTGATAAACAGAGTTTTGACTTGTGCCACTAGCTAGAAAAGGATGTATCTTTCCAATTTATTTCACCCAGGACTATTAAGTAGTCATTGAATAGGCAGCTGAGGTACCAAATTCAGATTAAATCTTTGTTTCTGCTTCCCCAGAGTGCTGGAAGCCATGACCATGGCTCAAAATATTGGAGTAACACTTTTCAGTTTAGGGACAGGATTTATGCCAAATATACCCGTGTAGGTTAGGAGCTATTTATTCATAATACAGATAAGATATGTGGAAAATAAATGTTTGTGCTTTATGTTAGAAAAGTGTTGATTTGTTAGACAGAGTCACAGATTTACTGTAAAGCTGGTGTGGCTGAGATAACCTGTCAGTAATTAGGATTTTGAGTAGGGTAGGTATAGAACAACACAAAGACAGGACTTCATTAATAGCAGAAAATTCCCAGAGCATAAACAGGTCCCTAAGTCCAGTGATCCCCCCTGGAATCCCCAGAGCCTGCAGGGAACCCCTGTAGGTCCTGTCACTGCAGGGGACACAGACCCTGCTCACCATGGGCCATTCCCTCCACAAACACTGAATATTCACAGGAGTAAAAATGACAATTCCAGAGGAAGAGGAGGAAGGAGCAGTTCTGCTGCCTGACCATGAGGTGTGTAGTCCATGAAAGAGGAGAGTTTTCCCTCCTGTTTCTATTCCCCAGTTCCCTGAGCTAAGCAATGTCAGGCAAATCCCATTTTACCTGAGATACTTTCATGTCTTTGGGGATTAGTTATGTACATCCCCATTTGCAGCTTTCACTGACAACATTTGCCATCATGTTGGGACACTAAGCTCAGATGTTTTAATAAATACAGTGATTTTTTTTTCATTAAGCTGTTCCTGAGCCATCACTGCTTTGCTGCTCAGTGTCAGTATGAACTGCTAAACATGAAATATTGTCCACAGCTACAGAATGTTCTCATGAAACGATCATTTCCAGAGATACAGGGGATAAAAAGCTATATTGTTGATTTTTTCAACAAAAACACAATCAACTTTCAGTGCAGACATTCAAAGATGCAATAAAAAGCTGCTGTAACAACAATTCTCCCTGCCTAGCTGCTGTTGGGGGGTTGAATATGCCATTTGTGAGGTTTAAATTGCTTTTGCAGTCAAGTGTTGTAATCCATTAGTGATAAGAAAAGGTATTTGTCTATCAGTTGTAGTTAACTACATTCCTTGTATTAGAAACAGTTTAGTCTCTTGCATGAGCCCAGCTCAGGAAATTGTTATGAGAGTCTGGCTGCAGAGCTGGGAAAGGAGCAGTTGGTGCTCCCTTCCCCCAGCAGAAATGTGATGGATAACTGAGCTCTGACAGCCAGCAACTTAACCTTTAGCAGTGCTGCACAGAGCAGCACCACAGACTTTACTCAAAGCATTTCAGCTCCTTCTGGGCAGAGTTGTGCACAAAAAAACTCTGCAACTCTTCTGGGATTTTTCTCTTAAAACAGAAACATTCCTTCCTTTGGCTGTTCAACCATGTTATTTCATTACTTTTCTAGATGATATCATTATTCTTCCAAAGAATAAATTCTAAATCTGGGGGTAAATGGATGAAGACTAAGATTTGGGTTTTGTAAGTGGGAATTTGCAGTTTCTCTGGAAGAGCAAGTTCTCAGATCAGATTTGTTACCAGCTTCATTAGGGGTTTTGGAGCAGCATTTGCTAAATATTGTCAGCTTTGCATGTTTGGTTAAACATCACCAGGAAATGTCTTGGTGCAGGAGGTGCACCAGGACATTTCCTTGGGCTTCTTTTTGCTCTGTAAAGAGGCTGACAAATGTTGCAGCAGATCTCTAAGATGTGATCTAACACAGCAAAGCATGGTGGGGATATTACATATCACAGACTCATGGAAATCAGATAGGAAAAGTGTCAGATGTGACATCAACTCCCAGACTGGCTCTGGAGTGACACTCTGATCATCTTGGTCACCACCTAAATGCAGGATTGGATTATAAATTATTTTGGGATCTGTATAAACTGCACATGCACAAAGCAATATATTTCTAAAGAGTTTAGAACAGTAATTCAAGCACTGCGCCCTTCATGATTGCAATGCAGTCATCTCCTTATGTGGTTTTATTACAAAAAGCTGAATTTTGTGAGGGGCTGTTCTCACAGGGTCAGCAGCCTGTTAGAGGCTGGTCTCACCCTATCCTGAAACCCAGAGCAGCTTCCTGTGGGATTTAAGAGCTGCAGCTGTTCCAGTGAATTCAAGCTGTGTCTTACCAAGCTTTGCACTGAAGGAGAAGCTGCAGCCATTGGGCTGGACAACACCTGATGTTATAGACAGGATCCCTCTATTCTGCTGTTTAAAATAATCCATGCTCTGGGGGGATTTTGTAGGTTTCCAGGGGCTCACTCTGGGCAAGAATTGGTCCTGTAAAACAGAGGAACTGGCAGAGGGGCTGTAATTTGGATATTGCAGAAGAGTCAGCTTTCCCACCTCATGTACTTGGCAGGAGGAGCTCTGGCCTGCAGGGAAGGTGAGCTGAACCCCTGGAGAAGGAGTGATAACAATCCAGGGAAAACAAGCAGTGAAAAAGGAGACAAACTGCATTACATCAGGGTTACTTGTTTATCAGAGGAGCTGCACAACTTCAGCTCCTGATTGCTGAGGAGGAGAACAGAGGCTGTGCCAGGACCGTGTCTCCCTTACAAAGGCTGGGCGTGAGGCCACGCAGTGAGAGCGTGTTCTTCACAGCAAATAATCCCATCAATACCAACTTCTGCTTGTGCAGAGCGTTTGGAGATGGTGCATCATCCTTAACAGGAACATTTCCTGCTGTCCTGCTGCCAGGGTGCTCCCAGCAAGGCCTGGGAGAGGGAGGGAGGCACTGAGTGCTGGTGCTCTCAGCTGGGTGGGAGGGCAGCGGTGCCACGGCACCCGAGTGGGTCACACCTCTGCTCTGGTTTTAATCTGGGTCCATCTGACAGCCATTCCCACTCGATTTCATTGAGCAGAACCATATGTTTGGTTTTCAGCAGCACATGAAAAAGTCAGGGCACTGCTCGCAAGCTGAAATGCCTCCACAGAGAGGGATGGGGCTGCATCTGCCCCACCACTCGTTATTTCTCTTCAAAGGCTGGGTTGGATTTACTGCAGCTGTCAATCAGCTCCAAGCACTTACTCCATTTTTTTCCTCCTCTTTGTAAATCACATCCATCAAATCTACTGCTGTCAAGTGGATAGTAAAAGGTTCCTCCCCCCTAAAGGGCCTCTCCAGCTGAAAGCAAAACAAGCACCTGATAATCCACAGGAAACCCTGTGGGATATAAATATACCTGCAGTGTATCAGGCCAGAATAACCAGAGGGAATCTTAAAGGCTGAACACACCAGGGTGCCCAGTCCAACCAAGTCCAGCTCACAGGAGCATCCCTCTTGTTTTGCCTCAAATGGGAACAGTTTGTCCAGACTCTTAAAACCTAATTCCACAAATTCCACAGAACCCCCCTCACCATTTCTTTTGCCTCCTGGCTCCAGGTAATGCAGTAAAATAGTGATCCAGCACCTGCTCTGGGTGCAGCTGAGATTTCTGTCTGGTTTCAAGCAGTCTGTGCCTCCACAGCCTTTGAACAAAGCCACTCTGGGATAAACAAAGTTTTGTCCTTGCATAGAAAGTCTAAACTCTGAGGGACAATCCTCACTGGATGCTGAGCCTTGTGCAAGTTCACAGACAATTTACTTTTTACTCTGGATTACATTTTTTTCTCACATCCTATTTCCCACAGAAAGGGGGACTGGAATTGGACACTTGGTGCTCACCTGACAGATAAATAGCCTTCCTCTAAACAGGAAGCCTGTTCAGTTTTTTGCCATAAATAAAGTTGTACTCAGCAGTAACTATAGGAGGGCAGACTTCAGGCTCCGTGTTGTAAACAATGTCAGATGCAAAAAATAGTTTCTGGATTTTATACAAGGTATTAGCCTAGCAAGATGTGATTACAAGGCATACGTTTTTCTGGGAGCCTATTTATGTGCAGCTGAACACAGCTTTTGATTCATGAAGCTCCTTTTTTTATATAAAATGCAGTTTGGCAAGTTTTAGCACTTAGTTAACTAATTCCCACCAGAAATACTGAAAGCATGGTTTCCATTTATAGCAAAGGGGATTAGGCTGATTTAGAAATACAGTATGTTGACAGTGCTATTTAAAAGCATATGGACAACTTGCTCCTTTCTTCTCCATGACAAAAAATGAGTGGTAACCATCAAATTCTTTGCATCAGAGCACTGGCCTCTCTGTTTTGTCAAGACCAGTGTAATCTTTTCCAGTTGTAAAATCGAATCCAAAGTAGCCTGATTTATTGTTCTTTGCTCCCCTCAAAAGGCACTGAGACATCTCCACAGCCCTTTCCAGGCAAACTCAGTGTAAATCACTGCATGGAGGCTTCCAGAACACGACTCAGATTGGTGCAATAGTTCCCAACACTAGATACCAGTTAATTGCAAGTATTTGGTGATGATTTTTCTATTAATTGCAAAAGTTTATGCTGGTACACTTCAAGAAATCTACGACAATATAATGCAAGAGGAGAAGAATTATGTTTTGTTTGTCATTCACATGTGTCTTGTTGGAGCCTCTGTAATTATTCTTCTTGGGCTTTATGCAAAGAAGTGTCTCAGAGGGTCCTGCAGTAGAACAGAAACAATGCCAGCACAAAAGATGCATGTCTGTACTTAAATCACAAAAAATCCACAGAACAGGGCAGGATGGAAAGGACCTGCTCCAGCAGGGAGATGTGTACAAACACAGTGTGCCCTTACAGAATGAAATAAAAGTATTCATAATGTAGAAAATGGATCAATTGATATAGCCAGTGATCATTTGTTAAGGTTCCTAGGCAAAAGCCTGGCCTTTGAAAAGTCCTGATTGCCCAGCAAGTCAATAAAGGTTTCCTAGACACAGGAATATAGCTAACAGTGATGCAGGAACTTCACAGGAAAAGCTGCCACTGTCACAGGGGACAGCAGGCTGTCACACTCATCCTTTGGCTGCCAGCCACCAAGGGATGCAGGCTGCTAGAAAGCTCAGGATTTTCTTACAGGCACCAAAAACAAAATATCAGAGCCAGAACTGATGCTGTGAATCTTTGCCTTGAGACATTTAGGTCTGACTCAAATATCTGCACAATTTCATATTCACAGAGCTCAAGGAAAGTATAATACACAGAGGTAACAGAGTCAAAGGAAGAAGTGGGAGGATCCATGAGCAAATCCACGGAGGAAGTCCTACCCTCAAGTATAGGGAGTTCTTTTGAGTCCTGTGTGAGCAGTAATATTTCTAACTGACAGGAAATGCACTGAAATGAAAAATGCAGACCCCCAATAAGCAGGGACTGAAATGATTCTCAGCTGAAGTCAGTGAGACTTCGTGTGCCAACCCCATCTGATATTCACAGTGATCTGCAGTCACTCCCTTCATCCACATGCTGACTGCAGTGCATTATAGTGAATGAATAACACCACATTTTCTTGAAGATCTCTTAGATTAATGCCATGAATACTTTTGTTAATGATCCAGAACATTCACAGCCTGTTTTAATTATTTCATCTCCCTTGTACATCTCAATTATTAAAATAAGCAGGAGTTACCAGAAAGTGTTAGGAACAAAGTTTAAGCATGAAAACAGCTCTGTGCTCTCAGCAGCACGATCCAGAAAACATTTGGTTGCCAACAGTTCAGTGATTCATGAAAATCACACTTGCATGTGAAATCTGTGTTTGGCTGAGGCCCCAGGCAGGTGGTACCAACCTGTCAGGCTTAACACACAGAAGGATTTCAGAGCATTTCAGGACAGTGCTGTTTTAAATGAAACAGTCCAATGTGGGCTTTGTTGGTCCTCAGGTACAGAGGATTTTAGAACTGAACTGATCAAAGGATCCATACTTTTCTATTCCTGCACCTCTCACAGGGAGACCCAACAAGTACTTTGGGACAGGAGGAATTTAACACAACAAAACCTTCCCTTTTCCTTCCTGTTGTTACATGCTGCAAATTATGGTAATATTTATGAGTATCAAACCCTGAAAACACTCAATGTTAAGCTAACACAGTAACTGTGTCAGGAAACAAATTTAATCCAGACAGGTGTATGGGAAAATGACTCAAACCTTTGCTAACAAATGTCAAATGGAGATAATTTACATTCTTTTTAAGTAGAGCTATTCAATCTTTCACTCTTTAGAAGTGACCAATTGGAGAAATATCCCCAAGACAAAAATATTGTGCATCCACAACGCTCCATGGAAGTGTGACCTGCACAGCAATAACCTTTCAAATGTTCACACTCCTGTCTCTCGTGGAAGGCAAGTTTAGGTCTGCATTATCAAACACCAGTCTGGTTACCACCAAACTCCAGAGTCCCTCAAAATACCTGAGCAATTGTCCCCAGATAAAGCAGCTCTTGAGCACCAGCTGGGTCACATTAACTGTTAAATAACACACACAGAAAGAGACACATGTACACACATCTTGAACACAACTTTCGGGGCAATGTTTTTATGATTTAGTGCTTTCCCAAAATAGATGCATACATCTGCAGACTTGAAACATCTCACCCTCAGGAGCTTTAAAAAATACATATAATCATGCCACATTTTTGAGAAAAACTCCTTCCTATTGTGGGATCTTATTGCACTCAGCTCTGTTATGGATACATGAGTGTCTCCAGGGCTAAGCACACCGAAATAATTGTAATCCAATTGTGCTGAAATATTTAAGGGCATTTGTTGCTGTAAGAACATTCCATTTGACTCAATCAAGACCCACAGCCAGAATGTTTTCAGAAATAAAAGTTATGGCTTTTGTCCAGCTCCTGTGGATGGAAATGGCCAGGCTGTCATCTGTTTAGCTGGGCTTGGGCTGGGCTCTGCGTGGTGCTGCCTGGGTCATGGAACAATTGCTGGTGGTGTTAAACAAACGGAGTTACCAGCTGTAAGAGCAATTTTCACCAAGTGCACAGCTAAATATCCCAGGAAGCTGGTGTACTGTGCCAGGAGGTATCCCAGAACAGCAGAAAGTGACATTTCAGCCTTGCCTGTCACTAACTGTCCAAGGTGCTGTGCTTTCATCCTGGTTCTTACCACCCCTTCCACCCTCCTGGTGGCTAAATAAACTCCCCTACAGCTGTTGTTATTTCTGATTTTGAGGCATGTAAACACAGCCTGCATCAGCAAAACCTTCAACTGTCATAAAGCCTATTTTGGCAATTTGGTGTTGGTGGTGACTAAAACGTGTTTGTCATTGCAAGAAACACAGACCCAGATTTGGGGTTCTGATGTCTCTTGTCTGTGTTTGGACAAAAGTCCCCTCAGTCCTGGTCCAGGAGAGCAGAACACACTCATACTGATACAACAGTGATAAGCAAGTGTGTGTACCTTTGCAGTTTTTAATTATTGATTTCCTGGTTTTTGGTTATATCACTTTATGGAGGGGTTTTTATGTTGCCTTTGTTTTGGTTTTGACTTAATGGCAATTAGGACTTGATTCATTACTTCATAATAGGAATAAAGAGAGGAAGGGCACCCTGTTAGCAGAGGTTTGTGAAGTTAAAAAATGTAAAAAAACAAGGAGAAAAATTACAGCAGAATCACAAGTGAATAAATAAAGCTTTAATCCTGTAACAATTAGAATTATTTGAACACTTCTACCATAGTTAGCATTTGAGAACTACACCTTGAAGCCTTTCTGAAGTCCTGCTCTCAGTATTCACCTCTGCTGGGGGAAATCAAGGATAAATTGTGACCACATGGTCCATCCTGCTCCTGCAGTCAGGGTGAGGAAACCCTGACGGAAATCACCTCAGAAAGGGCCACTGAAATATTCCCAGATTTCCTAACCCAAGGCCAATAATCCAGTTCCAAGTAAAGGTAATGCAAATTTCATAAACACAAACCAGCTGCTTTCCTTAAACCAGCAGAAGGTTTTCTTTCAGATGTGGACCAAAAAGCTGAGCACACTGAAGGATGAGTTTGGGGTGTTAATTTTGAATCAACCATCATTTACCTGTAGGGAACTTGTTATTTAAAAATCACTGCAGCTTAAGGCTTGAATAAAAATTGAAATAACTCTTCAGAAGTCCCTTCAGTGTATTGAGTGACACTGTGCTGTCCTCAGCAGTGGATGTGTGGCTGTGTTTGCTCTGACAGACCCAGCTCACACTTCCTTGCCATGTCAGCTATTTTCCTTGCACAGTCTAAGCCACCCCAAGGCTGGCTGTTAGAAAATATAACTCTGTTTATTAAGCTGAACACACTTTGTCAACTTCCTTTTCTCCTTTCTGGTACTGCTCAAGGTTGTTCAAAACTAGAATTTTAAGAACTGGAGAAAGTTGTTTCACTGTTGGACGACTGAAATGCAGCTCTGGAAGAGCTTAACCCACCCTGTCTTTCCACCTTTTCAAGAAAATAGTTGAAAATTTGATAGATTTTTATAGCAAGAATAAAATGAAAAATGAGTAATGCTTAAATCCTTTATTACTGCCTTTCTCCTTACCTCTAGGAGCTGATGTAATGAGTTATTTATAAGATGTTATTTTATGTTTCCTGACCTAAATGGCTGTGTAATCTTAGTGTTACTACACTGTAATTTGGTCACAAACTATATTTTTGTGGTATGTGAAGTGCCATCTGAATGTAGTAAAGCACAGCTGGCACTGGCTGCATGTAAGGAATTAAAGTAGAAGCAGCACTGATATTATTTTTAAAAAGAAATTAATTTTCAGGCACTTCATATGCGTCTCAAGCCTTCTTGTGCAAACATCTATCAGTGCTTAGCATTTCTTGGTTCAGTAATTAGGATTCTGAAAATACAGGTCAAGTTTCCAATTGCATATCACTCCAGTTACCTTAGTGAGCCATATTTAAGCTGAAAGCCACACAGTGATTCAGAGACAAACCCAGTGTAATGCAAAGTTTTACCTTGGAAAACAATCAAGACCTGGAATGTTGGCTAAGAAACAGGATGAATAATCCAATACACGTGGGGACATCAGAATAAAGTTAATAAAAGTATTGAGATTGACCAGCAAGTGATGGTCATACACACAAAATATTTGCCATCCTGTCATATTCAAGCAACCACAGAGTGTTCATAGGTGATATTTTTAAATTCTGGGAAGTGGATCTACTACAAGTGCACTCAGTGCTGTAGAGCAGAAGAGATCCCTCAAGCACTGATACCACCAGTAAATGTGAAAAGCTGATTTCCACAAATCTCTGCCTTCACAGAAGAGCAAACAGCTCTGAATGCACACACCTCGTTAACAAACCCCAGTCTGTTCTAATTTAGGCCCATGCAAATAGCACTGGAGTTGTTCCAGATTTGTATCTGTAATTGATAGCAGAATTTGGGTAGTGTATGTACACACACATATATAACATAAGCTTTCCTCCCACTACTGTATACAAGGCTTTCAGAGTAAGAAAAGCTCCTTAAAAAATACACATATTTTTAATTACAGGGGTTTTTTTTTCAGAACAATCTTTCACTTAATCAGTCCTGAAGTGCATTAACTTCTGTAATCCCAAATAATTGACTCTCCCTTGATAATCAGAGTTCAGATTTAGGTTTCTGGACTGCTTGCTTGCAGTGTTTTGTACCTTATCTTGGAAAGTACTCTGTGAGAGGGCCAGCAGTGAGCAACTACAGTTAATGTGTTTCTGGCTGGATTTTGGCTGATGCCTTTAACTTTCTCTGCAGTTTCATTAATGTCTTGCACATGTTAAGATCCCTTTTCATCAGAACATCCCAGCCATGTAGAAAAGTGGCTGAGTGATGCTGGCAGTGTTTTTACAGATGGAGATCTATTGGTGGGGTGGGTGATGCAAGGGGCAGAATGCAATGCTAGAAACCACTTCATTTGATCTTATTTCTGTGCTCCAACCACTGGATTCTCCTGTCTCCATGTAGATTTAAAGGATTAGTTGTAAGCTAAGTCAGTTTTACAAAATACATTCAAAGTTGCACTGGCTATTTTTGCCATGTTCAGAAATAAGCAGCAACATCCAACAATTTCATGGCAGGGAAACCACAATAAAGATCCTTGTGAGTTCAGACAGTGCTGGTTCAATGCTCTGGGGAGTATTTGGCAATGCCATCAGTGATCTTATCATCCACAAAGTGGATCATCTGTAAACCAGTGGCCACATAATGGTTCCCCTAATTCAAGTGGAAGGGAGGAAGAGGATGGTTGGAGGAGTTTCAGAGGGGCAGTTTAGAGACTGAAACCTCATGGAAATGCCTAAAACAAATTATCACTCATTCTTTGCCCAGTAACCTCTGGCAGCTTGGGACTGTGGGCACAGATCGGGGCAAGCCTGAACTGCTCCAAGTTTTGCCAAGAGCTCAAAACACTCACCCCAACCAAAGGACGTGAAAGGGCTGGTGTGGCCTCCCCTTCCAGGAGAAATCCTCATTTCTAAAAGATTGCAGTGTCTCCCAGAAAGGCTTGGGTCATGATTTAACTGTGGGCCTGGAACTGCAGCACCACAATGAGCACGTCCATGAAACACAACCTTTCCCAGATCACTTTTGTGCCCTTTCCTCATCTTCCTTAGCAAAGAGGCTCATTAGGACACAACCAATGTAACAGGCAAAGTGCCAAAACTCCCAGAAAGATCAGCTAGCAACAGACAGCAAATCTTGACCTGATACAACCAAAATGCAGCTTTGGTAGCAATGTAAAACACCCCATTAAAAACAGAGCCTCTGCTGATGAAGCAGGGCAGCAATAACAAGATGCCCTGCTGATAGCTGCTGATCTCCAAGGCAGTGAGGCAGCACCATGGCCAAGCCAAGAAGCCCAAACACCTCAAGAAGAGGGACAGGCAACAGGACAGGCCCAACATGGCTCAGGAAGAGTATCAAGCCCCACAGCTGAGCCTAAATGGATTCTGGGCCTGTGGGTGGGGTGGGCAGAGAGCCCAGGTGAGGCTGGTCAGGGTCGTCAAGGCCTCTGAGTGCTCTCAGCTGTTTTTTCCCAAGGCAGCACAAAACCCTTCTATTAGGCAGGGTGGCTTTAGGGTCCCAGGGCCACGTTGTCCCAGCCTAAGTCTGGAGGGAGTTTGTTGTGCTTGTAAGACCCTTGGAGTGCCACATCTTTGCTGTCAAACAGCACAGGATTACTTTCTGGGCTCTCCCTCTGTTTCACACAGCACAGGTGTCCTGGGCCATTGCTGGCACTCCCAACCTGTGCACTCCTTGTCACCAGCAGAGTGGCAGCTGCCCTTGGAGACACGAGGGACAGGAATAGCAGGGCTGCTGCAGGTCACTGCCCCCTGTGAAAGTTCACACACCACCTGCTCCAGCCCTGACCCCTCATAAAATAATGATCCTTCAGAAACACACGGGGTCTGGCCTGGCTCCATGGGCTCACCAGCTCTGCCCCTCCCAGGGACAGCACAGGGCAATGGCCAGGCTAGTGTCAGAGTTTATAACAGCTTCACAAGTTTTACTTTTTAATTTAACTCCTTGTGTTTTATCATCCCCCTGAGAGACACAGACTGCACGTGTAGGTGGGGGACAGTCTGGCATTGACCAGACTCCATCTTTAGGCTCATTGGTATGTGCTCTGCATTTTTCCCATTCCCTCTCTGCCTGCCTGGAAGGACTTGCAGCCCTGCTTTCTTTTTAAAAGGGGGATAAATAGGAGCTTTGTAAGGCTTGTCCATACTCCCTGCACAAATGTATAGGGTGAGTGAGTTGCTGACTTGTCCTAAGCACTTTTTCATAATCTGTACCCTAACTAGACAAAAATACTCATTTTCTCATATAAGACTAACAAATATACCCAAAGAAAATACACATCTGTGCTGGGGAAAGGGTGTCTTTCTTTTCCTTCCCTTATTGTGAGCTCACTGACGAAGCTCTAAACCCCAGAGCTGGCCACACTGGCTCTGTAGCAGTTTGCAGTCCCATGTGTAAGTTCACTTACACTTTTCCTACTTTTGCTTATTGTTCTGACAATAATGAGCCCTCTCCCTTTCCCCATTTCTGGAAGCTCTGCTCCAGCCAGGGCCAGATTTTGCTTGTCTTGCCCACATGAACAACTCTCTGAGCTGCTGTCACGTGAAGAACGGGGTCCCTGTCATTAACCACCCCCCAAAAAGCAGCTGTTGGGGTGCAGAAGCAGCCAGACCCCTGCTCCTCCCCTTCTTTCCTTCTCCTTGCCGGAGGCAGCCCCGTCTCCCAAGGTGCTGGGCTGCTGTAACAGGATCTCCCCTCTGCTCACTGCTCTGGACTCTTGTTTTTCTTGGCAGCGCGCTCCCCAAGACACTTGAAAACAGAAAGCAACTCAAAGCTCTCTTGGCTTCCTTCCTCGCCTCTGCTCCCCCTTTTCCTTTCCCGAAGCAGTTTATGAATAAAATAGCAATATTCTCTCTGAAAAGCGTTGGGTTACAATGTTAAAATTTGGATTGCAAGGGCTCTATTCAGCGTTCAGAAGTGGCAGATGTTTGCAACAGGCGCAGCGGGAAGAACCCATCCCGGATTCCTGCAGCGGGAAGTGAAGGTGCAGGCTCGATTTTTTGGTCGAAATATGAATCCCCGTAGATCACTTGCTGCATATTTTAATGACATTTAAACATAACCAGGTACAATTAATACTTGAGAAGCGGGGAGCTATTCTAAGCAGCAGGGGCTGAAAGTGCTGGGCTGCACTGAAGAGTTATTCACCATTCACCGAGGAACGGGCTGAGGAGAGTCTGCAGGAAATTAGCTAAAATAACATCTCGCCCAAATGGAATATTTTAATTCCTGCTCATACGGCACGCTGAGAAAAATCTCCGTGTCTGTGAAGGATCCCTGTAAGCACCAAAGCAACGGTGCTTCCCATGCTCCTTTCTCAGCGGGGCTGATAGCTCCAGAAAGCGCGCAGGAATTTTAATCTCTTGTGGCTGGAGTCTATATGGGGGATGGAAAATGTACATGCACCTGGAAGCAAACATAAATCACAGTCCGCAGCCTCCTCCGGCCATCCGGGCTCTGCAGCTCATTCCAGACATTTCCAAGGCTGGAGTGTTTGCTGGGTTTTGCCTCTCTGCCGTGTGGTTTCTGCAGGCTCGCGCGGCTCCCGGGGAGTTCAGCTGCTGCTCTGTGCGAGGGGGCAGAGCCGTGGTTTGGCCCATCTTCCATGGTTTTTTACCCTGGCTGGGGAGCTGCTCCGTGAAACGGGAAAGTGAGAGCAGCTGGGACTCAACAGGAAATCTGTCACATCTATAGAGCCATAAAGAAGCAGCGTGTGATCCAAATATGCTCAAGTTTGCAATTCTTCGGCGCGGATGCGCTGACATCAAGGGCTGTGGGACTGACTCCAGCTGGGAATTCACCCCAGCCTTTCCCTGAGCTCACACCAGCCTTGTGAACACAGGAACCCATTTCTGCTCCTTTTCCCTTTCCCTCTGTGGCAAAATCAGCTGCAGGAGATCCTGCAGGTCGTGGGGGCCATACGTGTGCAGTCATGACAATGTCAGATCCTTTGGGAGAACCAGGTCACTCTCACCACAGAACTGGAATTTCTAGTACATAAATGCCCTGCACAAAGTATAAGAGTAGGTCTGCAAGAGTTTAGGGAGAAAATAAACCTGCATTTTCCAAGTTTTTCTAGCAGAATAATAAAGAAAAAAAAATCCATATCTCTCTGTTGTTGCAATGCCAGAGGTTTGTTTGCCAAGATTTGCATTTAATCTTACCTACATTACTGCAGAAAATTAAAGACATCTGAGAAATCAGAGGAACTTCCAGATACACCCTATAAAATGCTGATACAATACTGAGATTGCACAAATACCTACAGATAAATCTTGTGGTTTTATGACTTCAGTAAGGGCATTTTGTTGGAGATAAGTAGCATGATAGTGATACTAGCCTGGTATCACGTTACCTGAGAGAAACACACAGAACTATAGAAAAAAAAAAATATACAGCAGGAGGTAGCAAAGTGTTTCATAGATTTGTATCCCACATTCCCTAGAGCAGCAGCATCCACAGGGAGACCAAGAGGTTCAGAGCCAAGTGCTGTTCACAGCAGGAAGGTGTGGGGATGTGCCACTGAGAGCTCAGGGTGTATTTTATAACACTCTCACTGCCGTGATACCGGAGCGTGAAAATTGTTTTGTCAGTGGTGCTGGGAGATCTGCTGGCTCCTTTGCTTACCCCATTTTTGCCTGGTTGTTCAGAAATCTTACAAGGAGAAAAGAAGGGAAAGGGGAGGAATTAGATGTGGCTGTTGGTAGGATGGTTGATCAGAGATAATTACAAAATACTCATATTTGCAGGTAGAAACTGTTCAAAAGTGCCCTTTTTGCAGGTTTCAAGTAACCATAGTTTTACCAGCCCTGACTCATAGTACAATAATGTACTACATAGTACAATGCACCAATTGGAAGATCAAATTTTTGTGAATGCTTTTAACATTTTTTTTAACAGTAGCAGTTTCTAAATATTACATGATGCATTTCACATAACATACTATTGTTGTTTCACATAACATAGTAAGTATTTAGGTAAAAAGAATATTTTCCTGTCTAGTTCTTTCGAAGAGCTTTTTCTGCTGGAAAAGTGTGCAGCAGCTCATAATATTAATTTCCATGTAAAGCAGATTGAGCTTTTATTCCACTGTGCAGTGAATAGTGAATAAAAATCCACTTATCCTTTTCTTGTAAACTTCTCTCAAAGCACAGAAATAAAACAAGTTGCATTATGCATCCTGAAGACAGTAAGTTTTCTTGCTGCACTTGTGATGCCATGAAGAAAATTCAATGGCCAAGGCCTAAATAAAACTTCCATCATCATTTAGATTCACCTTGAGGTCACCTCTACAGATTTACATCACCCACACACCTAAGGCAGCATCAGTGGGGTTGTGTTAGTCTGGCACACTGAACTGCTCCAGTAAACCTCACCTGGTTAAACAGCAGTGAAACCCAGCTGCTGGCCCCTGGGCTGATGCTTGTAGAAGAGGAACAAAAGATTCTCCAGAGAAACTTTGGGGATAAGTGATGGGTGTTTGTTGGAGAAACAGAGCCGAGTGCTTCGGCTCGGCCGCAGGGCAGAGCTCGTGCTGGCTCCCTTCTGCTGACACTTAATTTCACTCACTGAGGTGATAAATTGGATTCTCAGGAGAAAGAATCGGGCATAGTGCAGGTGATGGAGCAGCTTGAGCACACAGCACTGCTGGGTTTGTACCGAGGTGAACCCAGCCCCTGCTCAGGACATGGAGGTGACACCAACACCCCGCCCAAGGGCAGGGCTGGAGCCAAGGATGTGAAACTGCTGCTGCATCTCCTTAGGACAGTGCCCTCAGGAACAGTCAAAATGTTGGGAAATGCTGTGTTTGGTAAGAAAACCCAGTTCTAAAAACCCATCAGAACTTGTGTGGGGAGGTATTGCAAAACAGCCGATCATGTATTCAGTTTGAACTCAGCAGAGTGTAAATAAATGCAAACATTTCTCTTTATTAGTAAGAAAATAATTGTGATCGTTTGTGCCTCTGCTTAATTTAATAAAACTGTTTTACATGCCTGGTATGTGTGCCTGTGGCTGGTACTTATTAGAGGAGGCAGTGTGTGCCAGGGGATGGTAGTCATTAAAAAACCAGTGCACGCCAGAAGCTGTCAGCCCAGCTCACTGCTGAGTATCAGCTGCTGAAAACATTGGGTTTAGCAAACAGAAGAGAATTAAGGCAAATGCAATAATGTTAGACTAACATACAATGTATGTTTTTTCTCTGAAATTGGTCCTCCAGAACACAATATTGACTGTTGTTCCAGCCTGCATTGGCTGGGACTGCCTGGGAGCTGCTCTCTGGTGTGTAACCCCGGGCAGCCAGCAGGGAATGGGATGTGCCTGTGCAGTCCCAAGGCAAGAAAAGCATTTTCAGTGCTCACAAGGAGCTGAGAGAACCTTCACTCAGGGAAAGCGGAGCACTGGCTGCAAAGTATGCAATAAAGGAAATAGCTCAACATGAATCCCTGACAAGACGAAACATTTCCCTTCATTTTCTCTGAAATCCTTGGCTGCATCTCTTGCCACTTTTGTGCAAGTGAGATGCACCATCCCCTGCACCCACTCAGTCCCAGATGTGAACATACACTACCTCTGGCTCAGAATATTATCAAATACCACGATGACAACTCGTTTTATGGCTCCAATTGCTGCAGGAAGGCACAGATGTGTAACAGGAATCTGACTGCTTTGTATAATCTTGGCTACTTAACAGAGATGTGGGAGAGCTCGTAGGAGAATGGGGCCCGGGAGGATACAACTGCACAAAAACTGGAGGAGGGTCACACCCTGCACTGTCCTTTTGCCAATTTAGAAGACAATTACAGAGAAGAGGCTTTGCTCAAGCCACACACATTGAAAAAAAAAAAAAAAGTGGAATTAAAGGGAAGTGATTAAGAGAAGGGTTAAGAGAGGGAAGATGTAAATTCAGTCTCCTGGGCTTTATTTAGAAATGTCTGGCAGGCAGGACTTCCATAACAAGTCAAAAGGCACATTTTCATTTTGAAGTCATGACAAAATACATGTTATGCTCAGTAATGTTACACTTCAGCAGTTACAATTGGTTTTAATTAAGTTTGTGCATGACATGTACACACACAGATGCAGAAATGGATGGCCTGAGTTAACTGTTGGTCTCCTAGTTTTCAGGAGGAACACAAAGAACTGACATTACAACTCTGGATATTTTACCACCACCTCTCAGCCTCTCCATTTTGTCTCAGGACAATCTGACACCATGTGCTAAGCTGTATAAGAGCCAAGCAAAACCACTTAAAAACGGAAATTGTCCTTCATCTTACGGAGATCAAAGAGGCAGCCAAAATTGCAACTCCTACAGCATTTATCCAGGCCACAGTATAGGATGAGATCAGTGAAAGTGAATGAAAGATTTTGTACAGACAAAAGGAGAAACAGGATGGGGATGTAACAAGTACTTAACTTGCACTGAAGTGTTTGTCTTAGGAACCCAAATTATAGCTCTTCCTTTTAGGGACAGGCAGTGTAAAGCTGGAAGGACAAGAGCATAAATAAAATTATCAGAGGTGGTAGTTTTATATGTTCACTTCTCTTTCAGAGGTTTCTAAATCTGGCTTGTCTCTTTCTATTCTCCTCTAGGCTGAGTGCAGACTGGTTGCCCTCCAGCCTCTCCCTCCTCCTTAGAATGTCTCTAGAACAAGGGAAAGTCCACAGGTGACCCATTCTCGGGGAGTATTTTCAGGAATTAACTTCTCTGTGCAAAGCTCTGAGGTTTTACCAGCTCCAGTAGCCCAAATGTTTTCAGCTGGAGATAATCTGAACAGCAGCTGAACTGTCAGAGCCGGCAGAGCCCACCTGCCTCCAGGTGCCAGATGTTCTGAGTGGTGCCAGATGTTCAGAGTGGGCACAAGTTCCACTGAGAACTGGACCACCACGGGCTCATTTTGGAGCAGTGAACAGTAAATGTGTATTGTTGCATGTCAGAACTTACTTGTCCATAACTACAAGGATCATTGGTATTTAGGATTAATTTTCTGGCCATTTTTCACACTGATAGAGCAGCTGTAGGAACAGAAAGAAATACTCTTTTGAGGAGAAAGCTGCACCATGGTTTGGTCAGCACCTTGACCAGAGGGAACTGTTCAGAAAGACCAGAATAGGTTAATGTCAAGCCCAGCAGTGTGGACTCAGGCATGTAAAAGGAAAATAGTTGTTACTTGAAGAGTTGCTGGGAAGAGCTTTACTTTCTCAAGTAGGAAATTAAGCTAAATACTTCAAAATGGAAAAGTTGAACTGCAGTCAGAGTAAGTGAAAAAATGTCCTCGGGTTAAAGTGAGCTACATTGGCTTAGGTCTCTGAGTATTAATTCCTGCCAGTAATACTTTAAAAATATATAAACTTAATTAGGACAGAAGGACTGGTGTGGGTATTGGCCTTATTTTCCCAAATCCTTCAATGTTGCTTCATTTAACCCTGCCAATGAATCTTTTCCTTTGATCTTAAACTAACAGGATTAAAACCAACTTGTTAAAATTGAATCCTGAGGTCACAGTGAAGATTTGTTGAGGCAGAACTTTGTTAAAGCTGCTGTGTTTTCTCTTAGTTATTTATGGAGTTTTATGTCAGAGTTCCTTCATTATGAAGGCAGATAATAATTGTATTTTACACTTATGTATGCTTTAGTTATAACAAAGAGCTATTTGTTACCATGACCCAAGGAGTCTGGAGCTGGAAAGGATTGTGTTCTGGGAGAGGGCTGTCCCCAGCTTGTCACAGCACCTTGGTGTTCAGTGGGGCTGCCTCTGGCATCTTTTTTGGAGGTCCTACACTGTCCTTAATGGAAATAAGTGGAAGTTTGAAAATAAACCTTCACAATTGTGAGACTTCCTTGCATTTCATGCACACCCACGTGTTTGTGGCTGCCCCATCCCTGGAAGTGTTCAGGGCCAGGTTGGATGAGGCCCTGATGGAGGGAACAGCACCCCTGCCCAGGGCAGGTGGATTTGGAATGAGAGGATCTTTAAATGTCCCTTCCAACTCCAACTATTCCATCATTCCATGATTCTGCTCAAAAGGTGAATGTGAATCCTTAACTGAGTCAATGCAGGAACAACTGGCAATAGAACTGTGCTGAAATCACATGGAAGAGGCACCTGAGATGATGTAGCAGGTGGACTCAACATCCTCTCCTTCCCTCCATTCCAGTGCACCCTATAATGTTACTGGGACTCTCATTTAATCACTGGGAGCCTGCCCCTTATTTTGGAATAAGGGCTAAGTTGCAGAGCATTGTATCATTTGCTTTCAACATCTTTACAGAGATTTTATGTTTGAAGTGTTGGCAGCAACCTTGAGGTTACTCACATTAATAACAAACTCTATAACAGCATTTACTGCCACGCAGAAATTAATAGGTAAATTAAACATAGTAGTGGTTTCATTATTTAGCAGTGGCCTTACATAACAATTTTATTTTTATTAGCAGGGGTGTTACATTGTAAAGATTGGCTGTATTATGAACTACAAAACTACACTATAAACCTTAGCAAAGGGGCCAGTCAACCACGTGTAACTGCTGCATTCCAGAGTCAACACCAGCTCAGTCTCATGTCTAACATCATTTAGTGCAGAGCTAATGAGAGCAAGTCAGGAGAGACATAAAGAGTGTGTATTTATGTAGAAAATGTGAACCTTATTCCTCTGCAAGTAGTCATGGAATATATGTGCATGTAAGTAATGGTAAATGAGTACGGCACAGCCATAACATTAATTCATGGAGATTAATTCATGCAGATGAAATACTGGAGCAGCTCAGGCCTGTGTTAGTAAAATGCTGAGGAATGTCATTTATGGGAAAGCCTTGAGCAGCTGTCATCAGCTCATGAGTGTGCTGGAAAAAATATGGTCAGTGAAAGAAATGATAGGTTGGGTTTTTAGCTAATATAAAGCACTGCTTTTTGTGCTTAGTGGAAAAAGAACACCAGGAGATGTGCCCTACAATTTCATTTTCTGTTCATCTTTTCCCTTCTGTTATGACTAAACTTAGAGATATTTCTCATCTCTCACATGGCTTGGTTGTTTGAAAGCTGTTTGACTCTTGCATTGGGTTTTTGGGCAGGTTTTGGTAACGAGGGCTCCAGGCTGGCTGCTGTGAGAAGCTGCCAGGAGCTTCCCCCGTCCCAGTGCAGCCAGTGCCAGGCCCAGCCCATCACCAACAGAGCTGGCAGCTCTGGGATAACAAATCTGAGAAAGGGAGAGGCTGCATTACTTGGAAAGAGCTGTGCTGGAGCAGGGGAAGGTGTCTTAAGGTTTATTTAATTTTCATTATCCTTCTCCGATTTGATTGGTAATAAATGAAACCAGTCTGCCCAGTGGAGTCTGTTTTGCCTGTGAAAGTCACTGATGAGGGATCTCCCTGCCCTTTTCCCTTTCATGAGCCCTTCCTTGTCTCTCCCCTGCCCAGCTGTGATGCAGCAGCTCTGGTGGCACCTGGCATCCATCCAGGATCAACCCACCACAGTGATTCTCCTTCTTATTCCAGTCAAAGATCTCTGCAGTTATGGAGGATATTTATTCTCCCACTCAATTGGCCAGATTTTTGATTGGCTTTATTATATACTGAATTCCTCTGAAGTCATGTAATATTTACTTGTAGCCTTGGCTGGGTGCAAAAGAAAATATAAATTCACTTTTTTGTCTTATTGAAGACTAATCATGTAGCATAAACAGTTTTGAACAGGCAAGATGTGGATCAGATTGCCTTCCCACAGATTGTGTTAGAAGAATTAATTAGGGATGTATGCATGAAAAGTAGCATTTGTCCTCTAATTGCATGAATCTGTTCTGCATACCTATGAATTCTTCATCCCCAGTTACTTACACCATTAGTAAGTGTATTAGTGGAGTACAAAGTGGTAGAAGCAGTTGATTGGTAGTGAGAAAATTTCCTGGAACTAAAATAAAGGGCTATTTCTAATCAGCTCAAGTTATAAATACTTCAAGTTCCCCTTTGAAGAAGAAAAAAGATGCTAGTGTAGAAAATGAAGAGGGAGTTTCATCCACAAATATTTACATTGAGAAGGACATTTTCTATTAAGATGGAAAAAATGCTGTCATGTTTTCACACTTTCAGAAGAATGGCCAAACGTGTGGGTAAGAAGTTGGCTGATTTCTCTGGACCATTTACAAATAAGGATGAAAAAGCAAGTTGTAAAATTTCCAAGCTCCCACTGAAACAGCAGCAGCAGTCTGGGATGCAGATTCCAAGGGCGTTCCCAGTGCCCCCCCAGAATAGAAGAAACACTCTGTAAGGACTAAGAAACATCAGCTAGAAAGTATAGAGACCATTATTTTGAATTTAAACAGATTAGTCACATACCCTGATTTGTACTGCACTTATTCTGTACCACTGGCTGAAGAAATAAGAAAGCAGAGAGAGGATTTCAAAGAAGGAGAAGTACAATAACTTTGTTTTCTTGTGCTTACTTTTAACTTCAAGTTTAGAAGGAAAAAGAGTTTGGATTATCTAGAGAATTGAAATATGAGAATTAGTTGTGTCACTGTAAGAAATGGTGACACAAGGAACATGCTTATCTGCACAGACAAAATATTATCCAAAATTACATCTGTTTAAGGCAGAAAACCCCCAGTTCATGTGGAATGCAGCCACAGAGGAGGAGACAGCACAGAAAACCTTGGGGTGCTTTTCAGATGAGAAGGAATAATACCAGAGCCACAGCCAAATCCCATTTTAGAGCAAAAAATAAACGTGGAATGATGCAAACCTGAGCTCCAGAGCCCCCAGTGAAGATCCCTGCTGCCTAATGAAACTCAGATCTCCAGGTTAGGCACCCAACTACTTTCCAATCCAGTAAAAAGTGAAAAGCACCTAAACATTGAGAAGAGCCAAACCCAGCTTGACGCTCTGCCTTCCAGCTCCTATGATTTCACCTTTTCACACATGTCAGCAGGACTTTCACTGCTGAGGTGAGAATTATAAATGTCACAGTTAACACTCAGGTTTTTTAAGTTTGAAGGGCAAAGTGTTTCTTCATGTTGAATATTAGCTTCTTCCTGTAAAGGCAATAATAAAAGTGTCAGATATTCCCTATAATCTCTTTAGGCATGCCAGCTTTCTTTAGGGAACATAAAAGCTTGGCTGTGGAGAGGAAAAGCTTTGAGTATCAGACCTGCCTTTCCCCCCCACCAACTATAATAGAGATATAATCTATATTTTCCTAATGCCTTGAGTAATATGTGCTAAATAATCACTTGAAGCTGGTCTGAAAACCAGGAAACTCAGTATCCACATCCTCCACAAGCCACTTTCTCTTTCTAACGTGGTTTTGGGCACTCTTGTAGGTTTTTAAAATTACACTGGCAGTTTCTCGTGAACTTCAGGGAGGGGAAAGAAAATCAGGCAGCTTTAATCTTGCCAGTGTGGTTCATGAAAGCAGCCAGTGGGCCGTTGGAGGGATTAACCACCAGGAGCCCTCACCCACCCCCTCGTGTAAGAAATGTCCCAGGCAGCTGCCAGCGGAGCGTGAACGCTGCAGCCCTGAATGGAGCTGGCATTAAAGAGCAGCCCTGCATCACATGGGCTCCAGGGAAGGCCCTTGACATCAGAGAGAGCTGAACTCTGACCTTGGCCCTTGCCACCTTGATTAGCAAGGAGAGCAATTTGTCGGGGGGGTTATTGTGTGTGCGGGGCTGCAGCAGCTGGGCAGTTTGGAATTCCTAAAGCAAACAGCAAGAAGCTGCACCATGTGCTCCTTTACACACCCAACCTGCATTAAAAGGTTGTTAGGTTGTTAAATGGAAAGGCCCAACGGCCAGGGCAGCTCTTGTGTCCTTTCATTTATTCCTGTGATCACACACTGTCCCCTCAAGCTCCCTTCAGGGCACACGAGGGCCAGCCCGGCTGGGACGAGCAGCTTTGCAGGACTTTTGTGTTCCCCAGATTGTTCAGTGGCTGTTGCACATGACTGACTCCCTGACACAGTGCTGCAAGGACAGAATTGCTAATTTTGCCACAGTTGTCCCCCTTTGTGCCGTTTTCCCAAACATTAATTAATCTCCCCAACTGCACAGCGAGATGCTAAGAGGTACGAACCTGAAACACAGGGGAAAAAAAGTAATTCCGTGGTGGCTGACAGGAAATTTGGCATGTTGTGAGCCCTAGACGGGATTTCTTGGAGTATTTAGAGTTACATCATAACTCTGAATGTTAGAGAAAGGACAGGACTGTGTTGTGAGGTGGCAGCAGTGCAGATCAGCCAGATGAGGGGCCTCATGCTGGGCACGGACACAATGGCCAATGTCCAGCTTGTGGCCACCTGCAAAATTCTCATTTGCAGTGACTGGCAGCAATACTTGAGTGTTTCAAAAAACAGGCCATATCTCCCCCAAGACCCATTAGGGTCTTCTCCAACCTTAATGATTCTCTAATTCTTTGTGTCTCTCTGGTTCCCTTGCCCTGGCATGGCACCCCATAGTTTAAATCTCCTGCCCCAGCCAGTCCCTGCTTGTGCATGCACAGTTTGCCACTGCAAACCTGATGTCCTAATACTCCCTGTGTGCAAACCAGCATATTTTTCCCCTATATTCATTCTCAGAAACAGATGAGCCTCTTCTCTTTTTTTATTTTTTTCTTCTTAAAATTTTTTCCACAAAACTAAATGGAAAGCAGATATCCACTGTGGATAATTTCAGCCTCCTGGATAAAGCTGGTAAAGTGAGAGTAACTTTAAAATGGTCTGAAAAGGTGGCCAGGATGACTAATTGCAGCTATCTTTACCAATCTAAAACATAAAAATTACGAGTGCTGTGAAAAACTCTTGTTTTGGAAACCTCCCTAGTTATTCCATACTGTGTGTGGAAAGGGTGGCAGTTCTGCTGAGCAGTGCATGTTCTGCAGCCAGGCATCCACCAGAGGGTAGGGAAGTGGGTAAATATTCCAAAGGGCTGCATTTCAGTGATCCAGAAAGTGGTAAGGATGAAACAAGGCAGATATCAAAGCCATTTATTACAGCAGTCAGCTGAGGCTGGAGGGCAACCAGGAGAAAGATAAATATCCAGGCAAAAATGGGAACTGGGGCATGACACAGAGCAGGAAACCAACAGACTCATGCTGCAGCCAAGTGAAAACATGAGGAGAAGGCAGCAGAGAATCAGAGCCCACCACAGGGACACAGACTTAGGATGAAGTGTAAGCAGTGCCTGCTGAAGCTGGGTTTGGAAAACTGTTCCCTGGTGCCTCCTTGGGTCTTGTACCTGCTGGGGCATGGATCTGGCTCACAGAAAATTAACATTCCCAACAGGTAATTTCAGTAGCTGATAAAAATACAAAGACCTGCAATAATTTTTTTTTCTGTTGAATATTCTGCCCTTTTTTTTTTTTTTTTTTTAAATTTGATACTGGCAATGTTCATTTATGAACTGATGCACTGAGGGTTTTCATTTAACAGGACAGGTTTCTTTAAATAATCTACTTACAACAGAAATGCATACTTTGGCATGAAAAAATAGTTCTGTTCCCCAGCGTCTCTGGAACACCACAGACTTGAAAGCAAAAGTTTTTGTTGTGTAAGCAAAAAAAAATGTGCATGTCAAAGCTGAATTTGCTTTATTGTTTTCCTTGAAAATATCAGCTAAACTTTCCAAGGGAATACATTTTAAAAGTCCACAGTGGTTGATTAGAAACAAATCAAACCAGATGCACGAACAGCCTTCACATGAAAATTCCCAAACTAGACTAGATCACACTTTGGAACTGAAATCCTGTAGCAGATTGAAACCTGGAGATTGAGAAAATATGTGCCGGACCCTGAATAAATACACCCCTGAATAAAGTCAGATGCCCCTGAGCTGGTTGCCCCTCACAGGGTGCATTTTGCAATGTGTGTCCTACAGAGATGAACTCTGGATGTGCTTTCAGCTTCAATCTGGTGGCTCTGCCACATGTCACCCTCCCCTAGTAAAGATATTTACTGACACACCACTCTCTAATTCCTGGAGAAAGGCATTCTGCCTTTCCAGAGAGAGCTCTTTGTGCACTACATTTGTTCATAAAGTTACTCATGCAGAAGTACCTGCAAGGTCAGGACCTACATTTTCTCTCAGCAGCAATTATGAGCTGCATGTTAATGGTGAAACCACTCATGACTTAATGCTACAGCAAATGATGGTGTAGCTTCAGAGGAGGAATGCCATTCCCACAGGGAATCTGTAATCAATGATATAATTAATGAACAGATCATTTACACTGTGACTGCTGTAAACTCAGCCCACGCTGTCGTTTGCTGTACTGTCCTAGTCTCACTCTGTGCCAAAAATGAATTGTTCACAAATAGAATTTTGCACAAATAGAATCATTGAAATGGTTTGTTAGGCACTTTATTCATGCTGAACTGTGAGGCAATGCATTGACCCAGTCTGTGAGATCCCACCTAATTTGTACCTGCTTAAATCTCGTGTAGGAGAACATTATCTTTGAGCAAGTAAATCCTCCAGACAGGTCCTCAGCTACACTGAGTTACTCCAGCACAGAAATCATTTCTCTTCCTGACAAATAGCACCTGTGAAGGCTGAGGAGAAGATGAAGGATTTAGTATTTCAAAATTTGAGAAATCACAGAGATAAAAGTAAAAAGCTTTATTATTCCGTGTGCCTCTGCCCAACTCAGCACTTGTTGGAGTCCAGGAAAATGCTCCTGTGAATGTCACTTTAGAGTCATTCAGCATTTGGCAAAAACTTTGCAAAGTGTCTCCCCAATACAAAAAAAGGAATTATTCAGCATTCAACAACATCATATTTCTGATATGCTAACTTTTAAAATACCGTTTCCCTTTCTATAAATTCTATTTAATTACAAACTTTTTTTAATTTTTTTTCCTATTATAAATGCAACTACCACAGACTTTCTTCTTATAAATCTGAGTTAATTAAATTGGAGTATGCCAGTGTAAGCAATCTCTTTTTAAATACAGACTCTTTGGTTCCTGAAAATCCCTCTTATTTGGAATAACTGCTGTTACTTCAAAGCATCCAGTGAAAACCGAGGGCTCTTTCATTTTTTAATAAAGAGATTTTCTGGTCCAAGGGGGGGCACACCTGATATGGTTTGCATCCAAAGCAAGTGGTCTGTAATAAGTGGCCCAATGGAAGTTTAAGCCTGCTTTCAAGGGTCATCAGCTTTTCTGACTGTTACTTGATCTGTTTAGAACGGGCTAATTTGTTAATCAGAGCAAAGCTTCAGACTTACTGTGATCACCTCCTTAATGCTGTTTTCACACACTGATAATTAAAGCAAAAATCCTGTACAAGATTGTCATATGCTTCTCTGAAAACACAAAATATAGCAGCACCTGGTAGAGTATTAAATCATGCTCCAGATGTCAGAAGTTTGTTCTGTTCATACAGGGATTTAAAACTCATTTTCTCTAGTATTTTGCATCAAGGGTTTTCCTTTTCCTCTGACATCCTACCTATCAGCTGAGTTGATTTTCATCCCTCACTGCTTTATGGCTGCATGTTCTACTGGGATTAGTCCCTATTCAAATGGTGAATAATGCAAAACAGACTTAGCATTCTCTGTATCCTAAAGCTGGGCAGTCTGGCTGCAGGAAGCTTTGGATCTCAAAATGATACAGAGTTTAAGGGTTTCTCTGCATAGAAAAGTCTCCATGATATAATCTGAATCTGTCTTTCAGAAAAAAAATACAAACAAAGAAAAACCAGAGTTAATTGGTGCCAAAATCCAGTTTTCAAACTAAACCTCAGTTTAGTTGAATCCTTCCCTAACAGCCTCACATTAAATAAAAATACTCCAATCTCCAATGAGAAGAGCCCCACACTGGTTTTTACTCAGGATTTTCTAGGAGAATTTAAGCTGTGCCAGGCCAGTGTTCTCATATAAACTGTTTTCCTGTTTTCCCTATTACAATATGGACTGTGTGTGTAGGGAAAATGGAGTGAAAATAGGGAATGCAAAATGCATGTCAGCTGGGAAATAAGTGGCCTGTTTGGAAGAATATTTATGTGTTTTCTCCTGACTTGGCTTGGGGAAGAAAAAACAAAACATCAGCTGTGAGCAGGATATTTCTGCCACTGAAAATCCACATGGTTGCACTTGAGAGGCTCCTGGAGAAATGAAATGCTGTAGTTTAGAATCTGGAGAGTTTCTTGCAAAGGCATTTATCCTAACATCCATCAGACAGGGCAGTGTTTGCCCCGTTTGAACTGGTCACTCAGGAGTTACCATAACAATGTCTGCTTTTAGCTCTTCAGTTTCCTAGAGAAACGCACAATGAAATCTTTCATTAAAAATACCAATTTGCCGATTTTTTTTTTTAGATCCAGCAGACCACTTTCCCTACCTGAAAAGGCAGATGTATTCACATGTGAGCTTGCTAAGGCACAGAGTCCTTCTCTTCCTTACTCTGTGTGTGTTTAAGTCACGGAGAGGAACACTCAGCGAAGTTCAAACTCATTGTTCTTTATGGTCTTTCCAGTCTGGGACTCAGACCCATGACTGTAGGCCAGTCTGGTTGCATGAAATAAAATATTTCTCCGGAACACCACGGTTAGCCTTTAACTGATTTAGTGCAGTTAAACAGTAACAGTGAGAGTGTTCATGGTCCCGAGGCTGGTGGCAAACCCACCCGTACAAACGAGCCATTCATGAGAGGCCCTGGGCAGGCTGAGCTTTCCCTCAGCCTCGGAGCGTGGGGTGAGGAAATCTCAGCCCAGCTCTGCAGCCCAGCTGGAATAAATTCTGAAATGAAAGGTCTCTAGATACCGAGTAAGGCCGTGAATGTTTGGAAGGTTGCAGGGAAAACGTTTGGGCTCCACATGAATGGCTGTGGTGAAGTCACCTCCGAGCCTGGCAGCAGATGAGAAACATGAGAATATCCAGCAGTGGGGACAGGCAGCTGGGTATTCCAGGGAATGATGCTGGGCTGGGAGCTGGGCTGGTGTTGATGGGAGCTTCTCCTTCTTTGCTAGTTAGAGGAGGGAGTTGTAAAAAAAAAAAAAAAAAATAAATAAATAAATAAAATAGAGCGAGAGAGAGGTTATTAATCTGTTCAAGGTGGATGAGCTAATCTTCTCCCATTCCTCCTTTTCATTTCCAGCACACTGGCTGTGATCAGCCAAAAAAACAAATCAAGCTACTGGGTGCTTTGCTTAGCTACCACTCAGCTGAAACAGTCTTCATGTCAGATGATCTATGATCTCTTCATTACATGAAAATTGCTTCTGTTTAGATGGCTTAGAGAAGTTCAGCCTCTGAGGAAGCTCTTCCACCTTTCTGTGTCCATCTTGAGCTGAGTATCTGAGTTTGTTACTCATCCTTCCTGTTTCATGGCAATGCTGCTAACCAGAACTTTACAAACTGCCAGAGAATGCTTTGCATGGGCCATTCCAAGCTCTTGAACCACTCATTATCAGAATTTATTTATTTGTTTGAACACTTTGGGCATCTCACGCAGTTTCCTATGTCCTGTAAATCCCAGACTGCCTGATTACTTATGGAAATACCAATATCTGTGGAACACAATGGCCTTCCAGAATGTCTGCAATTTTGCAAGCTTATTTGTGTCAACAGAAGACAGGAAATTGAGTGTGGCAATAGCTGGGGAGCAGCAGTGGGGAGGAGCATCTCCATGGATATCCTCAGGCAGTGGATGGAGGGCAGGGGGGGTTGTGGCATTATTTATCCACAGCTCTGTGAAGGTACAGTTAAAAAAAAAATCACTGCTGGGAGAAAAGAGGAGGGTTCTGAGACAATTTGCAGAGGAGATGTGCCAACTTGGTTCCATTTATAAGTTATTATTGGATATTAGGACTGCTGTAGGATCCAGAGAATGCTCCATAGGGTGCCTGACCAGTGTTCAAAGGGAGCAGGAGTCTGTGAGCAGTGCCTGTGTCACTCCAAAGGGCTGTGAATTCCAGAGGCCACCCTGCCCCTCTAGAGACAAACCTGCACTGGCTGCCTGGACCAGGCTCACACACCTGAGGTAGCTCCAGAAGAGCTCAGGGATGGGTGCTGCCCCTGGCTCAGCATCCTGGGCCCTCTTCACCATCACTCAGCCTGACAGGTCCCTGTCAGGAGCCATCAGCCCAGGCAGAGGTCTGGAGAAGGTCTGGAGAAGGTCTGGAGAAGGTCTGGAGAAGGTCCATCCTCCTCCTCCTCCTGTCCCTACAGGACAGCAGTAACAACTGAGGCTGGAATCTCAGCTCTGCCTGCATCCTGCATCTCCCAGAACAGAAATACTGCTCTTCCCAGCAGTGATGACTGCACAAATAAACAACCTCCCTGGGGCAGAGGGGTCAAAGCAACAGATATTTAATAAACAACACAGTGTATAGAAAAATCTCAGCTAGAACCCACTTGCTTTTAGGGTCTCATAAATATTCCCCAACACTTTCCCTTCGGAGAGGCATTTTCCACAGCTGAAGTCTGCTCAAAACAGGTGGCCAGGGTTGTTTTGCTGTTTGTTTGGGGGAGCTCTGCAGCAGAATTACAGCTGCCATGTTCTAGTTTTCAACACGTTCAGAAAATAGAAACAAGTAGTCTTCTTTGTGGAGCTACAGACAGACACAATAAGCCAAGTTTTAAGGCTGCTTCAGTGCTGGTGGAGTTCTCACCAAGGGAAATATTTTTTGTATGAGCAGTAGGATTTTTCTGATTGCTTTTTGTGCTTCACTCGCAGCTTTGAAAGCTGTTGACACACATGCACAACAGACTTTGCCTTTTATTTTTTTCTGCTCAATTGAAAGCAGCTTTTCTTTCCTCAGATTTATGATATCTTGTTTTTCCTGAGTATTAAAACGCTTTGAGAAAAGAGAGAAAAATTTATTAATTTTCCACAGGCAATATATTTTAGTAGAAAATTGGTGAATGCTTATGTTAAACCTAAGCAACGCAGGCTGTTAAGACATGGAAATACAGTATTAGCAAGCCAGCTTTAAAAAGAAGAGTTAGGCAAGAAAAACATGGAAACAGCCCCCAAACCTGTGCAAATTATCTATAGAGAATCAGCCTTACGTATAAGGACATGGAAGCAAGATTTGTTTATCATGACCTTTAACAAATCTGTGTTATGATTTGGAACTGAGTCCAACCTGGATCGTCTGCTCTGCCTCTTTCAGCAGCAGAAAGTTCAGGGCTTCATTCAGTTCAGGGCTGGTTTGCAGCAATTAAATTATTAATCCTAAAATTGGGAGATCTCAGTTCAGGGTGTGATTCTGGAGCCCTTTACCTCAAATGTAATGCAGCAAAATTAGAGGCACAGATTTTGTGCAGTTTCTTGAGGAAAGGTCTGAGGATTTGTATGCAATTTGCTTTTTGCCCTTTGGCTCTCACATAATTAGGGACATCTCCAGATTTGTTTTTCAAATTGAGACCATGAGGGGAGTGACAGTGAACTCCTGTGTGAGCCTACAGGGCTGTGTTTGCCAAGGTGCAAGGCTTTTCCCAGGAAAGGGAACAAAGGCTTCATTTTAGGGAGCTTTATAATGAGCCTTTTAGAAAAGAGGGGAGAATGTGTTAACAAAGAATAAATGTAACGGAAATGGAGGTATTTAAATTGTATATCCCACAGAATTATCTTCAGGGGTTTAAAGTTTTTTAAACTTTAGATGTTCTTGGAGGGGAAGTCAAGCATTCTTTTTTTTTTTTTTTTTAATGGAGAAAAAGAAGTCAAGATGACTAACCTTGCACATATTTAATTTAGCTCCACCAATGTTTATAGCAGGGGACACACAGTGTTTCACTGCAATGAGATGAATATTTATTAACAATTCGAAATGATCTGTTCCAAAATGTACAGTGCAGTCCCAGTAATGTTTGACCACAGAGGTCCAGGTGTTTCCTGTCTGAGTTTGGAAGGCTGCTGGCTGCTTTTATAAGTTTAATGTGCAGCACAGCAACATTTTACTCTGTCTCATCCCTCAAAATGCAAATTAAAAATCTGTTGGTATTGCCCAATCTAATGTGGAAGATGGACTCAGGAAATCTATTTAATATGCACGAGGAGCTGCTGCTGTTCTTTATTCCAACTTCTCTGCTGGAGTTCTGTGAACTGTTTCACTGAACAGGGAATGGGAAAGTGAGGAACTCAATAGGAATTGATATTTTCTACATTGTGCCTCCGCTGTGTGTTGATGGTAATTCCCCAGTGTTTGCTGGTAATGGTCTGAGTTTGGGCTTTGTTCTTTCTGAACAGTCCAGCTGGGCTCACTGCACTCCCCAGCAGGTCCCATCTCAGCAGAGGGTTTCAAGACTGTTAAGGTGACCTTAATTAGACCCTTTTCACACATCCAGAAAGAATTTTAGTGACGATTGTACTTGCAGGAGGACTGCAGTGATACATTTCTCCTCACCCAGACAAATGTGAGATGACAGAAGGTAATCCCTGAGAGCAGAGGTGAACAGAAGAGCTCATGGCATGTCCTGCAATCCTGCTGCCAGCCCACCCCTGGGACCCCTCTGCCCACACATGCACCTTTCCTTCCAGGAGAAACAGGAGCAGGAGTGGAGAAGGGGCACTTGGGTGACACCCATGATGTCCTGAAAAGCTCCCAAGGCCAACCCTTGTCACTCAGCCACCATTAAATTAAACTTCAGTGTCCTCAGGGTTACCATCTTCAGAGGATTTTACTGACATCTAAAACCCCTCATTACTGAGCTTGGACTCCCCAGCATTTCCACATTACCAGTGGCTGTGTCCAAGCCACTGAGCACAACTCCAGAGACAGGCAAACTGACCTAGTTTTCCATGACACGCTCCCCATGTGGAAAGCTTTACCTTGGGATCGTGAGTGCGTGCCATGTTTAGAAAGTGTGCTCCTCTCTCTCTTTTCAGGGAGGAAATTAGGGTTCTGTTTATTTCTGTTTACTGGAGGAAGGCTACTAAAGCTCTCAGGGTGCAGATTTTCTGTGGAACTCAGAGCTGTGCTGCTGGAAGCTGTTGTACTCCTGTGTGGTCACCACATCACAACAGGCAGAAGGTTTCAAGAGCGTTCTGTTGTTTACAAAGCCCATCTCTTTTGAAAAGCTGATTTTGACAGTAGCTGTTTGCCTTGGGAAAGGGTGAGAGGATTGTCAACATTCTCAGAAGGACCAGAAGTGCTTCTCCAGGAAAAGTAACATCAAAGTCACTTCTGGAGAGACACGACCAGCCAAGGGAAGCCAGCTGGTGCCAGTTAAGCTGGCTCCCAGCTGAGCTAACCCACTGCTGCAGGTCCTCATGAGTGCCTGGGTGGAAGTCAGGAAATCCTTCCTCCTTCCACAGCTGTGTCCACGTGTGAGGGCAGCACTGGCTGTCCCAGACTGCCCCAAGCCCAGTGGAGCCCTGTTCTATCCCATCCACTTCAAGGAACAACAAACTCCACAGTGCCTGGCGAGGCAAAGCTGAATGGCAAAAAAATCCTCTGCAAGGAGAAGGGAACAGAGATTTTGGACAGATTTCTAAGCCAGGAAGGGAAGATATCATTAGAAAGCTTGATTGCTAAACAAACCAAGCCTGTCACTCGGGAGCCATCTAGTGCCTGCCTGCTCCCTGCAGGGGGAGAGTGACCACACACTGCCCAGCCACACCCCAAACCAAATCAAGGCACCTGGAATGTGTCAAATCCACTGTCCCAAGAGTTTGTGTCCTGTCCAGGAAGCTGAAGTGCATAGAATGATTTGCTTCTTCTTATGATTTGCATGTCAGTGCTCACAGAATCTAATCTTTAGTTTGAACAGTAATTAACACCTTGGCTAGAGATGTTAATCAAAGGCAAGAGGGTGAGGAAATGCTGCCTGCATTGGTTTGTGCAATGTTCCTATAGGTGGGACAGAGGTATGGGCAGGGCAGAGCTAATCCCATAAACTCCTTCCACACTTCCCATTCACTGGTGCAAGGGCTGTTCAGATTAAAGGATGGGAAGCAGCATGTCTGATGTTTGAACATGCTGGGATTTTCCTAAGTTCCACCAGCCCTTGTTTTTCACTGCTTCTTTCTCAGTCTCACCCTTTAAGCTTTACTTTGTTATTCTTTATCCACTTGGGAGTTGTGGATATTGGGAGCAGAATTATGTAAAGCAAACTTCTCCTTTTATCAAGAATTATATATTCAGGTTTTGTTCTAAAGAAGTCTCAGGGGGGATGTGGCTTATATTTATGTACTCTTACTGAAACAGGAAAAAGTCTTTCTTTTAGTTGAAAGTTTAGGAAGAAAGGAACAGAGTTGACCTGGGCTATCTTCAGAGAGTTATTTCAAAAAAAAATTTGTGCATTAAAAAGTGTTTGATCCAGCTGCCTATTTTCACTCACAACACAACAATCTACCTTTGAATTCCAGACTCAAAGGTGATTATTGCACTTTATTTTCCAAAGTGACCATAAAACACTGTTAAACACCTTCATATTGCTCCAGCCCAGCCCAGGCTCTCCAGAGCTGTGGCTGGAGTCCAGTCCCTGCTTTTCCTGCTGCTGCTGCTCAATTCTCCTTTGAGCTACCCCAGCCTTAGATCAGCTTGGATCCTGCAGGAAAAAGCCCCGTGTGTCACTCCACACAAGGAGGTGCCACTAGAGATCAGCTGGCCCTGCTCTCTGCCCACTGCAGATGCCCCTCACGGCTCAGACCGAAACAAGGAGAAAATCTTCCTGAAAGAAATGCTGCCCTCAAGAAGTGGTGTCTGGTGAAGGATTCAATATTGTCTCTGTGATCACTCCAGGTAGGAGGAGGTGTGTTCCACCATGTAGCCTGGGCTGATCCCATGAGAGAAAATAAGTTGTTCTGTGCCCAGAAATGCTAATCAAGCAGTTTCTCTGTAAATTAAAGCCATTTTTCCTCAAGGATTTTCCTTTGTTTCCCTCTCCCATGTGAACCTCAGCCCCGTATCTCTGTGACCCATCCACTGGGCAATACTCAGACGTGCTGTGGATTTCCCAGAGAAAAATGTGCTCCTCATCCCCTTGGCTCGTGCCCCCACGAGCTCTCAGGGCAGCTGGGGCAGCTTCCAGGCTTCCAAACTTCAGGAGTGACTGCAAGGAGATAAGAGCACATTTGTATGACCTGCATTTCCCTGCCAAGTCAGGCTGAAAGGAACCTGGAGACATTTCCTGGGCACTGAGGAGGTTCCTTCTCCTTCTCCTTCTCCTTCTCCTTCTCCTTCTCCTTCTCCTTCTCCTTCTCCTTCTCCTTCTCCTTCTCCTTCTCCTTCTCCTTCTCCTTCTCCTTCTCCTTCTCCTTCTCCTTCTCCTTCTCCTTCTCCTTCTCCTTCTCCTTCTCCTTCTCCTTCTCCTTCTCCTTCTCCTTCTCCTTCTCCTCCTTGTGGGATGTGGAGTATTCTAAGAAGGAGAGGATTTTATATGACAGCATTTCTAAGTACAGTGTCACACCTGAAGCAAAGGTGGGCTCCAGCCTGTGGCCTGTCCCCTGCTTTTTGTAAAACTCCACTGGATCTCAGGGTTTGAGTTCAGAGCCACTTCCAGGCACCTCTGCTGGACTGGAACCCCTCATTATTTGGAAGATTTCCTCATTGTTTTTTCGACTCAGAAGGCTGGAACTGAGAGCACCTCTTCCCCTCCTTGTGCTGACTCCAGTGGTTTTTGGTGCAGGCACCATGGGGAAGCAGTGATTCAGCCATGCAGCCACGTAACAGCCTGGGCCTTAATGAGTAACACATTTCTACTTTCCATTCTCCGTCTAAGAAAGGGCCCATAAATAAGGCATATTTGCCCTCAGATCAAGAAAACCTTTTTCTTAAATAATGTCATTAAATTTTAAATTAGATGGATAGGCAATTACTGGTGAAAATGTTAAATACTGGATAACCATGAATATGACCTAATTTAATATAATTTCATAAATGCTTGAATTCAATTAAATAAAAATTTTTTGTATAACATTTAAACTGTTTGCTTAGTTCTCCCCAGAGCTCACAGTAGGTTACTATGAGCCAAACAGCATTACAGCATTTGTTTAAAATGCCAGAAGGCTTAGGATAGATCCCATACACTTGGAGCTGAATCCCCAGTCACTGGACAGCCATTTCTGGGCAGAAGCTGCTGTATTAAATAATTGCTAGCTAATAAATATATTTTAGACACATTATAAACCTGGATGTTAAACTTCTTAGAGTAAATGAGATGTTTATTGCAGAAAAATATATAATTTGCTGTTTTGACCTGGGTGCGTTGTCATGGAAACCCAAATCTTTCTTGAGCAATAAAAAATCTGCTTGTCATCTGATTTGAGCCAGTTATTTGCACAGGTGGTTTTCTTAGCAGACAAGTACTTAGTAAAAACAAATCTATTCTTTCTCAATTGTTCCATTATGTGTTTCCACAACAATGTGGTTCATTTCACTAGCTTTGTAATTAATGATCCATTATCAACTAATTAAATCACACTTAGATTTTATATGATTTCATCTGTTACACAACGCTCGCTCCCCAGTCATCCTTCCTGGGTGTGTTAAGCTTGGAAAAGTTTTAATTAATGGTGAGAATGAAGTACTGGAGGTTGCAGGTACTTCAGACAGACTAAAGTAGTAACAAATGCTAGACACTTAAATATATCCAACCAATTTCCTTCAATGAAGTAAAGCACAGCAGTGGGAATCACTTAAATCAGATTTCCAACCTCTACGTAAAACTGTTGTAAAATATTAAGTTCATCTGTTTGCAGACAATGGAAACTGAAATATGAACTATGCCAACAGTTCCAAAATGTCATCCAAAGCACAATTAACTTAATAGACAACATCTTTGGTGTTAGGCCTGCTCCAGACCCCTCTGAGATGAGTGAGATGATGTTCATTAACTGATTTTGGATCAGAGCCGTGCTTTGCAGTCTCTTGGGTGGAAGCTGTCTCCAGCTGTCAGAGCCATCACATGGGACAGCTGGTTTGTAGGTCTGGGATGATTTTTACACGATCATAAAGAGCAGAAGTAGTAGAGGTGAGATGGAAAATTAAGACAAAGAAAGAGCTTTTGATCGTGTGGCATTTTTTACAGGAGTTTTAAGACAAAGATGACAGACACAGTGAGTGAGCTTTGAACAATGCCTGTGTGATTTCAGTGACTCCTCTAAACTGTTTGAGCAGGAGGCTGATGATATCCAGGATCAAACACGACCAGGTGGACGCTGTTTTTTCATTTCTGTGCAGTGCAGAGAGGCCAGGCTGGCCGGGAGCTGGACATGGAGCTGCTGGGCTGTGAGGGGTGGTCAGTGGCTGCAGGGTAACATTATAAGCTTTTGGGGGCTCTCTGGGGGTGTCTTGGGGTCCCCTCCACGGGCCCCAGTTGTGGCTCAGAGTGAGCTCACCTGGAGGAGGTGAAGACCTAAAGAAAGGAATCCTGTGTCCCACCTGGAGGTGGAGGAAGGGTTAAACGGAAAATTTCCAACTTGAAGCTGTTGGCTTCAAACTGAGCCACTTTCCTGGGTGGTTTTTGAGCATCTGCTACGAAGAAGCTCTTCAGGACTTTAGATATCAAGGAAACACTGGAGGCAGATAACAGGCCCTTACACATCCCTTTGCCAGTGTGGCAAAGAGTGTAAACAGCTTTTTAAGGCCGATTATACAAGTGATGTGTTTAGTCTACAAGCTGGATACTACTAACTAAAGCACCTTTGTTTCTGCTTGGAATGATTTTATCAAAGATTTGAGTTTTATACTTTCAGTGGAATGTTAAATCATGTGCAACCCCCGTGCCTTGGGAATGCAATGCTTCAGGGCACTGTTTGGGTAACAATTTGATTTGATTTGATTACTCTGTTTAGGGAATTTTGCCAGAGGACAGCAGTATATTTAGTATTATATTTAAAAATAATTTTGGTTTGGGGCCAAAATGGACACAGAGAGTATTGTAACTAACTCACTAGATGGCACCACAGCCCCAGGAACGTGAGAAGGACGTGCTCAGTTCCTGAGTTTATCAGGTTTGCTTTTATAGCATAAATGAGGTGTGATGGGGATGAGAATTGCCACGGAGCAAACAATGCTGAGATCTCAGCTCACACACACTGGTTTGCTCTGTCCCCCACTCTGCACTGAGGAGGTCAGAACCTGGAACACAATGGAGGCTCAAGGGGATTGTAACTGGAGCACGTATTTCCGTCCACAAAAAATGGAAGAAACTTCTCTGAAGAGTGGAAGGAACAGGAAAAGAACAGGTTTTTAATCTTTTGAGAGGACTCAGGAAAAGAAAGCACTGTGGCCAAAAATGGAGTGACAGCTTTAACACATTAAAAATGCCAATAAACTTGGAAGGGCTGTGCTTGTGGAACAGAAATTCTACAGAAAGCTTGGAAAAGAGGACTTTCCAGATTGAATTGGAGGGTAGATAAGGGGTATTCTAGGGATATTATATTTCCTTATCTTGGAGAAAGAAAGTATTCTGTCCATAATCTTAGTATTTCCCTGAAGATTAGTGAACAGCAAACTAGGGCCAGCTCTTCATCTGCTGTTGACTTTCATGGCTCCTCTGACTTTAAGTGAAGTCGCTCTGAGTTAAACCAGATGAAGATCAGATCTCTGTAAGTTTGAAGCATTTATCAAGAGAGCAGATAACATCTTTTTTCCTTTTCTTTATCCTGAAGACCATTATTAAATTACATGCAAAGTTTAGGCATCCTGTATTTTCCCTGAGTTGTGTTCCCAGTGTGGTTTTTCTTGAAGCGCTCAGATGTTCTGGTTGTTACTTGCATTCTTCTTTTATCTGTCTCATCCAGGCTAATGCATTGGATTTAAAGTAGCAGCTTGGTGGTCCTCAGGTTCCACACAGGTGAAGCTGAATGTGTGAACGGGGTGCTCTGACTGATGAGGTTTGGCAGGTTGAGCTGCAGTGGCCTAAGACATGAGCAGCTCCAGCTGTTCACCTAATGCCTCTCTGCCTGCCAGCATCAGCGTCCTCTGGAGAGGGTGACAGAATGGGACATGTGCCAGCACCTGGAGTGGCCCAGTGCAGAGCCTGGTGTTTGAGCTGGCAGCACTGGTGAGGGGATGTGAAAGACAGGAGTGAGCCAGGCTGAGGGATGGACACACTCCCTGCTCTGTGCTGGGCATGGACACACAGCCAGCAGCTGGGGTGGAACAACGGCCACAGCCAAAGCTGAGGGTGACAGCGAGAGCCAAAGGTGTCACCAGACCTGCAGAAGTGTGTGTGTGTGTGTGTGTGTCAGTCCAGCCCTGCCAACAAAACACTGAGCACCTTCTCGATCTCATGCCCTTCACAGGTGTTGCTGCCTCAGCCAAAGCCTACCAAAACTCACCAACTTCCAGTCAGTTCTGAACAAGGAGTCAAAGTGAGGGGCTTCCATTTCATTATTAAAATTAAAATTACTTGCAGTTTGGTGTTTTCTGGCATTATTCCAGTGTTTCATGTTCTTTGTTCAATACTTTACATGAGCTGAGGCTCAAGACCTGTTTTGTGCAGGGTCTCCTTCTTCAGACAGCAGCAAGCCCGTAGGGTGAGCAGTGAGTGAGGCTGAAGCATAACTTTGTTATTTTTAGAAAAACTATTCTTTCCCAGTATTTCCAAGCGTGGTAACCACATTTTTCCTGTTGATTCGGTGAAAAGGAGTCTTATTCTTCTCCCTGAGGTACAAGTTTTATTGTATGAAGATACTTTTAGCATTGGAACTGGTGTTGTCAATGACTCAAAATCTCAGAGTAAAAGAAAAAGCTTTAACAAAATGTTAATTGCTGAATACAGGAACTCAATTTACGTCACCTGGCTATCAGACAAATATTGATTTTAGCTGTGGAGGATTTAGAAGCAAGCGAACTTAAATTTTCTCCAAACTTCACAAATCTGTGCCTGAGAAAGTCCATTTGTCTGTCTCCGGTCACAGCTCCCAGGAATCTGTGATGCCATCAAACACCATAATCTCAGGAGAAACTGCAAGATGAATTCTGTGGTGTTCAAATCCTTCTTTTTCATCTGGCCCTGCTTTGATTGCTGGTGCAGAGCGCCCGGGAGCCGCTGCCTGGCTGCCAGAGCAGGGCTGACAGGAGTTCATCTGCACTGCAGTTTCCAATTCGTTTGTGTCCAGCTCAGACTGCTGAGATGTGCACCCAGCCCTCCCCAGACAACTTGTCTTTCCACAAAAGCAAGCATTGACAAGCGGAGGAGGAGTGATTTAGCCATTTGGCCAGGATTTAAAGACTTGGTCTTGCAGGCAGAGTGCCTGGCTTGCAGGAGGTGCCAGATAAATGGGTCCTGCTCCCACACACACACCGAGTGGGCAGAGTTAGGGGTGATGAAATGTTTCTGTTTGCTTCACAGCTAAGGTGGGTGCTGACCCACTTCGGACAGCAGGCCAGTGTAACTTTTGCTCGGGAGAAGGCAGTGATGATAGCAAACCTCTCTGAGGAAGCTCCGTGGGTTTGGGTGGCCTTGGGAGCTGCTCTGGTGGTCAGGTGAGACACAGCAGAGCATCAGGGGCCGTGGGTTATTCCAGGTGGGAGCTGCCACAGCCTGCTCGTGTGCCCCTGGAAGCCACAGGGAGCTTGATTGCCGCTGTCACCAAGCAGCAGGGCAGGTTACACAGAAACCATTTGGTACCAGTATCACCCTCACACGCTGAGGTGTGACATTTTCAATTGCTTCAAATTGGCAGAGAGCTTGGATAATTGAAGTATTTGAATAATAAGGCTCATTTCCTTAGAAATGTTAACAGGGCTGTAACCCTGTGCAGTGTGGCACATGCCTCATGGCCCCTGAGGCTTCAGTGCCTTTTTCCTCTTAATCCTGACACCAACAGTGCTTTTTTATAAAAAAATAAATATGGAAATATCAAAAATGGCTACAGCAGTTGTATTTCTTTAAAAATAATGGAATTTGTTATTATAGGTCATTACTGTGCACCCATAAATATTTACATATTTTTATATTGTATTCACTGGCCATGACAGATTGAAAATAGCAACAGTTCTGTGGTTTCTGTGTTTTAATAACAGTGTGTTTCTTTCAATATTTTCCAGCAGTCGGCTGCATATTTCTAAATGATCATTCTGGAGGTTGCCTCTCCAGACAGAGATATAAAAATATATTTAACCCACTTGTAATATATTGGATTTCTCTTTATAATCTCATTAAAAAGTGTGCAGTGAACACAAACCCATAATTTACCTGGTGTTGTAGTTTCATTAAACATCAAAAGGGTGCTTGATGGAGTAGAATAATCCTATTCTGCATCCTTCATTGAACATCTTTCAGAATAAGTTTATTCATTTAATTAGAAGGTTTCTCTGTGTGAAGATTGCACTGGTTTTACCAGTCTGACCGAATTTGCATTTGTTATCCAAAGCACCCTCTATTTAACTGCACTTATCTTAAGTGTGTTAGGACACGTGCTGCAAAATATCTCCACAAATTGGTACTTATTTTTGAAATTGTGTTAGTACTAATTCAAAAGTGAAGGAGCAGAGAAGCTCCATTACACTTTAAAGTGGAATTTTCCCTTCAAATCTGTGGATTAGTCATGGCAAACAATGAAATGTTTAACTCAACATTAAATGGGATTATTAAATATCTTTTCAAAGTGGAAAATCACATGCATTATTCTATCCCCAGTACAAAAGGACAGTGAATTAGTTTCCCTCTTCATTCAGTATAAAACAATGATAATACCACGGGCACACTTCAGCCTCAGAGGACCCTGCTGAACCACATCCACTGAAAGCTGTCTGGATGGTTTTAACATGAAGGTGACATTCTTTGTGATTAAAACATGGCTTTGCTGTAATCACGGTGAGCCTTGGAAAGGTTGGGATGTTGTAAACTGGGATATTGCAGCTCAGGCAGATCTGAGCTCCCTGTGCCAGGCCTGGATGCAGATAGACAATTCTGGAGAGATGCTGAGCAGCTCAGCAGACAGAACGCTCACTTGGAAGAGTGAAGGCTTTTCATCTCCATTTTTCTCTTTTATGTGTCTGGCTTTGGGGAGTGTGACCTTTCTGCCACGGGATCGATGTGTCTGTAGCCATCAATTCCAGGCAAAGCAGGGCCTGCCTGTAAGGCTGGAGATTAGGATGTAACACATGGGCAGGTCTCTCCCTTCTCCAGAATGGATAGGTGGCTAACTAGGCAGTTCTCCTCCTAATCAATGGCATTGGCTTCCCTGGGAAAGGGACGAGCTCTGGCTGTAGACATGCAGAGATGGATGGCACTTCAGCATCCAAAACAGCAAGGGAATGGAGCTGAAATACTTTAAAAGCATTTTTTTTCCTTCTATAATATCTGACTGCCTCTCATGCCTGTGCTGGGTTAGGTGCAAGCTGATTTCCTGCATGGTATGAAATATATTGCAGCTATCTTCTAGAATTAGATATAGTTTCTCATGTGAATAACAATCAAAAGAAACATTAATAGAAGTAAAAACATTGCTGAGACTCAAATTTATGGTATTTGCTCCCAGAAATTAATGAAAAGCTTGCAGCCAACTGTGTACAGTCCTTTTTAAGAAAAAAATATCAGATGGAAATGATGCCAGGCTAACAGGAATTGTCTTTCTGTGGGCATCTGGAAGGATCTTTGGAAGTAGGATTGTTGGCTAATGAGATCATTTGAATACACTTTGCACTTGGTTGACAATCCCACTGGACAGAAGAGGTTCCCCAGCCTTCACCTCTTGGCCCATCTCACACTGAGCCATGACAAGGTTGCTGAAATGGATTCCATGGAGACAACTCTGGAGAAAAACAGGGGAAGGGCACTCACCAAAGCTGCATTCTGCAGCTCCATTGCAAAGGGATACTTCCCAGGAAAACCATTCCTGTGCCCATGGCTCGAGTCCTTGCAGTCCATACAGCAAGTCCTTGCCCTCTTGGCTTGTAGAAAGTCTGTAACTGGCTGAGAATCACTCCAAAACTCTCAGCTATTCCTGGGTACATGAATTCCTTGAACAAGTGTAAAGAATTCTTCACTGTGGTTCACCAAGTCTGTTGTTGAGGGTTAAAGGCTTTTTTGTGAGCTGAACCATCAGTGCTCAGAACTAATCAGGGCCTTTGCTGTGGTTTATTTTGGCCATCAGGGTGACCAATAAGAGATGGCAGATACCCAGTTGTGTTCAGGTGATTGCTTCTTTTGTTGCTGTAATTACTCCTTGGAGGCTGGTTAGTATTTAAAATAATCTGGCACTTTTGTTAGACAAATCCACGTTAAACCAACAGGACAGGTAATTTGAGGCATAAGTCAGAAGCAAGACAGTGGCCACATCATGTTTTGAGGCTCCCTTATCAGTCAGTACAATTAAGTGTTTTTTATCCCTGACCAGGTTTTCTGCCTACCAGAACATCCAGGGCAGTGGCAAAATTGCTTCCATAGAAAGGAACTAGATGAAGATAAATAATGCTTTTGTATGCAAAATGTTTTGAACATAGGAGATGCATTTCAAAAATTTTATCTTTTCATGGGATAAAATAAAGTTTAATCATTTGATCTTGTTCTGAATATTTCAGGGCAGGAAATAAATCTTGATTTCCTTTAGCATTTGCTTCCAGTCATCTTGTCCTGCCACTGTTCAATGTCCTGGCTGTTCTGGGATCCTGTGATCTCCATTTCATGTTTGTTAGAAGATTCTCTCCCTGAGCTTTGTGCCATCCCCACATAAGGCTGTAGCAAATAAAACAAGAGCAGGTACAAAGCCATGCCAAAACCTCAGTCACTGAGCTAAGAACAGGTTTTGGATTGAGTCAGCATCTGTCGTGGTGCAGCAGGCTGCTGTTTTTCTGGGGTGGCTGCCATGGTGTGCTTCAGCAGCAAAGCATTCCCCTTAGACAGTGTGGGTGTAAACCTGTCTCCACTAAGTCAGTGGCAAAATTCCCATCAGCTTCAAGGAGATGAGGGTTCCTTTTCAGTCCTCTGGGCTCAGTGTGAGATTTGTTCTGTGTGGCACACTGTGCTAATGCTTTGCTTTTCCCACGTTTCCTGTGGATTGCTTGATATGACAACTATTGGTCTTTATTAAACCTTCTTCTTTTTCCCTTTTTTTTTTTTTTAAATTCACTTTCTTGTTGCTTCCATCTAGCCCTATAATGAAAAAATAAAACATTTACCATGAAGACAAAGTCTGCTGTCCCTTTGTATTTGAAGTAAATCTTCAACATCAGCTTGAAGGGCAGGTGCTTGAAGCTGTATCTGGAAGGTGCTGAGGTGAAGTGCACTTTGAGAAATGAGAAATGGCAGAATTCCTTGGCATGCTAATCCTGAAGTAGCTGTGTTGATCCTGTCCAAGAGTTGCCTACATAGAGCTACTGAGAGAAACAAATCTAAGTTTGTTTTAAATAGATTAGTCAAACTCCACTAAGTGCTTGTGTCGACATTCTCATTGGAAATTAAAGTGACCTTAATGCAGTTTCATTCACTTAGAAAATTGATTACCTGTATGGACAGAGCATTGCAAGCAATAATATTCCCACAGCTTAATGAGTTACCATTCATCAGCTGACTGTCAATAACTTCTTGTCTATAAGCTTCCCTCCAGCCCAGTTTCCCTGTCCCTGAGAGGGACTGACAGCCTGCACTGCTCAGGCCATGACAGGCTGTAATCTTTGCATCTCCACAGCCTTGAGATCACACCCATCCTTCAGAAGTTTAGACATTTGTTGAGCAATTGCTGTGGACTTTGTGCAAACAGATCTTCTCCACATTCAGGCCCGTCACAGGAAACTGAGTTTGAGTGCACCCCTTGCAGGAGAAGGGAAAAACCTATTTCTGTGCCAATTTAGAGTGAAGCTGACACAGTCTGTGTCACAGGATGGGGTGCAGGCAAAAGGGGCTATGGCTGTATCAGTTTTATTCAGCCTGGAGAAGCTTTGGGGTGACCCAGCTGTCCCTTCCAGTACCCGAGGGGAGCCTGCAAGAAGCATGAAGAGAGACTATTTGTGAGGGCCTGACAGGACAAGGGGAATGGCTTGACATTGATAGAGGGCAGGGTTAGATTAGATTTTAGGAAACAATTCCTTATTGTGAGGGTGATGAGGTGCTGACACAGGTTGCCTGGAGAAGCTGTGGCTGCCCAATATGTAAATGCACCAAAACTTTCAAAAGTGTGAAAATGTGTCACCCATTGTCCATTTTGGGTGTAGCCCTGGCCAGGCTCTTGTACTGCCCAAGGTGTATCCTTTGAAGGCCTTTTAAATAAATACCTACTTTATTCCTTTATCACTGTCTAGCCTCTGTCCTAGGTAGCCTCTCTAGGCATCAGACAGATCTTGAATTATGCTAATCCAATGCAAGAAGCCAAGATAGATGCAACTGCAATTTCAGTTTTTCCATCATTATTTCCAATAAGTGCTCCTAACAGTTTTAAAACTCCACGAAGTTGACAATACAATGGAACAACTGTTCGTGAATTGCACGGTTTAAATTAATTATGAGCCTCAGTGAAGGAAGTAAGATGAACAAGTGAAAAGGGCTCTGCAGGGCTTTTCAAATTATTGTAAAGTTGGGGAAATTGGGCCCTCTGTGTCTATTACCCACTTTATAACAGTTGTAACTCGATGGTTTTGTTTGTCGCACTGCTGGATGCTCTCATGGATCTTAAAGCCTTCCCAGTTGTTTTATTTATTGGTAATTTTGTTGAGTGCCACGGTAAAGATGAAATAATTGGACTTTGTTTATGGTGCCAAAATAGGCTTTCCTGAATGACTGTTTTCAGCAGTCAGTGCAGTTAAATAAACCCATGGTGTGGATACCACAGGGAGGTTTAAGGCGGGTATTGGTTATTTGCTTCCTGATTGTCTTCAGATTTAAATCAAGTGAAGCACAACTGGGTTTAAATTTTGGAGCAGCTTTTCACGACCTTCCACTGTACTTGTATTGAGACAGACTCTTTGTGTGGGGTTTTCTCCTCCTCATGATCATCCAAACCCACTCACATTCACTCCTGTGCTTGCCAAGGGCTTTCCAAGAAAAGGGCAAGTGAAGGGTTTGGAAATAAATGTTTGAACTACACTAAACAGCACAATTAAACAATGCTCAGTCAGCCTCTCTGTTCACTTCATTGGTAAGATCCAGTTTCAGGTGTCATGGAGGGGTCTGATTTTAGGAGATTACCAATATCTCCTGCACAGGTCCTTCTGAAGCCACAGAACCACCACAGTGTATTTGAGCCCATCTCTGACTCCTGTTGTCACTCTGTCCCAGAATATTTAGAAACATCACAACTAAACCAACCCAGGAAGAGTGTATTCTGAAGAAAAAAGGTATTCTTAAATCAGCAGGAAGCAGATATATAGAACCACAGGCAGGAAAAAGGCTCTCAGTACAGAGAAAGACGTGAAACCCAAGAATGATTTGGTTTGGAGGAGCTGCTGTGGCAGAGCCAGGGACGTGGGACATGTGAGGAAAGCTGGGGGATTATAAGCAGAGAAGCAACATTGAGGGTTGTGGAAGTATCAAGGACACTGGTGTTTTAGGTAGATAAAAATGACAGAATTATTGGATGCTTATGAAAGCCACCGTAGGCTTGCATTTTCTTTTTGTAATTCAGTCAGCTCGCCTTTTAACGAGTAAAAAACTGTTTCTAGTTATGCTGTATGAAATTTATCATTTGAAATGAAAACATTCCAGTAAATCACCTCTTTCCCTCCTCTTCTGTCTTCCCCAGAACTCACCAAACATCAAAACACAACAAAAGGAGGAAAAATTAATCTAAAAACCAAAAATTTGCTAATCTGTTCATTTAAGTTTTGCCTTAACATAGCCAATGAGGTCTTTGCCATTATCTGCAGCAGGCATATAATTGTGGAAAATTTTAAAGGCCCCATCTGGCTCCCCAGTACATTTATTCTAATTGTGAAAAAGCAGGGATATTCTTGCCTCTCATTAGGATAAGCTTGCTTGCCTTAGCTTCTTTCTAACAACATAGGTCAAAGAGGAGACACCTTAATGAGAGTCTGGGTAACATAAACAGGAAATGTGGTTCATTTTCTTATCTTCATTTGCAACTCAAAACTTCGTGCCCAAAATGAAAACACTAATTTTCTTTAATTCATTTTTTTTGCTTTGTCTTTCTCATGGTTCTTTATCTATTAAGCAGGGCAATTATAGGATGCATTTTCAGCATAAGTATTAATATTTCCATTTATGAATTAATTTACCAACATAGGAGCAAGGAACTAAAAAACAATATCATTTTAATTCCTTGAGTTTATCTTTGGAAACAGTTGTCTTCACTTCTTCAACCCGCAAATTAGATGGAAAGGAAGAATTACATAGAGTCGAAGCTATTTAAAGTGGAGATGATCAAAAAGAAAAGAGCAGGGCACTTCAGCTTTCTGTCAACACATATTTTATATGCATCACTTTCAAAGCGTCATACGGAGGCCAAAGATAACAATTCCCCATATTTTCCCTATGTGCTGGGCAACAAGAAAGGGGGGAAACTCTTCCAAGCTTGTGATTTTATTCCATACACACAGAAAAAGCCCAGGCTTGGAGGAGGTGCTCAGTCACTGCAGTGTACAATTGCTAAGCTATGAATTCAGGAGAAATCGATGTCAAATTAAATAATCCCAGTTTTATTTTCCTTATGATGCAATTCAGTGTGCATTTCTTGGCTGGTGGGACCTGGCACGGGGAACACAGTGAGCCATTGTGTCAGGCTGAAGTGGAAACCTTGGCTGGGGTTGGCTGGGTTGGGGAATTGCTCCAAATCCCACACGGTGTGTCTGTCTTCTGGAGCTCGGCTATCTCTGTGAAATGGGGTTTGAATGAAGTGCTGCCCTGCTTGGAGTCCATCCATGCACCAATTCCCAGGCCAAGAGGAGCACTGGCTTTAATTCCATGTTGTCACAAGCAGCAGCTTGAGCTAGTGAAGCTCACAGGCTGCTTGCACAATCCTTTTTGTCAGCTCAGGTGTTATTTCCCAGAGGAAGGCTGCTCTCCTTCAAACTATGAGGACAAAAGAGGAGTTCTTTGAGGAAAACTAACTTTCCTGTGAGGAGATGTCAGGGTATGTTGCCTAGTGCACAAAAAAAAATCTGTTGCAAACAAAAAAATTCAACTATTTTCTTATGTTTCTTGTTGATCCTGAGATATAAAACAATTAAAGTACTATATATCCAGTTGTTACGTATTTATTACTCAGTGTAGAATATCTGGGGGGGGTTGGTTTGGTTTTGGGGTTTTTTTTGAGAAAAAACTGCTGAAGGTGAGAGAATTTAATCCAGGAGCACCTGGGGAGGCTGAAGTTACACAAACAGGATACACACATGTTCCTCCATTGTGTTGCATTTCATGGAGTTGTTTGAGAATCCTTTAAGCACAGCATGTCAGCTCCAGAAGGCTTCTCTGGGAACATCAGGTGTGCTATTGAAGCCAGTTTTAAATCAAGCACTCAAGTGAGAGGACAGCAAATGGTCAAAGCCAGGACGGCAGCTGGGAATGTTCCAGCTCCAAAATTCACATCTGGATCCAAAAGTTGCAACAAAACCTGATCCCTCCACAAACAGACACATTTACAGATTTATCTCTTTTAATTGTAGCATACAGGGTGCCTGTGTAAAACTTTCCCTCATTAGGTACATTGGTTTGGGAATAATTACAAAACTGAGTAGATGTGTGTGTACCACATTCCTGGCAGTTTGTCCAGATCAAACCAACTCACATTTTTAAACATCTATTTCCTATTTTCACATCCTGTGTGCTCTGAAAAGTCCAACGTGAATGTGGCCTGTGGTTTGATACACAATTTAAAATTTTGCACAAAAAGCATTCATTTTTCTTTCTTTCAGATGAAAATATTGTTTTGGAATGCTTGTGTTTGAATATTTAAAATATGTGCCTCCCCAGTCAAATTGCAATTTAATTGAGTTGAAATTAAATGCTAGCTACAACAGGCACAGATTTTTGATATGGTCCTTCAAACCACTGCCCTTTAGCATAAAAGTAGGTTACTGTCACTTTGGGGAATGGGATCATCCCAAGAAATCAAATGACAAAACCATACCAAAGTCACTTTTTCTCTGGCATTTAATTGAAGAGCTCAGTACACAATCACTCTGTGCATTTCCATAAAGCTACTCGAGGGATGATATGTGAAAATAATTTATGTCTGCTTTATGCAAGGTCGTTAGCACTCATACAGAACACCAATAATGACAATAAACTAGCTCATATACATACCAAGTTTGCATAATATAGTTTTGTTGGTGAAAAGAAAAAGATTTAATGGCAAAGACTGTGTCTTTTGAAATAGGATTTAAAGGTTGCTGATGTTTTGATGAAATTTTTTTTCTGGGATATTTAGCTTGTGTGTGAAATGCATTAAAGTAGACTCGTAAGTGAAATTTCTGTACGATTTTTAGGCAAATTTTAGCTTTAGAAGAAAGCCCAGCTGTAATCATGAACTGAAACAGCTGCATACTGTAAGAGGGAGTTTTGTTTGATGGGGAACAAAACTTTGGTGTCTGTGCACATGAGTTCTGCTGCCTTCTTTGAGGAGAGAATGCAGCTGAAGCACTGACCTTTTCATGCATACCTTTATCAACACAGACGTTGCCCAGAAAGGTTACAGTCTAGGTAGATAAAGGGGATAAAATCTTAATAGAAAGGTAAAATAATCTCATCCTAAAACATGGTGAAGAAGTAAAACTGACACAGGACTTGGTGCAAAATTTAGTCCAGTAGAAATGGTTCATTTATTTAGTTCAATTTTAAAATCCCCAGGAGCCCTAAACTCTCTTTTTTCACAAAGCCATCACCACTCCAGGCATTTCAGCACTTCCCTTCTCCCTAAGCCAAGTTGCAAAAGCAAAACACTCCTTGCTTGAGTCACCCAACCTGAGCAGTTCAGTCTGGTGGGGAGGCTCTTTCCATCCCTACCCCCACAACAGCAAAAAAAGTACTTGAATTGCTTTATTTTTAAAATAGTGCAGGAAATAACTTCCATAATAATCTCAGAGTCTTTAGGGTACTCAGTAAGAAACCTCTGTGCAGTGCTGTCCTCAAACCCACGCCGTCCACAGCCTTGAGTAACACCTAAACCTTTTGCACAGGAAAAAGGACTGAAAATACATTTTATGTCTCTCCTGCTTAACTTGTGACCCTCACTGGGTTTGATTCACCCCAGTTTAGGTCCTCATGGTTGCACTCATCATCACTTGTGCTTATTCTCCTAACGAGAAGGCATCACAGTGTGACACTGAGACTTTCAGGGGAGCACGTGCTACTCGTGCATAAAACATCTTCTGCACTTAAATCCCCCTCAGACCTTTCTGCTCTCTGGGATCCCTGATCAGGGAACATCCTGCTCCCAGCCTGGCTTTGCACTCCAGAAATGCCAGAGAGTTTGTGTTGGATTTAATAGTAATGGGACAGGGCAACTGAGAGGGATTCACGAGTTTTTTATTTCATTATCAGTCTCAGTGAAGGTGGAAACACGAAAGATGGTAAAACTCACACTACAACAACAGAAGCCAAAGTTGTCTTTGTTACAAGGCCTTTTAAAAGTTTTTTAGCTAATAGATTAATGCTAAAAGCTTACAAGCATCTACTTAAGCCAATCAATAAACACTGCACGTGCACCTTACAGCATAAAATAGTTGCTCGTTTTATATTTTTTGCAGCTCAGGAATTTTCTATGCTCCAATTATATCAAGGCCTGAAATTCAGCTCTGTTTCAAACCTCTATCTATGTAAGCTCATTGCAACGCTGTAAAAGTCCTCTGCTTTTCCAGTTCCCACAGTTTGTGACAGGCCTTCACTGGCCCATCTCGTACCAGCCATAAAAAGATGCAGTCCACGAGTTCATCCCATATCTCCGTCCATTTTTCAGCCTTGTCCTCACAAGCACACACATCCCTCACTGCCTGACAGCTGTATCCGCTCACCCACTCCTCCCCAAGACTCTCCATATTCCCTGATTAAGATAAAATTTTTGTGGACAAAAGAGGCAAAGCTGCGTCTCACATGCTGGTTATTGTTGAGGGGATATTTAATAGCTTTTAAATTCATTTAAGAAAATGGGAGTGGTGAGTCACATGTAATTATTCCCGGATAGATCATTAATTACTTGATAAAGTTTCTACATAATGCTGCCTTTTGCTCTTTTTTTTTTGCCATAATGATGGTTATTTGTCATTTATCTCAGTTTGCTTGTCAGTTGTTCCAGGTCCCTTTCATGCCCTGTGATATGTATGTAAATATTACAGATTGAGATTGATAAAGGTTTTATAACAAAGGCTGTTACTTTATTGGATTACAGGAGAGTTTATGAGAAACTCATTTGATTATTGTGTTGGAATGGTATCATTTGCACCAATACAAGTATGGCTGGTTTGGTACCTCATCAGTAACTGCATTTTTCATGGGTTGTAATTCAGCTTTAGAAATTAGAGTTTCTTTGAGAATGCCAAAGATACCAACACAAAAATTACATTTGAGAACCGAAATTGCTCTTAAAAAAAATCACCTGGTTACACTGGGATTTTCTTCATTTAGTTACAACTTTAGATGAGGTCCTCAGAACTTTAAGCATGAATTAAATAGTGCATTTGAGCTATATGTTCTGTAAGGACAATCAGTATATAGGCTCTAGCAAATGAAAGAGATGGACATCGAGACTGATGCCCTTTTCTCTGTGGTTTCTTTGGAGAGCCAACCTTACACGTCCAGAAGGGAGAAATAGGAGAGGCTGAAATTCAAGGAAAAGCAATCAATTCTCCCTGTTCTTATCACTTTGTTAATTTTACTGTAGAACTGATTGGGGTCTCCCATGGCAGTGGGTCTCTTAATCTACCACCTGCTGTATCCTCAAACATCCCTCTCAATCCAGAGAATCACAGCAGTACAGAGCAGACTCAGCACAGAGGTGACACCTGATGACAACATAATCAGGATATCTGTGCCAGCATCTCCCAGACACCAGGCTTACACCAGTGGCTGTGTAGTTTCTTACCAAAGAGAAGCAGTGCCAGCTAGTCAGGTGACACTTGGGTGGTGTTTGCAGCCAGCACAATGTGTTACACCCAGCACTGTGCCCGGGTGATTTAGGTGTCTGACGAGGCACAGCTCCCCAGCAACACCCACAGAAAATCTCAAACACAACGGTGATAACTTGCTCAGTAGCAGCTGGTGAACTCAGGGAATGGATTTGTCCTCCTCCATAAACACTTGGACATTTATGAGTGAAGGCTGGATTCGCTCTCTGAGACACCCAGTGCTGTTGTGAGATTATTACAGTTATTATTGTACTGCCAACTCAAACACACCCAGCTGAAATGCTTTCGATTAGCTTTACTGTTCCCCATTATACTCTTTATTTCTCTGTAAATAAACAAAAACAGAAGGACTACCAGGGGGAAGTGTAGAGAGAGCTGAACTCAAACATCTTTACTTGTTTGAGTTCTGTCTGTTCCCAGTATCCCCAAGACTGTGCTCTACACCCTCCGGCAGCTGGTCCTTACAGCCATACCACGAGGGATATGTGGCTGTTTCAGGAACCATTTCAAAGTGTCTTTCTTGCAAGGAGGCAGGAAGGACCGTGTCCTGTGAGCTGATAACACCCTGGCCATGCTTGGTGCAGGATTTCCCCATCTGCTGCCCATTACCCTCAGCGCAGGGCTTGGCGGGATGTACGTCAGTAGCGGCTCTTAAAACTGTCTGCAAAAGCTAAACAAAGCTCAGCAAAGTTAAACATTTGAAAAGATGCCCAGTCATTGTCACTCCTAACCAAGCTCAGCTGGCTGTCCAAGCTTCTGACATCCTGGGACTGAAGGAAAAGTCCAAGTAGATCTGGTGTTAGAGGACCTTCAGTCAGAGGTTAAGTAACACACATTATCACAAGCTTTGGGACTGGGCTCAGCTTTAATTCTGCAGTCCTGGCTGCAGTGCCTTTGCAATCTCATTTAAAAGGAGCTGTCTGCTCCTCACTGGCTGCTTTCAATGCCTGAATTACTGATGCCGTGATATTCTGGGATTTATAACATCTGCTAAATATTTTGGTCACAATAAAGATTCAGAACTTCAGCTACAAGCTCATGTATGAAGTTGGATGCAAAGCACAGGTGTATGACCTAAATAGTTTGTTTGTACATGGAATATAGGATCAGTCTTAGATAATTAACCTAGAAATACCTGTTTGCATCAACAGGATTCAAAACCTCTGGACTACAGACAGTGATGTGGGAATTAGTTCAGACCATCAACAGAATCCTAAATTTATATTCAAGCCTGTTAATGCAAATACACCTCATTAGGCTATCAAAAGTTAAGGCATATTTTGCATTTTCTGGTTAAGATCTTATTTTGAAAAAATAATGAAAACAGACTCTGTCACACCAGGGTTTGAGATGCCAGCCCTGGGACGTGATCTGCCTGGGCTGGGGCACTGGTGACGTTAGCCCTGCCCTACACAAATTACATTTATATCAGCCACAGAGATAATCTCTGATGCAGTGTGGTGTGGTCATAAAATAAACTTAACTGGAAGCATCTGAATTTCGAGTCTCTTTGATACTTTCTTCAGGTTCCCATGGGACACGTGCGCTCCCCAGAGCTTGATGTGAAGGCGTTTGAAGTCTAGAGAATTCCTTCTGTTGGCTTCAGACACTTTGGGACTTGGCTTTTAAAGCTGTGGGTGTAGAAATTTGCTTCATCCCTCTGCATCAGTGTCATCAGCTTTCCTTGCCTTTTAAGGGCAAGCTCTGTTTTTAGAGAAACACTGTGGGATATGAGAGCCAGAAACAAAACAAACTTCCTCCCCCATTACTTCAATGTGACTTGTAAGCCTGTTGATTTGGAGCAATAGGCTAATACTTGATTTTTTAGCATCTTGGCTGTGTTTTAAGGATACTGATTGCTGTAGGATTTTAATGAGATTGCCCAGATCCTGATCCAGGCCCACCCAGCTCCTTCCCATGGGACAGTGACACTCACTCAGCTGGAACAAATTTCAGCAGCCACTGACCTGGGATAAATCGAACCAGTAGCCTTGAGATAAAACACCTTTCCCAGTTCCCAGCCCACAATCAATCCATGGTTTAATATTGTTACAGTTAACATGTGTGACTTCACTGCTGATTATCTGAACTGGCTGGTAGGAGGAGCAGAACTTCCCAAAATCAGATTTGTGGAAGTTTAATGACAGCCCTGTTGTGCACTAAACATCCGTGGCACTCTGCCTGGGAAAAGTGCTTTATGTATTTCACATTAATGACTGAGATGCATTTAGTGACAATTCATACCAAACTTCACTTTAGCTGTTCAAAATATGCTGTATTTTTTCTAAATACTCTTTGGAAATATTCTAAATCCAAACATTTTACTGGAATAATGTATCTGTCAGATTATGGAAGGAGCTGGTCTAGGGCTAATTCAGTACACACGAAATTTAATGTAAATACTGAATTTCAATGAGGCAAATATTTCACTTTGAGATCTGCTGTATTAGCATCCAAGTGTTAGGACACAAACATATATTTTAGATTAGTGATCCATAGACCAAATGTATCTGTGTTACAGCTGGCCTGGGTGACTTTTTTAAATGCTGTGATTTCTTTTAGCACGAAGTGAAGCTTCCAAAATGAGTAGGATGATTTGCCAGTTTGGATGTTCATGGGAAGGTCAGGCTTTGACAAAGATGGTAGGAAAATTCAGTAAGAGAATTTTAAAGGACTTTGGAAATTATTTTAAAAATTCAAAAATTATATAAAACATTGAATGTTTTGTACTGAAGGAGGAAAAGGGGACCCTCTCCTGCATGTCTAAAGGAGCAGGTGGAACTAGAAACTCCCTGAACTTCAGGCAAAGGATGAGAATGTGGAGCCTGTGAGAGAACCTGGGATCTGGGCTGGCTGTAAAGAAGTGTTTCTCCTGTTTGAGAAGGATGGAGGAGTGACCTGTTGTTCAGCTCTAGCCCTCAGGCTGCTGGCTCTGCCACTAAATTAGACCTTTTAAAATAAATGAGTTCAATGCTAAATACCAGCTGGGTGATTCTCATTGGGCTTTTTAAATTTTTCAGTCTTGAAGTGCCCTCAAAGTTCAGAATTTACAACCTACTAATAATACCAGAATGTATGTATTTTTATTAGACTTCCTATTGAACACCGGTCTAATACCTTTGCTGTCTTTATTTATGAGGAGATTGTTTCCAGCTACTGTTAATGTATTTTACACAGCCCATGATGTAATTGTTAAGCAGTTGTAATGAAGATTGAAGGTTTAATAATGCCAAGTGTTACAAATTTCTATTTAATCATTCCTAAATCGATTAGTTACTTTCACCCAAATGCCGGGCCATCGAAACAGGGAGAGCTAAAGATCTGAACTGCTGTGGCCAGGCTTTGATAAATGGTATTTTGGTGCAGTGGTAATTGGGTTATTGAATTTACTCATCTTCCAAATGATGTTTGCATTGTCTCAGCATATGTGTTTAGGGCCAGGGGAAGGTCATTAGGCGCTTCAGACCGGGGGCATGTTTGGGTTAAAGTGATTTTGAACAGCCAGAGTTGAGGTTAGTCAATTAAAGGAAATAGCACAGAGAAATGCTACAGAAGGCCATGTTATAGGCTGGTCACTAGGGAGGTCCCAAAGGCCTGGTTAAAGTAGTCTAAAGATTCTTTAAGTAAATGTCTACCCCCTGCCCAAGGCTCTTTAGGCACAGACAAATTGCAGTGAGAAATGCCCTTCACTTAAAACACGTTTCACCTACAGCTTTTGTGGATATAAACACAGCCTTCAACGAGCTTCCATAAGGGCTGGGAGGAAGGGGATGTGCCCAGGCTGCCCCTCTGGGCTGGTGTTTCAGGCAGGGACACCCTGTGGTGGTTGGGTTCATCCTCAGCACCGGGCATGTCCTCACTGAGCCCAAGGATCAGCTCCACCTTCAGGGCGTGATTCCTTTGATGTGATTAAGCTGTGTCAGAGACATAGTTCAGTAGATCATTTGTTAGATCTCCATCCAGGGCAGAGCTTGCCTTGGCTTTGTCCTGCAAAGGAGCTCAGAGTGTCTGTGTGGGAGCATTTCCCTCATGATTTGCCAGCACCTCTCCTGAGTGACCAGCCACCAGTTCCAGAAGAGTCCAAATACCCAGCCCATGACATCTGTCTGCACTTCAAATGAAAACCAAAGGGGTTTTGTCAATTTTCAGGTGTTTCTGACTAATTGGACTGTTAGAACAGGAGAAGAGGAAGAAGCAGGAGAAGAAGCCTCTCATGTTTCTGTGTTCTCACATTAATTCCTGAGATTTTCAGAGCACCTGATATTCTCTAATACTCTGAATGGAGTTACAGGGAAGAGCACCTTTGACATGAAAAATGAGCCCACTTTATTTTTAATACATGGCTAATTGTATATAGAGACCATTCCTTAGTTTCAAAGCACTGGAAGGAGGCTCCTGTTCTACAATATTTCTGTTGTGCAATTTTATAAAAGCCTGTCATTTTATAAACACACTGGTTTATATTTGATTTCTGTCCTCTAAACACTATTTAAATCACAAGTAATAATTTCTAATCTTGTAAAATGCCCAAAGCTTAAATCAATAACCATTTGATGAATACATAACCCGAGGACATTCTGTTTGGCTGATAAATGATAATTCTGGGAGTGCCTGGCAGCTTTTGTGGTTAAACCTTTGCTTTCATACAATTAAACGGCCAATTCCTTCAAACTCTTGACACACTCTTAATGATAATTGTGCAAGGAGCTTACTGGGGACAAGTGAGACAAAGACCTTTCTCCTGTTGCCTGGAAAGCCAGGGTGATCTGGCTCTTCTGGATGACTTTTTGGGTCACTGCTGGTGCTCTGTCTGAAATGTCCCCTCTGCTGGCTTGCCCTGCTGCTCTTCCAAGGCTCCTGTCCCTCAGCCACCCTCAGTTCCTGCTGCTGCCACAGGTTCTGCCCTGGGCTGGAGCTTCTCCAGCTGCCCCAAGGCTAGGCCAGCGTTCCCTGGAAGAGCTCAGCCTTGTGTCAGGGGACACATCAAACAGGCCGGGACACTTCTGTACCCGGTGGTTCAGTGATGACAGTGGAATCTCTGCAGCCCTTCATGGTCAGTTTATAGCCTTTGTGAGATCTGAGCGCAGTAAAGGGACTGTAAGAAGTCTGCAGTAATATGCAAACCGTGGGATTGCCTCCTGGAGGCACGATATCTGACCAGGGAATGTATCTCAGTCATGTGTTAATAAAAAAAAATCATTCCCATCCCTCCCTGTAATGTTCCTCATCTCCAGCAGATTCACTCTGGAGCAGAGGCAGTTCCTCCCTCCCCAGTTTAAAACTGTATCTCCAGTAAACCCAACCTGGTGTGCAGAGTGCCCAGGTGCAGAAGGAGTTTCATTGTGTTCAGAATTATGTTCTTCCCTGTAGTTTGTAGCTGCCAAGCCACTTCCAGCCTCTGCACTTGCTCTGCCATATGCCAGATTTGTAAAACCTTGTTCACATTTCTTTCCCTGCCTTGACCAGAGAGCAGCTCCTCAGGGGAGGGACGTGGAGCTGACAGTGACAGCATTTCCTGCTGTGAAGGACCTGTAGGACATCCCTGACCATCAGGCTTTACAGGGACACTTAAGAAGTATCTTTAGCCTCTCTTCCCTGTGCTGATGAAGTTACAAAGTGAGGCACGAGCAGTTTGACTGTAAGGTTAGAGCTCAGCCAGAAGAATGGTTTCATGTACTGCCATTCCTTTATGTCGACTCCTCTGTCACTGAGAAGTGTGTGGGGGGAAAAAAAGGTGGGAGAAAATGAAACACTAATTATTTTTTCTTTAGCAATCACTGGCAAAATAAACAGAGCATTTAGAGATTCTGGCATGGATGAGATAGTGAGCATTTATTTTCTGTATTATTCTAGCCACGGTGTCACCCAGGACCACATCTCACATGACAAGGAGCAATTAAAGGAAAATGTGTCCAGGCTATGCCTCTGCCAAACTGAATCATGACCCTTCTTTTGGCAGCCTCATGCATGAATCCCTCCCCTTGGGGAGCACCAGGCAGGAGCTGATTTGCCAACTGCCATGAGCCATACATTTTTTTTGTGCATGGATGTCATGTTAGTGACATTACGCAGTGGTTGAAAACAGGGTATATACACCACCAAAAAGGGCTTTTTTTTTAAACTCAAATACTCAGAGATGAACAGCAGCATCCGAGGAGGGAGGCAGTGTCTCCCTTCACAGGGTGTTTGCTTTGTTCCAAGTCAAAATTCACAGCCATTTGATTTTAAAAGCCACTGTACAATATATACAGATAAAAGTGTATTAAATTACCTAGTTTGAATATAAGCAGCTGTGGATATGGTAGCTGAGAGCACCTGGGGAGTTGTATACCACAGACATAGGATTTTCTGTACAATTTATTCAATTAAAGTGTGAAAAGTGTCTAAAAAAGTTATTTGAAGGGCTTTTGTTCTCCTGCACAATCTCTGCCTCCCACTCCTTTCTTTTGTAGCGGTCCCAGAGTACAGCTCAGGAAGGAAATAATGAAGGGAGAAGTATCTGGGAAGGACACCCAGCTCCACAGCAGAGCTGGCTTAGCAGCATCGCTCCCAGTATGTCTGGTTCACAGAGGAGATTTAAATAACTGTCCTGTAAATTTAACATAAACCTACTCATTAGAATTCCACATGCTTACATTGCCTCCATAGCAAACATTGTTTTTATTTCAAAGACATCTCAGCAGCTAAAGGAGCAGTGCAATGTCTTACAGACCAAAGCACAATAAACAGAGTGAGAAACCTTATACAGAATAACATTTAATCTGTGTAAATGTGTATTTAATTCATCTGGATGTAGCTACAACTCAGCTTGTTCCAACAGCCTGATCAGCTTGGCAGTAGCATTCATACCATGCCAGAACTGGGATTTTGCTGCCTCAACCTCCAAGTTTAGTGGCATTTTAGGCACTGTGGAATGTCAGGACTGGCTTCCAGATACTGCAGGTCCTCCTGAGCCCTGCATCCCACCTGCCAGGTGCATGGATGTCTGAAGGAATCTTGGATGCCTCTGGGTGTCTGTATCTACATTTCCATTTTAACACTGTGCTGAGAGAAATGTAGTATTTCCTGACAACAAAAAGCAGCTTTGTTAATCCAAGTTTGCCAACACAAATTGCCCAGAACTCTTTTCGTATCAAGTCTGCTGAAAAGAGAAAAGATCAAAATTTCTGGCAGAGCTGGAGATGCTTCTCCAGAAGCATCAGAAAGCCCTGATGCTTTCCCTTAGTCTCTTAGGAGATAAATAAGGTTTTGGGGATCCCATCCTCAGTCCTTCATTTCTTATATGTCTGTTACATCACTGAGGTTCAGGTTGTGAACCTCTTTCTTATTTAAAGAGCATCTCAGATCCCTGTCCTGTGCTGCCTTCAGAGAGCAGCACCTTCTGAACCCAGCCCTGTTGTAGTGTCCTTGGAGGTGTCCTCTTCCTGTCCTTGCTAAAGACTGATTTTGGCACAGAATTACACAAGTACTGCCAATAAACACCCTTTCAGGTTATGAAAAATGCTGTTATAAAGTGTTTCACACAAGAGAGGAATCCTAATATACCCTTACATTTATAATTGGTCATTACAGTCATTAAAGTCTGATAAAATTCCCTTAACCTAATCCACTCATTTTTAAATGAAATGTAGTTGGTATTAATCAGTAAGAAAGATTCATTAATTAGCTGGGATCATCCTGTGAACATGAAAACTCCTACTGGTGATTAAAGTTTACTGTAAGAAATCCCAAGCTCAAGTACTTCTATAATCAAAAGCTCCATAAGTATTTGGAAAAAATTGCAATTTTTTTCAGAGTAACCTTGATACAGTGAGTGAGACTGTGTCTGAATTTTACCAGAATCCTAAAACCCAAAGTGAAAGTACAGAGCAGACACAACTGATAAATACCAGAAGGTAAAACATGAGCCAGGTCCTGTACTCATGAAACTCAGCCTCCTTATAATTACCAGAAAACAGAGAAATTGGAAAAAATTCAGACTTTCAAAGATGACTGCCTGCTTTTCCAGAATTGTACTTCTCATTTCCAGCAGTGTTTGGTGCTGGAGAGAGAAAGGATTTGGTTTGTACTCCCTGCAGGCTCCCAGTGCTTCCAGGAGGCAGGAATTCCTACACTGTGTGCTCATTCCTCCAGGAAAGGCTTTCCCTGCTCACTCTTTTTGCTTTGATGATGTGTATTTTCCACATCTCAGCACATGTTCCTGGAGCTGCTCACTGCCTGATCCCTGCACAGGGCTACCAGCAGCACTGGAGGTGCTCAGATCCTCAGCACACCTGGGAAGGGCAGTGGGATATTTCAGACACCTGGCACAAGGGTAGAAATGTTTCTTCTTTTCAGCAGAAGTTTGTCACTGCAGATCAGGGCTTTTCAGGATAAACTCACTCGAAGTTGAACAGCTTTTCAGAGCCAGCACATCATTCAAAGACATTTAGTACAAGCAGTTGTCCAATTTGTCATATCTTGGAGTGCCAACATTTTTAACAAAATTAACAAATAGGCACCTCATGGCAAGCAGGGTAAAATTACTCTTTTTTTGTAATTAGACTTCAGACAATATTATATTATGTAGTTAAGGGAAAAGAACTTTGCCTCAAATTTCAAAGTGGTGAATCCCAGTTTAATTCTGCTAATGGCACTTAACACAGATGGCTAAAAAGAGTAATTATCTTCTTTAAGTCTCTGCCACCTGCCACAAATGAACTGTTTTCTTTAATTGCTCAGAATTACTCTTAATCACACATAACAGTTACTTAAACCCTAGTCACATATTGCAACTCAAGAGCAAGACTTTAACCCCAAACATGCAACTTAAGAAATTACCCCCCTGACCAAGAGCACAATGCCAGGGTGTGCTGTGACAGTTGGAAAGATTAAAAAGATTAATCTTTTCTCTTCCAGGTCAGAGCAAAGTTTGCAGGCTAATCACACAAGTCCTGTTGTCTGATCCAAGTAATTACCAGAGCAACCAAAAGGCTATATCCACAGCAGCAGGAAAAAAATTCACACCATTTCTTCCTGTTGATTCACTTTCTCCAGCAAATGGTCAATTTTAAAAGCCACACAGTCAGACTGATCTGAAAAATGACTTACTGAAGAACTGAAAGGTGTAACATTAACTGTACCTGACTGATGAGTCAAAGCCTTTTAGATTCCTGGAGATAAGTTAACAGATAAAATAATCCCATTTTCCGTCGGGGTATCATTTTGAATTAAGTTGATGTTAGGCATTTAAAAATCCCAACATGACACCTTTTGGAAATTTCTGGCTGCATTATATTTTATAACAGCAATTCTTGCCTCCCACCACTCAGAAGCCCTGTGTTTGTTGGAAGAACAGTAATTCTTCCCTTCTTTACTACTGTTCTTGATGTCTGAACCACATATTCAGATTGCATGCAATAATTCAGAAGCCTCCCCATTAGTTCTGCCTCCTGATCACCACACTGAATTGAAAAAGCACTAATGCAAATCCTGAGTTTTAGCTACATCTCTGTGCTTAAGAGAAATGAAAAAGCACCAACCTTAGTGTTCCAGGAATTATGAAGTCTGTTACTCTCTGTCACCGTTTTCCCAGGTTTGTTAGAGAAAGTTCACAATAGAATTCATGCACAAGGGGCTGTGAGGAAAATTAGGGTGGACACTACTAAGAAGAGCTCTTAAGTGAAAACAAACACCAAGCAGACAGTTTCCCTTCTCAATATAAAATAGTTTACAGTAGAATTGATCTGTATTAGACCTTTTCAAGAACACACACGGGTTTTGAAAAATTACTCCATTCTTTTGAAATTAGATGAACTTATGAATACTGCAGTTTAGCAATTTTTTTGATGTTACACTTTATATTTTTAAGTGTGCGAGTGGCAGAGAGAAAGGAAATCATTTAGAAGCACAGACCTGGAAAACAGCTTTAAGAAGCTTGTATGTGTTCACCAATCTCAGGATAAACAGAGCCCTAAACCATGAAATGAGCAATGACTCAGAAACTCCACAGAAAAAGATTCCTGAACTTGATCTTTAAGGAAATTAATTATCTATGACACTAATATTGTACACCAGGGCTTTGCACTCTGCTCCAACTTGGTGAGAGTTTCTATTTCATAAATTCCTTGAGCCAGCCTGATTAACACTTCTAAGAGAGTCTCAGCTGTACAAAAAGTCCCTGAGTAGGTGTGAGAAAGAAAAGGTCTGACGGCACCGTTGCCCCTGTGTATTTCTAATACATCAGGGAAGATTGGTCTGCTAACAGTATTTACCTTTGTTTCTTGGTAAATAGCAAACTATTATTGGACAATTAGACAAAAGGTCAAGATCCACTTTTTTTTCCCCTTTAAGAAACATGTTTACATTTTGTTTAGGTTCAGCTAAAAAGTGATTTTCCTAGAGTAATAGTGCAGCATCATTTGAATGTATCAAACCTTCTGACACTGATTTAATTTAATGGTAGAAGATAAGAATTTTCAGTGGTGCCTGCTCAGGTGTCCTTATTGCCATCCTGCTCCAGCTTCCATCTGGGTTTGTGACAATAATAACAATAATAATAATGACTCATAAAGTGTGGCTGTTTTCATATAAACATTGTCCAAGTGACAATAGATTTTTATAATCAGCTCTGCTGGCGGCCAGTGAACGCACTGCTGGTGTGTTGGTGCTGGGAGGGCACAGGGCTGCAGGAAATGAAAACAACTTCAGAAGGAGGAGAGATTAAATACAATCAATCCATCACAGCACGATAAGTAACGGGCTCGCAGAGTTTTAATGGACTAAAGAGTGTAATGTGTTTGGTTTGGGAACCGCAGAGTTTAATCAAGTATTTTTTACATTTTTAAACAGGAAATGGCCCTTTCTGCAAAGGATACACACATTTGCAGTGCATAAATCAGTTCCTGAGTCCCAGGATCCTGATCTCATGGTCTTTACCATGCAATTAACTTTAACTCTTTCTCTGAGGGAAGGCCTGCTCATTCTGGCAGTGCAATGTGATGTGATGAGTTGTCGCTGTTGTTTTTCCACGGATCCCAGCCTGGCTGCTGGGAATGGGATCAGGGAGGCTCATGGAGAGGGCTGGGCCCAGTGTGGGGTTTCTGTAGCCCTGCACAAATGTCAGGTTTATTTAACACTCTCCAGGTTTCAGACAAGACAGCAGGTAGCTGTGACAGCTGTCTTTTAAATTATGCAGAAAAACAAGCTGAGGGCAAATACAACCGAGCAGTGGCTTGTTAAAGGAATCTCCTGGATACAGCCATGGTTATTCCTTCAGAAAACCCGTGGCATCACTTTGCAATAAAATCAGGTAAAATTGAGGGTGCATGTGCTTCCTGACATGCTTGCTAGGTACATGGTATAAGCAGCTACTGCCAACATAAAATATGCACAGCTGCTCACACACAAATACCTCTCGTCTGAGATTACTGATAACTTATCTGCACCCAAAGGAGATGGAAAATCGACAAAACATCTATAGTTAATACACCCTCTCACAGACTACTACTTTTGAGAAGCCTAGTTCATGCATTATACATTAATTTAACCAACTGCACATGCATGGACAGGATATTATGGTGATGAAGGTGGCCACCTTGTCAAAACATAGGGGATGCATTAAAACAGCTCTGAATGACACCAGGACAGGCAGCCCTGCAGCACAGCTCAACCATAGACTCTCCTGGAAGCTAAAAAGTGTGCTGGGAATCCCATTCTCAGCAGTTAATCAGGTGGCCCTGAATGTAATCTGTGTGCAGATCCCCCAGTTTACAAGCTGGGGATCCTCACAGATCATTGGCATTGCTGCCTCCTGCACAAGAAATATTTTCAGTATTAAAGCTTGAATTTAGGGAAGTCTCATTTTCCTAAGTTGTTTTTTTCCCCCCTTTCTAATTAAAAACTAAGTGCTACAGTGAGGAAGAAGATATGAATGCAGAGAAAGCAAATGTTTGAAACACTTTCAAACAAACACTGAAACTGAATGGAAAATGTTTGAAATAAGTGTTCCTTTGTAAGCTGTGGGAAAGGTTTTTTGAAGCATTCTTTAAGGAAGACGTGCCAGATAAAGGGATGTGCTCATGCCTGTGATACTGAATGGGAAAATACAAATACTGAAAAGGAAGTTTTCCTCTGCTTTCAAGTAGGTTTTAAGAGTGTGTTCTACTTTAACACCTCAGCTGAAGGATTGCAGTAAAACTGCACATGAACAAGACACTGCTCTGCTAAACTGCTTGGCAGAAATGCAAAATAAACCAACAAACTACTGGAGAAAAACAGTCTGGCTCAGAACTTCATTGCTGTGATTCCAGGTTCCTGTTCCCTCATGATGTACTAGTGTAAAGACAGCCTTGCTTTCACAAGAAAAATTATGGACTGCTTGAATTGATATAAAATTATATTAATAAAATGATAGCAGGAAAATAGAAATTCATATCTGTCCCAAAACCTTGAGAACTTTATTTTTTAAAAACTAGGAAATGCATTACGAAACCACATCCACGGGTGAAAGCATTTAACTGTTATTTTAGATTGCAACCTCCTTTTCTCTCTTTCCTTTCTTTCACTGGCATTTGTTTTCTATTCATGTGCTTCCTTAGTCCTGTCTTCTGTGGTATCATGGCACCATGACCAAAGTGACAGACTTTTGTCTCTGCTGGATTAATCAGTGTGTTCTTTGATCCATAACATATGCTCCTCGTAGACATTTAGCGTCAACATATTCAAGATTTGTGGTCTGGCAGTTCAGTGCCTGATGTTAACCCAGCTGATAGACACTTTGGAGTATTTCATTTTATTTTTTTTTCTTTAATGGAGCCTGCCTTTCATCCATAATAGAGCTTAAACAACGGAGTTAAATATGTGATGTTAAATATTTGGGTTGATAGTTTTGCTTGAAGATAAATTTTTTTAGGGGGGGTGTGAGAAAGCACTGAGTGGTTCCCAGACAAATCCCAGCTCTCCATAGGCCCAGCACGGATGTTTTGATGCAGATCTTGCCCCAGGGTTTGTGTGTTCGTGGCCAGGGGAGAAGACAAGAACTCCACAGCAGTTCTGGTGTCTATCCCAGAATACTCTGACCTTGCTCCAGGGGCACAGCCAGGCTCCACAGCTGATGGAAAACCAGGGAAAGTGACTTCAGCCACCAAAAACTGGGCTGCTGTGAGCCAGGGCTGAGAGGGCTTTGTGGTGAGAACCCAAAATCCATCTGCTGGGATAGGCCTGGTGGGATGCAAGAGGTGCTGGGCCAGCCCACAGCATCAGGAGGGCAGTTCCCAGGGAGTGCCACTCCTCACCCAGCTGATTCCCGGGAACAGGGACTCACACAGGCTCTGCAGTGGGTGGCTGAGGTGGGAAATATGGCCTTTATTTCCTCTGTGTGCTGTGTCTAACTGCAAAAAGTTATATCAGAGGAGACTGGCAAGGGCAGGGAAAAGAACAGAAGAAATAGGGGATAAACCAAGATATTTTTCCTTTAGTGTATCAATTAAATAAAGGATATCAATTAATGAGATTCCAACGATTTAATTATTTTTCATTGAGAGGTAGAGCATGTGATTTATGGCTCAGCTACTCCTTTACTGATCATGCTGCTATAAAGGGCTACATAATATATTGCTTTCTACCATGCCACGCACAGCTAGAAATGGCGAGTATAAAACGGGATTAACTGCCCTCAAAATAGTCTGGGCTTGAAATTAATTGTAAAAGGCTGATGTCAAAACTCCTTTTGACTTCAGAAGGTGCTGAATTACCTCCTCATCCCCATCTCCTACTGCACACAGGCACATCCCTGTCTATGGCAGACTGGGCCCCAAAATAGCCCACGTAATTCAGAGCAGAGAGGATTTTTATTATTTTTTTTAAAGCATTGTCCTGCCATGAAGAATTAAACAGAAAATGAATGGAGAAACCAAATGTCAGCTGCTCCCTTAGACTTCAAGGTTCAGGAAACTGCTTAGTGGGAGTAGGAAGAGACTGGCAGGCTGAAATGTAAGAGAATAATTGCATTATAAGAAGATTATGGAAGATTATTTTTCTTGCGGGCCCCAGATTTCTGCAAAAACAATCCTCAATTGCATCCTACATGGCAAAATGAATTCTCCCGTTCCTCCAAACAACCCGGGGTTTATTAACTGTGTATCCCTTTGGTGTGGGCAAAATTAAAAATGGGCTTATATTCCAAAACATTCCATGCATCTTTCTTTCCTTTGACAACGTGGAGCTTAATGTGATTAACAACGTGGCAGCTTGTAGCAAGGGGAAAAATAATTGTTGTTTTTTTTTTTTTTCTTCAATATACGACCCCCCCTAATAATCCAGGAATCAATTTGCACCCTGGGAGGGTTCCCCCAGCAGAGGGTTGGGGAGCAGGGTGGCCTGCCTTCATTTCTCTATCAATGTGAAGCTCCTGCAGCCCTGGGTAGCCAGGCTTGCTTTTTTTTTCTTTTTTTTTTTTTTTTTTTAATGTTTAACTATAACCACTGGGACTGGAATCAGAGCTTCTCATGGCCCAGTATGAATATTAATAAGACACTGGGCCATGGAGTTCCTGGCTGATTTTGACAGTTTAAAGGATCAGTTAGTTAATTAGAAGATGACATGGCACATCGCATCCCTTGGCTCCGTCCTGCCTTCTGTCTCCTCTTTTCATTTTCTTTTTTGACATGTTAGATTACATCATTACTTGTAGTTTCACTTGTTAGCCACACCATGAAATGAGACTATTTTAAGCTGTAATTATTGTGATTTCTCTCCTCCGCTAAGAACATGAAACTCAAAGAAAGCAGAGAGCAACTTGGATTTCAAAGACTTAGGAATACATGCCTGGCAGTTTATAACCTCCTAACTACAGCCAAGAAACAGAAAAAAAAATTAAACAGCACAGAAAATTGTGTTGATCATCATACTGGCAACCACTGTAGTGTTTTAAGTAGGCAGCCCCATCATCTGGGCTTCATCTGTGACTGAATTAATGTTTTCATAGGTGTATTTCTCAGAAATCCAGAGTCTCTTCCCCACAGCCATGTGATTTTGTGCCTCTGGATATGTATGTGCAGTCCAGTACATTTGTGTCCTAAACAGAGTCTGAGTCTTCTGTCATCATCATGGTCAGAACAGACACAAATAATTTGAAAAGAAAGTGCAGCACTCTGCAGAACCATCTGCAGATGGTTTGGGGAAACAACAGAGGAGAGCAAAGATAGGCAGGGGATAAGAAATGTCATTGAAATCTTATTTCCCATCTATACCTGATACCCCAAAACAGTCAGACTGCAACCCAAACCATAAAAATATTTCAAATAAATACAGTCACACCATAAATCACACAAACTTTCAAGTCCTGCATCCCAGGTTCATGCTGCAGTCAGCTACCAGGATGAAAATTCTGGACACATAATACAACTTTGAGAGAAACACAACCACTTATTTTGTTTGTTACTAGATAATCTCATTAATTAATATTTGTATTCTAACTTCCATTCTGTAGGTAACATTCTTATCAAGGACATTGGTCTGTTTCTGCAGAGAAATGCAGAGAAACATCAGTCTGCAGGAAAACTGGAATGCAGTTTCTGGATTAGGGAAAACCAGCAGCTCTGAGGCTTGGCTGGAAATGACAAGATTAGTGGGTGAATGTGTCTTCTGATAGGAATGATCATTTCTGGGTTATGATTCCCTGTGTACTTTGCCTTTTCTTTTATCAAATATTTATATCTGTGTATTCATTTCAATACTGCCTGATCAATACTGCTTATCAGAATGTGTATTTTAAAGGAAGAGATTTAGGCAGAGGAAGTACAGCTGTGGGATAACTCCATGCAATTGGCCAATACAAGAGCCAATGTGGGTAATTTATGTCTTTCATTAAGGTAAACATTGATTCACAGGGCTTCCCAGGAATACAGTGCTAATAGCAGGTGGAAATCACTCCCAGTGCCACTGAAGATAAAGCCAGGTGATGTGACCTGGAGAAGGAACAAAACTGGGAGTTATGTGCCCTCCAACAGGGATTAATGCTTGGACTTGATGAGCTCAGAGGTCTTTTCCAGCCTAAATGCTTCTATGACTTTCCTCATTGAACCAGAATTCCTTGTTCATGACGAGCCAAGTTAAGCGTAAGAAGTGTCCTTCTTGTGTCAGAGAAGGCATTAATGCTTGGAGTGTCTTTTATCCAGTGGATGTTTTTGCAATAGGATTGATTTTATAATGAAATGAGACATGAACCAGCATCACTGCAATTCTGTAGGCTGGTGAGATTACATTGCAAAGAGGATAAATGGGAAGCAAATGTTGTTGTGTGTTGTTGGTGCATTTCATGAGCTAAACAATGGAAATCTGTGCTGGGTAGGACCTGAGCCACCTTCTGTATCTCCCACAGTTTCAAGATTGGTGGTGCTGGGAGAGCACAGGTGAATTCCCAGCACAGACACTGCCTGGCTCTGGGATTGCAGCCAGCCAGAGTCCCCATTTCCCTCTGTCCCTCTCCTCTTACCCCACACACCTGATCTGCTGTTGCTGTACTTTTGCTGCAGCACAGACTCTGCTGCTGCCTCACGTCCCCAGCAGAGTCACTGCTGTCCCCTCTGAGAGCCCACAGTGGAATTAATCACACACACCAGCTCTGGAGCTAATGCCAATCTCCTTCAGTGAAAACACATCTTTCCCAACTTCAAAGACAGAAATGAACACTTACATTTCCTTTGTTCCTAAAAGACTCAAATCCCGTCTCATTGAAGGCCCGCTCGTCTCCTGGGTCTTCCCTGCATAGGAGCTCTAGCTGAGAATTAGCAATCAAACCCCTCATTGTCCACCTGAACCTAGAAATGAAAACAAAGGCAAACATATAAGCAAGTCCTTTTATTCTGACTGCCATTTACCATTAATACTTAATATTCCCACATATTCTTTTCACGGGTGGTTAATATCAAACCTAATGAACCATAGATGGCATTCCTGTTTTGCTCTGTTTCATATTAAGTGTGGAGCAGTAAAAACGGAGAAATGAAAGATAATGTCTTTTCAAATAGAAATGGCTTAAAATTCTTAATATGAACACAGAAGCTAAAACACAGAAGTGAAGACTGCGATCCTTAGCAGGTCTTGGCAGTTTCTGGCCATAGGTTATTAAGCGTTATTCAGCTGACCCTAAGGGGAGTTCATCTGGAGACATTAAGGTCAGAGAGTAGAAGCATTTGGACACAGTCAAATGGATTTTACACCTTTGTATCTCTCTGACATTACTGTTTTGCTTCAGCAAACTGCCTAATATCAGATATATCCTACCGGGTACCTTTCTAAATCACTTCAATTTTCTTTGTCCCTGGGCTACAGTTATATGATCAGGAGCCAAAGCTATCACAGGCCATGATATACTATTTTACTTCCTCGTTTGTATTAGACTGAACTTTATTAGCTTTGGGGGCACGTGTCTATCAGTTTTAAAGATGAAGTACTGTGTCAATAGTTTTTATGCAGCATTCACGTCCACTGAATCATTTGGCATGCTCTGAGATGATTAAAAGTGCATTATGGCTTTTACAGAAAGCGTTCTTCTTTTGAAATAACCATCACTCAGAGCAGCCTGTGCTTACCAATACTCTCTCTCTAAAGTGATATTTCGCAGGAAAATCAAAATGAGGAGTGATGCTCTGTAAGTAATTTCAGATTTGAAAGCATGTGAACCTTATAAACACAAGTGTAGAACTAACATTTGACTCCACACTCCTGTACTTTCATTATCCACTTTCTTCCTTTAAATCTTCCTAATTTGCTGTTGTGTATTCTTGTAGCTGCTAACAATAACCACAGCACTTTCACCATGTAAAAGTGACAATTTGTGCAAGCTTAAATTTGTCATTCTTCTTAAATAGTTAAATAACCTGTAAAAAATTAGAGAGATTAGTTTGGCTGTTGCAGCATCAAAACCAGGAAATCAGAGATGCTTTTTTGTGAGGAAGCTGAGGTTTCAGCTAACAGGGAAGAAGCTTTTAGAACACAAATCCAGCCTATAATCAGATTTTCTCATTTCCTTGCCAGCCTTCCGTACTTTTGGGTTTGTGGTTTGCAGTGGCTGCTTCCATTGTGTCATGAATGGAAAAGGGACAAGGAATTCAAGCTAAAGGATGAGGAGTGTAATCTGCCTCCAGGTCCTTCTCTCAGCTGGGCATTGCTGGGCTGGAAGTGTCAGAGCTGGCAGATGGTGATTTTGGAGCTGGTTATGCTTAGGTGAAAGAGCACTCCCTTTTTGATGAGTTCATTCTCTGGCCTCAGAGGCTCAAACCCTGTTTCACCCGCTCCCATCACGGTGTCATCACTGTAAATCCAGCTTGAACACCCTCAGGTTCAGGGATCACCCTTTGCCTTCAGCTTTGACCAAGACCTCTTGGCACTGCCGTAATCAACACCCAGAGAGGCAGCCCAGGGAGGGGGAGTTCCTTGGTCCATAGGTCAGCTCTCCTGGTTCTCCCCATCACAAGGTCTCAGTGGCATATTAAACAGTTATTTACCCTATTCTGACCTCATCGTTCTGCTTCATGGAAGGCTGAATTAACCCAATAGTGCTGGATCTGCTGCATCCCTGCAGTGCTTACAGGGATGGTGCTGTGATGCTCTTGAAGCATCACTGCTTTCCTCAAGTGGCATAAATTACTGAGATACTGGACTTTTAAAGAGCTTCAAGGGGACAGGGCAGTTCCTTCAGCAGTTTAACAATAAGTATCATTTCATTTAAGTTACTTCTGAGGGTTGGAACTCTTTCAGAGATGCTAAGTGGAGCAAATAAGGATCTCAAGACTTCAGCATTAACTGATGGGAATAAAGCCAAAGTTTTACATTTGCTTTCACATCCTCTCTTGTGGTATGTTTTAGTTTAAATATTTTGGCTCAGTCTTGAAGCTTCCAATGCATAGGCAGATTGCTATGCCCAAATGCAAAAAAAATCCCACCAGAATTGAGATCTTTTTGCTGTTATATTTAGAGTATGTATTTAATTATTGTGCCTGCACGATGCCATAGAAAATCCTGGTTTGCTTTCACATATTCAACAAAGAACTTTTCAGAAGGGCATTTTTAAATTAGATCCACACTAATTACATGTATTATTGAGAACCCAACGCTTCACAGCTATCAGTGGGTTGTATTATTGAACATTTTCAAATAAACACAGGGAAGCAGAACTCAGTCTGAACACATTCCCAACAGAGGCACTTGAGCTTTAATAAAGGTAACCCAATGGTTATAATTAAAAAACACCTTCTCACACTTTGAAAAATCCCAGACACTTAACTTTGAAGTATGGTTGTGTAACACAGTTCTCTTTCACAGCACTCTGGGTAACCATCATCTGTACAGTTCCATGACTTCTGTTTATTTAACACACCAAAGCAAGAATTATTTATAAAGTCACAGCTGTTCTTTTTCCTAGCTTTTGTTTCTCACAAGTCTTAAATATTTGTAAAAACAAGAAAAGTAATTAAAGTATTGATACATTAAGCAAACGCTTCCCTAATCACGCTGCTTAAATAGGAATCACTTGTTTAAACAGAACTTGCTAAGTATATGTACAGAAATACAATGTTAAATAGTTACTGCGGCGTAGGAAAGCCAACTTGCATTTAAAGAAACAAAATAAACAATGCCAAGCCATCACGGATATCGCAGGCAGCCACTCCAGCATTAGGAACTCCCAGCCCCGAGCTGGGTTTGGTGTGTGGCCAGCTCTGTGCAGGAGCTGTGTGCCATCTGCTCCTCACACAAAGGACACGAGTTTATTCTTGCTGGTGGGAACTGCTGTCCAAGAGCCAACCCTTGGCAGCGCCAGCCCCTACCCTTGAAAAGCTGGCAGAGAGTGCTTTTTAGCCTTTGAGCTCCCTAATAATGATCCCCTCCAGGGTGCAGGTCCCTCATGAGTGCTTCATTTCCCTCTTTATTCTGATTCACCATCCCGTGCAGACAGGCAGGACACCTGAAGTGCACCAGCCTCCTGTGGATTCCCCTTACCTGCCAGCACCTGGCAGGCTTAATCAGGGAATAAATCAAACATTTGAACAGTAAAAATTATATTAGGTTTGTAGTTGTACGCTGAGAGATTGCAAATTGAAACTAAGCCACATGCAAAAAGCAAAACCAGCCCGTGGTCTGTGACAGAATTCCTTCCTTGTCCATCCAGGACCTCCAGCTTCCCGGGGACAAGAGCAGCACCGTCCCCTTTGTGGTGGCAGTCTGGCTGCTTCCCACCTTCTTCTGTTCCCTGGGAATTAGCTCTTGGACACAAAAGCAAATGTCTGATAGCCGGAGCCAGGTATTGTGGTACAGGGGATTTTGCAGCCGCGGTCACACGCGGGCAGGCAGGGAGTGAGTAATCTAGATAAATGCTAATGAAAGCTCTTGCTGGCACCTTGTGTATTCAAAGGCTATTTCCTATTGCTCCCAGTCAGCTGGCTCGCTGACTTCCCATTCAGCCTGGATTGCTCGGATTCAGCTGGGACCACTCTAACGTTCCCATTACACGTGATGTAAACCCTGCACTGCCGTCCATTTGGTTAAGCTCATTATCTGTGGCCCTGGCGAGACCACACATGACACGTCGTTAGCGCCGATGACAGATCCCAGAACGAGCTGCCTGATCCGGACAGCCAGGGGAAGCCTGGGGTTTACCTGCCCCAGGTACAGCAGGTGGTGATGAGGGTTCCTGTAGTGCACCAAGCTTCCTTGGGCCACGTGTTATAAAACAAGTCACGTAATTAACATCCAGCCCGTCCCAGCAGCTCGTGTGGCTCTCCCTGCCTGGATGGGTCCAGCAGTGAGAAGCATCCCTTTGTTCTGGGCATCCATCCTGCCACCTCACAAAGAGCTGCTAGGAAACGGAGCTGGCCTCCCCAGACCTGGCATCACTCACTGAACTCGTTTAAGGTCTCACAGGAGTTAAACTGGAAGCCTGTGGCAACTTTGTGCTGAGAACACACAAATTGCAACAGCTTAGGAGGAGCTGACCAAATTTAGCAGGTTTCACAGGGACAACGCAAACCATCCCGGTGCCAAACTTCAAATTTGTGTTTCAAATTATGTTGATACTAAAACCCTCTTCAAGAAGCATCCAGAATTTCAGAACATAGGCAAACTTTTTTTTTTCTCCTTGGAATCTTACTCTTGGAAACGACTGAAACTTCAGCTCAAGCGCACCATTAAAGGCAGAAATCAGCACTGGACAAAGCCCAGAACACAAGTTTACAACCCAAACGTTTAAAGTTTGGCAAAGTGCTGTAAAAACCAGTCTCTACTGACCCGAGGCAGTGCTATCATTTTTGCATATGAGATGAACTGGGGAGATAGAAGTTAGATTTCAATAATGGAAACATCTCCAGTGAGATGGGCACTGGCAGGAGCAGCTCATTTACCAGGGTGAGCTCTTTGCTGCTGGGGCCGTGGCAGCTGGAGAATCCCAAACATCACATTTATGGGACCCTCCACCCACACATCAAAACAAGTCTTCTGCTGGGCTTACTCTCCTGGCCTGACTTGGGGATTATCTCTCTGAATCAGATGAAACATTATCTCCTGCAGTCTATCACGTTGCTGTAGGGAAATAACAAATAGGTGTGTTTCCGTTGAAACTGGAAATTAAATGTCCTGCATGTTTCTGGTTTATTTCTAAGCAGATCCAGCTGCGTGCTATTCCTAAAAAAAGAAAATTCCAGACTGACCTCAGCCACCTGAACAGAACACTAACATTTATTTAAATGGCATCTAGTATTTGAGAAGAAACTTAATTGCATTTAAGAAGAAAACCAAAATCACAGACATTTTTGGAAGCTTTACCTTAAGTTGCTTAATCAAATTACATAACCAAAAAATTATGTAATCAAAGCCATAAACTTTTTACAATTTCCATAGAGTCTGAGGTTTTTTTAACTTAATTCACTTATCATCATCGTCGTCTTTTTCTGCTTTTTGGGAACACTAGTCCCCTCATGCAAGAATTTTCCAGTTGTTCGAGATCCACAGTCACTGGCTGTCAAGCAGCTTTGGAAAAGCTGCAATATGTGAGTGGCATATCTGACCAAGGATAGCCTGAATCATTCCTTGAGGGCAGCAGGAACATCCAGGCTTCCTCTGCCTTGCCCCAACCTTGCAATTTCTGCCACCATGGCAGCAGTTCTCTCAACAGGGAAGCAGCACAGTCACAGCTCAGGGATAAAGTTCCTGCTTGCTTTGGGGTGTTTGGCAGGGATTTCAGTCCCAGGAGGGGTTGGAAGGGACCCCTGGAGTCTATCCAGTCCAACCCCCCTGGCACAGCAGGGTCATCCAGACCAGGTTTCACAGGATGATGTCCAGGTGCGTTTTGAAGAACCTCAGAGAAGGAGACTCCACAATATCTCTGGACACCTGCTCCAGGGCTCTGCCACCTCACAATAAAGGTTTTTCTCATATTCAGATAGAACTTCCTGTGTTTCAATTTGTGCCCATTGTCCCTTGTCCTGTTGCAGGACACTACTGAAAGGAGGTCTCCTTTCTTTCTGTTCTTTGTTTCTTTCTGTAGGCAGGCAAATTTTGCTACCAAAATAAAGCCTCAGAGTCAAGGGACCCATTCTTGTCAGTCTCTGTTAACTAAAGTTGTACTAAAGCATGAACTGCATTGCAGTAGCTGAACGTTTTAATGCAAACTGTGAGTCAATGCCATTGTAGCAAGAGCTGAGTGTTCTGCAAGATCCCTACAGCAAGCACCTGTGTGCAGAGTTTGGGCAGAAAAAAACGGTCCTTGCACAGCATTTCCCTTGTGATCCACAGAAACTCGCTGAGCAAAGTCAAAGCCAGTTAGATGACCAGGGCCCAGGATCCACCCAGGCTCTCCATTCTGTGGGAATGGCACCCTTGGTCTCACTCCTGGCTGCTCTGTCATCTTCTCTTTATGGCAGAATGAGTTGCAGTGAGGTTGTAAAAAGGCACCCCCTTCTGAATGCTTAAACAACTGGGGAAATTACGGTCAATCCACGCTCCCAATGCAAGGTAGTGCTTCTCACAGGCTGGAAAATATCCATAAAGCCTGTGAGTTACGAGTACTTTTCTAGCTCATTGGGCAGTTCACTGCTGTCTTATCCTTTACATCTGTGGTGCAGGTTTAATGCAGATCTACGCACTCAAATGCTGAGAACTCATAAATGCCATACTGATTTTATTGTACGTATTTTTATAATCTCATAAAGTTTATATTTTTAATATCACAGATAATATGTGAACCTGCCATTTGCACCACTCAAATACACAATGGGAGTCGGTAGCATAAATGGCAATTTTTCACTTGGAATACATATTAATCAAAAGCTAATCTATATTAATACAAGATGCTCTTTTTTGTTGGGGTTTTTTTTTCCCTAAATCCACAAACGTTCACATATATCTTCTTTGCTTTGCAGCCAGATCCTAAGGCTGTGGAGGCTTTCAGGGACAGAGATGCCTTTCTCTGTTGTGCTTGTTAAACACTCAGTTCAGTCAGCAGCTGCTGTAAAACTGAGGCTCTCAAATACCACCACAGTCCAGGAGGGAAATAAATGCTACTGAGCATATTCAACTTCACCAGGGCTGAGTTCTGTACCATGACATTCATTTCTTTGTGCCTTACATTTAAACCCTTGCTCCCAGCCTGCTGAAATGTGGGAAGAATTATCCTGAGGGACCGCAGTAAAACGCAGCCGTGTTTATTTGTAATTGCTACAAAATGGTTTACAAAATTGTTAGTGTCCTTTATTATGCCTGCTACTGAAGCACTTGCCTGTTAATTAGAGAAATTTCAGCTGTCATAGCTGGCAATTATAGCTTGTGTATCGCTGTCTGTTATGAATAGTCAATGAGGGCTGATTAATATGCATGAGTGGCGGTATATAGCCGTGCCTGGGCGCCGGGAGAGGCAGAGGGAGCGAGTTGCGAGCGCTGAGTGCCGGGGACGGGCAGGGCTCCGCCGCGCTCCCACCGCCAGTGCCGGCTCCAGCCGCCTCACCTGCGGGTCCCAGCCCCACCTGGATGTGTGCTGGCCGCAGGCATCGCTCTGGCTGCTCGGGGGGATAAGGAGGATCCTTTCTGCCGCCTGAATTTAAACATGGGATGCAGTTTGTGCACTCTGCAGAAGCCAGAAGAGCAGTACAAGTTACTGTATGAAGTTTGTCAGGTAAAGAATTAGATTTTCGTTTCTGTTTTAGGCTTGTGACCACTGTTAAGGGCAGGGAAGCTGGAATAGCAGGAACTGGAAATGAAAGGGGGTTTGCCTTGTTTGAAATCTGTGTGATAATGATTATGTTTTTAGCCTGTATCTTCCCCATTCACGTGTGCAGAACATCAGATATTTAAATGTAGCTATTATACATCAAACTTTTCACAAAACTTTTGTCACAAAATAAGACTGTGCTCATTTCTCCAGTTTATATTAGGTTAAATTTCGTGTCAACGATCATGGCTTGGTCACACACTCCTTGCACAAGTGGAAAAGATGCACGAGGGAGGTTCTGTACCTGTTTACAAGTGCCTGGAGCCACTTGTTTGTGCACAGTGTGTTCACTCTGCTCAGTCTGGTCTGTAAGTGCCTGTCACTGAGAGTTTAGATCTAGCTGTTGTTGGTGTTGCACCGTGATGTGTAAAAATGCCAGCTAACAAACAGATTTGACAGCAGAGTAAACTACTGCTCTGCAGATCTTTAGATACCAAATCACTCATATGAACCTTCTGAGAAGTTTTCTATGAATGTTTTAGCACATCAACCTCTATTACAATGATTTTGTTTCCTGTTTCTGCTTTTCCTTTTGCCTGCCTCTGAAACTCCTTGCTCTGTCGTGTCTACAGTACAGTTTGGACTGAGGCAGTGGGATGGGAGCCCTGCAAAGTGGTGGCCAGGTGTTTCAGGATGTATTCCTGCAGATCTCCCTGGAAATACAGGCATACACACTCACAGTCAGTACTGAAAAGGTGGATTGGGCTGTCTGTACAAAGACTCTGGATGGACAGACACTGCCCAGATCCTTCGAGCTGCACTTTTCCCCCCTTGCCATTCCTGAGGTGGTTTAGGATAAGTGACAATTGCTGGGTGACATTCCCAGCGCTGCTCCGCGCTGCCGGCAGAGGGAATTGCTCAGCAATCCCGTGTCCTGCTGCCTTGCCACCTGCAGCTGATCCCTGATACTGATGTCACTGACAACAAAGTGAATAAAAGATGCGGTCTGTACGTTATGCTAGTGGGGAAGTGATTAAATTTTAACCACGTAGTTGTGATCTAATTCTTGCTGGCTCACCCAAAGGACGCTGACGCTTTGCAGAATAAAAAAAACCTGTGGGAGCAAATAGAAAGACATGTTGACTGTCATTTCTATTTATACCAGCACACTTCCACTTGCTAAGCTGCTGTGCATGTGATGGGGGTGGAATTTTAGAGGGAGGTAATCAGATTTTTCAGACAGTGTGCTGAACTGAGAAACAGTTGCAGATGCTGCCTGCAGCAGCACACCTGGGGCCAGGTATGGTTTGCATGAATGCTCCACTCAGATACAGCAGTGGCTGTGGGAATAATTCCTTATCCTGCCAAGTTTTTGTGCAGTCTGGGTTTGGGGACTGGGTTTGGTCACTGAGTCACATTCAGGAGTGCAACAGCCGGGACAGACTGAGACAGCACCCGATCACAGTGTGATTGCTCAGGAAGCTTGCTCAATTTTTGTCATGAAGGGAAGGTGGCAGAGAACCTTTGCAACTTACTGATATCTCCCAACAGATGCAGGACGACATTCTCTAAATACATGTCCTGAAATCAGTCCCAGGAACAGTTCCTGCTGATATCTGAGATGACTGAACTATCCAGTGCTGGCTGCAGGTGCAGATCCCTGGCAGGAGTTTGGTTTTGGAATTCTGTCCAGCTGCAGAATGCTGCAGCCTGGTCTCAGCAATGTGTCAGTGCCCATTGCTCCTCCTTGAGTATGGAAGTATTTTGGGAAACACTGTTGGAATACCCTCAGTTTCCACAGAAGTGAAAGGTGAATGTAATCCCGTAAAACTGGGATTTCTAACATAGTAAAACCTGAAGTATTTAAGACTATAATCCCTGATTATTCTAGAATATAAATAACTGTGCAAAATTATTTTAACAGGAGTCTACTTTGATTTCTCTCTTTCGCAAGATAGGAGGGAGGGAATTCTATAGCTTATGGAGCACATCCAGATAATTATATGTCACTACAACTATAAAAATACGTCCTCATGTAACCTACACACAAGAGCAATCACTTAAAATTTAATGGTGAGGGAGACGAAGGATCACTGCCATTTAAAATTACAGGATATAGAAGATAAAAGTTTCAAAATCTGCCAGCAGTAGAAAATGTCTCTTACAGTGGTTTTTTGTGTCATCCATGTAACCCTAATATCATGTGATAAGAAGGCATTGCTATTTAAGAAATCTGAGTTAGACAAAATTTGCATAACTTGATTTTAGGGAATATTGAGCATCATTACAAATAAATCTCCTTAGCGTTATTTTTTAAAAGTTCATGACTCCAAGATGTAGGAATTCAGAAAACACTTGAAGGAATTAATAATAGCACATAACTGCACTTTCTCTATTAGGCCAAGAGCTTTAGTGTGGCTGGGAAATTAATGCTTCCATAAATTACAATTCCAGAAGGTCCGGTACGGCTGGCTCTGTAAGTCCTCTAACAGTGAGCACAAAGAGGATCAAATATACCAGGGCTCAGGCTTTATCCCTTCCTCATCCATAGATAATTCAAAGAGATCCTCTTCATTAAGGGCTTTGGCACATTGCCTACAATTTCTTTTTGGGCCGCTGTGAGCTTAATGATGCAGAACAATGGTCTTCCCTCTTGTTGAGCACTTACCTTATTGTACCTTTAATCACATAATAAAAACCAAATTAAGACACCTCGTCATTAGAGTCTGTTGTAGCTGTGCATATCAATGCTTTGTGCTACAAATACAAAGGGGACTGTGGCAGCTTGGAGCTTTGATGCAGAGCAGTGTCAGCACTGATGAGAGTGGCAGCAATGGGGTGCATATCCCACCTTAGATGTATCCCAAGCTTTACTTCCCAGCTGAACACAGCATATTAAATGAAGTAATATACACTATTAGATTTTGGGGTGTCTGGTTAAATGGAAGTCTTCTTCAGAAGGTACTAAAAGTTGTGAAAATGGAGGGAGAAAGGGGAAGAAAGAAAACCAGAAAACTGGGAGGGTGTTTAACTTCAGGTTTTTAGGTGCTTTTCTCAATGTCATCAACTCCTGCATAAACAACAACAGAAATAAGGGCTTCTCCCTTTGTGTGAAAATTCCTGAGGGACCAAAAAGTAAACTCCATTGGAGGAAACTTACAGAAGAATGAGTCATCTGAGATAGAGCTTTTGAGCATGCAAAATAGAGAATAGAGTAAAAGAAGTTTAAGCCTGCAATTTAAGGAACTTCCTTGGTACCTGTTTCACACTAAGCACACGTTGCCCACAGTATGGGAGGTAAACACACAGTGAAACCATTTCCTAAATGGACACAGTGTTTTACAGAATCCTCACAGCATCACAGAATAGTTTGGATTGGAAGGGACCTTAAAGATCCTGTAATTCCAACCCCACTGCCATGGGCAGGGACACCTTCCACTGGAAGGATTTCCAAGGATGTCGGTGTTGAATTTTAAATCACAGACAGGATTCTAAACTTGCATGGGCAATGCTCAAAATCAAAAGATGATGGGGTTCACCCAGTGTTTGCAGTGGGAAGACACCATAAGAACAGCCCATCAAAACTGGCACTTGCAGCTGAGAATCCCTGAAATGAGTGAGCACAGAGCCCAGCCCCTTCCTCCAGGCTGTCCCTGCAGGGTAAGGACAGGCTGGCAGGAAACAAGCTCATGTTGCCACTGCCCTTGGTTCAGCTGAGCCGAGGTCAGAAGATTCTGCTCCGTGATTGTTGAGCTGGCACCCCTCACAAATACTAAAGTTCATATATAAATAAACAGTGGTTGCCATGATCTTCAGCGGGTCGGAAACTTGAAAGCCTCACTCACATGCTCCTGGCCTGGCACATCCCTGAGACGTGGAAAAATGACAGTGTTGGTAAAAAAAACAGTAGTGGGCAAGCTGGATTTGTGTTTTAAACCAGACTGAGATGCTCTGCGGCCAAGGTTATATAAGCACCAAGGTCAGATACAAATTCTGTGCTAATGAGAGGTCAGCAGTGATGAGGAACAAGCCAACACTGTTTTCCATTGGCAGGTTCCAATGGCATTGCTTGCAGGGCACTGTTCTCCAGCAGAACTCCCACACAAACCGACTGCACTGAGCTAATCACCCTTTGCCATCAGAATTCCATTCACATGTTCAGACTTGAGAAAATGAGACCAAAGTAATCAATCAGTAAGGAAGCCTAATTCAAGGAAACAGTCTAACTAGACTTAAACCTACTGAGCAATGATGTTATCCTAAAGCAGGGCCAAAGTGAAGCTTGCCAAAATAAATATTCAGCTCAAAAAAAAGAAGAAAAACCCAACCTAATCAAAACTGTAAGATTTGGAAAACAGAAATAATTGCCTCTGTACATATGCTTTTCACACCCTCAAATTTAATTGGGCAGCCAGAGAATTAGTTGCTCTACATTTCAGTAGTTTTCCACGTTAAGACCAAAGTGGTGGTGCCAATTATAGGGAACTGCTCTACTTGAAATACAGTGTATGGCTTCAAGTGCTCTGTACGTGCAGCCTGTGCTGCAGCTGAAATTAAAACTAGTGCTGAAGTTCGATTCTGTCACTTCACTACCATTAAACTTGACCTCAATAACAGTTGTGAACCTATCACACTTACTTCAAAGTAGGCATGTGTTTGCTTAAACAAGATGTTAATTCCAAGGGCTTTGTTCTAGATGGGGTTTTCTACTGCAGAATTAGTTCAGCTGTAGAAAAACTCTGCTTGACAGACTGGAGACTCATAATCTTCAGAAAACTGCCCTTTAATGATCGTGGCGCCTGTCTGTGGCTCACAAGTCCCCTCTCCTAATTAGACATTTACCAGAAACTGGCAATTGAAATTTTCCTCTTCACTTGATGATGAATAATGCAATGCCTCTGTTAGGATTTCTCTGGAAGATATTCTTTATTGTAAAGTTAGAGGAATATTTTGGCCATTAAAGGAACGTAAACAAGATCTGATAGGAAATAAACAAATGCCTAATGGTCACCTGTGATATAAAGGCATAATTTGACCTACTTTGTACATGAAATGTCTCACTGCTGCATAATCTTCCTAAAATCTACAGTGCCTTTCATCTTTACAGTGTTAGATAAAATGCTCAGCCATAGCGTGGATTTATTAGGATTTTTTTTAAATGATGAATGATTGAAGGGATGAGTTTTGTGATGCTTTACACTTACACATCTGTTTAATGTTATGAAGCAGGTGGCAAGAAGTCACAAGGGAGAAAGCACCAGGGACAATCACTCTGTGCTTTACTGTCACATGTCAGACATGGGCTGGGAAAAAAAGGAAACATATGGAGTAATGAAAAAGTGCAGATTCAATGAATGTGTTTTGTGGTGTTCATTAATAATGGAACAAAAGGTCAGGCTTCATTTTCACTGGGACAGGACAACTCTACAGTTACATGAACACTGGGATTGGTCCTTGCAGAGATTTGGTGGGTAAAGGGAAGTGGCCTCTTGGAACTTGGTCACAAGTCAGGGATTTGACAGGAGAGGGGCAGAATAAATAATATCGAATGTACATAAACATTAAGTATTACAATACTAATTTAAGCAGTGACAATTGAAGAAAAACTTCCTATTAATATGGAAAATCTTTAGGCAAAAAGCCAGGTGCCACCATCCAAAACACAAATGGTCAGAATCAGGGCACTGTTCTCCTCCTTGTGTCCATACAGGGATGGTCCTGGAGGGACACAGAGGTGATTGGACATGCTATCCACTGGCATAGGAACTGGGCACTAATATATCAAAATTATCCCAAATAATAACAGAAACTACAAATGGAACTGCAACAAGAGGGATTTTTGCAACTTGAAATCAATATTCTGTACATTCCTGCAAAGTGAAAACTGAACAGCATTTTAGAGAAAGCAATCATTCCTATGTTGGAAGATCACAGCTGACAAGAATTTTTAAGTATGGCTGAGGTGCTTCGGAGTTCAGCAGAAGCTCTTGTATCTGACCCAGTGCATCTATCTGTGTAACTGCCATCAGGTTCAGCCAAAAGCAAAGGAAAATGAAGGTGTTTTTATCAATGCCACACTGTGAGCACTCATGGCCATGGCAGCATGGAGGGAGGTGGTGGTGGTGGTGGGACTCCTGCCTACACGAGCCCTTCTAAGGTTCATTTTCTTAAGCCACTTCAGCTCTGCTTGTTGGAAGGCCCAAGGTGACAAAGCTGCTGAAGCTCCCACTGACAAACCTCCTGGGATCTGTCACTGGGTTCCCACAGAGCAGCACTGGGTGTTCTTTCCATCTTTTCTTGGAACCAGCTTCAATAACCCTCTTCAACACAGGTGATCTTCGGAGCTGTCCAAAATTCCTTTCCCTGTCCTGCAGCACTGAGGCTTTTGTGGAAGAAGGGAGGGAGTGGGAAGATGGGCTTAAAAGCTACTAACAATGAACAGCAGTGTGAAAACAGGCTGCTGGGAACTGGAATGATCTTAAACACAGCGCCTGGGAGATGGGATGGGAGGTTTCAGTCGTGCTGTGCCCTCCTGTGACCTCAGGCAGATCACTCACTTGTTCTGTGTTTCATCTTCACATCTGTAGGAGATTCCTTTTGTCTGTTTGCCTGGAGCAGGTCTCCAGAGGCAGCACTGGCTTTTGCTGTGCTATGCATAGTCTGATATACTGCTGAAATGGTATCAGTATTATTTGAAGTGCTGGTCTGTACACCAGAAACTCTGATTTTAATTGAGATATGGTGTTAAATATTGCCTTGCCAAACTGTGAGTGCGGGAGGGCCATAACAGGGGAAAACTCCCTCCAAATCTTAGTCTTTGACTCTTCCCTTTTTCTCTGGGAGAAAGGTGCTGCTCTACAGGGACCTTTGGTCTGATTTGGCCAAGAATTGTTTCATATGCTACTCAAATTCAGCCTGAATCCACATAACATTGCACCCTCAGCTAAAAGGGTTTTAATTTTTTCATGCTGTTCACTCTCATTGTGTGTTATTTTAAACATAGATACAGAATACACAACTTTTTGAAAGTTGTCATTCGTAAAAATCTGTAATTTGCTGTACTAGGTGAACACACAGACATGGGTTTTGCCTCTGGGGAAAAGCACATGTGGGAAGGGCAAGAGCATTTCCCAAGGAGCCACACTGGAGGTGCAGTGCTAGAGGTGGACAAAGCAGAGGATGTGAGAAAATGGGTAATTACACTTGCTGAATCCCAGTCATTAGTAATTCATGGTTATTTATGGCTCATTTGTACCTCACTCAGAGATCCCATTGATTGGCCCCCTCTGGGTCAAGCTGCAGAAATGGCAGAGAGGGGCATTAAAAGGGGAGGCCTGTAAACTTCTGGCTGTGTTCTAGATGGCCCTGGGTTATTAAGCCGTGAAAAGATACACAGAAGATCATTTAAAAAAACAATAAGGAAGAGCATTTCTGCCCTGATAGAAAGCCATTTAACATGATTAATGCATATTTAAGGAAGAAAGGGCACCAAGTAAACTTTGCTTCTAGTGAAAGTCCAGGAGTCTCAGAAGCCCCAGCGTTGCTCTGTGTTTTCATTGAGGCAAATGATAAAATTCCCTGGGGTTTTGTTTTGAGTCGTGATCCACAGGAGCAGAGCCTGAGAACCCAACCAAGAGCATCTTAGTATGCTACAGACAGTCCTGGCACTGCCTTGGTAATACGTAAATGTGCTAATTACTAGCAAAATAAAAATTCCTTTAGTTCCAGGGTCTTTCTCCCAAGATTTTCCATTTGCAAGTTAACGGTTTGGAGAACAAATGTATTCTGTGCTCTTAAGGAAAAGAATTTTTCCTTGGTCTGAACTGTTTTGTCATGGATGGCTCGCAAGGCAGAAGGGAAATGCACACACATGGAAACAGTCTATTACTAAACAATATAATTCTGGGGTTGTGAAAAAGAGGGAGACTGTACATATGAGGGAAATAAAAGAGGGATTAGATGGAGCTGCAAGAAGAATTAACCTGTATTTTGAACCTTTTTTCTCCAATTCCTGAGGAAAAGGGGGGGGTTATAAAATAGGCTTTTTTGCTGCTCTTGCTTCTGTAAAAATCTTTAAAGTTGTGCTGCTTTTTCTTAGTATGCAGACTCTTTAAGAACTTGCTAAAGAAGTGAATCAGACCATAAAGAGCATTTTAAATGGAGCACAGACGTCTGTAGTCTAACAGAACTAGCATTTTTATAGTGCACTTCCCAAGGATTTGCATGAATTTCTACAAAGAAAAGCTGCTTACTCATTCTTAGGCAAAAAAAGTTTTTCTCTCTGTGACATTTGTGAGGCATAGAAGAGCCAACAGCTGTACAATGCATACAAATGTTTATCATTCATGGCATTAAACCCACAGTCTAAATTAATGGAGAAAAATTCACTGAAAAATTCACTGAAACCCATCTGGTTTCTGCCAATGTCCAGAAAACAACTGAAACAACAATTTTACACAGTATTGCTGTAAAAAAATAAAATACAAAATAATTATAACTAAACTGTTCTGCACAGGGATTTTGTGGCTTTCTCAGCCTTTCAGTAACTACTTCCACCAGTGCCTAAGGTCACTTCATCTGTACTATTGCAGATGATGTTTGCTCATGCCTGAGTGCTCAACTCCTCCATTCCCTGAGCACCCTCTCCACTTTCTCTTCTGCCAGCCCTTTCCTGCCACAGCCCTGTCCCAATGTCCCCTCCCAGGGGCTCCTGGGTGTGCTCCTGCTGTGGCTGCAAGTGGGAAACTGGGAATCAGCTCCAGGAACATCCATCCCTGTCTAGAGAACCCAGGTGTGTTAATTCTGCTCCCACAGGAAAAGAGAAACCTCCACTACTGGGGTTTCCATAAGCGCTGTCTCAAAAGGAAAGGAAAACCAGAATTGGTGGCAACCAGGAGGAAATTTTGTTCACTTGTAAACAAGTGGCTTATTTTGATATACCTGTAAGCCTCTAATTTATGTCTGCCATTAAAAAGTGGCAATTAATTAGCCTTTTCTTCCCACCCAGAAGAATAAAGCCTGTAAATCACTTACCTTGCTCAGTAATTAAATAGCAGCTATTGATAAAATGACATTTATGCAACAGCACAACCTGCCTCATACCTCAAACAAAAATAAGAATGTGTTTTCTAGTAACAGAGAACAATTCTGTCATCCCAGCCTTGGCTGCAAATTCCCATTGCCTTGCACAGGAGGTCCAGCCTTGTCCTCACAGCGTGAAGGCTGGAAGGCTCCAGCCTCTAGACCCTGTGCCAATTCTGACCTCAGGAAATTAGCATCTAAACAGTGGCACTTGGCTCAGGGATCGCTGGAGGATCCCAAACCTCTCAGTAGAATAATTGTTAAAGTAAAAGCACATATATAAATATAAAAACGTGAGAAAATCTGTCCTTGCAAAAGGTATCTCACTGTGACATATCTGGAATTAATAGAAGAAGGAGATTTCAACAGGAGGGATGCCAAATGCCTTGAACAGCTCCAGCAGAGAGAAGCCATTGTGTATCCAATCCCTTACACACTCACAGCACTGGAAAATTATATGGAAAGCCATCTAGTGAGGTAGAGCAAATTCTTCACAGGGCTAAAGAAATATGAGGGAGTTTCCTGTTTGTTTGTTTGTTTTTTTACTTTTCTCCTTGTTGAGAACATCACTGATCACAAATCATCACTGATTTATTTGTTTTTTCTACTTAATATGTAGCTGGCATTTGAGAGAGATTTGAAAACAGACTCAGGAAGGCACTTGGGTCTTACCAACCCTACACCCCCCAAGATCCTACTGCCTGTTTTTTATCTCCAAGGTAGCATTCAAATGTTTCCAGCCTTTTTCATGGCTCTTATGAGTCTGATCTCAAGCTATACCCACATATTTGCTGCACTCACACCTCCTAAGCTGTCATGGGATGTTCCTCAGCAATTCCACCTGATGTTTAGGGTTCCTCACTGAAGTTCTGCTGCTTCCATTTGGGGCCAGATACAGCATATTTGATTTTTTTCTTTCTCCTTTTCATTAATTCCTGTTTATTTTTCTGACCATTTACTTCTTGGGTATAGGAATTAATGACAACTCCATGATCAAAATGAGAATTTAAGACATCGTTTCCTTTTATTTGTTTGCTGGGATCACCGCTTTGGATTTGTGCCATGGCTTCCCCTGTTCTGCCTTTGGGCATCATCTCTCTTTTTCCCAATTACAAACACACATCACTTCTACCTTAATTGACCATGGCAGCATTTTCCTTTCCATTTTCTCAGTCTGGCCATGGAATGCTGATGGCACACTGGGCTTCATAACTTCTTGATTTGCTGTTAATGTCCTCTCTCAGTCAGAGCCTGAGCTGAGGCACTGCAAAAGCAAAGCACCCCTTGACTCCAGTGAGCATCAAATCAAGCTCAAGTGACTATTTTCCTTTCATTCCAAGTATTAAAACTTCCAGGAGACACAGACCTCCCAGACAGGATTATGCCATCTTTATCTATAGATTTTTTGCTGCCTCTATGGATTTCTTGGTCCTCTCTTCAGCCTACTTTAGTGCACACAATACATACTATAAAAGAAAATACTGTAAATGCTGTTCTATTTCATAATCATTGCATAGCTTCTATTAAAAAAAAATAAAAAAATCAAGCATCACTTCCTTATTTACTGTTTGGTCCTACCTAATACAGAATATTTGTGTCCCTGCCTCATGCAGTGGCTAAACCCATTATCTGCCTGCACCACAAATTTCATCCAAGTCCATTCAGCTCAGTTTAACTCCAGTCACTGCACCTTATCTACAGCTTTCTCCATATTCAGTATATTTCCAATGCTAAGAAGGTCCAAAAGCTAAGCATTTCACCCTCTCAGACAAGTTAATTTATCCATCTTTTGTGCCATGAAAGATCCCATTGTCTCTGTCACGTGGCGTGTTCCTCAGAAATTATGCATATTTGTCGTTTTTGGCAGCCTTCTGAAGTGTTCATGTGCATGGATTTTTTTTTTTCTCTGTTATTTCAGATGTAACTGTTTATAAGGAAAAAAAATTGCTGAGCACAATTCAGCAGCATTAGGAATAAAGTCTAGGAATATAAAGCCCCCTTTTTTTTAACAAAGCAAAGCTGTACAGATTTATTTATTATGTATTTATTGGCTTTTAAGCACTGGGAATAATTATTTGTCAATTGTAACAAATTTTCCAGATAGAAACTAAGCATATTAGTATCACCTATTTGCTAGATTTAGGATTAGCCACAAGTACTGACTCTACACAGACACTAGAAATCAGGCTATTGAGATCATCCCAGTATATTTCTCTTCTGCATCATTTTTGTGCTACTAAAAAAAAAATACCCATACCTTCTTCTTTTTCTAGACTAAAAAGCAATTTATCTCTGCTATGCATAAGCAGACTTGGGAATTACTGTGTTTTATAATCCAGATATTTAGCACTGCCATCCTGATTTCCCTTTAATGGAAAATGGTATTATTGGTGTGCTGAGGTGGGAAATGCTTAAAAAAAAAAGTAATTACCAACTATTCACTGCTCAGTATTTGCCACATATTATAGCACTTACTGCAGGTGTTTTAGGAACCAGATTCAGAACTGTAACTCCCTGCTGGAAAGCACTTTTAAGCATATTTTTGCATCACTGTGTGTTCTTTCATCATTCGTTAGGGCAGTTCTGAGCACGTCTCAGAATCAGCATCCACCACGGTGGCCAAGGCTGCTGATCAGAGCAGGAACCTGCAGAGCTAAAAGGATTCCACTCAGCTGGGGTTTAGGAACCAGTCTCTTGTAAGGGATCCACAGACTGACCCCAAAACCATCCATCATGTGGACAGCTACTGTCCAGGGCACTGTTTGCCTAACATGATGTGGGTGCTGCCACAGTTCATAGAAATATTAACTTTTAAAGACAAAATTCCCCAACCATATCTTTGAAGTGAGTTAAGAAACCCATAACAACAGCAGCATAGTGACTTATGCTTTCATTTCTCTGTAATCATTGCCATCTTATCAAACCCATACTTTAAAATTGTATACACATCAAATCTAGTTCTGCTTGTAGAGTTATCAATTTACCAACTGAAAGCTGAATGCCAGAAAGTCACAAACCTTTTCTACACGAGGTCTTTCTGCAGCAGGAGAGGGTTTAGATTAAAATTCAGCTGGCTCATCACCCCAGTTCTAAAATCTGGTCCCATGTCCTTCTTCCTGGCTGTGGAGCACCTTTTCTTTTTGAAAACATTTTTTTCCAGACAACATAGTCAGGAAACTACTTGGAAATAATTCCTGTAGTAACAATTTATGACTCAGTCCAGCTACTACCGCCTGTTCCCTGCATGACATCAACCTGTCCTTGAAGTTATGATTATTTATGTAACAATTGCATAGGAGAGCACAAAGAGGATGCCAGTCCATGGATTTGCAGAAATAAAAGTGTCCTAAGGAACCTAAATTAAAATGCAGGCCTGTACTAAACTGTCTGTAATCCAGGTTCATCACAGCATTTGGGAATGAACTGGAAATCTGTCCTTTGCAGGATTTTACCAGGTTTTATTATAAAGATGGAGAAAGGATCTTCATGAACAGTTTCCTGCTCAAGAGTTATTCTGAGCACATTTCTGAAAAACATTATACACTGCAATTTAGATTCTTTTATTTTGATTGCTTGTTGGGTTTAGTTGTACCAAGAAAATAAAAATTTAAAAAAAATAGGATGCACACAGTAAAATGTGCAACGTTTAATTTGCAGCAAATAATAAAAATCAAACCATAATCAGCATTTCCTTTTTCCAGAGAAAACATTACGCTGAACCTAATTTTACAGCTGTACAAACTGTTTTAAAGTAATCTGCTCAATTGGGCGAGTTAATGATATTTAATTTGACCAGGCCAAACTTTACATTACTGGCAGCAATCGTGTGCAGTGCAAGCGTTTGTGTGATGGAAATGTCATGCTAACACCTTCCCCTCTCAGCTGGCTTCACAAAAATCCTGGTGTCACCACCTCTCTAAGGCAAACCTAAGATGACATGGGGTGGGGAAGTGTTAGTTGCACAAGGTAATTCAGCAGGATTTTAGCCTTTTCTGCACCTATTCTGCACTCAAGTTAACCCTCTTTATATCAGCCAGCTTTTTGCTCTGGGCAATATGTTAAGTATGGGATAAATTCAGTTATTGTTCTGAGTAATGTTCTTATTCAGGTGCCTCACTTACTTTATTGTGACCAAACATTACAGTGTGTACTTAGTGCAGTGTGTGAATTCTCTTTTCAGCCCCCCAGTTCCATGGTCTGGCATGTCTCCTGTTATTTCTATCCACTACTCTAAAATGGAGTTTTTTTATTGCAGTGATTGAGTAGTACTGTCATGTTTCATCTCAAAAATTGTTTATCAGACGCAAACATATCGTTTTGTAGTTTTGGTTTTCTTCAGCAAAAAGGTGAAGAGTCTAAAAAACAAACCAAAACTAGAAAAACTGCAGGAGAATCAATAACTTGTTGTGTTTGAACAAGGGCTGTGGGATTTCTAATCTGCAAGAAACAAATGGGGTGTGGGTTTGTACTTCACCTCAAAGAGCGAGCCCAGTGAAATCCATCAAAATCAAAGGCAGAGCAGAGGATTTGTAAAGTTACTGCAGTGAAAAGGGAAAACGAGAGACGCACGAGATTGCGGGGACGGTTCCTGGCACTGCTGCTCACACCTTGGGATGGCTGCAAGCTGAGGCTGCCTCCCTGACGGCTTTGCTGCTTTCTCCCCTGCAGGTCAATGGGAAGGATTTATCCAAAGCCACCCACGAGCAGGCGGTGGAAGCGTTCAAAACAGCCAAGGAGCCCATCGTGGTGCAGGTGCTGAGGAGGGCCCCGCGCGCCAAGGCCTTCGGCGCAGCCCACGAGCCGCAGCTGGTGGACGTGGGCACCCAGACCGACATCACCTTCGAGCACATCATGGCCCTCAGCAAGATGGGCTCGCCCACCCCGCCCGTCCCCGTGCTGGACCCCTACCTGCTGCCTGAAGAGTAAGCCATGCTTTTCTGAGCCTCAAAAATCCTTGTGTTCACTGGTGGCCAAGAAGGCCAATGGCTCCTGGCCTGCATCAGGAATGGTGTGGCCAGCAGGAGCAGGGAGGTCATTCTGCCCCTGTGCTCGGCACTGGTGAGGCCACACCTGGAGTGCTGTGTCCAGTTCTGGCCCCTCGGTTTAGGATGGACATTGAGTGCTGTGTCCAGTTCTGGTCCCTCAGCTCAGGAAGGACATTGAGTGCTGTGTCCAGTTCTGGCCCCTCAGTTCAGGATGGACATTGAGTGCTGTGTCCAGTTCTGGCCCCTCAGTTCAGGAAGGACATTGAGTGCAGTGTCCAGCCCTGGCCCCTCAGTTCAGGATGGACATTGAGTGCTGTGTCCAGCTCTGGCCCCTCAGTTCAGGATGGACATTGAGTGCAGTGTCCAACTCTGGCCCCTCAGTTCAGGATGGACATTGAGTGCTGTGTCCAACTCTGGCCCCTCAGTTCAGGATGGACATTGAGTGCTGTGTCCAGCTCTGGCCCCTCAGTTCAGGATGGACATTGAGTGCAGTGTCCAACTCTGGCCCCTCAGCTCAGGAAGGACATTGAGATGCTCAATCACGTCCAGAGGAGGCAGCGAGGCTGGTGAGGGGCTTGGAGCACAAACCCTGTGAGGAACAGCTGAGGGAGCTGGGGGTGTTCAGCCTGGAGAAAAGGAGACTCAGGGGTGACCTTATCACTCTCCACAACTCCCTGAAAGGTGGCTGTGGTCAGGTGGGGGTTGGTCTCTTTCTCCAGGCAGCAACTGACAGAAGGAGAGGACACAGCCTCAAGCTGCACCAAGAGAAAGTATAGGTCGAATATTAGGGACAAGTTTTTCACTGAAAGAATAATAAAGTACTGGAATGGTCTGCCCGGGCAGGTGGTGGAGTCCCCATCCCTGGATGTGTTTAAAAAAGCCTGGATGTGGCACTTGGTGCCATGGTTTAGTTGAGGTGTTAGGGCTGGGTTGGACTCGATGATCTTGAAGGTCTCTTCCAACCTGGTGATTCTGTGAACGTGGCCTGTTAGAAGGGGTTCACAACCTCACCTCACTTGCTGGTAAACATGTACTCCCAGAAGTAGCCAGGATTCATCCACCACTGAGCCATAACTCACAGCATTTTCATTTTTCCTACACATTAGCGAGACATTACTCACATGAGTAATGCCACTGAGTCACAACATGGCCTCATAAAGCTCATTTTTTTTGCTGGCATTTGATGGATAAAGTTATTGCATTTTGTAATTCCTCTCACTGCCTCTTTGGGTTGCTTATGTTTTAACTTTATTTTTTATGGCTGCCATAAATTGTGTAATGCTAAGAGCTGCTACGTTCTGTTCCAGTGTATTAATTACTTTATTATAACCCTGCAGCGCTGTTACTCGAATAAGTTATTTTCTGGGACTAAAATTACTTACCAGTGTTGTCATGGATGTTTTAGAATCAAATTTTAATTATTGTTAATGGTAATTTGATGCTTTTGTACTTACAAATACAAATGACAATTATCTCCTGGTGCACACACCCCCCCGCCCTCACATGCTGTTGGAGAGGAAAACAGCTCCCCAAGGAGCCCCTGCAGATTGCCTGTCATCCTGCCACGCATCTCCACAGGGAGCAGGGAATGGAAAGGATTCTGACCCTCTCAGTTGCTGTGTGTGAGAGACTGATCTGGACAAGCCACAGCAACTCCTGGTTTTGAGGTGATCCTGCACATGGTGAGGGGCAGGAGTGGTGTGCACCTCTCAGACATCCCTGCCAGCACTCCTGGGAAGCAGAGTTTGGCTGCAAACAGGCACTGAGCAGCTTTCACAGCACATTGACTTGCACACATTGAGCCAGGACCATTCTGTGTGCAGTGTCTGCTCCTCTCATGGCTCTCTCTGCTGGTACTTGAAGGATGTTTCCAGCCGATATTCCAGCTCGGCCACCTATTCCCAGCCCATTGAAAATTCAAGCATAGCAGCACGATTTAGTGGAAATACTTGACAAAAGGCTGGAGCTTTGAGCCTGCAGTGAACAAACAGCAGGGCTTGGAGCCTGTGGAGAGGACATGATTATTCCTAGGGCCTCGACACTGCACCTCCCAACCTCATCTGCTGTAGGGGCTTTTAGTACCTCTGACTTGCCAACTGCAAAACCAGTTACGCTTAGAAAATGGCAAAGATTAATTCCTGATGAATCATTTAGGAAAAAATTGTTCCCTGTGAGGGTGGTGAGGCCCTGGCACAGGTTGCCCAGAGAAGCTGTGGCTGCCCCTTCCCTGGAAGTGTCCAAGGCCAGGTTGGAGCAACCTGGACTAGTGGAAGGTGTCCCTGCCCATGGCAGGGGTGGAATGAGATTTCCTTAAGGTGCCTTCCACCCCAAGCTGTTCCATGATTTCATCATTCTATAATTTAGGTTGCAACATGCCTGCATTATTCCAGCTTAGCCCTATCAGCTTTATATTGTTCCCTAATCATCAGACAGATCCCAGCTGCTGGATCACCAGTGCCCTTCCTCTGAGCTGGAGATGTTGGTGTTCCCTTCTCATACGAGGGCCACACTCTGCCCTCTGGGTGTGCTGTCACCCAACACGTGAAAGCAGAGTCATTTTTTCCTAGTGTTTCCTCTCACTTCTCCCAATCCCATTCAGATTCATCTCGCCTGCCTCTAACAGCTTGGCTATCCCAGCCAATTAGCAGATGCTGTTATATAAATAGCCTCAGACATGTATCTAGTTAACAGAGAATTAAAGGGAGTTTACTTTCACTGCGGATAAAACAATCCAGTACAGAAAACAGTGATCACAAGAGCATTACACTGCTTACAACTTCCCAAGTAAAGGCAGTGGAAGTGTGGGGGAGCTCAAGCAGTAAAAAGCAGCAGGCTGTCCTCCTACAGTATATGGAATTTTCATTTAAAACACTTACTGGGGTAAGTGGTGTAGCTTATAGAATTAACCACACGCAGCTCCTCGGTGTGGGGTTTAGTCCATCATCTCCTCTACAAGCTTGGAATGCATTAACAAGTTCCACTAAAGTCCTGAGTGCTGTCCTAAAAATTACCCTTTTTTTCCCAGCCATCCATCCGTGCATGAATACTATGACCCAAATGACTACATGGGAGGAATTCATCAAGAAATGGACCGGGATGAGTTGGAATTAGAGGTACTTAATCTGAGTAACTATTTCATTTACATATGCACCTCGAGGTCTTTGAACTGTACAAAGTGAAAAGACTTTTCAGAGCAGATATTTGTGATAACATTGTTCACTAGTTGCTGATACCTTGATCACTCTATTGAACTGTGAGCCAGGCACTGATGATCTTCTGGTAATGAATTAACATAAATAATGAAGTCATTGATTCCTTTAATTAAATTCTGTGTACGCCTGCTGATTTAGGCTTTCTGAAAATCTGAAAGGCTGCGCTGAGTGGCGGGACCTGTTCCACATAACCACAGTAAAAATGTGTGAGTTTCCCTTAAATATTTCCTGGCTGAGAAACAGATGTTCTTGATCATATAATTTTGAAGTATGTTAAGTTTACAAGACAAGGCCAGGATAGATTTGCCACTATACTAAGCTGTTCCTCCCTTTTTCATTACTTAAGTGACATATGTATACATATGAAATTACAGGTAATAAAAGTTGAACCAGTCATGAAGGTATGCAAGTCCTTTTCCTTGCCAAATCTTTAGAAATCACTTTTGGTTTTAGTGCTTATATATCCCATCACAAGTTCATCTTGAGTTTTCTCATTCCTAATTTTAATAACCTGCTGCCGACCATTCAAGGTGAAGCACAGAAACTGTGAGTTTCTGCAAGATACTTAAGCAATACTGACCCAGTGGAGTGTTCTTAATTATTTGTAATAAATAGTAACAAAGTATCTCAATAGTTCTAAATACTGCCAGCAACGTCTGACCCAGCTTATCCATCCAAGATATCAGTAAGAGAATATTTTAGACCTTTAGCTGGCTTGCACTTCTGATTTCTGAGATCCTGGTCCTGCTAACACCTATTTGTCAAAGCAAGCAGTGCTGGCCTGCCTGAAGTTTTGCTGAAATCAGTGCAGATTTATCAACAGCTTCAATGGGAGCAGAGTTCAGTCATTCTACGAGCACCAGGTTGTTTCCTTCTATAAAAGTGTTTGCAGGATCAAGGACTAAAACCCCATAAAAAGTTTGCAAGCTGTTCTCAAATTCTGCGGATCTGGTAGCAATTCATCTCTGTATACAAACGTAAATCAAAGGCAGGATAAATTCAAAGTGCCAGTAAAACAAAAGCTACTTAGCAGACTTCAAGGCCTTACTTTTCAAACAAGAGCCTTTTCTTTTTTTTTTCTTTTTCTCTTAAATAAAAACAAATACAATATATATTTCAGTCTCAAAGGAAAATGTAAAACAAATCAGTGCTTTCTGCCAGCATCTTTCCAAAATCTACTTTTTAGGAAATCTAATATTGTGGATAAATTATAATGCTTCCATTAGAAGGTCAACCAGTTGAGCTGAAAACAGTTTAAACACACGCACTCCAGTAGCCAAACCTTAATATGCCTTAAACCACAACATTAATAATTTTGACATTGATATAGTACTTGATGGCAAAAGGTGATCAGCTCAGTAACACAGGCAGATGAACATTAGGAAAGTCTCTGTAGCCTAATAGTATTTCTTAAAAACCACTAAAGATTCCTGTTCAAATTGTAAAGACTATGATCAATGGTAAGGTCAAAGTGCTAACAGGGACTCAACTGGCTGGTTGCTTTTTTGTTTGCCTTTTGATAGATATGTTTTAAAAGACCACAAAGGCACTGTTTCATTGACTGCAGCAGGAATGTCGAAAGTAAGAAAGCCATCAAGTCAGCCTTCTGGGTTTCTATGTCTATAAAATGTGCTTTGAATTTAAATCAGAAGCTCCTCATCTAAACTTTTATGGTCTATAACTGACTGGTTAGTGATTTGTAACAAGCAAACAAGACAAAAAAAGGTGAAATAGCCAAGCTCGCAACAAACCTCCAATGTAAATATCCATAGGAAGGAATTTATGCTGGCAGTATTGCTGAGGTGCCAAAATTGTATTCTCGGCTTTATCTCAACATTTGTCTTAAAATTGATGACTCAGAGGTAACTGCCATATATCCTCTACTACAAAAATAAATAAATACCATTTCTTTTCTTTTGAAGTTGCCATGCCACAAGTAAAGAGGAACTAAATCGTGAACTCCTATTTTATTATAAATTAAAAGGACATTCATTCTTCACGGAGGCCCAGCTAGAAGTCATTTCAGGCTCATAAAGGAAGAATAATGTCACTCCAGGATTCCCCAGCAGTGTTATGCATTAATATGTTTATTCAAACAAGTCTGTCCAGCTGTCAGACACAGCCCAAGTGAGGGCTCTCTCAGTGGAACTTTCTCACATTACAAAGGAGAACATTCTACATCAAAAAGGGGCCTGTTCCCTCCCATTTGACTTTCTGTCTTCACCCTTCCCAATATGCAGCTTGTGTGTTGGTCTCTCTTTCCAACAAGAAAAGAACTGAACTCAACTGAATGGTTAGTTGAGAGTCAGTGAAGCTTGGAAATGAAAATTACATGAAATATTTGCTACTGCTGAGAAATTTCCCTCTGATACTCTCACTCAGTCTTGGACAGAAATGAAGCATTCTTGTCAAAAGACTGAAGGAGGACACCAAATTCGTTCAAAGAGCTTTTTGCCCACCCAGTGAACAGCTCCCAGTGTTCCCAGCATGAAACCACAACAGCTGATCTGCAAAAGATGAACACACTGAGCACAAAAAAACGTGCTTCAGGATCTGAAATTAATGCTCCACTGCTTTTAGGAAACCATGAGTAAAAGCTGAGTACCAGGGTTTCAAGCTCTCCCCCCTTTGCTACTTCTGCTGAAACTTTTCTTTTACTTCTCCAAGAATCTGTTTGCAAGGGAGGTGAGAGGCGACTCTCTGAACATGCAAATTGGAAGGCTCCATCACAGGCACTCCGCAATTTTTATTCCATCCTGGTTTGCAAAGGGTTTCAAAGCATCTTTTATGTGAATATATTTCTTCCCTATGAAAACTCCAGCTCTGCAGGGAGTTGCACTGATCAGGAGCTTCTCAAGGCGTTGCTGTGTCTCGGAATACAAAGAGCTGCAGCCCGAGCAGGCCCGCTTCAGGCAGTGATTGAATATGTAAAGGTTTCAAAAGCTTCACAGCTGTACTTTCTAACACAAATATTTGTATGTTCTTTGTTTGGAACAAATGCAAAAGTGGTAAAACATTTCATCTGGCTCACAAGCCAGCACTGAAAGGTTGTCCTCCCTCGGCTCTCTGGAGGCTTTCAGCCTGGCCTCAACACCTCGTGCTGTGTGAGAAAGGTCTGAATTGTGGAGTTCTGCCCATCTGCTTGGCAGAGAGCCTGGGCATCCTCCAAGTTATCTTACTGAGGCATCCCAAACCTCTTTTCATCAGGGTGAGAAACACTTTTCTTCAGCCTTCCCCAGCAGCACTGGTGACTAAAGCTGGTCCAGCCTCTGTGGTCTCACAGAAAATTCCCATCACAGAGCTGGGTGGCCACGGAAACCTCCAAGCATATTTCTGCTTCTCTAGGGCGGAGAATTTGGAAAGAAAATCTGGTTTATAGTATTTTCTCCTTTGAAAAGGGAAGGGGTGGGATTTTTTTTTTCCTTCATTTACCTGTGCTGAAAACCACTTTGATATGAAAACACAGACATAAAGATTACTCTCTGAGGTTCAAGAAATCATGGACAAGATTTTTCCTCCTGCTGTAACAGGGTCAGTTACCAAAAAGTAGCAAGAAGGCCTTGTACAGTATAAAAGGAAATAGTTCTTTATTTCCCTGACTTTCTTTTCTGGCTTTCTGCATGAAACCTATTAATGGAATAGCAAAAAAGGGGACCCTGCTGGTCAGGTATGGCAGAGGTCAGCACAGAAAAAAATGCACCACATCTCAGAGAGAGAGGAAGCAGGACAGAGCACATGCAAGCTGTGGATGAGGCTTTCTGAGTGACTGAACTATTTTTACCCATGGCTGTCATTTCAGATCTCTACTGCTCATTTCTGTCTTGTTAGAGAAAGGACTCTGATTTTTATAAATCTGCAGGCAGGCCATAATTCTAAATCAGCAGTACAATAATTCAATAATCCTCTGCAAATGAAGGATCTTCTGCGCTTATAGAGGTTAATTTACTATTATCACTTGCTCCTAATTCATTATGATGAGTGGTTGCAGGTATAATGTCACAGGGCAGGTTCATTTCTTCTTGTCTTGCTGCAAATGCCAGATGGATTTCAGCAACCAGCTCTGTGAGCCCTCCTTGGCTCTGCATTTGATGAGGAGCCAATAATCTTTCAGACACTTCTCTTACACAGACTATTTTGAAAGAGCATCCAAACCCTCCTTTGAACAACTCTCAAAATGTCACTTTTACCTGATCTGAAGAAGCAGATTTGAATTATCTGCGAGTGTGGAAGTTCTCATCGATGGAATTTGCACATTTATCATATTAACCCAGCCCTGACATTCCCACACTTGGTGGGTAGCACCTCTGCCTGCCAGCTGCTTTCTGTGGATGCAGACCAGGTGTGGAATAACCTCAATGTGTCCCTTCCACTGCCCAGGAATGCAGCCCCTGAGACAAAACTGTAAGAAATGGCAAGTCCTGGGGCATTGCAAACACAGGAACTTACACCTTGGAAGTTCTCCAGGCCCGTATTAACCTTCCTCTGTTTAATTAATTCCTGGTACAATTACTCAAGCTGCCATAATACCTGTACTTGCAGGTACCAGTGTTCTATTTTCCCCTTTCATGTATCTCTGCATTACACAGACTTGCCTCTGAATATGGAAAATAACCTTTGCTTTGAAGACTCTGGTGTTGATTCTTCAACTCCAACTGGAATTGCACACTTTTATCTCTCGAATATTTCAAACCTTTATGATTATATTAAAACTTCACTGATGCAAAGGCCCATAGAAAGCAGCTGTTCCTATGTTTAAGTTCATAAAATTATCATATTTGGGTAGCATCAAATCCACTTTCTCTCTTCCTATCAAAGACTAGAGGGATTGTACCCAAGAGTGAGCCTGTCAACTAATTACTCATAAAAAGTCAGGTTCTAAACACCTGCTCTATAAGTTTTTTTCTGCTCTAGCTTTTTTTGCTGCTTTATTTCTGGGTGTTTTCAACAACAGATAGTCCTTTTCCTTCCAAAATATATACTATTTAATTTACCAGATGATTTATTACCTTCCAGTATATCACAGGTGACATCTCAGATGGTACAATTTAAATATAAACCCATACTTTATTTTAATTATGATACCCTTTATATTGTGCACTGTTGGAAAAACACCCATTGTTAGTCATGTGGCAAATAAGAATGAAAATAACAGCTTGTTCCCACTTTTCCTTTCACTCCAAGCGTTTGTAGTTACACAGGATCTATTTAAGCAATGGCCAAAGTCACCATATATTTCTGTTGGGTTTTGTGGGGGTTTTTTAACATTATATATATTATTATTTTCACTGCTGGTATGGCAAGCAGTAGAATGAGCCACAGCACAATTTTTTTGCTACATTTTCAAATCAATAAAGGATATAAAAGATAATGAAAATAATGAAACTTTTTGGTTAAAGTATTCAGGGAATATTGGAGTTATTCTAGGCCTGAATTAAGCTCAATCCAGAAATTCCCACCTCACCCACAGTTCACTCCAAGGGCAAATGCAGCATGAACCCATTGACTGCAGTGGCATTCTGGAGGATCAGATGAGATCAGAACTGAATCCACTTTGTTTCATCTTTCTTCTGAGGAGTCTCCATCTCCTCTCTAGAAAGCTCCAAAGCTTTAGAAATCTGAAGAAAACCCGGCTATTAAAGCATTGTGTTCAAACCTTTAAGTAACAAAAGAGGGGGGAAAAGCACAGCAGTTCACCATGGATACTATTGATTGAAACCACTTAAATACCAGCTGAAATGTCACTGACATTTACAGCTACGCTTCTTTAGGGGGAAAAAAAAAAGAAATTACACATGTTGACAAGTAAATAACATGAGATTGCTGATCTTGGCAGCTGTCAGCTAGACACACCAATAAATTATTCATATCAGCTTGTTTTATTGTCTTGCGCCTTCCAAATGGCACAGCAAGAGAGATGTCAGAAAGAAGGAGTTGTGTTATCAGGACTTTTCCTCTGGAATGGCAGGTCCAAGCACAAATACAGGGTGCAGGGCCAGCCCTGGGATCCCACTCTGTCCCTTTGCCTGTGTCCCACTTTTCCCTTTGCAGCTGAACCCAGATCTGCCTCTATTCTGCCTGGCCTGAGGAGGAGCAGGACCTTGCCAAGCCTCACTCACTCCCCTTGCCTGAGGAATTAAAAACACAACTCCAGGTGCTTTCACACCTTTGTGTAGCAAAATCCTCCCTGCATGGCAGCATCCTCAGAGCAGCACAGCAGTCACAATAAGTTGGTTAAACACGTTAAACCCCTGGGATATCCCTCAAAAGCAAAAAGGCAGGACTGAAAGATGCCCACAGGGATGGTTCACCAGCCAGGAACATCCCACAGCCTGAGGGCAGCTCCATGGATTTTACCACCTTTCCTACCAACCAGTGTCACACAGCAGCAGCAAACACAGAAGAAGAAAAAAAAATAACCCTCAGGAATTCCTCGTGGAAAAAAAAAAAGCATAGAGGAAGAATATACATTTTTAAGATGGGTTAAATGTCTCTGAGATTAACAAGACCACCATGACCTGCTGAAACCAAATACTTGCAAGATACTGAAATACTTATTATGTTTCTATTACCAATACCAAATGCTTTGCTGACAATATATTGATCTTCAGTCACGCTTTTGAGAAATTTATTAGATAACTTCATGAAAATTACACAATTTAAAATAATAGAATATTATAGGGTTTTTTTCTGAAAAGCCAGAGAATTACCCTGCTTATTAGGAAATGTGTATCAGCTGTGACAAATATTGAAATCATACTTTATAAGTATTTTAGCCTTTGAAGTCTTACCTCTACATGAAATATGGGTAATTTTTCTTCCTTAAGATCAATAAAAGGTCTATTTTCAAAATGACTTCCTATTGATTGAAGGGTCAGATATGTCTCAGGTATTGATTGTCTGCATATAATCACGTTTTGCTCAGTAAGTTAACCTCGTCTACAAGTGAAATGAAAAGACATCCAGTATATCACTTAAGCAAAATATTTTCATTGCATTTGAAAAATTGCTTCCATCAGTCACCGGTGTCTCACTGACAATGTATTTTCCTTTTTTTTTTTTTTTTTTTAAACATCAGGAAGTGGATTTACACAGAGTGAACAGCCAGGACAAGCTTGGCCTCACTGTCTGTTATAGAACGGATGATGAAGATGACATGGGTATTTATGTGAGTGAGGTAAGATTGAGCTGCTTCCCATAAGATACCATTTGTCTTTTCAGCTGCATTATTGGGCAGTTAAGACATTCATCTTCTGTTTGTACCATGTTGGATAAACAGCCAAAATGCAGTAATTGGAAGAAATCTAATTACTTTCCTTTTCTCCAAACTTAGTGCAGTCCTGCTCCCACTGAAGTCAAATTTCATTATATTAACAATGATGCCTTCAGAGTATTTTCATATATTCCCCCTTTAATTTTTATTCTTGATATTCCTGAAACAACATAAATTATAAAAAACTCCACACACTTTTATTTGCAAACATCTGGGGCCCATTTGTCCCTCTCCATTAAAAAAGCAGCATTTTATGCAGCAACATTTTTTTTTACCATGCAGAGCCATTTCAAATTAATTGCACCAGTTTGGGGGGAGAAACTCATCATTAAATCTATAACCTTCCATTAAAATGCACCACTCAGGAAATAAGGGGAAGCAAATACTGAGCTCCCAGACCTGCAGAGCACTGAGAGTTCTCTTGTTTTGCAGATTGACCCCAACAGCATCGCTGCGAAGGACGGGCGGCTCCGAGAGGGGGATCGCATTATCCAGGTACGTGTGGGATGTGCTCCAAGTGTCCCAAACCACCAGAATTCCACCTGCTGCCCACCTAATGAGGCTCTGCACGTGCCATGCAGGGGGATGGAACAGCATCACATGTCCAAACCACCACACTTGCCCAGCACTTCTCTGCACGAGGCTGGGGGTGTGGATCCATCCAGCCAAGCATTTCCATGGAGCTCGGCACAGCAGCATCCAGGTGTCCCTGTGAAAACGCTTCATGGTGTTGGGTTTCTTTTTCTTTAAAGATCAATGGCATCGAGGTGCAGAACCGAGAGGAAGCTGTGGCACTTCTCTCCAGTGAGGAGAGCAAGAATATCTCCTTACTTGTGGCAAGACCAGAAATTCAGGTAACAGTGGCAACAAAAAACCTCTCACTTGAGCCTTAATTAAAACAGTTGCTGTTTTGTAGAAAGCAGTTCTTTCAAATTGTTTAAGCTGTCTAAATCTACCAGATCTACCTAAAACCATATTATACACTTTGACTGCACATATATATATGGTCTAAAATAATGGCATTCAGCAGTCATGGTACTCACATATATATTGTATATTAAAATTTAATTTCTAAGACATTTGGTGATTTATATGTGCTGCAATGCTATTACAAACATCAGTGCAAGGTATTATGAATGGTTTTTGAGCCACAGTTTTGAAGAACGTGCTGAACTCTAGTTCTTACAGCTATTGATTATTCATTCATTAAAACCCCTATTATTTAGCCCTTCATACACCGTCCCTTAAAGTACTTGAATACTGTCAAGAGGCCTCCTCAGCTGTAATAAAAGGTTGAACCAGATCCCTTTGTAGAGCAGGGATTAGCACAACAAAGGTGTTGAACAAACAGCCGGGAGCACCATTGTTTGATCTGTCTCTGCTCCCGACGCTGGGAGAGCAGCCCTTGCCAGTGCACCTGGAGACAGGGGGTCAGGATCATCGCCGTCCTCTTAGCCTGGATATTTCTGATCTTTCCCGTGGGGATAATTGGGAATGAGAATAAAATTGTCCTACAGACCCCAGCCAGATTTTCCTTCTGGAGTTTGATGCTGCCTCACAAGAGGCGTGCTCCAGCTTTGGGCTCTGGAGTGTTTTTATACATCCTAATCAAGTTGTGCAGAAACCAAAACTGCCCAAACTCTTACAAGTATTTCCATGGATCAAAAGACTGAGTTTTTTTCATATGTAGAGGGCTGTTGAAGATAAAGCCCTGCTGTTAGAGATGGAGGCAGCTGTGGGAGGAGGTAGCACAGTCAATACCCACACTTAGCACAAGGACAGGCTCCTTCCCAAGACAAGGCAGCACTGTCAGAGGAAGGAATCTCCTGAGATTTCCCAACCACTGTCCACAAAGAAAAGCCGTAATTTATGTCAGTCTTCATTCTTTTGACAACGATTGGTTTGGTTTTTCCCTCCCTTTTCACACAGCTGGATGAAGGATGGATGGATGATGACAGAAACGATTTTCTGGATGACTTGCACATGGACATGTTAGAGGAACAGCACCACCAGGCAATGCAATTTACTGCCAGCATGCTTCAGCAGGTACTGCCCTTCTGGTGTTCAGGGCTGTCAAACTTCCCACTGCACTCAATATTCAATATTGAGCTTGGCTGAATACACTTGGTGTCTCAAGTGACACTGAGATCAAGGCAAAAGGGCTTTCTGTAAAATCAAGATATTACACGACTGTCCACAACTTTGTCTCAGGGACCAAGATGTATTGAAATAGGACCTTTTGTGCTTTGCCCCTTACAACAATATGATCACAATTCTTGGAAATCCCTGTCACTGTGGTCACTAAGAGTAGTACTGGGTGTGTGGTGGATAGAGAGGCAGAGAGCTGATGTACAGAGTCTCCTATTTGATGTGCATGCACAGACTGGAAACAGCCTCCCAAAACCTGGAAACCCAAATGGACAACTCAGGCAAATGACTGAAGTAAGATCTATACAAGGGGGAAAAGGCAAAGAAAAGGTTTTTACATTACAAACTTTTTGCAGGGCCACAGACACAGACTTACATTCTCCATCATTCTGCTATGATTAAAGCAGTTTCTCAGTTTTTGCCTAGATTTTTTTTCTAAAGTTTCCTAGAACTCTATATCCTTTGTGGCATCCCCATGCTGTGAGGAGACATGCTCTCACTTTGGCACTGCAGGACAACTGGATATCATTGTGCACCTAAGTGGGAGAAGAAACATTTTGAAAATGTGACTTCTACCACTGTTGCTGCACAGGTGAAACTCAGACCTCAGGGTCTTCTGAAAAGGACACCCACAGCAGGCTGTGGGCTTGGTCACCTTTTCTCTGAGTTCTTAATAATACTCTTTCCATATAAGACACAGAAAGCATAAAGTGACGGATTAGGAGAACTATTTAAAAATAAACACCTTGAAATGTACAGCACACTTCAAGTGCTTGCAATAATTTTTCTTTGTGTCCTGCTGTTTCTGTTGTTAGAAGAAGCACGAGGAGGATGGAGGCACCACAGACACGGCCACTATTTTGTCCAACCAGCACGAGAAGGACAGCGGCGTGGGGCGCACGGACGACAGCACGCGCAACGACGAGAGCTCCGAGCAGGAGAACAACGGGGACGATCACACCACCTCCTCCAACACTCTGGGGAGCCAGAAGAAGCTGACCTACAGCCACGACACCCTGGGAAGCGGGGACATGCAGTTCAGCAACGAGTCGTTCATCTCAGCCGACTGCACCGACGTCGACTTCCTCGGCATCCCCGTGGACGAGTGCGAGCGGTTCCGGGAGCTGCTGGAGCTGAAGTGCCAGGTGAAGTCTGCCAACCCCTACAGCCTGTATTACCACAACAGCACCCTGGAGATGAGCAAAAGCGACCAAGAGAGCGTCGACAGAGAGCTGGAGATGCTCAACGAGGAGCTGCGCAACATCGAGCTGGAGTGCCTGAACATCGTCAGGGCCCACAAAATGCAGCAGCTGAAGGAGCAGTACCGGGAGCCCTGGATGCTGCACAACAGCGGCTTCAGGAACTACAACACCAGCATCGACGTGCGCAGGCACGAGCTCTCGGACATCACCGAGCTGCCCGAGAAGTCCGACAAGGACAGCTCGAGTGCCTACAACACGGGCGAAAGCTGCCGCAGCACGCCGCTCACGCTGGAGATCTCCCCCGACAATTCCCTGCGCAGAACTGCAGAAGGCATTAACTGTCAAGGAAACGAGGGGGCAGTGGCGTATAATGCCTCCCAAAAGAATTCGTGTGCCGGCTCGGAGAGCCATGAATCCAGCGCTGGTAAATGCCACGCCTCCGCTAAAGAGCCTGACCTTGGCAAGCAGCAGGAGGGCAAGGAGAGAAAAGGCAGCGATGGCAGCAAGAGCCCCACTCACGGTCAGAAACCCTCGGGCTCCTACGTGTCCCCCTACCACCACTCCCCGTACAAACACGCCCACATCCCTGCCCACGCCCAGCACTACCAGAGCTACATGCAGCTGATCCAGCAGAAATCCGCTGTGGAATACGCGCAGAGCCAGATGAGCCTGGTGAGCATGTGCAAGGACTTGGCCTCGGGCCAGAGCGAGCCCAGGATGGAGTGGAAGGTCAAGGTCCGGAGCGACGGGACACGCTACATCACCAAGAGGCCGGTCAGGGACAGGCTGCTGAGGGAACGGGCCATAAAGATCAAGGAGGAGCGCAGCGGGATGACCACGGATGACGATGCCATCAGTGAGATGAAGATGGGCCGGTACTGGAGCAAGGAGGAGAGGAAGCAGCACCTGGTGAAGGCCAAGGAGCAGAGGAGGCGGCGGGAGTTCATGATGCAGAGCAGGTTAGAGTGCTTAAAGGAGCAGCAAGGCGCAGAGGAGAAGAAGGAGATGAACATCATTGAACTGAGCCACAAAAAAATGATGAAGAAGAGAAATAAAAAAATATTTGACAATTGGATGACAATCCAGGAACTGCTAACCCACGGAACAAAGTCACCGGACGGCACGCGGGTGTACAATTCCTTCCTGTCAGTGACTACTGTATAATCAATCCCCAGTGCTAAATTATGTACATAAAACACTACCAGTGGGGTAGGAATCAATGCCTCGTTCAATGTGGCAAGGTTTTTGTATATAAGATACAGTCACCAAGTTTATAGTTCAAATACTGAACTCTACAACCGTGGGTGCCAGGATCTCCATTCGGCAGTGGAGAGGAAGCCTGCCCATCTCCTTCAAAGGCAATATTAGCAGTGCTTTTTGGAATACTGATTGTACTTTTTTACTTGTTACCTTTTACATGAAGTGTTTAAATATCAGAAATGTATTAACCATACTTACACAGGTAATTTGCTTAAACTATATTCATATTAAAAGGTACCCGTGCTTTTCTTTACCTAAAAAAAAAAATGCAAGAAACCCACAAGAGCAACTGCACATACATTTTGTTTGTTTTTTTTGTGAAACCATATTTTGTGATATTATTTTGCTGTTGTTCACTTCTACACAGAGTGCTGTTTATCAATACTTAGCTCAAAGGTTTAAACTCAGAATTAGAATCATTCTCTTCTAATATTTAACATTTATCAAACAGCAGGTTTTAGAGTTATGCTCAACATTTAAACATTTTTCTCTTTAAGGTTTCTGAAGAAAGTATAGAGGTTTCATCTGAAAAGCCTGAGGCAAAGTACACTATTATGCAGCTTTAAAGGATTTTAAAGCATGTTTGCAAATGTTGCAACCTATTGAAGAAACGTGCATGTACAGCTAATTTGTTTATATAAGGCAGTTTGTGGAATTTGAAAAGCCCATGGTAGTAACTGTTTGCTTTATAGATTTGAATGTATTGAATTATAAAAGCAGTTTCATGAAATCATCATTAGCTACAAACGTTAACAAGTAAAATGAAGTAAAATAAATTATTGTTTTATATTTCAAACTACTTTAAATTTTTTTTTTATTCTCCTCTGGTTTCACCACCTAGAATATAATTTTATGGAGTGTAGCTCCTGTGCTGCAGAAATGCCTGGACAGCCACTGGAGCCAAACCTGAGGGAATAATTGGCATCCTGACTTTGGGGGGGAATTTGGATTGAGGTTTTCTTGAGGGAAGAGGCAAGGGAGAAGCACAAGGACTGTCAAGAGTAAAATCAAGCAATGCTTATCTTCAGCTCGCAAGGCATTTAAGGTGACTTGTAAGAAAGAAATAGAACTTCTGCTGTCCTGCTTTGGTTTGGTTTGTTGTTTCTTAGTGGTGTATAAACTCCATCTACAGCCTTCAGTGGGGGCTTGCATTAAAACCAGACAATATATAAATTAAAGCATATAAAAACTAAAGCAAATAAATATACAAATTAAAGGAGATGGTGAAAAAATAGCAGAGGTGTCAATGAGGTATCACAGTCCTTTTCTATTTCTGATTAAGAATTCAGATATAAATTGGAATATTCTGCTGGATTAAGTGATGTACGAATTACGAATAGTTCCCAGATTCTCCATTCCCTCTCCTTTTTTCCTTGAAAACTGGCTCCCAAAACTTGTTAAGTTTTTGTTCTGGACCCTTCTGTCATAACTCCAATGAGCAAAAATTACAATCTTAGTAACAGAAGTGCAAAGTTGGAAGGGGAGAGATTAACAGCTTCTTGTGCCTATTCTGTCTGTCATCGAGAAGCAAACAGATTTGTCCAGGTTTTTTTCTGCTCCCTCTGTGGACTAGCACTGAATTCCATGGAATGTATCTGCCACACTTCCACAGTGAACTTCTATATACCTGGAAATGCCCCTTCAACCTGTGTAATCTGGCCCTCTTGTCAATAAGCCTCTGTAAATTTATCTTCAAACTGTATTTTCCTTCAGGATAAAGAGCTAGTCCCACTGTAGTCTGTGAAAGGTTTCTCTATTGACTTTGTCAGAGCTGGGATTTCACCTGACATGCACCAGCTGTTACCACCACCAGTGGTACAGTGGGGAAAACACCAGATTTTCACACACTGCTTTCAGGGCAAGACATTTGCCATCTCTGTCTCAAATCTGCTTCACCCTGAGGTCATGTTCTGCTCATCCCAATTACGGGTGTGAGAGCCACAGCAAAGTGCTACCCCTCCTCAAGGCCACACACTCAGGTGTACAGAGCTGTGATTAGAGGGGAATAAAAATCCTCAAACCAAGCATGAAAAGGCAGCTAAGCCACCTTTAGTCTGCCTGGAAATATCAGAGTAAGATTTGAAATGTTCTAATGAGGAATAATTATTATCAAGCTGCTCCTCCTCATAAAAACAGACTCCTTTGGAATAACCTCACATGCAGTGGCTGCTTTGGGCAGCAGTGACATCGATGCTGAGCATTTTGTGCATTGGGCAGCAGCAGGAATATGTTTGGGAATTCAGTGTGATATGCAGGAATTACAACAAGGCATCCACAGTATAAAATTTACATTCGTTAAGATGTTGAAATAAAATTATTGGCCAAGAATTACTCTCCCACCTTTGAGTTTTTCCTCACTAAACACTTGTTATTTTGGACAGTTAAAAATCACCTCTCTCCTTTAGCACTTGGATTTATTAATTAACATCCGTTCACAGAATCCATCAGTTATCCTGGAAATCTGAACAAAAGCTTTGCAGACTGCAGATTTTCCTTTTTCAGTTGTCATCCCGCTTCTCATTGCTCCATCAAAGTACTTAATGAGGTGTTGAAAAGGGAAATTTGGGGGCTTTTTATTGCTTGCAAGGAAACACTGGAAATTACCATAACGTTAATCCAAACCTGACATTACTGAGCAATGAATCCAACTAAAAGCAGCTTTGGATACCGAAGAGGAAATATTTCATCCAGCAGTTTTTCTAAAAATGACATTGTAGTACAGAAAAGATAACACTGGAAATTGTGCTGTTCTCTAAAGGACATCCTATGAGGGAAATCTCCAGGCAGCAGCAGAGGTTTTGTCCCCTGGGTTACTACAGGTTGTACCCAAAACCCAACACCCTCCACCACAGCCACACTCCTGTAGGACAGCATGGTGGGTTGGTCCTGGCTGGACACAACTTCAGCTCCAGATACTCAGAGTCCTGCAGGGATCAGGGAGATGTGCTCCTTCCACTGGGGATGCTTATTCCAAGTGGCTTTTGAAGTTCATTTAAATCTGGAAGTATAAAACTTCATATCCAGCTTCCTCCTCAGCCACTTTACTGAGCATAATCTCAAGCTTGGGTGCAAAAGTTATCCCAGAATAATTAAGTGTGCAGGCAGAGATCCTAAATACACCAAGAGGGAACGAGGAACTGCCAGGCTGAGAGGTTTAACCAGAATCTGTGTGTGCAGCTCCTGGAGATTCTCCCACAGCCCTTTGCACATTCCTGCTGCTCCACACGCTGTCCCTGCTCCTGCCATGGCAACACCTCATCCCCATCCCTGACAACTCCTGCCCCTGTCCCTGCTCCTGCCATGGCAACACCCCATCCCCACCCCTGACAACTCCTGCCCCTGTCCCTGCTCCTGCCATGGCAACACCCCATCCCCACCCCTGACAACTCCTGCCCCTCCACCCCAGCAGAGGTGACAAGGGAACACCCTGGATACAGGTCGGTGCAGAATTTGGCTGGCTCTCTGCAATGCAAACAGGCCCTGTGTCAAACTGGGGTCAGCTCCCCTGAACTGCACAGCTTCTCCCAGATGTAAAAAAAAAAATCAATAAAAATGTAAAATAGTTATTTGCAAATCGGGTTTAAAGCGGCATGGAAGCGCCCGGTTCAGATGTGCACTGAAATGGGAAAGCCCTGAACCAAACCTAACAGCAGTTTTTTTGTAAATTAAGAGAACTTGCACAGTAGGGATGGCAAATAAAATGAGGTAAGACTACATATTGCCTAGGGACTACTGGTTGGAGAACTAATTAGGATTATAAACTGAAAGTATGTAAATTAACCAAATATAATTATCTGCTAGTGGCCTTTGGAAATAGGTTACCGGATACTTGTTAGCAAAATTGCTCAAATGCCTGGAAGCCATACAAAGCAAGCCATAAGCAATTTAAATTCCTCTCTTTGTTTTATTTTCAATTGTTTTAAAGCAGTTTTTGTGTTAAGGATTTATTGGAACATAAACTAATTAGAAAACTCAAAAACCAAGAGTGAGGCAGAGACTGACACGGGAGATGCTGTACCTCCATCCCAAGGCCCTGGGTTTTATTGAATGTAAATTGTTTGATGTGACAAAACAGCAAAGGTTCTGCTTGGGGTTTCATCAGAGCAGCTCTGTGAGCTCCCAGCCAGAGCTCAGCTGGGAGAGTGCTGGTTTCTGCAGGAGTACAGCACCTCAGCAAACGGGCTTTGTGTTCCCTCTTTGAATGCAAACGCGCAGAATTAACCTCCCTTTGCCCCAGGTGTCTGTCATGGCACAAAGCAGCAGCAGATTCGGGGGTTTTGTGGGGATATCTCACTGTCAGATCATGTCTGCACGGACACAGGACTGGCCACTGGAGAAGCTGAGGGTGGTGGAGACAGTGGTGTGTATTTAACAGTATAAAATATAAGGGGTCACATACAAAGGGTGGCTGGGCTGATTCCATGCTGAAGCATGGGGGCTTTAATGCACAGGCCTGCCACAAAGCCCACTTATGTGAGCTGAACGACTCCAGGCAGTCCCAGAGGATTTAAACCACTCTATTAACTTACACAGTTAATTACCCTGCTCTCTACCAGTGAAGTATCTGAAGGGACAGGCCATCACAGCACCAACTGCATTTCCTGATGCTCACCACACCTCCCACGGACCTCCTAATGGTCACTGCTTTAAAAAACACCCATCCTGCAGCCCTGCTAGCACACTGGACCCCAACCTGTGCCCTCCTGCAGAAGCTCCAGGGGATCTGTGTCCAAGCTCATGCTGCAGAATGAATTGTGCAGCTGCTGCAGGACTGACCATGAAGTGGGTTCACAGTCAGCAGGCACTGCTCAGTGTTCTTGGGTCTAAAGCTTCTTGCTGGAATCCTAAAATACCCAAAAAACCACTAGAAACATCCTCATTTCTACAGCATAACAAAAGCAATTGCCTACTCTGAGAACTAGGTAGAGAACAAAACCTGAAATTAATTTAAAAGCCACATGGCTATTCTACTGGAGTCAGTCTGCCATTTTTGATGCTGGGAATTAGAACTTTACCTGATTTCTTTACCCAGATTTCTTTTACCTATATTTCTGCATCAGCATCGTGGATCTAAGTGCATAATTGCAATGCTTTTTACTGATCAAAATGAGAACAGGGTTCTACCAGTTTCCTGTGAAAAACTGTCATCTTCTGATGCAGAATGTTTCTTAGAGGAGATTTAATCAAATCAATTAATAATGACTTGGCAACAAATCTCCAATTAGGGTTTTAATTTACAAGAGTATAATGCCAATAACATAAAAAAAAAATCAGTGGAGCCAAATCAGTGGAGCCAGTGCCCAAGTAAACATCTGGGCTGATATTATTTTTCACTTCTATGCAAAATCAAAGTAATTTTAAAAAGATAACTACTTTTTTTTTCCAAAATCTTCAATCACCTCTAAGAATAATCGAGTTAAAGCAAGCCCAAACAGCCTATTCCTAAATCTCCCAGCAGATGATGTTGGCTTTAGGTCACACTTCTTGCACCCTACTCCCATCTCTCCCCCCCTTCTGGGAAAACTGAGCCTGTTAAGCCAGAAAGGGATCAGAAAGAATAATCCCCACAGTCCTCCAGAGTTGGGTGTGGGCCCAGCTATGACTGGGGATCAATTACATGTGCAGGAAATTACATACACAACACACAGAACAAGTGCCAAGCCTGGCTCTGCTTATGTGTTTTGATTTTGTGTTTATTTCTTCAGGACCAAAAAAGGACTTAGTCCATCTCACTCACCATATGAGAAGCACAGAATATCCCCAAAGGACTGAAAATGTCTTGGTTTCCACAGCATGAAAAGATTAAAAGGCTTGCTCTGGAAGCCAGGCAGGAGATTCTGTTATAAAGCACAAGCCTAAAGAATGGCACTTGCCCAGCAACAAGGGCTGGGCTCAAACTGCTGACAAATCCCAAACTGCACAAGTGCAGAGAGGCAGCACAGCCTGTGTGGCTGGGTCAGGGGCTGCTCCTCTGGCCAGGACACAACGCTCAGGCTGTCCTTTCAAATCAGTTTGCCAAGGAGGAGCTTTCAAGGTAATTTCTTTGACAATCCATCCTTTTTTATGTGAAGCCACTGCAGGACCATGCTACGGGGAGCCCCATTAGCAGAGAATAAGAACTTCTCTGTAAAAGTGAACTTTTGGTGACCTTCTCTCAAAGAAAATACTTTATCATATTGGAGTGTGGGCCTCCCAGGTGCCATGGTGAGGCTGCATTGTCCCGAGCAGGAGAGCTAGCTTTGATTTTCCATAATCCATCCTCTGGCTTAGCTGGGCTTTGTGAGCTGTGAATACCATAAACAAAGGCTCCCCCCAAAAAGGCAAAATCCAGCTATAATTGTTGAATAAAAGTAAATCAAAAGGCTGCAAATTGAAGGCACCCAAGGTTTATCAAATTGCTGCTTTGCTACAGTTCAGTGTAAGCACCCAACCTTTATATTCCGTAGGGCTCCAGGGATCAGTCCAGATAAAAGCAGTAAGGTCACAGCCAAATAATTTCCACAAGAAAAACTTGTTTACACCATAAGATCCAGCAAACACAGATGCAAAATGTAACAAAACACAAAAGCAAACTTCCAAAGCTATTCCAGAAACACCTCTCTGCTCTGCTGCATTTGAACTCACAAACTGAACTCCAGCACTGCACGATTGTTTGGTAAGGAACTGATGAGCCTTTCCCAGTATTTCCATTCCAAAATCATAAGAAACTGTCTCAAGTGAGGAAAGGCTGACCCCTTCTATACCTACAACTGCAGAGCTTTCTCCTGTGTGTTTTCCAATGAGGCTGAGAGGTTCTGATTCATTTATTCTTTCCAGGAGTCTTTGTAGGCATCCCTGCACATCTGCATTACAGAGTAATTGAGGGACCTCTGGAGATCCTCTGGCCCCATTCACCACTCAAACATGGCATTAGGAAGGATTGCTAAACACAGTATGAGCAAACAAGGTGCTACAGGCTGCAGCTTCAAGGCAAATCCCACAGGGACAATGAACCAGACACTCAAAGGGGTTTAACAAATTCAGCACAGGCTCTCTCTCCTCCACAAGCATTTTCTGTCACTGAAAATGGCAGAAAGACAGTACAGCATGTCCCTCACGGGCTGCACTTGCAGGGTTTTTCATTTAGGACCCCCAGTGCCAGCTTTCCTAAATGCTGACAGAGGCTCAGGTTTTAGGTGACCTGAGTGTCTCTTGGGACAGGGCAGTGCCTGTGTGAACAGAGAGTCCTTTGTGTCCCAGGGCCCTGCTAAGGAGCAGTGACAGTCCCTGTCCCCACAGGTGACCCAAGGGGGTCAGGAACAGGGACAAGGCTCTAACCTCACCCTGCAAAACAGTTCTAGCACAGCCCTAAAAGTGCTCAGTCTGAGAAGGGAAGCACACTGCTTCCCTTCTCAGGCTCACACTGGATGCACCAGATTTGGCAGATGTATTTTGTATGTGCCCCCTTAAAATGCCTGCACTGGGGGCAGCACACACCCCCCACACCCAGAGGATGCAGAAGGTTGTGCTCCTTCAGGCACGTGCACAACAGCATCCTTTGAATTATTCAGGCTGGGGAAAAAAAAGTCACATTATTAAGAAAAAGTAATAACTACCACATAACACATCTGCCTGTGTTTGCAAGCCACACATGTGCCAACTCTTCTCCTTCCTGAGTCCCAGGGCAGTTTCTAAGTCCTTTATCTGAGCATAACTGACACCAGTCCTGCAGTGGAAGCTTTGCTGGATGCACTGACAGAAGGAGCCAGCCTTGAAGAAAAGTGGCTTCACTCATCAGCATAAAGAGCTCATTTATCAAACACTCACAAGTAAGGAACAAAACCAGAGCTAGCAAACCCTCTCACCCTGTTTTACAGTAGTGCAGCATCTGTCGCTTGCAAAACTAAGTCAGAATAAATGTGGCAATTTCATTTGCCTGCATGTGGCTGCTGATGAGCGTGGAGAAATATTTCCAGATTAAATGGGTGAACATCCATGTGGCTAAAGTAGTACAAAGAGGGCCAGGCACAGCTGGTACTTTGTCTCCTAACATGGAGATTAGTGCCATCAGCAGGGGCACACCAGCCCAAAATGCAGTAATTCTGCTAAATAACAAGTGCCTGCCAAAGAGACTGTGTATTCCCAGCACAGCCCTAAACCTCAAGTCATCACCAACATCTGAGGCAGCAAGGGTGCCTGAACAATGCAGCTCAGGTTTTCATCTTCTCCAGAGGTGGAGGAGGGGACCTGCTTCTCACTGAGGCTACCCATGTGCCACCCCACAAAGAGCAGCAACAGACCCCAGCAAAGAACTCAGAACATTCCCCTGAAACTCTGCCAGCAACCCCTGAAACATCTCTCTCCCTCTCTCACTTTCCTGGCTGATCAGTTCAGGTAACAACAACCATTTGTTAAAAAAGCAGGAACACAGAGTCACAAGCTCAGAGACCAAGCATATCACTCATCTGAAAAAGTACTAAAATATTTGTTACTAAAATTTATTTGGATCAAACTATAAATTTTCATTCCAACAGCACTCACAAACAGAGGCAGCACTTTTCCATGTAAGCTAAGCCCATTCTCCTTGGAGACAGACCTCATGCAGAGCTCATGTTCCTGAGGTCTTCAGACATAAATGGTTGTGGCGAGTAAAAGGGAATGCTCTGTTCCCAGGGAGAGACACCCTGTCCCTCTCTACAGAGGTGGAAGAACTTCTCCAAAGCAATTCATGGCCAGTGAAGTTATCCCACAATGCAGGGGATTGGAAATCAGCACCCACTGTGAGAAGAGAACATAGCAAGAAGCAGTCACTTGATGCTGTTAAAGATCACAACAACCCAGACTGACTCAGAAGGCTGACAATGATTCTGTTTATTTATGGAAATTTCTTCCTTTTTATGCTGTTCTACAGAGAACAACCCAATGGGTGGAAGAAAGACAAACTTCTTCAATCACATTGGTCAAGTCAGAGGGACATCAAGAAGTCCCTCCTAAAAAAACATGTAAACATAAGTTACAGTTAAGAAAACATGTCTCTTGTTGACAAAAAGCTCTCTAGAAAAGAGTTTCAGAAAACCAAAACATCACAGGCACGAACCAAGGCTACAGTCACTGCAAGGTTTTCACAGGCCCTGGATTTTGGGGTGTGAACCTTCCTTGTCTTGGGGTTTGTCCTCTGGGAGGACTCACCCAGAAGGGCAAATCCTCAGGACTGGCAGATTGTGCTGAGCTGTCGAGACGGATTCAGGCAGGACAGGAGGTGCCCAGCTGAGGAAACACCAGCCTGGAATAAAGCATCTGTAGCTGTGTCATCACCAGCAATGGCAGAGCTCTGGTCACTCTTTGCTTCTCCCTGCACACACGTGGCCAAAAATTGCTTGTTTAGACACTGACACCAAGCCCTCACTCCCACAGAGCTCCTCTTGCTGTCAAACTATTATTTGCCAGAATTCATGAGGGCTAGCCCAGCACTCCTCTGCAGATGGTTCCAGAAGCATCTCCTAAAGGGCAATCTGAACAATTTTGGCTGGTTTAGGTGAACCTGCATTCCTGGAACATTTTCATAGAAGGCAGAATGCCCTGCAGTGGGAATGCAGTCAGAGACATCTCTCAGGGCCTTTGACTCACAGGTTAGAGAAAAAAGTCTGGGTTGGAAGGGTTCAGGGTTTGTCCAAGGATTGAGTCATCACACCAGGGGGGACACATGCAAATGGGACAAACACAAAAGGACCCCACAGTCAGAGAGAGCCTTAAGGTGCTGGGTCAGGTGGGGAAGCAGCAAATGCACATAGAAAGGGAGATGGGAAGTGCAATCACTCCTGGTTCCTCTCTGTGAGTTGCTACAAGCATTTAGCAGCTTACAAAGAATAATGCCTTACTGGAAATAGAAATCAAACTTGTTCTGAAGCTGCTAAATGTGCTGCTGCTGCTGCTTAGGAGAGAAATATAATTAGATTTGTATAAAGACTTTTTTTTTTTTTTTTTTTTTTGTAAAGATGTTTTATTTTATTCGGTAGTCTCATGAAATATTAGAGGCTGAAATAAATCCTAAAATTCTCTGACACAGAATTATGCTATTTAAGGATTAGCCTGGATTATTTGCAGAAAGCTGGGGAAACCCAGCAAAAGTAAGTCTCTGCCAACAGCTGACTGGTTCTGAAGGGGGAGATATGAAAGAGCATTGGTACTCTTTGTAAATTTATAATCTGAAATACAGTGTGTAAACAGAAACTTAAACTAGTACAGAGTATGAAATGCTTGGGAGTCCTCAGAAGTTAGTTCAAAACTCACCAGAGGCAGTGGGGTTTTGATCAGGCCTCTGTGACGAGGATCCTTCCCCCCATGCCTATCAGGACCTGGCAACCCTACAAGAATCAGCACAGCTCAGACCAGATCAGAGTTTGATCCAGAATGTCTTGCTGGTTATTTCAAACTGAAGGAAGCCAGACATCCTCTACCAGAAGATGATTGATTTATACCCATGAAGTCACCATCTCAATCATTCCTACCCTGACAAGTCCCAACCAAGGCTTTATTTGCTTATTGGCCATCTTCAATGGATGAGTTGGTTCCATCAGTTCATTGTCTCCCTGCCCACTCACTTGGAAAGAGGCCAAAGTATTGACAGCCAAGAGGCCTCCCAGGGCAGAGGAGAAGCTCATGGGCAGGGCCCCACTGGGGGAACTTGCCAGGCAAAACCAAACACAGAGGAGGAAAAAGCTTCTCTGCAAAGATTTTTTCATTGGGGGAAAAAATTCCATTGTCCTCCTAACTTTGTGACCCAGGAGATCTTTACTGTCAGAACTGGGGTGGGGGGAAGAGAGGAAGGAAGGGAGGGAGGGAAAGAAAGAAGGGAAAGAAGGGAAAGAAAGAAAGAAGGGAAAGAAGGGAAAGAAGGGAAAGAAGGGAAAGAAGGGAAAGAAGGGAAAGAAGAAGGGAAAGAAGAAGGGAAAGAAGGGAAAGAAAGAAAGAAGGGAAAGAAGGGAAAGAAGGGAAAGAAGGGAAAGAAGAAGGGAAAGAAGAAGGGAAAGAAGAAGGGAAAGAAGAAGGGAAAGAAGAAGGGAAAGAGGGAAGGGAAAGAGGGAAGGAAAAGGAAGAAGGAAAAGAAGAAGAGAGGAAGGAAACATTATCTACCAAGATTGGAGCTGCTGTTATGTGAACAGGGAGAAAATGACCACTCTTCCTAATAGCTGATCTCAGTCTATGAGAGTTTTCTTTTTGTTGTTGTTGTTGGTTTGGGATTTTTTTTTTTTTTTTTTTTGCTTTTATGGCTCTCTGTCTGCTTCGTGCCAGTGTGAGCTACAAACCATAACTTTAATAGCTTCAACCAAAGAGTTATGATAATATCAGACACCGTGGATGATGAGCAAATAACAGCAAAAATGTAATGAAAAGTATATATTTATGTCCTTGCTATTAAACCCAAAGCTATAAACATTGACAGCCCTAAGAGTAGCAGTTTCTATTGTCATTGATTAATGCCTTGTTCTGAAGAACAAGGAGAAGGTTAAACCAAGAAAGAAACAAAGAGAATTCTCTTTTTTTTTTTTTTTTTTTTTGCATCTCTCAATCTGAAAAATTGGCTGGTTTAGGTCAACCTGCATTCCTGAAACATTTTCATAGAAGGCAAAATGCTCTGCAGTGGAAATGCAGTCAGGGACATCTTTCAGGGCCTTTGAATCCCAGCACAATGCACATGCTAAGGCACTAATTAACAAGGAGTTGTGCTCACTAATGTGCACATTCCACATTTGTTCTTGGGCCCTCTCCATTAGCATAACTCTCAGCTGACAGGGCAGCCATAACCACCCCTCACTGCAAATCAGGGTTCCTTTTAACTCTTCAACAACTCTTGCCTCAAAGGATGGTCAGCCCAGCCAAATCAATACAAAAACTGTGTAATTAATGTAATTAATCCTGATAATTAGGGATGCAGAAGAAATCTTCTGCCCATGATGGCATCAGGGATGCAGATGATGGCTCAAAACTTAGAAGAATCTTCCAGCCTGGAAGACAATGGCTCTGCACCTGGCTCCATGCAGGGTATTGTTTTCCCACCTGGCTCTGGGATTCTGTTTATCCCCACAGATGGTTCTGAGTGGAAAAGATAAGGTCACAGGCTCTAAACATTTCTGCAATGCTACCAACCTCCTCCAGCCTGGCAAAGAAGTTTCATTTCTGCTGCTTCTGCTCTGATGAGATGTTCACACCAAACATTTGCACGGTTCTCCCCTCCAGCACTGCTCCCCCTCTCCTCTCATAAGCTCCTCTCTTTGGCATCAAACACACCTGATAACCACACAGGAAATCCAGAACTGCGTCCTCTGGAGAGTCCCAAAAGAGCCTAGAGGTTCTCTTTTTAATCATTTTAGATTAAAAAAAGGCAGAGAATGGGAAGATTTAACTGAAGGTGCAGAAGATGGAGAGTCTGAGACTCGCCCAGTGCAGAGGCGAGTCTGTGCCATTTCCTGGGACAGACACTGTGCTCCTAAAAACACAGAGCTGGCACCTCCTCAGTGTTACACACAGCACGTTCTGGGGGCAGTTCATCAATCCTCCTGCCAACCCACTGACCCTTCTACCATTAAAAAGGCACCAGCTCTTCCCTCTGTTGCCACTGCCTTTCTCCAAGCCCCTCACTCAGGTGAGGCAAAGCCCCCATGACATAACTCCCTGCTCTTTCCCAGGCAACACCCTGGCCATTAGCCTGACGCACTGCAATCCCATCAATTCTCTCAATGTTTGTTTTAAAGAGATTAAAAAAAATTATTTCATTTTCCTACACAGGCAAAGGTTGAAAAGGCAACTTTTTTTTGTGAAAAGACTCGTATTTTTCTTTCCCTGAAAGGAAGGTTATTTCTCCTGAACATCAGAAATGCTCAAAGTGCAACACTGCTGGAAATTGTTATTTATGTGCACTATTCCCACCCTGGGAGCAAGGATGCCCAGTCCTGTGCACCTTCACCATGGCTTTGTGCTGCTCCTTAAGAGAACTGCCTGATGCTTTTCCTTTCTTTTCTTTTTTTTTTAATAACCTGGATGTTATTATTGCTGCTGTTGTTGCTAAAGAGCTCTAGGGGGAGATGTGAAAATAGTCTGGTCCCTTGTGTAATGCCTGAAATCAAAGCAGAATACATCAGGCTGACACTGCCTGCCTGTTATTGCCTTAAAGCTTGTTATTAAAAACAAACACAAACAATTGCTGCACCACCCTGTGTTCCACCTCCCCCAGAACAGAAGGGAATTCAGTGGTGAAAGACATCCAGGCTTCAAGACTCCTTCAGAGAGATTCCAGCCAGCCAAAAGCCAGTGTGCTTTTATACCCCAGCTTCTTTGGGAGAGAGGAAATGGGGAGAGTGCCCAGGCAAAGAGAATCCCACTCACTCACACAGTTCTTAGGGGCACTGGAGAAAGGGGCGTCACTGAAGGATTAACACAGAACAACCTCAGGAAGTGTGCAGATGCATTTTTCCACTGGAACCTTTAGAAAATAATGAATTCTGAGCTCTGAAATGAAAGCCTGTCCAAGTAAAACCCTCCTGCAGCATCACAACCAGAGCTGAAGCAGTTCTGTGCAGGGCACTGTGATCAGCTGAGGATGGGTATCTGCAGAAGGGGATGAACAAAGCCAGACTCCAGTGCTGCAGTTATCTGTGGAGTGTTTAGGAAGTGGCAAGCTCCCCTCCCACAGCATGCAGGCTGGCAGCACCACCCCTCCCTCACAAAGCAAATGTCACTCACACTCTGCTCACTGCCCTCCCAGAGCACCTGGAAAAACCTGAGCAAGCACCAGGGCAGAGATTTGGATCAAAGAACTCCACGGTTTGGCCTATTAAAAGAAAAACATGAATAATTTCTCTTTGGACCTGACAACTGCTGGTGTTTGCAGGAGGGTGCTAAAAGTTCTAAACTTTTACAGCTGTTTATGTGAAGAATTCTTTCTTCCTTTCCCCCTGGCTCCTCTGGCTGGGGAAGAGGGAAGTCTGAAGAGCTGCATTAATCTCTGTGAATCACTATCTCAGCTGCAGCCACTGCTCGATATTCTTAAAACTGTCAGCACTAAAAATATAGGTTTTCTCCACAATAATTGCTTTTCAAAATACCAGCAAGGCCACTCTGGGGAGAGCTGTTATCATGAAATAATTATGCCCCTTTGGGATCTGAACACATGGCCGTGCTTTGCGGATTACAGCAACACCCCCATGAATTACAGCAGAACAAGGCTCCTGTTGTGCTTTTCTCCTGAAGGCAGGAGCTTTCCTGGCCTCCCCTTCCCTTGTTTTTTGGTGGCTCAGGCACCTCAGCTAAAAAGATGTTCCCAAGAACTGTAAGAGAGCAAACAGCTGGGACTTTCTTGCTCTGCAGCCATCTGTACTCATGGATTTTTAATGCATCATTTTGGCTGTTCCCACCAAACTGTGTCTGATTTGTGTTTGTGGTTACCAGACAGGCCCTGCACTGCTGAGAGGGGTCTGAAGCACCTGTGGCAGGTGAGGAGAAGCACCAGGAGAAGGCTGCACTATCCTTAGGGTCCCACAGCTCAGATTCACAGAGACAAGGAATTCAATCTCCCAAGGAATTATCCAAACAGCCTCACAGACACCATCAGCTGTAGGTGAGGAAAGCACAGCTCCAGAACCTGATCATTTGCACATCTTCACCCTGTTAATCATCTCTGGGAGCTCACATTCATATCCACAAGCACAACAAACCCCCTCCTGTGTGTGCACATACAAATGAATGCACCAATTACTGTTTGTAATGAAGCAAGGGGAGATGTCCCAGCACTGAGACACCCACAGAAGGACTCACCTAAACCTTGGACAAGGCATTTACAGATACTGACACTCAGAGAGAGCTGCACAGACACTGAACACTTCAATGACACAGTGACAGAGGCCACATTTAGGGATTGGGGCCAATTCTAATGCAGCTCATCCCAGGCAGCTGAGGTCACCTGCATTAGTCTCCCACTCCGTGCCAACAGCACCATAGAAGACGTGACTCTGTCAAGGTTATTATTTCTTTTTTTTTTTTCCAATCAAAATGAGGAAAGGTTGCAATGTCTGTAAGGTTTTGGACATGCTCCCAAAAAAGCAGTCATCACCTGGTTTGGAAAAGAGCCTAAGATGAAATACCAGGGGCCTATTTGCACATAAAGAGACAAAGAAATTCAGGAGAGGACCTGCTGAACAAAGCTCAATGAACAAACCCCCATTTCAATCATGATTTCTTCCACAAAAGGAGAGAAGATTACAAATTCACGAAAATAACAAATGCATCAATGTGATATAACAAAACATCCCTGCTACTGTAATAACAGCCATGAGTTTATGAACCATTGGAAAGAAGAACCACCAGAAAAATTAGACCATTTGGCTGTGGCCACTGGGATGTAATAGATGGCTCTTGAGCAGGGATAACTGAGCACATCCTGCAGTGATTAATGTGAAAAGCTGGGTGGTGAATAAAGTGTTTAACACAAGAGAGCAATACGGCATGCAAACCAAACTAAAACCCCCATAAATAATTTAGGCACCCTTGCAAAGATTTACCAAGATTTATTTCACATATAAATCCCCTTTGTTCTAATATCAGGAAAAAAAAAGGATGAGCATTTCCTTGCTTATTTATACAGAACAGAATGGAATCTCACTTAAGGGGAATGCTCTGAAGGAATCTTCCTTCCCATGACATAATGGAGCAGCATCTTGGCTAAAGATCTCCAGAAAAGTTTGACAGTAAAATCACAGAATCACCCAATGGTTTGGGCTGGAAGGGGCCTTAAAGATCATCTCATCATGGGCAGGGAAACTTCCACCAGCCCAAGTTGCTCCCATTTGTCAGCACTACATAATTATATAACAAATATTTATTTACAGGGCTGAACTTCACACAGTGGTGTGGGATTAACACCCCAAAAGTGGTCACACTGCAGCTTCTGAGGGCAGAGCCAGCCTTCATCACTGCAGCTCAGAGTGGGCTCGTGTGGCAGGCCCTGAGCAGTGCAGGGTTCTCACAGCCTCTCACATCTCCACAAAAACCAAACAGAGAGCCTTTCCTGTCCCAGCAAGCCCAATTTCAGGACCAGTCTGGGTCAAGCAAGGAGCTGTTGTTTCTTGGCTGCTCAGACTGTGAGCCAGGGCAGAGCTTGCTGGGGGCTGCCTGCCATTAACATGACAATACCTGTTCCAGTCTGGGGCCCAAACAACACAGCTGAACCCTCCTGTCAGTGCTCCAGAGATTAAATCAAAGGCTGTGGAAATTCAGCTGGCAGTTACCTACAACTGAGTTTATCTTCCAGCCCTACACACCTACTGCCAAGCACCACATATTCCTTAATCTGAGCTCAGCTTTGGAATCCTTTGGAGCCCTGAGATGCACAGGAGCAGCAGACCTGTCATTGTTTGCCCCTGGGTGCTCTGGTGTTGGAGTCCAGGGCATTCCTTTGGATACCCTGGACTGTCAGAAACCTGTACAGGGGGGTCTGGGATCTGTACAGGGGGGTTGGAGACCCTGGCACAGAGCCCAGGAAGGCAAGGGCCTTGACTTTAGTCCATGGGAGAGACTTCCAACATTGAGAGAGGAGTTACAAACCACAAAGTGTGATAAAGAATACTGTAGTTTTCACATTTGGGTTTCTAGAATAGGGGTGAATGGGGACAAGATGGGGGATTCTGGGCAGTGCCCTGGGGTCTTCTCCTTCTTCTTTATCTCCATCTTCTGCTGTGATGGTGGCACAAAGGAGCGTTAGAGGGATTGGGTTAGTGTAGACATAACCTGTTTAGTATAGAACGTAGATATTGGTTTGCAATTGTAAATAATCAGTAGGTAACAATCTGTATAAAAGATGATGAGCCTTAGTCAGAGGTAGGAGTTGTTGCCTGTTGCCTGTGCTGGACAGACCTTGGCCAGGCACAGAGAAAAAGGGACCAGACAAGATATAATAAGAGAAAATCCTTGAAAAAAAACATTTGGTTCATCTCTGCATTCGGCTTGGGGCTTTCAGAGGGCAAAGGACACTAAACCACCCAAATCTGGGGTGAACCAGCCCAAACTCCAGAACTGGTGTCCCCTGGGTGGGCTGGAAGCACCAACCTTTCAGTTCAGAGTCTCGGGGCCCATCTGCCAAAGCCAGGACAAGTTTTAAATGAATCATCACAGGACAGAAGGAGCTGGACCTCAATGCCCCCCAGCTCCTGGAACACGGAGAGAGGAGTGAGAGGGGGAATGGTCTGGGCAGCACAGAGCCCTCTGCACATTCAGGTCACGCTCTGGAGGCACATCCTTGCTGAGCCAAAGGCACATCCTGTGGCTGCTGCACATCAGAGGGTGCAGTTAAAACCCACAAAGCAGCCTCAGCACCACAGTTGGCCACAGTCACAAGGGCTTGGAAGATAGATTTTAATTTTTTTTTTATATGATGATTTTAGACATTTGTCTCCATTCATCCCCAGTGCACATGTTCTGTGTGGAGCTCATCAGGAACAGATAATGCCTTCAGCCCCAAGGCAGTGGTGTTCCAATGCTCACATGTATTTGTAAGAGTTCCCAGCTGTCTCTGAAAGCAGAATAAGCCCAAGCCCTATCTGAGTCTCTTTTAAGTCTTGGTTCAGGAGCAGAAGAACAAAGCCTCAAGATTTTATCCCTTTTATTGCTGCAAATGCCAAGAAAAGTTTAAAATTAATAGCAACCAGAATAAAGGGGAATAAGAAATAAAAAGAAACATTTACTGCCTTAGATACAGGCCTGTGCCCCTGACATCTCCATATCAGGGCAGCATTGTCTCTGCTGCTGCAGCAGGGAAGCATAAAACATGCTCTTACTGCAAACACCATGAATTTTTCTGTCCTTTTAAACTTCGCTGGGGAAGGCTGGATACTATAAAAACAAAGAGAATGGAAGACTTTCATTCTACATAAGGCAATTACCAGGCCTGTCAGCAAGAGCAAGATTTACTGCATGGAAAGGCTAAAGAGAAAGGAGTGTGCCAAGCAGCTCAGGAAAATATTGAAAGAGACAGGCTTGCAGGATGTTTTTCCAGCCCCAGTTTTGGTAGAGGACATGTAGCTGTAAGAGCAAGCTCCAAAATCCCAAACAGCCCACAGATGTACAGGTGATGCCACCAAAACCAGAACACACCCCTAGGGCTTCTCTAACACAAGACATGGGGCTAACAAACCCACATTCCTGCATGGTTCTGAGGTCATCCCAAATATTCACCTGCAAAGCTGGAAGCTATGATGGAAAATCAGAGCCAAGGCTCACCCAGATGGTCCAGGCAAAGCAGGCATGAGCAGGGGGCTCCTACCCAGTGTCAGTGCCCAGCAGCTCCAAGGGAAACCTTGCAGAGCATCCTTGGTTCTGGAATTCTGGCTGGGAACCCTTGGAACCCTGGAGGCTGAAAACGTCAGGCTTTCTGTGCTAAAAGGTGCTGACCCTCAGGCAAGCAGCCACATTTCACCTGAGGCCTTGGAAAAGGCTTCCAAGATTGAGTGATGGCTCTGGGGCTGTGGGTGTGCAGTTTGAAGGGAATTGTGTGATCTCACAGGGTGAAAAGGTTAGATCTAAGATTTTAGTAGATAGTGATACATGTGAGTCAAGATGGAGGATTTGGGGCGTGTTCTGGGTCCTTCTTATCCCTTCTTCTTTGTGGGCTTGGGTGGTTTCTGTAATTGGTTGATCCACATTGCAGAGTTCAAGTAGTTAGTTATTAGGTTTAAAGTAAAAATAATTTAGGTGGTATTTCATAATTGGATGGATTATCCTTGAAAAGACTTCATGGAGATAGAGAGGTGCTCCATTTTACCTCATTTCTCTAACTTGCTAGTTAGAGCTCAGGGCTGGTGAGTCTGTAAATAGATAAGAAATAATAAACATCCGAAATGAACACAAACTGTGACTCCCATGTGTTAATCCCAACCTTGGCAGGGAAAAAGCAGCCAGACAGTCACAGGGAATGGTCACTGACACCATTTGTGAGCTCTTTCTCTGCATCACAACCTCAGCTTTGACCACGGTGCCACTGTGAGAAGTAACTGAGATCACCCAAATCTTGCTGTGTTTGAAATTCAGGAGCTGCCACTATTCATTTGAAATAATGGTCAGGCTGGAAAGATCCCTGATGCTTGTAAGACTCTTGGATGGAGAAGGCATCTCCCACAGAGCTCCTTTGCTGTGTTAAACCTCCATAGCTGGGCTGGAGAACAGCTGAGGTTCTGCCCAGCAAACTCAGAGATTGACTGCTGCCATTTGCTTCAAAATGGCAAGAGATTAAAAAGGAAAAAAAAATTCCTTTTATAAAGTATAAAATACTACAGTTTTGACATGAAAAGACACCCAATCAGCATTACAACTTGGAGAATGTGATGCAAACTAAAGAATAAGTACAGAAACCTTTGGCAAACTCCCAAAGAAAGCAAATGTGTTGGAAGTCTCAGCCAAACTCTCACTGGAGTTAAAAAAGAAATAGCAAGGGATTTATTCCATGCAGCATGTGTTGGTGGTTTTGGGGGTTTTTCTTTTTTCCCCAAAGGATCCTCACTTAGCCACGAGGGGAGATCCTGTGGTGCTGGAAGCTGTGAGGAGTTTCAACACCAAATTTTTGGTTACTGCTGCTGGCACCCATCATTTTGGGTTCTTAGCTGCCTCAGGAATGACTGTCCCCTGCAGGCAAATTGTCATCCTCAGTGTAAAACCTACCTGGAGCCCATATGGCCAGTAAGGAAATCCACCTTCTGAAGTGCAGTCAGAGAGGAGAGCTCAGCTGAAATCTCTTTTAAATTGTTAAACTGCTGCTCTGAAAGACTGGGCATAAATATTAACACCACCACTAAGCACTTGTATTTCGTATTCCTGCTCGAAGCAACTTTTATTGCTGAGCTTTAAGTGCCTGAAATTAACACCTTCTCCTGAAAATGCTGACAGATCTTTCATTGCAATGATGCCACGAGGCACAGAGCACAGCTCTGTTTAAACCAGAGAGCAAAGCAAAGCTCTGGAGCCAACACCACCCCAGGGCAGCCCCCCCAAACCTCCCTGGGGCAACTCAGCTGCCAAAGGAGGGCCAAGAACCCTGGAAAAATCCCTGCCCTGGCAGTGGCACTCGTGCCTGCTGGGCAAGGAGGGTCAGGAAAGGCCAGGATTCAGCTGGGTGCCCCAGACAAACCCATCTGCCAGGGACAGCCTCACTGCCACTGCTCTGCTTTTCCAGGGATGATTTCAACATGAAGTGACAGGATCATCCTGACCAGGCATTGAGTGATTATTTTGGGGGTGATGATTTCTTTCCCCTCGTCCCACAACGGACATGAGGCATCTCCCATCCCGAAACAAAGGGAAAAACAAAGGGGGCTCAGAAGGGGGAGATATGATATGGGATCCTGAAGTAATTCTGCTTTCCTTCTAGCTCTCACATTCCCCTCCTACACAAGTACACCTGCAAGGAAATATTATTTCTAATTCTTTAGGAATTGGTAACAGAAATGCCTGAAAGAACTGGAACAAACACACTGCTCTGAATGTGTAAAATCCCATTTTCTGTGATTCTCTCAAGCAACTTTGTTGACAGACACAACTTTTAACTTCCTCTGCAGCAAGATGCCCCCAAAGCAATCTGAGCCTTTCCTGTATTGATCCCAAGTGAAACCCTCCTGCTGGGACACTGTTGCCAACCCCAAATTGAGCTCAGATTTGTGCACAAGAGCCCCAGCCACACTTTGGACAAGCTCCGTTTGTCTCACTGAGCCTGCCTGAATGTGGCCCAAGCCACAGCTCCCGTGGGATGACCCTCCTGCTCCATCCCTGACACCTCCCAGGCAGAGTTCCAGCCTCCCTCACCCTCACTGAGCAGCAGTTCACTTCTCCTCTCCCTTTGCAGCAACAAAGAAACCTCATAAGGCATTGGCTGCCTGATTCCTCTCCACAAACCACTCACACACCCCACAGAACTGGGACTCTGCATTGCAACACTGCAATATTGCTGCCCAGAGTTTCATTCTGTACTCCCAGGCTGGTTATTTGCATCTTTTTGGGGCTTGGAAGAGGCAACACCTGGGAAAAAGCCCAGCTTTTTCCACAATTTCTGTCTGCCTTTCTTTCAGCGAGTAAACAAATCAAAAGACCTGATAATATTTACTCCCCTGCTCCCAGAGTCAATTAAAATAACTCACAAAAATCATCTTGGGAACTCCAGTGCACACCAATGCTGGAATAAACAGGAATATTTTCTGTGCTGTGCTGGCTAAAGAGAACCCACCATCACTTCTCAGCACTGCTTTACCCAAAAAATTCCAAGTTTCCTGCCTCTCACAGAGCACAGGTTCCCTTTCAGGCTGGATGGAGGCACCCAGAGTCCAGCAGTGTTTCCAAAATCCACCTGGCTCTGGCCTCACCCCAACCCCTTCCAACTTCAGCAGGAGCAGAGTTAGGTCAGCACTGTGAGCTACTTTGCTAATCAAGGCCTAAATTAACTCAGCCAGTAGTGGTGAACTTAGAAGGGTCTTGAAAACCATTCAGCTGTGCAGCTCCCTCCAGTCACAGAGTCCCAGCATGCAGAAAAGCTCTTTCATTCTGCAAAGGCCAATCTCTATCAGATTTTGGGAAATGCTTGTGTTACTCCTCCTCAATTGCTGTGCTCTAATTGCATCCCCAAACACTGTGCCTTCAACAAACAAACCTCTGTACACACTTATTTGTTTTACAAAGAACACATTTCATTTCCTCCTCAGCTTCCTAAAGCTGCATTTCTGGTTTTAACAGAATCCTTTGTACAACACACACAAAAAAAGCACACCGGTGATCTGAAGCAGAGATTTTCAGCTGTACACTTCAAGATTTTAGTTTTAGGATCCATCTGATCTTTCCAGCTTCTGAAAGAAGGGAAGGGAGGAAGAGCTTAAAATTTCAATGAGACACACAATCCATCTTCTGCCTAAATCCCCCAAGCCCCAGCACGCTCACCACCTGCTTTGCTTTCACTCCTGCAGCCTGGGCTCAGCAGGGAACAGTCTGCTGCAGCAAGGATTTCCATGCAATTGCCAGGGCAGCTCCTGCAGCTCCATCTTAAAGCCAAGAAGGGAGAATTCTAAACAAAAAAATCTACTGAGAGTCAGGCCTGCAGCCTTTAACAGTGTGCTGCATGAACAGGCACCTGTGCCTTTGCAGACACAGCAAGGGCTCAGGGACTTGATTGTGGCACTGGTTACAACAGAGCCACCAGCATAGTTCAACATATTTCTGCAACCAAAGTTAGAGAAGATTAAATTTTTTTTTTGTGTATATATATATATAAAAATCAGAGGACATCTAGCAGAATGTCCAGAATAAGCTTCACCACAGAGGCTCAGATGTATGGATAAAGTATCCATTTAAACAGCTCAGTGATTTTAGCTGTCTATTTAGGAAATCTAAACAAAGATACCTTGCTTCCCCACCCCAGCCAGTGAAACCAGCCCTTCTTTGCCCCCTCACACTCACTAAGTTGTGGTTCAAGGTGTACAACGCTGCCCAGCTCTTTGCCAATGTCCTGATGAAAAACTGTGTCATCACAAAAATGACAAAAGCAATCCACCAGGATCTGCAGAGGCTGTTATTTATACAGGAAAGGCTCAGCAGATGCTGACCTTCCCTTGAGTTCTTCCCCACCCCGATGCAGATAATCCTCTCTGCAGTTATTAACAGAGACAGCCCTGCAAGCCTGATACACTTAAATGATTTAGCACCTCCAGGTAAAACTTTTGTGCTGCAGCCTGATTTACTACCCAGCAGCAACCCTTCTTCTTTTGTCACTCAGAACAGGAGGGATTAGATGATCCATGCAGATTTGGTGTTTTGTCATCCACGAGATTCACAGCCTCAGGCTCAGCCCCTGCACCCCAGGAGGTGAAGCTGTGTCAGAGTTATCCTCCTGCAAGGTGTGAAAATGCAGAGCACCACACTCTGAAAAGCATCAACCACATACTCCTCTGGTTTGCTTTCCTTCTAAGCTCTCACATTCCCTTTCTACACAAGTACACCTGCAAGGAAATGTTATCTCTAATTTTTACAGGTTTTCGTGGGTTTCTGTAGGTTCAGTAGGAGAACAAGAAGCACATTGCAGTGGGCAGGCTCAGACAGAGCCTCCACCACCCTGAGAAGAGCTGGTCAGGAGCTTCCCACCAAAACATCAACTCCCACTGTAGGCCATGCTAGGAGTAAAATCAGAGCCTGCTTCCCAAGAGCTGAGAGAGTCACAGAATCTGCAGTTCTGGGCAGGAAGGAGCCTTAAAGCTGATCCCATGGGCAGGGACACCTTCCACCAGCCCAGGCTGCTCCAAGCCCCATCCAACCTTATTTTCTAAATGTAACCTCCATGTGCAGGTGCACGATTTCCTCTGTGGTCTTACTGCTTATGAAAGCTTCCAAAGCTCATCATCTTGAGCTATCAAACCTTCCCCAGGAGTGTTAATGGAAGCACTGGAGCCTCCTGTAGGGGATGGAGGCAGGAGCACAGCCACAGGCAGGTGTCTGATCACAGATAACATCCTCACTGCTTGCCAGGGCACACCTGAGCTCCCCACAGGGAGGTGCAGGAAGCAGCAGCACAGGGCATCCTTCACACAGACTGAACTTTGCTCAGTGAGAGATCTTGACTCTGCATTTAACCAAAATAAGCCAGATGATGAGCAGTAAAGCAGTCTAGTGTGGAGTATGTGCTATTAACCACACCTCAAATATGCTCTGGTACTTCCTACTAAAAAAAGTAATCACCTCACCAGCAAGTTTATTAGAGATTTAATCAAAATAAAAAGCAAGATTAATGTGTTACATGAATCATTAAGATTGTGAGCAGCACCTTAAGCACCAACAATTATTTTTGCCCATATAATGTGATGCAGTAAGAGCATGCCTTGCAAGAACACAGATATGCTCATCAAAGAGAAATTTTACACCTGCAAAATAAAGAAAAAAGGAAACAAACCTCTTTTCTCAAAGCCAGGACCTAAAGAATCACCCCAATTGTTTCAAATCAGGAGTATTTGTATTTGATTTGGAAGTCCAGCACCATTCTGCTCAGGACCTCATCCTAAGCTGATTTTAGAGCTCCACTCTTTGATGGAGATGCTTCTTTAAAGTATTGTCAGCACCCCAGCTGCTGCAGGGGACTAATGATTTTATTTGGTTTCGGTCAGAAGTGAGATTTGTGTCTATCATTGCCCTGAGTAGACAGAAATAAATTAACCCAGCACAGCACCCAGGAGTGCAAAACCAGCTTCTGCAAAGCTGCTGATTCCTCAGGTAAACATGAGGGATTCTCTTCCTTCCTGTGTGTCCAGCCAAGCTGCTGTGCCCCTCTGAGGCCACCCTTTGGCTGTCCCTGTGTCCCCTCCTGCCCTGCACACCAGAGCTGCAGGCACTGTTCTCAACTCACTGCCAGCATTGCTGCTCTGCTTTATTGTGCTCCTTAAGTTACATTTGGATTGATCAGGAATTGCTGTTGCAAAGCAAGTCAGCTTCATACTCCACTCAATGTGGAGTAAAATGTCTCAAAGGATTTCAAATCTTCAATTTTGTGTGGCCCTGAGGGTGCTGCAGGAACTGAGCCTGTGAGGTGAGAGAGAAACTCTAACTCAGGAAGCAGGGATTTCTTTTAAAAACAGAGGCTCTGAAACACCTACGTTTTTGAAATCTCACCTTTTTAAACTGCTTCCTTTGCCTTAATCCCTGCAATTGATCAAAACTCCCTTTATCCTCAATTTTCATAGAAGCTCTGACTCTGCCAAGGAACTGTCTTGGTTCTTCCTGCATAACTGAAGCCTTGGGTTGTTAATTTAAACATTTAAACATCATCTTCTCCAAAGGATTCCTCGAGTAAGGCTGAGTGTAATTCCCACTGATGGAACACACACACAATGTGGATGCAGGCATAAATGCCAAAGGTACTGCTCAAACCAAACTCTTGATATAACTGAGAGATCATTTCCAGAAGTGCTTCTGAGAAGTAAAAAAAAATAAAATCTCTCTTGACTTAAGTACAACCCTTGGCAAACATCCAAATTTTTTCTATATTCCACAATTTTATCCTGCTGTAAAAGGTAAAATACACAAGCAACAAGCACCAAACTGCCCCTCAGTAGTATCCCCTATGATTCTAATCTGACTTTATTCCACTATACAGGCAATTTCTTCTTAAAACCTACTCCTAAAGTGAGCTCAGCAGCTGAATGAGATAAGCATCTCTTTAATACAGAAATCCTTTTAGCAATTCTGTGTCTGTGTAAGAGCAGCAAGATGAAAATGCCAGTGGATGCAACGTCTCACTGAGGCTTTCAACTCAGATGCCAGATCATGCTGCTTTTTCTTCCTTGAGAATCTGTAAGGGACCAAACTAAAGCCTTTGGTTTGTTGTACAAACATCATGGAAATGGTGCTTTCAGTTTTTATCCACTGGGATCACAGCTCAGGTGAGAGGGGGAAAAGCTCCAAATCCCTTTGACCATTGCCAGAGATAACACAGACCCCTTCCACACATTGATTTCTGCTGTTATTTACTTTACAATGGCAGAAATGCCCCTTTGCATGTTCCAGAAATGAGAGAGCTAAAGGAGTCATCTGTATGGGTGTAGGATAGGATATTGAGCTGGATTCCCTGAAGCAGAAGTCACTGGCAGAGAGGTAATATTTCAGAAGCTGGAATTGATTTCCAAGCCAGTCCTTCAGCATCCAGCATTCATGAGAGCTCATATTGGATGAAAACAAGTCGATACAAGAGGCATGAGAGATTTAAAAGGCTTTGAGGTACAGTAGGATAACAATGGATAATTTACACATGATGCTTAATAAGCAACTGCAGAAAAGCTTTTTCTTCTTCCTATGCCCAGGGTAATTTTTCTCTCTCTCTTTTTTTTTTTTTTTACAGTTATAAGTTGATTTTGACCAACCTGAGCCAGGCCAGTGGCTTTTACTCTGGGTTTAATGGGACAGAAGGGGTCCAAGGCCTTTTTATTTCTTGCTGTGGTACTCAAGCCTGCCTCTGGTTCTCTCTCAGTAAATCTTGATCAGCACCAGTCTATTCCATTTTATCTCAGCCTTTCAGGATTTATATCCAAGGAAAAGGGCTGATTTTGGCCTTGTGCCAATCTGTCAAAATATCAAAAAGGTCCTTTCTCTCTCATAAAAACCCAACAGGACTTTTCTGAATAACTCCAGCTAATATCCAGCACACTTGAAATCGAGTACCCAGTCTTACCTAGGAAAAGCTTCCCTTTGCCTCTTTAAGTAAGCCCATGGACTAACAATGCCAAGTATTGTCAGGTTAAAATATGAGACAAATTAACCTTCATTAAGAAAATGCACCTGCAACACAGCCTACCAACTGTGAAAAAGCAACTGTTCCCTGGATTTGCATTTGTATTGTCTTCACCCCTCATTAAGCAGTCCTGCTGAACCAACCTTGCTGAGCAGTCACTGGCTGCTCTATGTTCAGCAAGAAGCTTCTCTCTAGAATCGTGGCAATCCTGCAAAATCAAATTATTTACTCAAAAATAAGTTACCAGATCTTAAAACAAACAAACAAAAAATGTTTGTTCTTTCATCACACTCAAAAAAATGAAATGTTATGTAAGAAGTCTGCTTAGTGACAAGAGCAGATAGAGTAACAAGACTAACTTTTTGTTTGTTTGTTTGGGGTTGTGTTGTTGTTTTGGGTTTTTTGTTTGTTTGGGGTTTTTTTGTTTTTTGGGGGTTTTTCTGTTGTTTTGTTTTGGTTTTTTTGTTGGGGTTTATTTTTTAAGTCAGGAGAATCAAAACTACCTAAAATACTGGATGAAAGTATGATCACAACTTGGCATAAGGGGCTGTAAAAGTAAACAAGTCACAAACTCCAAGCCCTAGTCCCAACAGAAATGTTTCCAGGCAGCTTTCAGACTGATAACAGAAGTTTTTGTTGAATTAAACTTTGCCCCGTACAGAATTCATTTTCATCAGTTTCTAGGGGCATAAAGGTACAAATAATAAAAACAACAGTGAAATGGCCCTGGCTCTGCTTCTTATTTAAGATGCAGCAGCACAAAAAGAAAATAAACCATTTAAACACTTCCAGCTGCTAAGACTGATGCACACTGATGCACACAGCCAGGAGGGTTCCCACCTCAGTCCAAATTACCTGGCACATCCTTTGTGCCTCATGAGGGACTTCACCAGGGAAGCCATCCACAGCAATCACTGCCAAAATCACAGAGGTGATGCACCCAGACACTTCCCTTGATGCCTTGGGAAGGCTGAGCTGGAACAGAGACTGACAGAGCTGAGAATAAAGCAGAGGTTTATTGAAAGGCCTTTAGGAGACACCTTGGGCAGGACAGGGCCTGGCCAGGGCTACACCAAAGGGGACCCAAAATGGTCCCAAAATGGACAAACGGTCACCAGGTCTGACACTTTGATCAGTTTGGGTCCATTTGCACATTGGGGTTGAATTGTCCAATTCCAGCTGCAGGCTGTGAGGTCCCATCCTTCTTGTTCCTCCCTCCAGCCACCCTTGTTTGTGCTTTGGGGCTGAAAGTTGTCCTTGGTGTGCAGCAGGAACAGGATTTGTTTTGTGTCCCTGCTCTGTGCAGAGCTGAGTGACCCTGAATGTGAGCTCAGAGCTGCACCCCTGGGCAGCACAGAACCTGAAACACAGGAAAGATAAAACTGAAGGTATCACCCAAGCCCTCAGACCAGATATTTGCAGAGAGCACAACACTATTTCTCATCTCAGAAAGAATCCTCAGCGATGAAATAAAGCTTGTAGGTAATAAGAGCTCAGAAGTCACTGTGGAGTCAGAAGATTATGTAAGAAATACAACACTGGGATGCTTAATTACACTGCCTTCATTCCCACAGCTGGCTCTGCCAAGGAGGGGTGGAACCAACTGAAAGGTACAAACCTACTGTGAGGACACAGACTCACCTCTTTGTGGCTGAAACCCAGACCAATTTCTGCCTTACCTCACCAGTGACATTCCTGCAGAGAGGCACAATGTGACTCTGCTGAGGCAGAGTCTCCTCCACACCAGTGGGACCTGAATGTCCCACTCAAACCCTCCAGGGTTTCTCCATCCTCAGCTCTGCTCTCTAAAAACTCGTGGTAAAGATCAAATTGGAGCAGGGACTTGATTGGGATCTTTCACTTAATAACCAAATGTCATAATTACTGATAAGTGCCTATCAAGACCAGTCTGCCAAATCTCACTCCTCCAACACCACAACAACGTGGGGTTTAAAAATCTCACAGTTCACAGATACACAAGAAGTCACAAGAGATGTGTGGATTTTATAACTTTGAGGGGGAAAAAAAATCCCAGGACAAGATTTAAGAAACACCAAACTCATTTTTCTAGAGAGTTCCACTTCTCAAAGAGCCACCAAATCAGCCAGCTGGTGTTAATCCCATTAACAGTGCAGTGGGGTAGAGCTGCTGGACATTAAATTAGTGAACCTGTGTCCTGCATCCCCAAAGAGGCTTTTCCATTGTTTTACATGCAGGGAATAAGTGTCATCAATTGTTTACTTTGAAAAAAAAAAACCACTTTCAGACTTTGGAATGGGTGAAATCCCTCAGCATTTTCTATAGACTTAAGTTATTGCTCTTTAAAAGGAAATTCAATACAAGCACAGATACCTAATTACTTGTGAATCAGTCCCATATAAATATTAGACTATAAATTAGACTGCTTGAAAGTAATTCCTCTGCTTCTTGGGACCTACTGAAAAATAAATTATAATAAAATAACATTGTGCCACAGCATAAAAAGCCTTCATATTTTACCAGAGCTGAGATAATGAAAGATTCAGATGCTTTAAATTCTCCTCAAGATTCAAGATCTTGGGGAAATCCATATATAGACTCACATACAAACTCCTTTATGCTCTGATCAGAGTCCTGCTGTCCTCAGAGCATGATTTAAGCAAGTTCAGTACTCAAAGGCTCCTAGCAGAGCACAGATTCTCTCTCTCCAACTACTATTACTTTGAGGTAGGTCCTAACTTTAGAACTTAGTCCTGATGAGTTCTAAACTGCTCAAAACAGGTGCAGGATTTTGTTGTTTCAGCTGTGTCACTGCTGGAGCATCACTGACAGATGGGACAGGCTGGCCCTGCCAGTCCCCAGAGGGAGATTGAGCTGCAGACAGGCACAGGAGCAGCAGGAGACTTCAGGTACCCTTTGTTCCCCAGGATGGAACCCTCATCCTGTGATGGATCTGGGCAGAACTGGCACTGGGCAGCAAACCCTTCTGCAAAGACAGGGTGTTCTCCCACACAGCTCCCCAAGAAAGAAAGAACATCCTAAATTATCAATGGGGGTTTTCAGGCTGGCCACCTCTGCCAAAGGTTAAAGGCTGAGCAGCAAACCTGCCTGGCTGACAGGTGGATTTGCCCCGGTGAGCAGCTGGAGTAAAGGTGCCTGTGGAATTTGGCAAAGATCCCATAACACAGTGTAGCCCTGGTTCATGCTGTGAGGTTTGGGTTTCTCTGAACCTTTTTCCCACTGTTCTGTCAACAAGAGACACGTTTTCCTCACTGTAACCTTTGTTTGCATTCCTTTCCCTAGGAGGGACTTCTTGATGTCCCTCTGATTGACCAATGTGATTGAAGAAGTTTGTCTTTGTTTCAGCCCTTGGGCAGTTCTTTATAAAACAGTATAAAGGGAAGAAATTCCCAGGTAATAAAGATTTGGAGTCATTTCAGCCTTCTGACCTCAGAGTCTGTGTCATTGTGATCTTGAACAGCATGAACACAGAACCTGCTTCAGGCTGGGGTGAGCTCTGCAGGGCCAGCAGCCAAAACCCTGCTCTGTGCTCTGCCCTGCCAATGGCACCAAGCAAAGGAAGAAACAGGAGACACTTTTTTAAAGCACACACACAAACTTTGTGTGTCATTTTTACTCCACAGATACATCTCTGACATACAGCTAAACCAGATGATGACCTGGCTCTGCTACTGCTGAATGTTTTTTACACAGCCTAGGGCAGTGAGGTGAGATTCTAACTCAAGTTCCTTCACAGGAGGAGCTTTTGCAGCACTCACAACATCCAGCTGGCAGAAAGATACAGGCCTGGTTACCACTACCTGGTTACTACAGTCAAGCATCAAAGAAATCTGGATTAAAACTGAAATTCCAGAGCTAGGTGAGATTACTGACCATGTAAATCCAGAACTCAGCCTGCATTTCCCTGCATCATCAGCACCCTGACTTAGACTGTCACAAATCAACGTGGAGAACTATTCCCCCCACCATCCACACAGAACCCAGCTCATCTCCAAGGAAACTCTTTTGTCTACACAAGGAAAAAAAATCCTGTTCAAACTTCAAATAAAGATTCCTATGATGTCTTCCAAGCTCTCTCCATAAATGAGTGCAAGCTGTGCTGATCTTTGTCTCATCCTACCTGAAACTGCATATTTAAGTTCCACTGATACTGAATTTGATCCAAGTGTCCTGTTAGAAGAACAAAAGGTTGAGAAGGCAGTTAAACACACCCCTTTACAGCTGCTCATCAAACCACTGCCAGTTGTTTTAATCACAGTTAATGGTGTCTGAGATCAGAAGTTATTTTTTATAACGTGTTGTCACCAGGATTAGAAGCACAGCAGCAATTTTATGTTCTTGTTTAGGCTACAGGGAAAAAGAACACGCAAAGAAATTGTTCAAAATGGGAGTTTGAGTAATACCCAACAGCACAGAAAAGCCCATCACACCACAAATATCCCAGAAAACTATTAACTTTGTCCATCTCAATGAAAAACCACCATTTCTAAATTAATTTAAATGTGTTCTGTAAAAACAGCCTCAATCCAATCATCTTGTTCTGGTATTTATGGACATAACAGCTAAAGTCAGGCACAGCAGCATCTGTGTGCCTGCAATCTGAATAAAAGCATTCTTGTGGAGGAGAGAGAGGAATTAATGCATTTTAGTACTTAATCTACATATTCTTAAAAAAAGTCTGATGCATGTAGGAATTCCTCTCTATTAAAAGCTAAATACTCTTCCCTCACCCTTTTTTATTATTTTAAAATTCTTCCACCAGGCTTCTTTCAAAAAACTACTTTTGTTTCCCTGGACTGCCAGTCAAGGTTCCTGGGCAATGATCACTTTCACTGTTACCCAGTGCCAGTCACAGTCTGTCACATCACATTGAGAGGAAAATCCAAAGTGATTGCTGCACCTGGATACGAGTGTGGAGCACAGGGTGCAGCTCCTCTGATGGTGCTGTGACAACTGAGCACATATTGACTAATAATCCACCTTTCTTAAAACATTATCATCAGTACTGGCCTGGTAGCAACAACCTTGGGGCATATACAAGTGCTCAGCCTGCTTGGTTCATTATTATATTGAAATGTTATGAATTTTATGAATATTTCCAGCAAAATCACTCATTATAGAGGTAAGAACACACAGGTATTTGCAGAATCAGGACACAAGGCTGAACTGAGTTTTTTAATTAAGTGTATGAACAGCACCATGAAACCTTAATTAAGATCTCTAGAGGTTACAAGCATCCAAGCAATAAAGCCACAGTGGTGTTGTCACTTGCCATGTGCAGTTGGCACATTAGATCCCAGCACACCAGTTAATTTTGATTTACAAGAGCACACATGCTCACTGTTGGGTCCTGAGCTGCTCTCACTCAATGAATGTTGGTGCTCTCTAAAGGCTGAAAATATCCAAATCAAACTCCAGGAGAATCATCACAGCTGCATTTTTGTCTGTCTCCCCCCACCCCCTCCCATGTCCCATTCACCAGAAGTTAACAAAAACTCTTCCTCTGGAGTTGGTCTCTACTGTTCAAACCTGGAATAGAACCAGGCAGGGTTTGTGACAAATTCTAAACTAACATAACCAACTTTTGCTAATGTCACAGGCAAGACAATCCTCTGGTTTATGATTTTTTGAGTAAACTACAGTCAAGTATCAAAGAAATCTGGATTAAAACTGAAATTCCAGAGCTAAGTGAGATTCAAGTGCTCTGGCACAGAACTAAGGCAGAAGCCACCTTTTTTATACAGCAATTTTCACCAAATTTTAGTTCATGCAAAAACCCTTTCACTCCCCCCCAAAAAATAAAAATCTAGAACTGTCTGACTGGGGGCAGTGATCAAGCAAACATCTGAGGACCTGCTTCCACAAAGGGCCCATTAACCAGATTAGAGCAGAGAACAACAGACCCTGGCCGGGTAAATTGCTGCTGACAGTTGGAGCTTTTCCAATGAAAATGTCTTATAAGCAATAGGGACATCTCCAGCGAGGAGGATATTGGAAACCCTGCTCTGAAACAGCTGCTGTTTCTCCTGTTATCACCCCCCTGGGAGCTGATGTCCTTGCACAGAGCAGATTTTGCAGGAGGAAGCTGTGAGCAGCTCCCAGTGCCAACAATCCCATCTCAGATGTGCCCCATTTGGCTTCCCCCCCTCTCCAGAAACCCCTGCCAGCAGGGCTTGGGCATGACCCTGCCCACAGCCTGGCATCAGATGCTCTGCCATGATTTATGAGGGGGCTGGAAAGGGGTGAGTTCCTCTGTCCCAGCCCTCGCTGTTGCTTTTGTGGGATCTGGATAACAGCACTGGCCAGAGCAGCCTTTGGGAAGCAGGCAGGGTTTTGTCCTTCCTCAGGAATGCTGGCACCTCCACCATCCTGCCAGCAGCTTTGAGGCTGAAGCAGGAAATTTCCTGCATATTTTATATTTTGTCCTTTCTGTGACTGAGCTCATTTTCCCCTGCTCTCCTGGGTTAGTGTCCTAGGAAATTGCATGTTTAGCTTTTCTTATTGTAGAGGCACCATAGAACAGAAGTCTCAACCCTGTTTCCCTCTCACCCACAGCTTAAACACAATTAACTTTTCATTTGATGCATTCTTCCTGTCTGCACTCATAATGCTCCCCCAGGAAATGAGAGCCAATAAGTCCTACCCAGGAGGAGGAGAGCAGGGTACTGACCAAATATTGCATAATGCTGTATTACAGGCCTATGGGAAAAGAAAAAAAAAGTTAATTAAAGACCACTGATATCCTTTGGGAAAATGTTTAATATATTAGCTCTTGCAGCACAACCATGCAATGCAAACAAACCCCTCCTCCTCTTTGGAAAATGTGAATATATCACACACTTAGGGGAAAAAAAGAAGCAAAATCCAGCAGTATTTTTATTGGTCATTGGCCACAAATGAGTCTAACAAAACCCACAAAGAACACACTTAATATTAGCTTCAACAAAAGTGATCTCTGCTGTGGCCTATACATCACCTTCCTGAATTGGGAAGCACCTCTGTAAAATTCAGGTGCTGCTATATAACTTTTTTGCAGCAGCAACAACGATTAATAAACATTTCCACCTGGTTCCTTGGGCTTGGTAAGCACAAAACAAGACTCTCAAAGGCAGACCCAGGCTTCCAAATGCTCCCAGAACAGGAGCCTTGTAACTCTGAACAGTTGAGAGCTGAGAGTGTCCCCATCCCTGCCTCACTCTCCCCACAGGGATGTACAACACTGACATCCTGCAAGGCATTAATCTGGAAACCCTAAACCCAAATACTCCAATAGTCACACATTTGATGCAGTAGAAAAAATGAGGTTTATTGAATGGCTTTCTCATTAGCATACACATCCAGAGGAACAAGCCCAGTCTCTGAGGCCACATTAAGCAAGCCTCATGGCTACGTTTTCTTTTACTGCTGTTATTAACCCCCTGGAGCAGGTGCCTGTTTCAGCACCTGCAACAGGTTCACACAATTGTTAGCACTTGCATTTGAATGCAAATAGGATGTTTGCTTGAAAAGGAGTGCATTTTTTTTTTTCTTCAGCAACAGGCTCCAAAGAAAGCCCGACTGCACAAATCAGCATCTCAGCTTCCACTGACTTTGATGAGCAGACTGGTACCCAGGTTCCCTGGGTGTCCCAGGACCAGCAGCAGGAAATGTTCAGAATTGCTCTGAGCAGAGGGATCACACAAGGGGAAGTCCCTGAGCATGTGGGGGTGTGACCACATTCCCACCACGTCTGACAGCCTGAGAAAAATTACCAAACCAAACCACAAAACAGGGATAGGAGGATTTTTCTAGTGGGATCTGAGACTCTGCCTGCTGGGAGGGAGTCCCTCCTTTCCTGTAGCAATAGGACACAAAAGGAACGACACTCACACACTGAGATGTCCAAGGTAAAAAAGGGGCAGTTTATTTACAGACCTCAACATTTACAGAATTCCAACAGTACCATGGATAGGAGGAAGAAAATCTTCCTCTCCAACCACACTGGACAACCCAATAGCCCATCAACAGTCTCTTCTTTATGAGAAGAATGTAAACATGAAAGAACAGTTACAACAACAATATGTGAAAATCTGTTCATGTGAAAATTGTGTAAAATTGTGTAAATACAGAAGGCTGAAGTAGAACTTTAAAAACACAGAGAAGAACAGAAGAAAAACCAGGGCAACACCTTCCTGCACAGCCCCAGAGCACCCAAGGTAGCTGCTGTTCCAGTGAGCAGTGATGTGTCTGACACAGGGCACCAGGCAGAGAGAAAAGGCTGCACACCCCAAAGCTGGCAGCAGAGCATTTCCCTGCAAGGCTGAGTGGGACTTGCATCTGCTTCCAGCCCTGGGGAGGGCACACAGCTCCTGAGCAGTTCACAGGGCTTGCATTTCACCTCGCACCCCCAAATTCAAGGCAGAAGCGTTGATCTGGAGGCTGAACTCCAAAGATGTGTGTGCAGTGCAAGTGGAGAGCAAACACAGCTGGAAAATGGCTGCATGCACACAGCTGAACCACAGACCTTCCTTTTACTTCCACTATTTTAGGTTCAAAATTGTGACATGCAGCTTGCTCTTATTTAAACAGGACACTGGCACTGAGTCTTGCCATAAAAATTGAGTTATTTGAAGAGTTTCCCCCCAGCCCACTCACACCCACACTGGTTTTCACCAATGGACCTCAGAACACTTCATTCCAGGGGGAAAGGAAGGATGACCTGGCCCATCAGGTACTGCCAAAGCTGTCCCCTGCCTAAATCCTGTCAGAACTGTGTCCTGCAGCACCACTGCCAGCTCCAATGAGGAAATCAGCCCCCCTGAGTGGGATACTCATGGTACCAGCAGCAGCAATAGCTGGATCAGCTCAAAGCAATGTCCTCCTTGCAGCTTCTTTTGGGACATTCTTTGTTTAAAAAAGAAACCTACCCCCACACAAGTCCATTATAATCACACACATGCTCTTTTTCGGGTTCTTGAAAAAGCACATCTGCACCGAGGCCACCCACAAACTGAAATAAGAGTCATTTGTCTAGCAGGGCTTCCTGGTGGAATACACAACAAGAAAGACACAGCCTCTGTGCTAAAAATAAGCGTGTATATTCTACCATGCTTCTAGTCCTGACTGTAAGCTTTAACTACAAGGTGCTCCCTGAATGGAGTTATTGTGTCTATGATTTATCAGGCAACATACTGCTCTTTACTTTTGTAATTACAAACACCTTTTTCCAACACTCAAATAATTGTTTCCACAAAAATAACCTCACGTGAAAGGAGTAATAAGCACAAAATGATGTTTCATTAAGACCATTAACCATTTTTTTATTAGCAGCTCCATCAGATTTAAATGGCATCTTTAGTCTGTGCATGTGCATATGTATAATCTGTGTCAGATTTGTCAGCTTTTGATGGATGTTTTCACTCTCACTGCTATTATTACTCTTATATAGTAATAGTGGCAACAGGGACCTAGTTTATTAAACCTTATGTTGCATCTGCCACAATGCCCTGGGGCTGGAGTGCAGTCATCTATTCCAAGCACTATTCCTTGCAATTACACTTGATTGTTAACTGTATATGTTCAGGACCACTTACATTGAGTGCTGCAGTGCTGAGGTTTTCCTCTGATGGGCCAGAGCTCCTGGACAGTTAATGGGATTATCCAGATCATTAGAACTGCAAGACAAAGTGAGAACACATTAGCATAACTAATAGTGGATTAAAATATCGCTGATAGCAGGCAGCAGCGTGCCTTTGAAATCTTTTGGTGGTGTGTTTTAGAAGGTTTAAAAGGGGAGTTGGCACTGAGGAGATGATGTGCCAATGCCAGAGCACTCAGGCTGCACACACTGCACAGCCAGCATCCCCCTCCATCCCACAGGCTGCCAAGAGCCACGGGAAATTCTCCTGAGGGACAGCCTGAGGTTTCCAGCAACACACCACAACCGTGCTTGTGCAAAGGCACAGGCTGATGGGCTCAGCCTGGAAAGGATCACCTCAGTCATTCCCCTCAGGTGACAAGGAACCCGGAGCACACCACTCAAGAAGGAATGCAGGGATTCCTTGGCTGCTGCATCACTGTTTGAGCACAGATACCATAAAGCCAACCTTCTTCCAGGAGAAAATTCCCTCCAGCATCCTCAGGGAGCACAAAAGGAGTCTGCCCAACACAGCACAGGGCACAGAGGGAAAGCTGCACACTGGGGGATCCTACAAGGTGAGTCAAGAGCACCCAGTGCTCCACAGAGCAGGTAACTCCAAACATCAGAGCAAAGGGAATGGCCAGGAGAGGAACACAGGTGGCTGAGTAGACAGTGGGAGCTGCTCTGCAGCAGCAAACACAAGGTGCTCACACCTCACCAGAGCCAGCAGCTCAGGCTGAAAGGTGGAATGAGAGAGCTTTGTGTGAACAGGCTCTGTTCCTTTCCTCTGCAGGACTAGGAACAAGTTCCTTTCCTCTGCAGCAATGTTCCTGGGAGCTGAACAGCAAGAACAGCAGAGTGGAGCTCAATGTCAATATTTGCTTTCATGTCATCAGGAGCCCTTCAGCACCAGGCAGGTGAGCCCAGAGCTCAGGCACAGCAAAGCAACAGGATCAGCAGAGATGTGAAAACATCCCAATCACATCGTTTTGTCAAGTTCTGCTTAAGGGTTGATTGATGCTCTTTTAACATCAAACAACATTAATCTTGGAAGCTTTGAGATCAAGCCATCCTTCATCAGTTAAAAAACTTCAAATCAACCACTGAGAGATTAATTAATACAGAAGCTGTCGAGATGGTTTTGTGTAATTACTGTTCTGCAACAATTAGGAAGTTTACATTATTTGCTCAGAGACAGACAATTGCCAAGCCTGGTACTAGTAATAAATCAAATTCTCTTTTTAACAAATTGTTAGACTCGAATATAGACACTTGTATGGATGCACTTATTGATGTTTTTCTAAGTGTACTTGTCTTAAACACAAGTTTTTGTACATGGAACACAAAGTTTGAGTTATTTCATATCAAGAAAAATAAAAAAATATACTTTGTAGCAGTATCAGAAGGATCACAGTGGCCTCCTGAAATAGAATAATTAAATAATTAAAGTCATACCAGCAGACAAGCAAAGATGGTCTAAAAAATATCAAGAGACTGAAGGCATAAATCATGATTACAACCCATATAATCTTTGACCCACACACAAGCTACAAGGTTCAAAGGTGGCATTGCATTATGTATTTATTGCCTGCCCAAGCCATTATTCACCAGCCTTCATTTTCAGGGGTGGGCATGATGGGAGTCCCAGGCAGGGAAGAACAGATCATAAAACCTCCCCTGTGAAGGGTGGCACAGCTAATTTATCTTGTGCTTCCTCCTCCTCAATTCATGGCAGGGCAGCTCCCTACAAAATGTCCCTTAGGAAAGACACCAGGAAAGACACCAGGAAAGACACCAGGAAAGACACCAGGAAAGACACCAGGAAAGACACCAGGAAAGAGGTTCCTAACCACTCCTTTGCCAATATTCAGGTCTTTTCAGTAATTTGAGGAAACGATGTACCAGATATCTTAAGGCAAAATGGTCACAAAGAAGCTGAGAAACACTGCAGCTTGTGTGAGAATTGTGCATTCAGCTTGTTCTGTATTCAGCTCCAACAGAGGAAGCAATTTCTGCAAAACCCAGTTTTGCTGCCTGGTTTCTGGCACCGTTGTCTAAACAAGCCCTCAGGCAGTTATTTGTAGTATTTACATTTTTTACCAACTTATCACGAGAAAATCCAATTGTTCCTAATGACAGTCACACTGTGTCTCTCCCATTCTCATATCCAGGGAAGTGTTTATTATCCATTTGTAGTAATTAAGGCACTGATGTTCTATGGATCCATAAAGCCAACGTCATTAGGCAAACAAAGGCACTTTTTTTTCACCCCCAACTTATTGCTGCAAAAATATTTAAAAATAAAAGCTCATTTGTACCACATAGCGTAGTTTGAAGAACAAACAACTATTGGTTAATCTCAAGCATTCTTAGAACTGGGAAAAAAAATAAAAGAGGAAGGTAAAAAGTGTTTTCTCAGCATTTGCTAAAGAGTAAAGTAAGAAGCAAAATAATTAGCTAGCCAAAACCCAAGAGGGGGTGTTTGACAGTGGCTGCCTTTCCATATTTGATCTTTTCTTGTAAAATGGTTAAGCAAACTCCTTAGCAAGTTACAGCAAGGCAGAAAAGCAGGATGGGGGTTCAGTGCCTGCATTAAACAAACTTTATTAAATCCACCACAGCCAGGGAGAGGCACTGAAAGGCAGCAGAGCTGTGCCTGAACTGCCAAGCCAGGACCCTAAACCCCAGAAGGACACACACCCCTGCCACAGCACATCTTTCACAGGGCTGTCAGGGTCCTCAGAGAGGCCAGGTGAAATCCCAGAGTTTGTGGAGGCCCCAGGAACACTCCCATTAAACTCTGGATTTATTCTGCCTCTCCATTCCCTGTAGCAGCACTGCTCACCACCTCAGCACTTCACACAAAACACGAATTTCACTCCAGTACTTCCTACTCCAGTGGAGAACCACAGCCCACCAGCAACCTCCAGAAGAAACAGCTCCTCATTTCTGGAAATGCTATCTTGCTCTGCATCACATCTTGTTCTATTTCCTCTCTTGGCAGTGCTGCACTCACCCACTGCAGCACATGTGAAATCAGGACTGGAACACTCCACAAGTATTTTCTTCCCCCAGCCACACAGTGAAACAAATCCTGTTCCTCTGCAAACCCCTCCTGTGAGTGCACACACTTCCAAACACAACAGCCACAGTCTTTTTGGGTTTTTTTTTCTCCTTGCAGAGCTGGAGAAAGTGGGAGCTCACAACTTCTCATGGCATAAAGTTTAAATGAAGTGTTTGAGAAAAGGTGTCTGGTTGGAGCTGTAGAGTTTCTGTAAAGGTGATCAAATTGTAGCAAGTTTGGGTTTCAGTGTAAGATGTAAAAAATTGGACTGCATTTTCTCAAGTCTGCAAATCTTCTTGGCAGATTTGAGCTTTAGCTCAAACAGATCTGGCCTGATTTATATTTTGTTTGAAATGATGCCCAAAACTATGATTAAGTTAGGTTTCCACCAAGCCCCTCAACTCGGCTCGATGGAGTGGTCTCATTTTTCCTGGAAGATGGGAGTTCTCTCTCCAAAAGGAGGCAGCTGTGCAGAAAGCTTCTCCACAGAGTGTCACAATGACCAAAAAAAGAGGTTCCAAAGACAATGATGCATAGCACAGCACGCAGCAAAACAGCTTTGTGTTCCTCATGATTAATATCCCAACTGAGCAGCAGCTTCATCTGCTGGATCTGAGCAAAGTACAGTGGGACAGAGAGGTCTGGCACTGGGGAAGGCAGTTCCACAGCAACATTCCTGTTTTATATTCCCCTTTGAGATCTGAGGGAGCAACACTAAGAAAACCAGATGCTTTTTTTGGAAAAAGGCAGCTCAGCAGTGGAGGGAGCACTGAGTGAGCCAGCAGGGGCTGCTGGGCAGGGCTTTACCCCATCACAGAGGTGGGCTTGGACCTTAAAAACACCTCCCAAGCCCTCAGTTAGTGCCACAGTGAATCCACACTTCCCAGCTGAGGAGAGCAAAGAGTCAGGGTTTAAAGTCATACCAGCAGACAAGCAAAGATGGTCTAAAAAACATCAAGAGACTGAACACATAAATCATGATTGCAGCCCATATAATCTTTGGGTTATGATTGTATGGGTTACAACCCATATAATCTTTGACCTACACACAGCCTGGGACCCTCCAGGCTGGGAGATGGTGGAGGAGCCAACATCTCCTGAGCAGATTTTACCTTGGCAGCTTTTTAACCCCTTTTGTTATCCCCACCTGCAGCCTGATGAGTGCAGGTGCCACAGGGCACCCTGACACAGATAAAAATGGCATTCTGCTGCCATGTCGGATTTCAGCCTGCAAATTACAGTTAAAATCACATGTAAAAACCTTCCATATAGCCCAAAAGACTTAAAGACCAACCAGAAAAGTCCAGGGGGTGACCATATGCAAAACTCAGCTTTTAGGACCCTCTCTAATCTAGTTGAGGTGTTAGGGCATGGGTTGGACTCAATGATCTTGAAGATCTCTTCCAGCCTAAAAATTTTGTGATTCTAATGATCATAAAAAAAGTTTTTCAGGATGACTAGGCCTATATGTTCAGGAGTTAGTATTTCTTCCTTGCACTGCTTCACAATGTGCTGCCAAAAGTCGTGGTTCACGTTGAGTTTTTTAAAAATCAGAGCTGTTCAACACTTTAATGTCATAATGCACTTTACACAGCAGAAGCTGAATTGCTAATTATCAATTTATGTGAATTTTTACTTCTATGAAAAGGGTCATTTGCATATATATTAAATACAGTTTGCATCTAAAACTGCAGGGAAAGTTACACATTAATGTTCTGTAACAAAGTTGAATTTTGCATTATCATTACATTTGGGGAAAAAAACTAAAACTGAGTTTCTGCAATACCTAAAGTAACAGGTTATTCAATCCTGACTGAAAACACAATTACTAAGAGATATTTCAAATAACATCTTACAGCACCGTGGTGCATTAAGAGTCTTAAGGATAGAGTCACTTCTACAAGAGTTTGTGTTCATCTCACCAAAATAAAAAGGCTGAATCTGGAGTGGGGTACACACTGGGAACTAAACAATTTTCTATATGGGAAGGTGACTCAGGACCACAAGCACCTCCAGCTGCATCTCAGCTTCCACACCAGGAGGAGCCACAGTTCCAGACAGGAATTTCTGCAATGCTTTGGAATCACAAAATTTGGTCCCTCAAAACCTCATCATCTCCACAGGTGAGCCAAGCTTCCAGAACCAGACTGAACCCCTGTCAGATCAATGTTACCAAAGTTGTGGAAGCCAGTGTAGAAATGAGTATTTATCTCTAATTGCTGTGTGCTTCCTAAAGAACAGTGCAAGTGGAGAAAAGTCAAAATAGTCCCAATATCCCACTGGAGTTGCATCTTCTCCAGCCTCCAACAAACCATTCAGGGAGAAATGAGTGTTATTTTACCTGCTCCATTCCTCAGTGGGGACATTCCCCTTTGAAAGAGCCTCAGAAGTTCACATCCATGTTCAGAGTCCTTTCACTCAGAGCCATTAATTTTCCTGGGCTGGGGCACTGACCTGCTGCTCACAGAAACTGCAGCAAGAGCTCCACACATCACATCTCTTCTCCCTCTGCAAACAGGCAGCTCAGCTCTATTTTCTACTTGAAACCAACCTTCACTTCAACATATTCATCCTGATAAAGTCACATCCTCATAAAAAGGAAAAGGAGCCCCCTTATTCTTAAACCAGAGCTCAAAATCACTCCTGCTTTGCCTCAAATGCTCAGCCTGGCATTGCCAGCAGCAGCACGTAGGAGCATAACCACTCCAATTATTTGCTATAAAGGTGCCACACTACAGCTCCCAGGAGGCTTGGAATTGCTGAATGCTGCAGTCTTCACGAGGAAGGAAAAAGCTGCTGTGGTGCTTATGTGAAAATTCACTAAGTTCCTGCCCTCAAGGGAATAGTTTCCTCCTGTGATAATGCTAAACATAAAACACATTGAATTTTAGGACTGGTGAGAATGAAATGGGTGTGAATAAATTATTATTTATATGAAAATGCACAGTCAGGACAACGACTGCATATGTAAGGCCATAAAATTTAAGTATCTCACTTTGTTGTTTAGCATACTGGGGAAAGCTATTGTCCATCTGTGGCCACACATTTATCCTCATTGTCTACCAGGCTCACTGCCTGAGCAGTGCATCCCATTATTTAATGGAAAATGAGGTAAAACTGCTTTAGGAGTAAGCTGTGAGTTGTTGGATGAGCAGTGAGAAGACCCACTCAACTCAGGGGGATATTTCTTGTTTCCCCTTTGCATTTGAACACTACATGTCCCAGCCATCACTTGAACTATTACCAAGAATTTAACAAAGGGAACATGCTCCACCAGAAAATGGCTTTAGCCTGATTTCCTGTCATTGCTCCTCTTCTTCCTCACAGCCTCTGCTTCAGATGAAAACTCTTAGAGGTAGAGGTCATGACAGAAGATGGAGATGCATAAGGCAATGCCTTCACAAACATTCAATAACACAGGCTGCTGCATCAACGTGGCACAAAGGCTTAATGTTGTTTCCAGTAGAGGTTTCCTGCTATTTTCCAGGAGAACAGTATCAATCTAAAAGCCAGAAGTAGAAAAAAAAACTAGCATGGCTTAACTGAGAGTCTTCAACTGAAACACACTATAAACCTTCTTGCAAATTGGGAGTCACTACCAGGAAAATACACTTCCCACAGAAGTTTCTGGAAGGATTAAGATCACCCTGACAGTTGCATGGGTAGAGGTAAAACACTTCTGACAAGTTTCTTTGCTGGAACTTGATTCAGAAAAGCATCTCAGGTGCTCCTGAGCTTTGCTGGAGCAGAGCCCAGAAGTGACAGCCCCGTGTGGGGACCCTCCCAGCCCGGTGCAGGGGACACCTGACTGGAGGAGCCCTGCAGGAACAGGGTAAAACACAAGTCTGTCATCTCTCCTAAGTGCAGCTAACAAGGAATCTGTAAGTTCCCACATGAAGCTGTTTTGAGAATGAGGACTTCCTTTAACACAACAATCTGTTCTGAGGGTGAGAAACAAATGCACCTGTAATCACAAGGGATTTGTCCCATGAGAATCAGTAAAGAAAAGATGTAAACAATCCCAGAACAGAAAGATTTGATGGACAAGTAAAATACCTTCTACTAACCAACAGAATAATTAACAAGAACGAAAGAAGAAAGCTATTAACCAATTAGAAGTTGCCCTCAAGGTTCATAAAAACTGTATAAAAGACAGCATGGGGCCATAACAAAGAGCCTGCTGAACTTCTGTGGTGTCACCCAGTGTGTCATGACCTCCCTAACAAGAGCAGTGCCCCTGTGGGACTCTGGCCCTGCACAGGGCACTGGGCAGCAGCTCTGCTTGCCTCAAACACCACGTTCTGAACCCACCCAGGGCCACTGCTCAGCAGGGATGATGGAGCTCCTGCTGCAAACCCACCAAACAATTTCCTTGGGAACAGGACCAGGCAGGTTTCACTCCTCCCTCGATGGCATTTTGGTGGCACCATCCCTGAGGTGCTGCATGCTGACAGAACTGGGTGTTCTGACACCTCAAACAGACACTTCAGTGAGCTGTGTGGTGACTGCAAGCTCCTTGGAACCTCCACTGTGTTTCCTGCTGCAAGGACGTGCTCAAAAGGGTTCACCTGGGGGAACAGGCTCCCAGGAATTCGTGGGGTGCCACAGCACTCAGATGAACCAGCCCCAGTATCTGGATTTTCCATTTGAAAAGTCCCCTACTGAGACAAACACTGCCTGTGAACTCTGGGCTGCTCAAGCACGCAGAAAAATTCAAGCTTTCCCCATCTCTCACTTTAGTCTAGATAGATTCAGTGTTTGTAGGTCACAGAAAGCCTCAGCCTGCTTCCTAAAGTGGGAAAACCAGGGTTGGAGTTGGAAAACCCACTTCATACTCCTCAAAGCAAGACTTAAAAAAAAAAAAACAAATAAAACCTCTATTGATCAAGCAGTTAACTATCAGATAACACATTGTACACTCTAGAGGGATGATATATAAGGAGATATAAAGAAAGTGTAGGAGGAAATAATACAGTGGCCCATTGCTAAACACTGGCAAGCCAACAGCTTTAATACCTGTTCAAAGCCTGGCTCAGAGGGCTCCTGACCCTCAGGGAGTGGCTGAGGGCCTGGGCACAGCCTCATCCCCAGCCACCATCCCTTAACACCTGGCTGGATCCAGCCCTCTCTCCATGCTACCATTTTAATTGAATACTAAAAAAAAATAGTTGGCTGAATGATTTACTGTTAGGCATAAAAATAAAATGACAATAAAGTCCCACACATAAATTGTGTGTGTCTGCACCACTGCTGTGTTTCCTCTGGTGTCTCTGTCTCATTCCTCACCTCCTTTGAAGTACAATAAGTTACCATTATTGGTAAATATTTATATTCAGTTCTGCACTGTCAAGATACTGACAGTTAAGTCTTCCAAAAAACCTTCCCATCTCCCCAAGACAAGACAAATATTTATCATATATGTCTTTTTGAAAGCTTATGCCTTTTTGGGAATGAGTTTCAGGATTATCTTTAGTCTTGTCTCAGCAACTTTTAGCTAAGGAAACTAGAACAAATTAGGACTCTGTAGCCACATACACACTAGCTAAAATCAATAGCTTTAATTTTCACATTTAAACCTACAATTTTCATCTGACAGGCTCAGCAGGTTTTAATGCACACAACAATTTACTTTTACTGTTTTAATTGTTTTTAGTCAATCACTTTTATTGCTTCTCTGCATCTGACTAAACAAATTAATAGAGCTATGTTCATAAATGATTACTTTGTGAAATGGCTTGATAGATACATTTGCCAGGTTCACCTTCAATTACTGCCAACGTTAGTAATATTTATACCAAAATACACATTTATCCAGGTTTTATAATTGGGAAAGCAACAGAAGCAGCAAGAGAAGGGGAAAAAAAAAAATCTATTTCCTGAGCACCACAATATCAAATTTCATATTTCTAAGGGCAAAAAAAACCCACTGAGCCCTGCCTGCATAGCTGGCTGAAAAAGCCCCTTGTGGATCACAGAGAATCTTGTCCTGCCATGGACATGAGGAAAACACACAGAGCATGCAGTGCACTGCTCAGGGTGGCACTGCTGCATGGCAGGAGAGAGCTGGATCAAATCCCATGTTGTGTCCCTTGGACAGGGGCAGCAGTGAGGCTCCAGCAGAGGCTCTGTGCTCCCTCCTTGTCCCCACCCCACTCTGCTGCTTGGCCAGGCCAGGGGGGAGCCAGGCACAGGAATATTACCCTGGACACACAGCCCAGCCTGGAATATTTACTAACTCACCAATCAAAACCAGGATATATTTCCCCAAGATCAAGGAATTCTGCTTGTGTGGATGCTCTAAGGGTCATTTTTCACTTGTGAGCTGCAAGGACCTTCACCCAGCACAAAACCCTGGACTCTGGATCTTCTTTATAAACTCCAGATTTCTTTTATCTAATGAGACAAAACACCATAAAGCCAGAAGTTAAAGTCCAAGGGGCCTATTAAATTTAGCCTAATTCAATGTTTGGCTCTGCAGACACACCTAGACACACTCCCCCAGCAGGTAATTGGGGCTTCACCTACAGCCAACGTGCCAATCCTTCTACACCTGTTTTACCAGCACCCTTGTGGCTATGCTGTGGGTTTGGGGGAGCCTGCCCACCCCTCTCAGTGCTTTTGAAGCACCTTGTCCCGGGTGTAAATGTCCCATCAGGGCTCTCCTCCCACCTTCACAGAGCTCCTGCTCTTTCCCAAGCAGCCACCAGAGAACCAAGCCCAGCTGCTGCTTTTGTGCCAAAGCTGAAAGCCATCCCACCTTGGTCAAAACTGCTGACACCAAACTGGCTTTTTTCAGCTGATATTCCCACATAACACCTCTGATCTTTGATTGAAGCCTCCACTGAGCACGTGGCCCCAGAAGCTGCCTGGGTCCTCAGCTGTAGGGAGCTGATAAACTGCAGAGTGTGGTGGAAGGGCTTTTCACTGCTCCCTTTAGAAACTGCACAATATCTCATTTGAAAGAGCCCTGATCTCTGGCTGAGGCTGCTAGGTGCTTCATGAATATCAGCTGAGTGTATGAATTGTATTGCTCCCAAAGCCTGCACTCAGCTGTGACAAGAAAAAAATCATGGAATGCTTGTAGGACAAAAATATATAAAAAAGCTGCAAAGAACAAACCTGAGGTTTGTGGAAAGTTATAATCAGGATTTCTTTTTGTACTTCCATATTTCTTGAATCAGTTCCCTAGTCTGGATACATGTCATTTTTATTTTGGGTTGCTTGGTATTAAACAGACACTTGATCCCCCAGCAGCTTTCACAAACCCAGGCCTTGCTCCCCTCCCTGCAGTGAGGGAACACAGCTGCTCCACAATCCTGTCTCTTTATCATCAGGCAGGACAGCACTCTCCAAAGTGCCAAACTGAGCACAACCACCTTGCTGGGGTGACATATCCCAGAGCATCTCCACTGTTCAGGACTTTTCAATAAAGAGCTAAGGCTGAGAAAATAAAAAAAGCTAAATCAACAAGTCTTCTGTCCCAGAGTAGCCAAGCTGCTGCTGCTCAGGACAGAGGGCAGCAGGAAGAACAGATAAAGCCAGAAGTGGAACCATCTCTCCACTTACAAACAAATATTTCCATTTTTATCAAAGCCAGCCCTCTCCCACCACTGTGTTACAGCAGGGAGCAGTGATTCACAGAGCCAGAGTCACAACAAAGCTGGGCACATCTGTATTCCCACAGAAAACAGATCTGAGCCCTGTGCCCTGAGTGGCAGCTCAGATCATTTCTCAGCCTGCCTTGAAATGGTAACAAGCTCCAAAACCCCACTTGTGTTTGTGCAGACCAAGCCTGTGGGGTGGGAGAAGAACTGAAATGGTGCCCAGGGGTGACCCTGAACTGCTCTGTGCAGGACACACTCTGGTGCTGCACTGACTCTTTGGAGGGTTTCACACAGCCCAGCCACAGCAGATTTCACATTTCTGTCAAGTAATGACATCATTTCCTAAACACTGACAAAGAATTAGTCACAGAGTGTCATTTCAAGGGCCACATTCCAAATCCAGGCAGGGTACCCTTGCTGCCGTGGTGGATTGCAGCAGACACTGATAGAGCTGATCACATCAGCTGCAAGTTTTGATATTTTGATATTTCCTTCCACACACACCAGAGCCTGTTTCTCTCTAATAACATTTGGGCAAAGCCCTTGACAAACCAGGTCTGTGGAAATGCTGTTCAAGCTCACCTGTCCTGCCACAACACCTGAAGACCCTAACAAAGCTCAGGCCTGACTGCATTAACCACAGTGTGCAGCAAAAGCATGTAGGTGCCAGTCAGTAAATAAAGAGAACAAGCAGGAAGTGGGCAAATAAAATCATGAATTAGTTCATCCCAGGTCACACAGAATGTCTGCATCAGAACCAAGAAGGACATTTGTTTCCCTGTTTCTTATTGTCAAGACCATAATTTCTCACTCTTAAAATTAGGGGGGGGAAAAAGCACAAGGCATCAACCTCCAGCATTATTACCAAGAGTAACTGTGGTTTCTTTTTTTCAGGAGGAGGAGCTGCCCTAAGGAACAACCTGGCCCATGTGGTCCTGCTGGAGACGGAAATCAACACCTCAGCTTGCTGAGGTGTATGAGGAGGTCACTGCCTGGCAGGACCTTTCCTCCCATGAAAAAGGATTTGACACCACGTGCCAGGAGCAGCCCACATCCACTGTGCTCTGCAGAGATGCCACAGGGTGCATCCCCAGCACACCCATCAGTGCATTGGGAATGCACCCCTCTCTGCCCTCCTCTGAACCCACACCCATCACACAGCTCACTTCACAGCCACCAGAAGAGATGAAAGAACCACGTCCAGGCTGTAAATCACATCAGCCCACTGCAATTAAACACACTGAAAGTCTAAATCCAAAAGAAGGCAGGCTCTGTGATGATGCAATTGCCAACTACACCTCCCAAACACTCTCTTGCTGCCCTTCAAACGTGCTTCCCATTTACAAGCTCACAGGAGCAACTTTACTGCCAATTCCTCCACTGATGGCACTTTTTATTGACAAAATACAGCTGAGCCACCTAAAGCAATTTCAGCTACAGAATAACCTTTCACACAAGAAGTTAACCAGCTCCCCCATCCATTTGCAGTAGATTTAGATTAGCAAACACCACACAGACACACTCAGATCCTTTGAACAGCCAGTTGATGGCTAAGGACAGGGTAATGTTAAACAGAATTTCATGCTTTGAGCTCCAGCAGGCTTTGCTTCCCATACTCAGAAGTAAAAAGTCTGGATTCCCACTCTGCCACAGACTGTGTTTCCTCTACCTTTTCTCAGCCACCTCCAGTCTCTCCTTTCCTCTGTTTAACCTTTCTCCTGCATTATAATTTTCTTGTTACACTTCTACAAAGATTGTCTTTGCTTAAACAATGCTGGTTGGTTTTTTTTTTTTAAAGCTGTCCAGTCTTCCCACAAGCTTAAAAAGCACCAGATGTGCACAAGCCTGCCCAGAGTGCAGCCACGGGCTCTGGGGTGGTGCTTTTAACAACCAGCCAAGGGGAGGCTGTGCAGCCACAACTGACAAGTTCCCCATCACATAAATACTTTCAAAGCATCAGACTCCAACACAAAATGATGCCCCTCTTTCAAATGCAGCTGTGTAAAGCATCCACTCTCCATGGCTTATGGAAGAAATCACTGAAGTCTTGAATTGTGCCAAGGTTTGGAACTCATGTTAAGGAAACTTGTGAGGAAGAGAAAGTTTTAAAAGCCACTCTTATTGTCAGGCTTAATTGTGCATTCCTGCCAAGTCAGCCTGTAAGTGGGATTTCTGCCTGATCAAAGATCCCAGGGCTGACCTCTCCCAGTTTGTCCATGAACCCCAAATGTTCATCCAGCACAGCTGCTCTGAGCATCTGCCTTGCCCTGCCCAGCTCAGCCTGGGCTGAACAACCCCAGGGCTGGGTGGGAGAGCCCATCCAGGCTCCCAGAGCACAGCCACCCTGGGGAAGGAGATGAATTTGCTGACACCTCTGTCCCAGGCAGAGATCCCTGCAGCAGAAGTGCAGCTGGGCTGTGTTTGGAACGGAGCTGCAGCTTTCCAGAGAAACATCAGACATGCACAAGTGCAGATTGCCTCCCCATGGACAGGGGCAGGGCCCAGCTCCACACAGCCAGCACAGCATAGGCAGCACTGCAGCTCCCAGGCTGCCCCTGACTGCAGGCAGAGATGCAGCTGAAATGAGATTTAGCCCCTTGCTACACAGGGAATCTGTCTGAGCCATGGGAGGCTGCCTGGCTGTCCTCAGAGATTTTCATTCCCCCCAGGAAAAGGAGTTCAGCACTCCCACAGCTCACAGGGCAAACCCAGGTGCACACACACACAGGCTGAAGCTGCTTCAGTCCCAGGTGAGCTTTCCCCATAGTTCAGCTGGAAAGTGCAAACCTGATCATTTATTCCTGCAGGGTGGGACCTGACCTGAGTCAAAATAACATTAAAAAGAAATCAAAGCCAGGCCTAACAGCCACAGAGAAACTCAGAATCAATCCCTTCCTTGCCCCAGCCAGAAAGGCAAGAGAGGTCCTTGTGCTCACAGGTGGTTTGCACCATCACACCTGATGGCTGGGGGACTTGTTTCTCCTCAAAATGCAGCTGTTCCTGAGAGCTCACCTGTTCCTCACTCTGCTCTCTTGGAGAGCACAGCTCCATCAGATGGCCTGGAAGAGGGTTCACCTGCCCATCTGCCTGCACTTCATAACTCACCCCCACAACATGAAATTTTTAGTGCTCCATGCAGTCACACAGTTCATGTTTCCTGTGGGTGCTTCACCTCCCCAAAGAGGTCACCAAATACTTTGTTTTATCCTGTGCAACCCAAAGGGAACACAAGAGCCCTGAGAAACCACTACAAAACTGTTTGCCAGTGTCTCATAAGGAGGAGATACTTCTGGGGGAAGGTGAGGTGTAATTAATTACTTTGCTCATTAACAAAACCTCCTCAGAGCTCTCCATAAGCTACTGCAGTTCCCTAAAAGATGGTGGCTGAAGTCCAGGCAGCCACTGCTCAGCAGGAGTTGAGCAAATGCTCTTTTTAGCCCTCTTAAAACAGAGCAGACTGTGGTCAATCCAGAGTTACTCAGCTCAAATTCAGGAATAACTTCAGGGCTGGACTCCTCAGCCCTTCCCTTCAGAGGGGAGCACAGCTCACACACATTCTCCATTCCACAGCCTCCAGAGCCCTTCCATCACCCACAGGGCACAGCAAGGCCTGGGCTAGAAGTCCCCCTTTATCCCCCTGACTCTACACCCTGAAATTCTGAGGCATTTTTTACAAAAAGCCCTATCACCTTCCAAAAACCACCTCTTTAATTAATTCACTACATCAGTGCCCCAGCCATTTAGTAATAAATAATTTCCCTTCTGCTTAAAACAGAATTTATTTTCATTAAAACAAGTAGCTGAGGTTCTACTAAGAGAGCCCCCTTACCTGCAGAGAAACAGCAAACTCCACCATCCCCCCCACACCCTCAAAGGAAACAGCAAACCTCACCATCCCCTCACACCCTCAAAGGACTCACCCTCTCCCCAAAAACCTCTTTTTATCCCACTGCACCACCCCGGGTTGGGGATTTTTTTATTGATCCCAGCTGACACCAATCTTCCCCCAACACACCTCAGGTGTGAGTGGTGGAGATCCCTCCTGCCTCCCCACAGCAAGGGTTGTTTTCAGCCCTCAGTTTTTCACTGAGGAATTGTTTTTCCCTTCCTAGTTTTATTTGCCTTTATGACTGAAAACTCACAAGCCCATTTTGTAAAACACCTGAGGTTTATTGCAAAGCACAGCCTTAAATACATCAATGCATGAAAATGCAAAGATTAGGTCAATGTTTTCCATAAACTTCCTAAATTGGAAGTTCCTGTTATTATTTTAAAATGCTGCAAGTACTTAAAACTACGTAAAGGTGAAATTCTCACTGTAAACACTTGAAAGGATCAGGAAGAAAATATTTATGTTTAGAAGCTGGTTATTTAGAGTAACTGAGCTCCAAAAGGTCCCACCTCTCCCTACTCACACACAGATACAGGAGACAGCTCCCTGTGCCTCAGGCATTCCCCCCTGCCCCAGGAAAGCCTGGTGAGGGTTCTGTGACCCCGGGGAGCTCTGCAATAATGCCCTGAGAAAGCCAAACCCCTGTGCTTGGATCCCTTTGGGGTCACACAGCCATGCCCTGTGTTTTCTGGGAGGTGTTACAGCAGGCAGAGGGAGATCTGAAGAGGAGGCCTTTGGTGCAGGGCACACAGCTCCTCCAGAAGGCAAAGAGAATGCAGAAAGGAATAAATAATCAAAAGATCAGGAGTAGAAAGAAGCTGGTGTGACTGAGATACACAGATCTGTTCTGAGAGTCCAACAGCACCAGGAACACAAGGCATTTCTTTTGCTGTTTAAAGTGAATTTTGTTCCAAATTACAGAGAGAGAAGAGCCTGATAATAACAGAAATTTGTTTTTCCACATGACTTTAGTTTATCCCTTGTACAAGACAAGAGTCCAAGTTGTCTCTTTGGCCCAGGAAAACAAAGAAAAAAGCAAGTTTGGGCATCACCCTCTAGCCCAGTCACCTCGTCCAGGAAAACAAGTGCCAACCTCCTGCTCCCCAAACTGTAGGGGAATTTACATGAATCACTCCTGGAATAAATGGAGAAGGGCAGCAGCCACCGAGCAGGGGCTGATTTATGGGGACTGCCCAGCAACAGAACATCCAAAGGCAAGATCCTGGGTGTGGAAAGTGCCTGAGAGAGGGAGGCCCCTGTGACAGGGACTGTCACTCCTTGCTGAGATTCCCAGGGAGATAAGTGACGCCAGGCACGGGCAGGAGTGTCTGTCTCCCACATAAACACTCATTCAGCTGATGGAGAACAAAGCAGCTCCTTAACACCTTTCCAAATCAGGACAGGAAAGAAGCAGAAAAAACTTTTGCACCTCCCATTTCTCAGGCTGCTGTGATGCCTTGGGAAGGCTGAGCTGGAACAGAGACTGCACAGAGCCAGAGAATAAAGCAGAGACTTATTAAAAGGCCTTTAAGGACACACCTTGGGCAGGACAGGGCCTGGCCAGGGCTGCACCCAAGGTGGACCCAAAATGGTCCCAAAATGGACCCAAAATGGTCCCAAAATGGACAAACAGTCACCAGGTCTGACACTTTGATCAGTTTGGGTCCATTTGCACTTTGGGGTTTAATTGTCCAATTCCAGCTGCAGGCTGTGAGGTCCCATCCTTCTTGTTCCTCCCCCCAGCCACCCTTGTTTGTGCTTTGGGGCTGAAAGTTGTCCTTGGTGTGCAGCAGGAACAGGATTTGTTTTGTGTCCCTGCTCTGTGCAGAGCTGAGTGACCCTGAATGTGAGCTCAGAGCTGCACCCTGGGCAGCACAGAACCTGAAATACAGGAAAGAGAAAACTGAAGGGATCAGCTGCTCCTGGAGCATCCCCGTGCCCGTTTTCCCAGTGTGATGTTTGTCTGTTCTAAAGCTCCATCTCCTGGAGCCACGGAAGTACCACAGGAACGGCTCAGCTCTCACCCAAACCAGGTTGGGAGTTCGAGAGGGAAGTTTGCAAAGCTGTGAACTTCAGAGGGGATTAAAGATTTAAAATGATAAAGGCAATCCCCGGGTTCTGTAAAGGGGAAGGTGTCCCGATCGGTGGGTTTGTCCTCCGGGCAGGGATCTGTGACAGCTTTGCTGCGGCAGCTCCTGTGATGTCCCAACACATCCCACGTTCCCGAGGCGGCCTCTGCCGGCCGCGCGTCCCCTCCTTGTCCCTCCTGTCCCTGTCCCTGTCCCTGTCCCTGTCCCTGTCCCTGTCCCTGTCCCTGTCCCCGGCCCTTCCTGCCCTTGGCACACGGAATGTTGTACCCAACAGAGCCCTGAGCTCCGGCAGCACCGGGACACGTCCATCACCCGGGAATGCCGCTCTCCATCCCCAGGGAATGTCGCTCTCCATCCCCAGGGAACGCCGCTCTCCATCCCCAGGGAATGTCGCTCTCCATCCCCAGGGAATGTCCCTCTCCACCCCCAGGGAATGTCCCTCTCCATCCCCAGGTAATGCCGCTCTCCATCACCCGGGAATGCCGCTCTCCATTCCCAGGGAATGCCGCTCTCCACCCCCAGGGAATGCCGCTCTCCATCCCCAGGGAATGCCGCTCTCCATCCCGCCGCTCCCGCAGAGTCTCGGGTTTCCCCTGGTGCTCTGCCCCGTGTCCGGAGCAGCTCCACAGCTCGGGTTTCCCGTCATGGGAAGGAGCTTGCACAGGAGTTCCCTCACCTGTCCAAGGAATGCTCGTCCTGCCGCTCGCCCCTGGCCGTGCTGAGCTGTGTGCCCGGCCAGGCCAGGCCAGTGCTGGGCTCGCTGTCCCTGTTTATCCCAGCACATCCATCGCGCTGCTGGCCCGCACAGCTCTGCTTTCCCTTCAACCCTTTTCAAATCCCTTCTTTTGCTTCCCACGGGATGACAGAACTACTTCAAGAAGTCCTTGAGGTGAATGAGGAGTTTACAAGTTACACAGCATGGGCCGGGCCTCCCACTGGTGATGGAGGGAGGTAGCTGGGATGCCAGCAGCAATCCATAGCTCTTGCCTCACTGAAAAACACAACCTGAGACAGACAGAGATGCAAATAACCTTTAAACTCTTCCTAGAAGTGCATGAAAAACTCCAAAGCAGTGCAGAAGGATGTTCTGTGCAGTTGCAGTCAAGAGAAGTCATCCATTCTAGGAAAAAAAACAATTTATTTTTAATAAATCACTGTGTTCCCACTTAACTTAAAATTCACAGAACTAAGATTCTGTCAGGCTTTCACTCTGGGTTGATTTTTTTTTTTCCCCTCACACACAATTAACAAAGAAGCTAAAAATAAAATCTTGATTCTTTTGCACCAGGCCCAGGACAGTTGTGATGCAGCTTCTCAGTGAACTGCTCGAGCAAAGGAGAGCACACACACAAAACAACTCACAGGCTGAAGCTGAAAATTTCTTTTTTAGCCCATTTCCTGCATCCCCAGGCCAGGCATCAACAGAAACACCATTCCAATGTACTCCTCCAGCTACGAGTATTTCCTGCTGAAATGTTTAAAAACAATACTTGGTGCTGCAGAGGTGCCCCGGCCTCGGAAAACTCCAGAACACAATTTTTGTATTAAAAAAAAAAAAAAAAAAAAAAAAAAAAAAAAAAAAAAAAGTTCACTTTGTGGGAGTCCACAGTAGACCCAAAAGGATTTTCAAAAGAAACCCCAATCAGTCCTGGAGCTGGCCAGCAATGCCAAAAGCAGCAATAATCCCCAAAAAGCCCCAAAGCTTTGCAGCTGCAGGCAAGGACACAGCCCCAGAGGCCCATGGGCTTTGCTGTCCTGAGCTCCATTTGGGCCACGTGAGGATTCCAGGCAAAAGGATTCCAGGGTTTCTTTGTCCTCTTTCCAGCAAACCTCTCCCAGCGGGAGCAATGCCCTTGCATGGTCTCTCAGCAGAAGCTGCTGCTCATAAATTAACCCTGAAATCCAGCAACTTCTGCTGCATTCACTCAACTCAAAGACTTCTCTGGAACATTTGAAGTCCCAATCCAGTCTCTACAACCCCAAATCCATGCTGCATTAGACAGCTCTCCCCAGGGCAAGCTTTCAAATATGCCCTGAGGTCTAAAAATCCAGCCTGACAGGGAACCTTGGATACCATAAGGAAATAATTTTTTAACTTCTTTTTTTTGTTGTTTTTTTTTTTGTGGGTTTTTTTTTTTTTTTTGGTTTGTTGTTGTTGTTGTTGTTTGGGGGGTTTTTGTTTTGTTAGTTTTTGGTTTCTGGGGTTTTGTTTGTTTTGTGTGGTTTTTGTGGGTTTTTGTTTGTTTTTGGTTTTGGTTGGGTTTTTTTTTGTTGTTGTTTAAATCCAGAGCAGAATTAAGGGTTGACTTCAACCTTGTACTCTGAAGAATAAACTCCATTTCACTTTCTACTCTGGTCCTATGTAATTTATTATAGGAAACCCACCCACAAACACACCTGCTGCTGGTTTTGTGGGGTTTGACCTCACGTTTCCTTCAAGACTTCCTTGCCCATATCCACTCTAAACCCACTCTCAGCTTGAAGTCAGGTGTGATTAGGGGATTTAAAACAGATTTCATTAAATATAGGGTACACATTTAGGATTAAGATCTTTGCTGTGAGGTTGAAGCATTATTTCAATTTTTATTAGCCTTTAAAATAAGTTGCAGATACAGAAGTGGATCCACACCTCGAAATCCCTCTGCAGGTCTCTGCACTAAAGCTGCTCAAACAAACATCTGGAAAGGTCACAGGTGCTTAAAGAACAAGTTTATTGACAATATCGTCACAAATAAACAATCTAAAGAAAATTTCAGAAATCTCTAAACTTAGAAATTTTAAAATTTTCTCATTGGCAAAATCTTAAAAAAAAAAAAAAAAGAAAGAAGTGTAAGATGTCACTATATTCTTAAACCTTCCTAATTTCAATGTATTGGTTCAGTCCTTTAATTGGGTAACACACATCCAACCCTTCAGCACAATGAAAATGAGTCAAAGTACAATTTTCCTTCTGCAAGGGGATCTCGATCAAGATTTTTTTTTTTTGCAAGCGTCTCCCTGAATCCTGTCTGTCACAACTTGATAGGTAACATCAGCAAGAAATAACTTTATAAATAGTCCAACCGAGCCAAATTAATTCTGGTATTAATCAAAACCTAAATTTCCCCCAAACAATACAAAGCAGACCATGTAGTACAAGAAACTATCAGCATGCATTTTAGAGGTCATGTTTGTACTTCAGGTACATGAACTTAAAACCAAAGAGGGACAAGTGTGATAAAAATGTACTCAGATATTTCATAACATTAATATTTATTGCTTTATATGAATACTGTATTGAAAGCCCAAGCATTCAGTTTACACACAGGAATTATACAATTATATACCGTTTCACAATGGCAGTGAGCACTCATTACAATCTACAAAAAATCTACTTTACAGAAATTTAAAAATTCTAAATATCAAAAAGGTACAGTTGAAGAAACAGGTATAAATTTGGCAGCCAGTAATTGTGACTGGGAGGTTGCAGCTTGCATGTCTTTAAATATGGGAACTGGAAAACATTTGAGTTTAAAGCAGTAGTTTGTGCTTTGAGCTGGTTTGAAAAAAATGTAACACTGGCTGTCAAAAGTAGCATGTTCAAAAATATTTAGTTCACTTCCAAAATGTTATACAAATCGTGGTGATTTCTCTGCACCCCTAACCCTTGTAGCTCAGGCACGTGACCAGGGTCACGTCTCCATCCTTCCCCATCCAGTGGTGTGAGCAGCCCGGTGCCACCTGCAAACCTTGGAGGGACTCTGAGACTTCTCTACAATATCCACAAGCTCCAAGAAGCACTCAAAAAGGCCAATACCTGCTCATTTCTTCCAAGGTATTTTTATTTTTCCAACGTTTCTTCTACAAAAGTCGAAGCTAATGGTTTGATTACAACGTTCTCAACATAAAGCACATTTTCTCATAAATAAATGAACTCCTTTCACTCAGGCACCTCAGAAGTATACAAAAATGTTGTCATTGGAACAGTTCTCTCGGAATGTGTTTACTCTGGTGTTTTCAACAATGTTAGTACTTCCAGGGTTTCACATGGGCCAGATTTCATGTGTTTAGTTTTTTTTTTTCCAGAGGCAAAGCAAAGTGCCTTGAGAGGTGAACTCAGTCTTTTCCTATAGAAAAAGTATTTGTTGTATTTATCTTTTATAGAAACAGAAAAATATACCCTTTCCCCCTTAGAACAGCGAGGGTACACGGAGGTGTGCATGCTGTGTGGAGATGTGTGTGTGAAATGGAACACGTCTGAAACACACAACAGAAGGTTTCCTGGTGTGTCTTTAAATAAAAATCCAGAAACCAGCCTGAAACCCCGAATTTCACATGTCAAATGTTGAAACTGTAACCAAAATATGAAGTAACTGCTAGAGCTGTCAGAAAAAGACAAGACAAAAAGCTTTCTTGCTTACATACAACTAGGTGTAGGTGATCTCCAAAAAAGTTGTCAAAATTATAATTACCTTCCAGTTTAAAAACTTTTATTCTAAATAAAAAAAACTATACACAAACCACTGATTTGACCAAACGAAAGTTCAGCGGTAAGCAGGACCTGAAGGAGCTGGTATTCACAGTTCTTATCACGTACAACTCTTTCAAGGTTCAATCCATGGAGAAGTTTTATTTTACAACCTGCTTCTTTTTGTAAAACTAAAGGTCCACTTTATTACATAAAATTATTTATACAGTGTAAAACCGGAGCCTTATGGAAAATACTGCCTCTAAGTTTATTTAAATTAGTCTTGCTCCATAGGTTCATCTGCAGCTTCTGTGGCTTCATCACTGTTTTCCATCGGGGTCTCTGAGGAGCTTTCTGGAGTTTCACTAGCATAGGACCCCAGCTCTTCTGTGTCACTGCAGTCAGCTCCACTAGAGGCAGATGCACTGATGTCACTGTCAGCCGAGTGTGAATCCTTCTCTGCCCGTGGCTGCTCAGACTCCTCCATCTGACTGTTCTCCTCAGAGCTCTCTTCAGCCGCACTCGAGGAGTCACTGTCTTTTTCTTGATCTTTTCTGTCCGGACCAACATTTCTGGGAGACATGAAGGACTCTAGGAACAAAGAAAGTACAGTATTACCAAGGGATTTTCTAACATTCCTTAATCCTGCTACTTTCCACTCTGAGCTGTGCTGAGCAGAACTTCCACAGTGACACCCTGTTCTTTTAAAGTTCTTCTAAACCTTTTCATGTTTACGTTTTTGTAATTGAGTTTTTCACACACATTCCTTTCTGGAGAAGAGAATTGATGGACTGTTGGGTTGACCAGTGTGGTTGGAGAGGACAATTTCATCCTCCAATCCATGGTCACTGTTGGAATTCTATAAATGTCAAGTCTGTAAATAAACTTGTTCTTTTTTGCCTTGGACATCTCAGTGCGTGAGTGTTGTTCCTTTGTGTTGTACTGCGACACCACAGCACAGCCAGGCACAGGAAAAACAGACAAACCCCAATTTTATTAGAAGATGTAAAGAATTAGAGCCACATGACAGTTTGTCATGATATCCAAATTATGCCACATACAATAAAAAAAAAAAAAAAAGTTATTTAACAGGTTGCTTCACTTAATTAAGCTTCACTGGATAGAGACAAAGCTCAAGAAGTAACTTTTTCTGGCTTCCCCACATCCTCCATTTGCCTTCAGAAGCAGTTCTTTGGAAATTATGAAACCATGGCTGTTTCAGGTGTACAGCCATCATGATCTACAGGAACATTGTACAAATACATGAGCCACAAAAAAGAATTCAAAGGAAACACTGAAGAATATGTAAAAAATAGATTAGTTTCTTAACTGCAGTTATTTACTTTTTTATCTTAGGTACAGAGTCTGCCCTACAGTGAGATCATTATTACTGTTCTCATAGGATGGGGAGATATTGTTGCTCAGTCTCCTCAGTGAAAGAACACAAATTTTATCTGTATTTAAATAAATTCCATAATTAATAAAGACAGTCAAACAGAGCAATGACCCATCCCCATTCTGGAGAAAGGATGAGAACACCTGATGATCCCCCAAGGCAGGGATTCTTGAATTCTTGGTGCACCCTGATTTAATTCATGGCCTCAGAAGATTTTAAGTACCCTTGCCTAAGATTCATATTGAGTGTAGGACCAAGGAAAAAGAAATAACAGCATTGCTAAATGTAGAATAGTATAAAAGGGAGACACATCCTAAAAAATAAAGGAGTCATTTTCAGCCTTCTGAAGTCGGAGTCTGTGTTGTTGTGGTGTACAACAGTGTCAGCTAAATTATGCAAAACTGAATTATGAAGCAGCTCTTCTTTAAGCACAACTGGAGACCTCCAGCAATCCCAGCAGCACTGGTCTCCAGCAAAGAAAATCCTGACTCCTTGGAAGTAAAAGAAGACAGTGAAATTTGAAATACCTTCCTCCTCTTTCTCTGTACAGTGCTGTCTGGCACAGGTAGCATCTTTTTCTTTATCCTGAGATGTGGAGGATGCTTCTGTCTCTTCCCCCATGCCTGAAGAGACTTCACTGGAGGCAGTTTGGTTTGGTGCATCTCTGGCTTCCCCTTCCTTGTCAAATTTAAGTCTTTTTACCTCATGTCCTTCTGCTTCTGCAGGATCATCCTCAGAGTGCTTATTTTTCACTGGGCTGCTCTGAGCACCTTCTGATTCAGACGCTGGTGATTCACTACAAGCAACAAAACCAAATGTAGCTTTTACTGAAGACAAACATTCTGTATCTTGTCACACTTAAAGAAAAAAGTAGCAACTACTTCGATTTAAACACATTAAGTGATAACAATAGAATTTGCTTCACTTACTACATAACAAACCTCAAAGTCATCACTCCTGATTTAAGAGGCCCTCAGAGGGCCAATCTTTTTAAAAACATTTTTAAAACATAAATAAAAACCTAAGAGTAGTAAAAGCTCAAAATACACTCCTCCTGACAAACCTGTGTTTCTTCTCCTCTGTTTGCTGCAAGCTGGGCTCTTTATGCTCTGTGCTGTCTGGCAAACCGTTGGTTGTCATGGGAGTTGACAAGGAAACCTTCGTCCGACTCACAGGTCTGGGGGTCCCAGGGCCATTTACATTCGATCTTGAAAATTAATAATGAAAGGTTAATCCAGCCTTTCAGCTAAGTCATCTGTTCCTACTTGGCAGAGAGTAGTTATACCCTTCCTTTAAAAGAGCAACAAAACTAAACAGATTGATGAGGGGCTTTGCTGTTTTATATTGAATAAAACATTCCTCGCCTACAACGAACAATTTCCCCAGTATTCCATGTCACACTTCAGTTTTAGGGGTACTTATTCCCACAACTCCACTGCTTTTATCCAGGAAAAGTTAACCCCTGGAACTAAACTCACCTGTCAGAGTATCCTGGTGAATTCCCAGGGAACATAACTCCATTCATCCGATTTAAACTACTGGAATTATTTTTCCTAACAAACAAAACAATAACAAAGCGTTACGAATAAAGCAACTTTGAATCATTTTAAGCTTGTTTGCACAGAATTTACCAATCCCAAACCTACAAAGCTGCCTTACCACTGTCAGTCCCCAAGGGGCTTTTTATTTATTCCCAAAATATTACATTTGCAGACACCATCCCTGCTGACTGAACTATTGATAACAAAATCTGAACTCTGCATGTCTGGCTTTTAGACACAACTACTGACAGCAAGAGAGATACATCAGACACACACATGCATCCTCCCTGTTACTAACACAAGCTTGAAGTATCCCAGAAAAGAGGATTATACTCACTCTGAAGATGGATATACACAGCTGACAACCATGACATTCTGTAATACACAAACAACAAACATATCAGGAGTTCAGAAACAGAAGCTTCAGCTCTTGACAACATCCCAGAACTTTCAAGAGTTACAGGATTTTGGTCCTATCTGTAAAAATACCTCTGCTCCCTCTTACAAGGTCAGGACTTCATGAAGTTTGTTACTGTCCTAACAAGACCAGCACATTAAGCCTTAGGTCCAAGTGTCTGTAATTTCTAACTGAGGGATCTCTGGAGAACAAAGTATTCAGAAATGCTGAAGCATATTGTGGAACCACATCTTCAGTCTTTTCCTGGCTTCTGAAGGATCCCCACGTTCTGATACAAGCTATAAAATGCCAGTTAAGACACCTGTGTGCTCTTCTGAAGGCACACTCTGCTACACCACAGGATTTAAATAATGAAACAGAAGACACTGGAGGAAGGGGCCTCCCTTCCTCTTCACCTCTGGATCTACTCTGAAACCAAATGTGGGAGAAAATTCCTGATCAAAAGATTCAGGGTATTTCATCTGATCAATTCTAACTAGGACTCCACACAAAAACTGCCAATACACCCTCCACAAACCACAGGTGGAGTACTGCACAATGACTGGGAAACACAGCAGTTGCAGCCCCCAGATTAATTTTTATGTGTGCAGTTATTTTAAAACTGCCTTTTGCTGCTGAAAGCTATGAAACAAACTCAGTCACTTAAGAGCAGCCAGTAGCTGTACTGTGGCTCTGAGCCCCAAGGAAAGCAGCAGACCTTTGGGAGCAATTGGGGAGTTATTAAGTGGTGGCTGAGACTGTGGAGCTGTGTTCTCTCCCAGAGAAATACATACCTTTTCCACACCTCTTAGAAATTTGTCTGTTCCTGTGTAATTCCTCCTAGGATCTGTCAGCAACTCACAGAGTCGCTGGATAGTGAAGGGGATGCTGCAATGAAATAGATTTATAACAATTTAATTTCATTTTAATAAGTACGACTGTTAGGAAGCAACAACATTATTGGTTTCTCCCCCTTAGTGAGAAGGAACAAAACCAGTACTGAAATTTGTCACCATGAGCAATATTGGGTGGCACCTCAAGGCTTTATTTTCCCCTGTCTCATACAAAGCTGTTTCCTGTGCTCACCACCACAAAACCCAAGCAGAATCTCAAACATTTCATCCCACAACTCAAAGGATTCATTTAAACAACAAGAAGGAAATCAGATCATCAACAGTAAACTTTCTGACTGTGCTATTCCAATATACAGAACAGAAACTGTAAGGGATTCAAAACAAATTTGAGTCATACACACTAGAGCTAAAAAAGTCTCAACTTGTCGTTTATTTCAGGTTTTACAAAACAAAGTTACAGAAAAAGCAGTAAATATTGGAATTAATAGAACCATTATAGTTGAGCTGTTACAAATAATCTATTTTGCTACAACTGGACAATGTACTCATCTATCAAGGAACAGATCAGGAATAATAATAATAATAATGGTGGTAGTAGTAGTAGTAAGTTATGTATAAGCCCATAGGAACCCCATAAACACATTTTTGTTTTTTTGACAATTCTGCACTCAGTTTCATCCCTGCTGAAAAGAGAAACTGACCTTTCAGACAAGCAACACTTTACAGACAATTCCCAGTTACCTGAGGTGTCACACGCTTTCAACCCTAGTTCAGTTTCAGTGTCACATTTTAACAAATTTCTGTCAAAAATGTTTCAGTAAAATTATGAAGTACCATGCATTTTTACAGTTAACTACTGGAAGTTGAAGCCATAGGAATTTAAAACTTGATACAATACAATATTTATGAACCATTTTGTGGCTGACAATACCAATGACACCAGATCCAGAGCAGCATCATTCCAGACTCGTCATATGTGTGTGTACCCCTATCCTGTAAATTTTTGTCCAAATTCCATGTTTATTATTTTCTGAGGAGGTCAGTACATGGTATCTCCAGCCTGTGTCACCAGCTAACACAGCATGGATCTCCAGCTTTGCTCATTAGCTAAAAAGCCACATTAGAGATGCCCAGATCTGCACCAGCTCAGTCAAAGAGGCCAGCACAGCTCCAATTCATCATCCCAGGTGACACTTCACTTTAACTAAAAGCCAGCAGTACTCAGAGGGTGACTAATATCAACAATTTAATGATGTTTGTCAGAACTGCCTGGACATTGTGTTATTGAGGAAGTCCTAATCCTCAACAAACCAGAAAAACCACAGGTGCAAGTGTTCCTTCTAATTCAGTTTATTACATGGAGGCTCTTAAGCTTGACAATAGTTCTGGCATTATTAAATTCCCTTTCCTTGCTCTTCACTGGTCAACCAGCAATCTTTGACACCCAAGTCTTCATAAAATCATCAAGCTTAGAAGAAACTTTTAAGATCAAAACAATACTCCCAATATTCAGCTTCTGCACAGTGCCTTCTTTTAAAAAAAAATCTCAACTTTTAGGTCACAAAGAATTTACTTGATCTGTTAATCTTTCCATATAGTTAAAATATTAAATTGATCTTACTATTCCTTGTGATGGTCATTTCTGTTTTGGGCTGGAAAATCTTAATTAAAGAAATTTTGCTACTTTTTTAATAGAATAGACAGTCCATTCAAAAATCCATTTATTCAACAGACACAAAAACATACAGATTTTTAGATTATTTTCCATCAGCCAGACCTGTAGGACATCCTGGGGAATCAGTACCTGGCTAATTTTGGTTTAGCTGTCCTTAACTGGTCCCCTGGAATGCTGTGACATGAACTGTTTTGGAACACCAACACAGTGCTAATTCCCCAAGAAAACTCAAGAGATGTGCAGCCTGCAACTAACTCCAGAAGGAAAAGCTGTGTTCCTATTTTACTCTCAGCTATAACAAGTTAAAAAGAAAAAGGCAGAAGCCAACTCATCTCCCTCCAAATTCTTCACAGCAAAGTGAACTTCATGCATCGAGCAGCAGATGGCACCCGGTGTCACACAATCACCCTCCAACATTTACAAATGCTTTTAGCAAAACCCAAAGTTAACTTCACCTCAGGAACTCTTTCTGGTGAAGAAATACTATTGCTTTAAAGTAGTTCAACAATGTGATTTTAAAACAGGAGCAATTTAAATTGGTGTGAATTACCAAAGGATTACCAATGAAAAGTTTGTGAGCAGTACAAGAACTGATGGTAAATGCTCAGAAATTTAATTAGTTCAGCACATGAGCTGCATGAATAGTCCTGGTCTGCTCACTTAAGGCAACCACTTCAAATTCTATACCAACACACTCAAAACTGCACTGCTAGCACTACAGTCCAGAGTAAATTACAAACCAAAAATTCATTTGGACAGGACTGAAGAGGGATCTGGGAAAATTACTTGTAACAGCTATATTAAATTATAACACCCCCCCCATAAACGAAATTTGGATTATGATCTATTCTATTCATGCTGTGAAAACTTCTGTCATCAGAGATTTCCAATAACTTACCTTGGAACTTCCTTGTTTCACTAACAAAGGATAAAAAAAAAAATGGCAGAAGTTCCTACTCCAAAGCAATTGGAAGAGAATTGTAGAATCTGGCTCTGCAAACCAGTGCAGACACCATGTCAAGTAAGATAGACAGGTTAGAAGAGCCAGCTTGTGCTTTCTTTAAAAAGCATTTAAGCTAGAAAGACCCCAAAACAGGGGTCATCCTTAATGTGTTACTTCTTCAACTCAAAAGTTTCTACAAATTTGCTACTTTGAATAAACTCTTTCCCTCTCTCTTAAACACACACAAATAAAAATATCCCAATAATAAAGTCACATCAAGTAGGTTTCTTGTCTGCCCTGGTACCCTGAAATGACACTCACAGCTCTAAAGAAGCCTGAATATACAAACCACACAACCCAACTGCTGCTGCTGCTTTTTGGACAGATCTCCACACGGTTCAGATTTTACAATCACATCCTCCCCGTGGGGGTTACAGGATTTACTGAATGAACCACTCTGCAATTCCAGGTCCTGAAACATCCCCAGGCATTATTTCCTTTAAGGTAACTGATGGATGCAGTTTGCTTCCTCAAAGCCTGAGAGTTTCACTGCAAAGAATGAGGAAGTTGAGCACCCTGAAGTGTTACAGCAAAGGATGAAAATAGCACAGGCACAGCCCAAGCTCCAGACTCGTCATCCAGAGGTTTGTTCAGTGCTCTTGGGAACAACAGCAGATAACAGCAGCCCATTCATTAGCTGTCCCTGGGAGAACATTACCCATTTTGTGGGCAACGAAGCATTAACAAAAAGCTGGGGGAGGCGGGAGAGAGGCAGACTTGAGCATAAAGGATAGGTTTGTTTTTAAATTCCTGCAGTGAAGCAGCCCGGTATAAATATTGGGGAGCTGAGAACAAGCTGAATTTCACATTCTTAGAAGTCTCCTAACATGAGAGCAACTGTGGGGGGAAGAGGAGATCTGACTGAAGTCTCCTAAATGGCAAATGAATGAAGTGGCATGGAACAATGACAGTAAAAATTATAAATACAGCATCAAATACAATGCTAGGGACATGTCAGCAGCACCTCTGAAGCAAAAATTTCAGAGTATCAGGAAGGCAAGATTTAGAACATGCCCATTTAGCAACAAGCTGAGAAAAATGCTGAAAGTCTCTTAACAAGTACTGAGCACCACAAGCAGGATGACTCAGCTTATGGCAAGTATGCAATCCAGTTTAGAAACAACAAAAATACTACATAAGCTAGTAAAAAGGACACACCAAATAAGACAAAAACATCAGGAGCTTTATTTGAAAGGAAACAAAAACTTCCAAAATTAGGAAAGCAGCAAAGGGCACAGATACATTTCAGTCTAGGACACTGTCAGCAACAGATCAAACACCCCAAGTCCTTCATCAGTATCACTTCAGCTATGAATCTGAATCTGGCATAATTTAGTCATTCCAAGCCAGGTACACCTTTGCCTCCTGGTCACACGCTGTTTCTCACAGCATGACTTCTTCAAAAGCCAGTGAACTGCCACCAAACAATCAGGAACTGAACACCAGAAGACCTCTTTCCATTTGGTATTTCAAAATGCACTATAAGAAATCTGACTTTACTGTCTATTTAACCTCCTAAATGTACACAGTAATATGATACTTCTTTGAACTGCACTGCTTAAAAACTAACTACATACTGAAAAAACAAAGTGAATGACATCACAGCATGTCACATGTCACACTTTCATTCAGTGGCACAATAATAAAGTTCAGAAACTACTGTAATGTATTTCCAAGGTGCATATCTGCTTCTGCTCATCTATTCAAGGAAGCAAAATGAAGTTACAGACACAGTACAGACTACTATGTTAAAAACTGGGGAAAATAAGTTTGTCATTCTGATTTTAGAAAACAGAGGATACATACCCATTAAATCCAGTGACAATTTTCAGGATTCTTTCTTTCATCTCTTCAAAGGGAATATATTCCACATTTGGATTGGGGGGCCCTCTTGGTTCAGGAGCTGAGGTTCTGAAATCATCCATGACTTTCTCCAGTTTGAAAATAAAATAACCTTTAAACTGAGACCACTGAACCCTGCATAAAACACAAGCATTGAGACAGGCAAGTTAGCCCTAAACCCAAAGAGCAACAGTGTGAGTTTATGCTTGTATAACAACCTTCACCCTGGTATGCCTGTCCTAAGACAAACGAGGCAAGTAATGCAGGGCTGTTTTCCTTCCTGAATTTAAAGCACCGTAACTGTTTCAACAATTGTACCGGGACAATGGAACAGAAATCAACTGCCACTAACAGCAGGGGAAGCCATTTCTGCAAAGTACCAATATCCACTGCCAGTGCAAACCTCAATGTGAAATACACACGTGTCTGTAAATGTAAAGGGAGCCTGCAGCGCTGCTTGGAGTTTTCATTGAGCTCCTAAGAGGTGGAAGGGCAAAAATAAACAAACCCAAACAAACAAACACACCCCCCCAACCCACCACACCAAAACACAAAGTGTTTCAAGTTTGGGATCCATAGAGCAACTATGCACAGCATTTCTTTCCTCACAGAACTTTACCAAAGGCCTTTTGTAACTCCACACACTTTAAAAACATTTCATGGTACCTCTTTTTCTCAAAAAGGCAAGTATTTTCTGTGTCACAATTGGCACTTGTTGACGAATAACTGAGCAAAACAACTTTGTCTCCCAATAAAGATTCTCACAGCAGTAAACTATTAAGATGTTTCCAAATTACCTCCTGCCTTACAGCTTCAAGTTTTGGCATTTATAAAATTCTAGATTTTGAAATTCTCGAGCAAACAGGTCCCTCTCACCGGGTACAACAGACAAGTGCTGAGCCAGCCCTTGCACACCCACGGCCCCACAGAGCAGCCACGGGAGACATTCAGGGCCTCCTTGGGATCGTGCATGTCTGAGCAGCACAGGGAGCCACGTGAAAGCAACTGATTTACTTCAGGATCAGTTTGTTTCTGTTCCTGTTGATGCAGGAGCTTGCACAGCTCCAGGATGGAGCAAAAGAAGAAACAACAAACCAACAATAAAGAAAGAGAGAAAATGATCTTTGACATTTATCTGTAACATGCACAACCTGGTAGGAGCAGGCTGAAACCAAACAAGTGTAAAATGTGAGCCCCTGGACAGCCCTTCAGCTCCTCTCAAAGCAATATTAAACTATTGAGCCAAAGGCTCTATTGCTACAGGCTGCCTTTGGTACTCCTGACTATTCCTGACCCCATGTGGCAGCTGCCCTTCTGTGGGGCTGACCCAACTATTTGTGCTGTGAACCACAGGTGCTGTTTGTTCCTCCAGCACCAGCACCACCAAATCCCAAACCACAGGCCAAGGAAGCTCTATCAGCCAGCTTGCACCAGAAAAGCAGGGGCACATCATCTTTACTTAATTTTCTCCTTTGTCTCAAAGAAATAATTCTGAGATGAAAAGGAGGGAAATGCAGCTCAGGTTTACCTATAGAGATCCAAACACAAAGCCTGTGTCTTGTACTAGGAATGATAAATTTGCAAGAATAGGAGAATTCCAAAGAGGAAAGCACACCTCTGTTTTCCTTCACAAGAGACCTTTAGGCACCTCACAACAGGAGGGATCACAGGATTCAGTGAATAATAATAACAAAAATTAATAAACAAATAAACATCAAGGTCCCCAAAGGGAATAGCATGGATTGAAGAGCACCACTGAGTCTTGCTGGATTGTTTCCAATCAGCATTCTACACTCAAAGCAGAATACTATAATGTTCCACTGTACAATATCAGGCATTACTACAAATGCTGAATTAAAAGCTGTACAATTCTGCAGTGTTACCACCACGAAACCAAAGTGTCAGTAACAAATCACAGATTTAATATATAAACACACCACAACCACAGTAAATAACCCCATGACAGTGTGGGATTACTCCCCACAGAGCATCCCAAGAGCTTTACTTGCCTCATGAAAGGGGATTCCACCATTATTCTAAACATTCTCTGACAACCCCATTTGGATATATTTCCACACTTTCCAACTTGAGCTGTTCTTTGTTTTCATTGTTACTTATTTCTTGCTAAACAGTAACACTTATCTTTTCACAGACTATTAACCCATCACTGAAATAAATCAACAACTTCATATTTAAAATGGCAATTACTGCCTGAAAGCAGCACCCACCAGATCCTTTACAATGCTGAAACTGCAGAAAACAAAGATTGTAGACATTTTGCCCATATCGAGAAGTTGAGAAAACTCTCACTTGGATTTTAAACTACAAATTTAAATTAGTATTTCTGCCATTATCAAAAGGCTAAGAACTTGCATCAGCACAGCCTTGCTGCTCAGACATTCACTGTGTTTCTCCAGCAGCTTTTGCCAGCACTTGGATTCCCTGCTGCTGGGGCTGCAGTAGCAGCAGCAGGAAAGCTGAACTGCTCCAAGGCCACCGTTACATTCAGTGCAATTCAAACAATAAACACAGCTGTCCTCTGCACCTCCTGACATCAGTGTTGTTAAAATAACGAACTCATTTCTGACCAAAAAACCCAAAGTTATTTCTGCAGGGACAGTAAGACTTTCTCAGTTCCCATTTACATAGTGGAAGTGACTAAAAGTGAGTGTCACAAGAGCCAAGTCACCTTTCCTGTTTTACCAGTCTATGAAAATGACACGTCCAAGTTGGCATCAGCTGAACTTCACAAACTCACGTGTCTCACCCACAGAGAAAACCAGTTCCTTCATAACAATGGCTAGAACTGCTTGGCAATACAAAGGTAAGATTAAAAGTTGCATGTCCCACTAGCTATCAAAGCAATCCTTATCTACACCTCTAGAAATTTTAAGTTATTGCCATTCACAGAAAGACTGGTTGCTTAGAAAGACAAACAAAAGAAGAGATAAACAAGTGTCAAATATCTTGTTTTTTAGGAAAAGAAAAATATTCTCCTATTATCACAAGCTTCCTGAGAAAAACCTCTATTTTCTCTGGCCAATATTTTCTATAGTTAGATCAAGAGCCAAATAGAAGCAAAAGGAAATTCTTCTACTATCTGCTTTGTGTACAAGCTCATTAAGTTTTATGCACTGGAAAATAACTGATAAGCATCTTAAGTTCTGTAAGAATAACAAATTGAAGAAATTCCATGGAGAAAATACTGTGTTCATACTTCTTTCAGAGCAGGCTTGTTTATAAATACTTGCTCTTCCCACTCAGGATTGCACATAATCAGCCTTTTCTTCCAAACCAGTGCTCTCTTCCTGTCCACTACACTAACTTGGGAATTTGTGTCAGCAACTTTGAGAGCTTTTTGAGCCACTCAAAAAAAGTTACTGAGAATGCTGCATGTTCTGAAACAACACCTTCAAAAATAATACTTAAAAAAATCAGCTGACCCCCAAATGTTTTGGTTCAGTATACTTTCATTCTAGAGAATGATGGCTTTGTAGTTTTATACATTTTCTGTACATCAAGGCACCTTTCACTATAATATCTGGGTCACCTGATAAATGTACCTGTACAAAGAATTCTCCTGGACTAACAAGCCTGGAGTTCCACACATGCTCCAAACCATTTAGGAAAAAATACCATTGGAAGAGTCCTCTGCTTCCCTCCCACCAGCTCCTGCACCATCCTTCCCTTTTATCAACTTAAATTATTTGCTCTGACATACAAAACAATCAAGAGGAAGAAACTGATTTCAAGTAAAAAGCACCTAACAAGAAAAGGAATGGCTGAAGAGAAACAACCACAACACTTCAGAACTACAGCTTGTATCCATACAGACAGCACACATTTCACATTTTCCCAGGACAGACATAAATGCTGGTAGTTTAACTCAAAAGTTTAACTGATTTTTAAAAAGCCCCCTTAAAAGTCAAGCAACAAATGACAGCATGGAAGCTCACAGAGAGTCCAACAATTCAGTCTTTCTACCTTACTCAAACATTTTATAAATGCTAATAATGTGCTTCAAGGTATGAGAAGATGTTTAACACCCTAATATTGTACCCCAGGGCAGTCCCTGATCTTGCAGTTTCATTAAACATTAGAAATCTAAGAGAAAAATGGATGGAAGAGATTTGAGTGTTTGAAGACACTCAGTTCTGTTTTCAAAGTCAATCAGGAAAGCAGACAGCACCTGACCAAACAGCCAATCCTACAAGGAACATCAGCAAGCTTTGAGAAGATTTACATATAATTAGAGAGACAACGTGACAAAAGGCTAGGAAAGGGTGAGGGAAGACATGAGACATGAAATGAGCAAGCAGAGATTAAATTAAATTACAGACTTGCAAAAAAAAAAAGCTAATAAAATATTAAAAAAAATCCCACACAGAACTACATAAAACCCCAGAACAGGATCAAATTAGTAGGTGAAAATAAGAAACTTAAACTCTAAGGCAAAAGCCACAAAGGAGGGATGGGGAACTCCACAGAACAGTGCAACAGTAACACACTGAGTCACTGAGAGTTCATGAAGCAGCAAAAATATCTCCACTGCACAGGGAGGAATACTAAAAAAGAACCACAAAAAGAAGAGAGATTATTTTAGACACAATCTAATATTGTCAGAGCAGAGCCACGGAAGAACACAATCCTAAATAGCTCTGTTCTCTAATAAAAGCAATCAATCTATTTCACACCTGGACTTGAATTACATGATTTGCTCTTGGAACTAATCCATTACTACAGATCAACAGAATTTGCCAAGCAACACCAACCAAGTTTAGAAATGCACCAATTCTACTTGATGAGCAGCATCTTCAGCAGGGAACAGGCCACCCCAGACAGAAAGCAGGGCAAGCAATCTGATGCAATGCTTTGATTTCAAAGAATTAGTAGCATAAAGTTGCTTGCAAGGAATGATTGAGTCTCTACTAACATGATTTGCATAGGATTCATCCTTCCAAACATGCATATCCAAACAAAATTGCATTTTACATGGAAACAATCTAATCATATCATTCCCAGAGTGTAAAAGACATCCCCCCATTCCCTTATCTGCTGCTTATGCAAAATGCTTGTTCTGGAGAAACTGTGAAAGCAGCTTTCTCTCTTACCACAGTGGTTATTGAGGAGGAGGAGAACCAGCTCACTATCTGCACTATTGTGTGTCAGGGAATTAACTGATATTTTCTTCTGACCACTGGACAAGCTTTTATACTTGATTCCTTTGCCACTTGGTATAGCCATTTTGGGAGGTGTCAATGAGAAGAGCAAAAAGCCTGAAATATTAAAGTGCTTGGGCAAGAAGTGACAAAGATGAAACTCCCTACTATTTTTAAGGGAAAACTTTCTCTGTTGAACAAATTATATGGTTCCCTCTCACATATTTAGCACTGCAAGGCTTTGCTGAGTGCATCCCTACAGCAACGCATGACTTGGACACGAGGTGGAGGTTGGGCTGCCAAGTCTCCAGGAGTGCAGACGACAACCACGCTGACTTTCTCATCTCCCTTTTTAAGAACTGTCATAAAACATCAGAAGGACCCTAAGGGAGTGCATATGGCTCATACACTTCAGACAAACTCTAAAGATTTTAAGGTTCAAACTACAGTAAGACCCATTGTAGCAAAGCGGGACAAATGCTAAAACTGAAGAACTGGAGGAAGAATACAGAGTGTCTGAAGCAAGGCTAACTCCTGAAATGAAAGTACTGCAATTATTCCATAAATCTTTCTGGAATTGCCTTACAGATTACAGGTTTAATTAAGAAAAACATTATATTGAAGAGATGTTACGCTTCCAGAGACCCAGCTATGTACTTAAAACATGAAGAGTCCCAGGAGTCCTGGTGGGATGTCTGTCTTCAGATTTCACAGTGTTTAAGTTCATTACAAAATTACTTGATTTAAATTTTAAGAGGATGCCATCTGTTTTGGAGAGATGCTGAATACCACACAGAACATAAAATGAAACCAAAGTAGATCTTCTATTGATTCTGCTCATTGAACAGGCCATAAAAGAAATATCAGAACTTAATAAAAAGAAATAGTTCCCTCTCCATGCTTCTACTATTGGCTCTCTGACAACCAGAAAAAAAAAACAAAACAACCTCCAAACAAAAAACAATCCCCCACCAAATTAGTATATTTAGGATGCAAACACTTTATATCCAGCTAAACTGATTTTAAGGCAATGTCCTCAGAACACACAAGGAAAAAAACAGAGGACAATCTCTGGGGGAATCACGTAACATGGAACAAGAGATGTCAGTCACTGGTATTACCTTTGCCCCCCAATTTTTGCTGATTTACATGACACTCCCACAGAGACCTGCTAGTAAGAAACAGGTTTTTTCAAGTGACTTGCCAACTTTAGTAACTGTTTCTTTTCTTTTGTGCCTTGTTCTAGAGCTCCTAGAAGATGAAGATACACTCTAAGACACAGCAATTTCCCTAGGCTGTGAAAGGCAAAATTAAAGTTTCACCCAAAACAAGTTAATTCCTTTTCTATTCTGGTCTATCAATGGGATCTCCAGAACTATTTGCAAAGTGAAAAGGCAGAGAAAATGAAGTGCACTCAGCAATCACATACCCAATTCAAACCCCTGGCAAGGCAGCAAACTTTCCAGCACGCTCTTCCACAGCCTCGATGCAAGATGCAACCAACAGCAATACTGAGGACTAGATGGAGCATGCCTGCTCAAACCCAAGGCCTGTGTCTGCCACCAGGGAGCACAAAACTCCTCATTCAAAACCAGGCATGAGGAGCCCCAGCGTGGCTCCCTTCCCCAGGCTGTACAAAGAGCAGTAATGGGGAGGCAGCGCTGGAGCCTGCCCGGGACCACCCAGCCTGTCCCCTGCCCGGCCTGTCCCATCCCCTGTCCATCCTGTCCCCCTGTCCATCCTGTCCCATCCCCTGTCCATCCTGTCCCCCTGTCCATCCTGTCCCATCCCCTGCCCATCCTGTCCCCCTTCCAGGCCTGTCCCATCCCCTGCCCATCCTGTCCCCCTGCCCAATCTGTCCCATCCCCTGCCCATCCTGTCCCTCTCTGCCTGCCCTGTCCCCCTGTCCATCCTGTCCCCTCTGCCCAGCCTGTCCCCCTATCCCCCTGTCCATCCTGTCACGTCCTCCTGCCCGGCCTGTTCCTCTGCCTAACCTGTCCCCCTGTCCCTCTCGGCCTGCCCTGTCCCCCTGTCCATCCCGTCCCCGTGCCCAGCAGTGCCTCAGCACTGGGAGCAGCATCCAGGGATCCCCTCCAGCAGCCAGCAGAGCTGCAGCTGCACAGGAAGCCAGCCCATGGACTGCAGGCCTATGGGAGAGTGAGAGGCCACGCTCAGCTCTTCCCTCGGGTATCTCTGCCCTACTCCTACTCCCTCCACCTTCTTTTGCCACGGTTTTGTATCAGTCCTTACCTTATCCAGCACACCCAGATTTGAGATCTCTTCAGTGGCATTAATAAGGATACCTGGACATACAGTTATACAGAAGGGCTGCACAAGCTAAAAATCTTAAGAACTGCCCGTAAAACACAATTCCCAGCATTTTCAGTCCAGCAAATGAAAAAGCCAAACCTCTTGCCATTTGACATGTTAGCTTTTGTGCAGGAATTACTATTTCATTATTTATGATATAAACAGATTGCTTCTTAAACAGGTATGCTTTCAATTTTTTCAGAAAATACCTCTGAAAATTTCTGGGATAAAAAGCTGCAGCACTGAACTCCCACTGACAGGGAGATGAGCCATGCTGAGGTTCCCACAGGGATCCCATTCCAGTGCAGAGCAGGAGGGTGCTGGCCCACCACACACTTGTCCTTGGTCTACACCAAAAGGGGCGAGCCTGCTCTGCAGCTCCCATTCACTCCTGTGATCCCACACACAGGGAGGTGAGGCACATCACTGATCTAACCACAAAATTAATGCTGCAGATAAGGCACAGTAAGATGTGTGATGTGACTAGTAGGGAGCTGAGCCATTTCTTTAAGCAGCGGCACTCATTTATCAGGTGAAAGAACATCACCTAATTCCACTCCCGTGTCAAATATTCTTTGTATTTTGGATTTATTTTCTATTTCCCGTGCTTTATTTTAAAAGTATTTTGATGCAATTCATTTTAGTGTCATGACTTTGCATGCTGCTGCTATTTTCAGCATTCACAGAGTGCAGATTAAAACGGGAAATTCCAAACAATGACACCAGATTTACACAGTAAAATCCCCTGCACACCAATGGAGGCTGGCTTCTCACATGCTTCTGAGAAGCAAATGCCTCAACCTAACATCAAATCAAAGCCTTAAGCAAGAGCTAGATCCTTTATGAGTGTTTCTAAATGAACAATCAGTTTGAAAAGTTGAGGTGCTCCAGGTAGGGTGAATTTCCTGGAACACTGTGCCTTGCTGCTCCTGTTAGGAAAACACTGGCAAAGCACTCGTCCTGGGGGAGCGTCCTGTTCTCTTTCACCTGATAACTCATGGAAAATTAAACACTCTCACATTTTATCTTCAGTAGGATTTTACCTCATGTTACCTTTCACTTTAATTAAAAATATATTGAAGAGTTCAAAGGAGGAAAAACTGGTATTTCCCACAAGCACAGGAGGTGTTTTTCCATTTTCACTCGCTGATTGTTGTCAGCTTCAATCCAGTCTTTGCTCTCCTTGGGAGCACAATGAGCTCATTCCAGAACCAGGGAAACTGTCAGACATTAGAACTCCATTTACTTCAGTAGTGTCAGTGTTCACCTCTGCTGCCTGCAAATTACTACTGCTCTTGCCAGGAACAACAAAGATTAAGACTTAGTTATGGAAACAGGCAGCTGAAGAAGACATTAAAGCACTATCTGTAATCATCAAGGGACTAATTCTGATCTCTGCTGATAAATATTCAGCTGACTCTAACAGAATACAGCTGTCCCACAGAACAGAAAAAAAAAATCAGTCCAAAAGTTTCTAGGAAGTACATTTGTGAATACAGTTACCTAAAACCAAATGCAAGTACCTTTCATTTTCTTTCTTTTAACGTCAAAAACTGAGCACAGAACAAAAAAGTACAGGATTACAACATTCTTCATTCAAAAATTAACTTCCTTATAGCAGAGTAGAAAGCAATCCAGGTTCAGAATGACCAAATCCATACCAGAAATGCTGCAGCTCCTCTGGTAAGCGTAGCTGTCACTGTTACAGGAGCTGGTCACCTCAGAAGAGCTGCAGACCTCACTGAGATAATATGATCAGATGTTTACTGCATCCAGCAATAAAGCTGGCAAACCAGATTAGGGAAATGCACTCTGTGCAGCTACTCCTGGATCCCTGTTGCAGTGAGTCCCTGCGCTTGCCACCTTGTGCAGTGTCCCAAAAACCCACAGGCCTCACTCAGGTCTCACAGCACTGCTACTGGGATCAAGGAAATTGCTCTTGTTACTGGTTCCTTCCAAAACCAGAAACAAAAGCCACCCAATTGGCTTCTCCACAAGGCAGTTCAGCTGACACATGCTAAGCTTGGGGTGACAAGGTGTACCCTACCCACAGGTGACCTAATCCACAGGCATTAGGTGTTTGTGCATTATGACATTCCCCTCCCACTTTCAAGACAAGCATCACCAGGTATTGCCATCATGGAAATCTTGCCCTTGTCTTCAAGTAGTTTTATTTCTAAAGTTGAGACCTGCCAGACAGGTACCAGCTTTATGGAAAAGCACCATCAGTATGGTTTATCCACAAACTGAAAATCCACCTTTCCCAAGTCAACCAGACTGCTGTGTATCCCTCCTTCTGAGTACACTATTGCCTTGTTCCTTCCCCCCACTCACCATCAGGCACAAACCTTCCCAAAAGCTTCAGACAGGAAGAAGGATCAAGGCTCACCAATTACAAATTCAAAATGGAAAAATATCCTTGCCACTGAGAAGTGTAATATGGAGTGAACAATACCCAAGTGCCTGGGAAAGTCCTTCAGATGGAATACCAACAAGCACAGCCCCCATAGAACAGAGATTTGAGGCCCACTGGAAAATATCAGAGGTCACACTGAGGCAGCCACTACAACAACATCACTGAGAGGTGAAGGGACAAACCAAGAGAAACCCTGAGGATGATAACAAATCCTATCAAGCAAGGCAGAGAACTGAGCTTGAGGAGAAGGATGACCACAGAATACAAGTCAAAGCGATCACCAGAAACACGTGCAACTGCATTAACTACCAGAGCTTTCTGTGCAAAGTGCCATGGACTGGCTGCCAAAAAAATTATCAGGAAATGTGCTTACAAGAACAAACTGTGTATAGCAACAGGGAAGGAAGCCACACTAACACTACAAATCTGAAAGTGCAAAAAGCTCCATTTGTGAATAAAACAGTCCAATCACCCCAAAAACCACAGTGCTGCAATCAGAGTTTGCCTCTCGCCTCTCCTTACGTGTGTATTCCACAGAGAGGCTGATGTTTATTAGGCTCAGTTCATCACACACATTTTATAATGGCAGTTAAAGTCTGACCTTTACACTGTAAACCCCACTCCCAATAGATATGAAGTGGCAGCACTTAAAATAAAACACTACAACAGCGTGTTTCCCAAAGCAGCGAGTGATTTCATCGATACCACCACTGACTGCTCTGAAGTACCAGAGCTACACAAGTCACACACACAGAAAGTTTTGTTTATAACAGAGGTAAAAGAGCAAGGAAGCTAAATTGGTGTTGACATAGGTACATCAGCAGGCTTTTTGACCAAAGATCCTTTCCAGACATCAGTGGATTATGAAACAGAACAGTGTCAGTGGAATGGGAATTAGTGGGGGGTAATTCCAGATGCTGAATGGAATGGAGTTAGTGAGGAATAATAGTGGACAACAGTGCAAGGAAGTTTACTCACTGAGAACATGGAAATGGAAGAGGCTTACACTATCAAAGGCACACAGAAACTTCTTTCAGAAAAATATGATCCTGCTTATTACAGCAGAAACTTGAGAATTGTTTTATTTCATGTTTTAAAAAAATCATAAGGAATTACATTCCCCGAATAGGCATTAAGATTTCCAGAAAGTAAGCTGTCTCCAAATCAGAAAAAATGCTAGCACACACATGTCGAGCAAGAAAGCTGCTAGCTGAATAAAAGCAGAGAACATACTTTAGGGAAAAAAATAGATTTAAATTTAAGCATGTGAAATAAGCCAGAGGACATATGGCTAAAAAAACCTATACATTTGTAACAAGAGAAAGGATATTATACAAGCCTTCAGAGTACATAGTTAAAACACTTTAACTCAGATGCAAACTTATTCTTGTAGGAGTTCATGGCTACTGTATCTTCATTTAGCTCTCCTACAGCTGACAAACTATTTCACTGCTGTAATAAACTAACAGAAAAGTTAAATTGATTCAAAAAAAGCTTAACAGCGTAATAAAAAAAAGGTTCACTGCTACATAACGTACATGAAACAGCATCAAAAGGTCAAAAGTATTTTTGCCATTATCTTTGGTGGAGCTGCAGTTATGTAACTTACATTTACAGTTATGTAATTTACCAAAGGCAAATCAGCCCTGATCCACCTGACTGACTGCCGAGGAGGGAAGACCAGGGAACGCTGTAGCTCAACCTGAGCAAGGCACAGCAGTACAGTCTGCCCTGGCAAAGCTGCAGCCCCAGTGCAGCATCAGGCTCCACTGCAGTGCTGGTGGTGCCAGGGACCCAAAGTCCAACCACACCCAGTTACAAACGCTGGTGCTCAGAGCCCACAGCAGGGGGCTGGCAGGGGGGAGCTGAGCGCTGCCAGCCCGGGCTGTGACCAAGGCACAGCTGCCTCCAGAACAGGCTCTGCTGGTGGAACCCAGGGGCTGACTTTCACCAGTGAAGGGCTCATTGCATCCAGGGAGATGCAAACACATTCCTTTCTGAGATGCAGGAGCGCAGGGTGAGAGCCACTGGGCCCAGGATGCCCCAAGGGAAAAGTTCTTCCCAGTGCGCACGGTTAAGCAGTGAAACAGGGAGCCAAGCTGAGGCCATGGAATTGCCATGACTGGAGGCTTTCAGAAATGCTGCACAAAGCCCTCATCAATTTTATGTAACTTTGGAATTAGCTCCCCTCGAGCACAGGGTCTGCCTGGATCACCTCCAGAAGTCACTTCCAACTATTCTATGATGGTAGTACTGAGGTCCAGATTTGCCCTACAACCACATGAATCAAACTTGACTCAAGGAACTCTGCAAAACCCACTTATGCTGGCCCTCAAGGAAACATGTGAAGGAACAGCTTCTGTTTTCAGGTTCAGATGAGGTTCAAATTAATATTTCAGAGCTTCCAAAAGAATTTAACTACAGGAAGAAATAAACCCATGTATTTTAATGGCTGTTTATGCTGCACTAAGGGGAGGAACTGGCACAACTGCATCACATCCTGGGCAGTGCTCTCTACTTAGGCCTAGAAGGATTTTACAATTAATCACTTCTGCCTACGAGCTGCATTGCTCCAGATTTTGGTACTCCATCACTTTCTGGATTCCTTCACTGCCAGTTAAGTTTCTGCATTATACTTTCCACTACAGTAAGCCATTAAAACTGCACTTTATAGGTTCCCTGCCCCAGGGCAGGAGTGGGGGAAATGCATAAAAAACCAACATAAAATTTTTGATTGCTTTAGTTTTCTAAGTTTTATTTTCCACTTTAGAAAAATCTAGTTTTCCTTTCCAGTCCAACACATTGGATTTTCTCAGTGAACTACCTAAATAAATGGTTTTAAAATATTTTGCTATTGAAAGGACAGAGTGGCTCTAAACCAAAGAAAATTTCCTAAGAGGTAAGAGAAAATATTTTAAATACAGGACACAAGATCAATTGATAAGTGATCTTCATATCTATTTTTAAAAGCTGTTCAGAAACAACAAAAACATTTCACTGTTGCATTTCACTTCCAGTACTGCAATGCTCTGATTTCCATCCCATCCCTCAAAGCTCTTTCTACTTCAGAAAAAATAGATAAGTGGATTTCTTATGAAAAAAAGGGCACAAAAGCTCATCCTGTTTCTAGAGGTCTTTCAGATACAGTTAAGTACCAGGACTAACACATTTCCTCTCTCTTCACTTTCCTCAGAGTTGCAAGTCACACTGACCTGTTACAAACTGGAGGCAAGGAGGTTCTAACAAACTTCCCTGACTGTACTTGGTCTCACTAAGGAAACTCCCTGTCAGTATCTCAGTGAAAAGTCTGGTTAATTGAAGAGTATGTTACTCCTCTGAAAAGAAAAAAAAAATTCCCAAGATTCAAGACAACTTTAAAAAAGGTTGAACAACAAACTTTTCATTATATTTCACCTAAGGTTAAGTCTTACCATGGCAACTGTTAAGAAACAAAAATACTTCAAAGCAGCCAAGCAATCAGACTTCTGCCTCTGTCACCTCTAATATAGGAAGTTTAGACTGGCTTTTGTAAACGTAGGCCATAATCTCACCAGCAATTAAGTGAATAGTCAACTTTGCACAAGAGGAAAACTTCAAAAAGATGAAGTGAATGCACATCATTGTATGATCAGGATTTTACTGCACAGCACTGATAACACAACTAAGCTTACAGATAATGGAACCAAAATTAGCAATGTTTTTGTTCCACACCTCCCTTGTAAGTGAACAAGACCTCTAATTACAACAGATACTGAGAGCCTTATCACAGCTGCAGTGGTGGCTTTACCACCTCACCTTTGTTCCTCCCCTACCCCACCTCTCCAGCTGCACTGCAGCTGGAAGCACCAGCCCCACGTGGATCAATGAACTGAGCTTGTCCCAAAGGGCAGCACTGTGAGGAGTTCCAGCCCCTGGGTCCCAGGGAGCTGCAGAAGCAGCCCAACAGCCCAAGTGAAACAGAGACCCATGGGCTGCACCAGCCAAGGCTGCTGCCAGAGAAATCCCAGGAGGATCAGAGCCTCACCTAAACCTGCACCTACCTGCTCCCAGCTCCCTCAGATGAATAAGCACTTTGGAACAAGTGGGGGCAGGGAGGTACCCAGAGACCTTACCTGAGCCTGTGCTTCCAACCTGTTGGAAAAGCCACGTGTGCCACAATCGAGCTTTGAGGAGAGCCTAAAAGTCACTTCAATTTACTTCATTACTACCTTTTCAAACTAATTTGACTGAGTCACCAAGAGCTGCTGCAACTGTGTCTGGAAACACATGGGGGATGAGAACATTTACCCCGGGATGCAGAGTGCAGTTTATCCCCTATGAATCAGCATTCACGATGAAGTTAAAAAGCTGACAGAACCCCCATGAAGACCATGTAACTCTCCTAGAACAACTGAAAGCAAAAATACTCCACATTTCACTTGTCCTGATTTGCCTCAGTACTTTTTGTTTGTTACACTAGAACAGGCTGTGACTGAGTAAGATCCATTGTTTGTCAATAATCAAGTCTGCAAACCATGGGTGTAATTACCCCTGACTAAACCATCCTCACTGCTTGGTTTTTTTAAAACTATACTCTGAACTTGGTAAAAATCCTAACAAAAGTCACTGCAAGCTAGTATTTTATCTTCTTATTCCAAAGTATCTATTTATTAATGGTTTAGCTTCTATTACATAAAGTTACTTTTGCATGGGTGAAAATAAAAAGACTATCTAGAGAATTTTAAATTTGGGTGTATTTGGTAGGTTTCTCTATGTACAATGGTCAAGCTGTACCGGCTTAAAAATTATTAAATTATTAAAAGGCACATTATCAATCTTCATATAAGTGATTCCCAGAAGATTTTAATTTTTACTCATTTTTTTCCCCTGATATTTTGATATATAACACATCAGTGAACACAGAAGCATGTTTGATGAATAAATACAGGTTTTGGTAGATAATTTGAAGCAAATTTAATATTACAAAACAGTATTTCCAGGCCTATCTCCAGATTATATTAGACACTTCTGATGTTCATATCCAACACTTTAAAAAAAACAATTTAATGCAACTGAAGGGTTCAAGAAGGCTGAAAAGAGCTACAGACCTCAAAGAAACCACAAAACCCTGGAAACATAGAAGGCAGGATCTGTATATCAGATGACAAATCCCAATTCAGATTGAAGTTTGTAAAAATAAAATAAAAAAAAATAAACTTAGGTTTCCTAAATGAAAATAACAAGAAATAATGTTCCCAAGAACTTGCCCCTATAGAATCACTTTTTAAAAATTCCTTTGGAATATACATGATAGTGGCAAAAACAGTAAAAACAACCTGAAGAAAAGCTCAGAATGAGAAAAATATTTAAAAAATATTTTAGTGTGGGCTTACTGTGGTGTGGTTTTTTTTCTGTATAATAAGCCCTAAACCACAATATTAAGCATTACAGCTGTGTATGTCTGCTGAGCACGAGCCTTCTATTCAAAGAGCAAAGTACATTTCAGAACTTGTTTTTCTTTTTAAACCATTAATCCAAGCAGCACTAGCAAGCTACCAAAAAAAAAAAAAAAAAAGAAGAAGAAAAAAAAGAAAACCACCAAAGCCTCCAAAATCTCTTACAAGTTCGAGGGACTCCAGAAACTCAAACAAAGCCCGTGCGGTCACCGGTTGGTCACAAAACACTCGTAAAAGCGCATCTCCCCTGCTGGAGCCGTAGTCTGGCGCTAGGCCTCAAAAACAAGGAGCCAGCCTGGGCGCCAGAAAGTGAGCCACGCTACGGCAGCGCGGCCGGGGAAGCCTTTCCCCTTCCTGCCAAATAGTGATCCCCGAGGAAGTCACCAGCCGCGATCCCTGGAAGGAGCGCGGCTCCCTCCGAAACCTCCCGGGAAAGCTCCGGGAAAGCTCCGGGAAAGCTCCGGGAAAGCTCCGGGAAAGCGGCACCGAGAGGGCGGCGGAAGGGAAGCTCCCGCACCAGCTGAAAAACGACGGAACTCGGAGCGGTTCCCGCACATCTGGTCCGCAAAAGCGCCTCCGGATTGTCCCCTCTTCAGCAGCAGCGCCCGGACACAATCACGGGATGGTTACAGAGCCCAGAAAGAAACAAGCCGAGGCACTGGTATCTTTATGTAAATAACACAATTAGATACTGCAAACGCGGTTATACAACAGCCTATAGCAGACATTGCAACAGCGGCTGAACTGGCCACTTACAAAACCTGAATCTCTCTGAAAAATCAACAGAAAAAGCAACAGGTTTTTTATTGTGCTGAGCAGGATCTGTAAGACCTGACAGACACGCCAGAGCAAAGCCTGTATGAGAAGTCTCCCCCTCGTTAGATCAAACTATCAGCAAACTAAATTAATCCACACAAAATTAAATGGGAACTAAGGAGAGCTTATTTAGCTCACTGAAGCAACCTACAGGCAAAAAAAAAAAAAAGAATCCTGGTAAAATCTCATTGACGTCAAATGCAAGGATTGTTTTAAGTCACAACTGAGGAGCACCAAAACAGTCACACTTACATCGTTTCTCCAGTCTTAGCAACATGACAAAGAAACTGATCCAGTATCGGACACACTTCCTTCTTTCCTCTCTTCTCAAAATCTGTTGGCATGAGAACGACACAAAAAGAATGGTAAAACAAGGCGGGACAGAACAAAAATTCACAATAATTAGCGATTTGTTTCAACTATCAGTACAGCTCCCACACAAACACTGTTGTGCTTTTACAATGCTCGGGCTGTTCCCATGAACTCCACCAGCTTCCCAGCCCTGGGAAACACCTATTATTTCTCCCGTGGAGAAACCGCATGCACCAGAGTAGCAAAAGTTGATTTGCAACTTCGTCTGAGCAGCTACGGCACAGAAAGAGGCCGATTTCCTCGAGCTGAGCCCAGAACAGAGAGGGCTGGGGAGGGAGAAGGGGACAGGTCCGGGCTGGGCCGGGATGCGGGGGAAGGGGCCGGGATGCGGGAGAAGGGGCGGCCGGACCGGGGAGTCCAGGGCGGCAGCCGGGGAGACCCCCGAGCCACTGATCCCCCCCTCGGGCAGCCCCGAGGGTCCTTGGGTAGGGAGATCGGGGGCTCTGCCCTCCACTTCCCCACGACGACCCCCGGGCTCTCCCCACCCTGCGGGACCCTCCCCGACGAGCAGCCCCCTCCCCACAGCGCGGGGACCCGTCACCCTCAGCGAGGGGCGCTCCCCGCCAGGGTCTGAGGGACCTCAGGCTTCCCCTCAGCGCGGCGACACCGCTCGCCCACCCCCCGCCGCCAGCCTCGCCGCCACCTTTCAGCGCCTCCTGCAGCCTCTCGACGTCCATGATCCGCCCGGGCGATTCCCCCGCGGCTCCGCGCGGCTCCCCCGCCCCAGTGCCGCGCAGACCGGGCCGCGCTCACAGCAAGACCCCGCGCTCAGCGACGCTCCAACATGGCGCCCGCGCCGTGCCCGTGCGCGGCCCCGCGGCCCCGCCCGCCGGGGGCGGCACCAGTGGGCGGGGCCAGCGGGCGGTCCCGCGGCAGGGGCGGGGTTAATGGCGGGCCCGCGTGAGGGGGCGGGGCCGGGCGGCCGTGAGGGAGGGGCGGGAAAGGCGGCGGGAAAGGTTCGGCCGCAGTGTCCTCCCGACCGACCCGCAGGGACGGTCTGAGGGCGGCTCTGGTCTTCTCTTCTGGCCGCGGGTTGTCGTCCTCCTCATGCCGGCCCTGCCATGCAGACCCTCGCGGGGGGGAACGCAGAGCCTTCCCCCCTTCACTCGCCGGCCCCTCAGAGAGCTCGGTTCTTTCCTCCCCGCTTTCAGGCTGAGTGACCGCACACCCCCCGCCCATCCCAAGGTCCTGTTTGTGCAAGGACCTGCCTGTCTTATTCTCAAGATCAGAGAAGATCCCCGGTCGGAATAGGCCCACGATCCAGTCCAGCTCCTGACTCTGCATAGACACCCCAACAGTCCCACCCTGTGCATCCCTGAGAGCATTGTCCAAATGCTCCCGGAGCTCTGGCAGTCTTGGGGTCGTGACAATTCCCTGGGGAGCCTGGGCAGTGCCCATCACCCTCTTGGGGGACGAATCTTTTAATATCGCGCCCAAACCTCCCCGACAGCTTCATGCCATTCCCTCGAGTCCTGCCACTGGTCGTGAGAGGGAAGAGATGGGTACCTGCCCTCTCCGCTTCCCCGATGAGGATGTTGAAGATCGCAGCGATGTCTCCCTCAGACTCCTCCAGGAGACTCCTGCCCCTCTCACCCTGGCACACATTCCCTGTGCTCCTGGGATCATCCCCTCGCTCATCCTGTGCCAGCACTTGGCTCTGAGCAGAGGATGTGAAGCCCTGGCAGACCTGTCACTCCTTCCTGGCCAAGGTCCCGGGATGAGGCAAAGAGCAGATAAGAGGCTCTAGCCCAACCCCCTCTACTAACCGGGAAAGATTTCCGTTCACAGCAAATCACATTTTCCTTCCATTTTCAAAGCTGAAACATTTAAAAGTACTCCTAGAACACAAAAAGCTTGTAGGTAGTTTCACCATCGGTTTGTTTTGTGATCTCAGGCAAATGGGTGAGGCAATCACACCTGCACTTCTTCACTAATGAAACATAAATGATAATTATTCCTTGTAAGGTATTTGACACACCTTGTAATAAAAATGTACACAGGATGATTTCATTTTGTGTCAGTTCCCAGCCTGCTTGTAAAGTATGCACTGAGACCCAACAATAAGAATAATCACCTTGTTGGGGAAGATGTGGTGGTTTAAACATCTAACTAAAGAACAATGAGAAACTTTTACAATCCAGGCTTTTTTTTTTCTTGCACTAAACTTACACAAAGCCTCCATTAAGATTTACGTTTTAGATTTGAAAACATACTTTTTGAGAGTTATAGGCTGTCCAATCCCTGGGCATGGATCAATAATTAAAATTATTTGTAGTGTAAGACCAGCAGCTACTTCTGCTCTCAGTAATGAAGCTTAGATTAGGTATCTAGAGATCCCTGACCCAGTTTGACTTAAAGCAGTTTCCCTTCACTGATGTGTGACAGCAATTTGTAAGGTATTTCCACCCAGTTTGAACCAAAATTGATTGTTGTGCTTTATAACAATCTGTAGCAATTCAATACAGCATTCAAGCAAGGGAGATGCAGCAGGATCCAGCGAGAACAATAAGAAAATGACAACAATCCTATATTTCAAGACCCACTTAGGTCTTCAGAAAATACTGTACATCGATACACATCAAAGGATTTACAAAAGGAGCATAGAGATGTTGTTTGGTTTGTTTAAATTTATAGCTGCAGAAACCTGAGTATGGTACAATAACTTGATACTAAAAATCATGGGTCTCTGAACCATCCAAAGGAGGAAAGTTGTTTTTATTTTTTTCTTTGAAGTATATCACAGCCACCTCGAGACAAATGATGTTTCCCCTCTGAGAAAAAGACTAAAAATCTTTATTGTGCTTTTAAAAAATCTGGAAGACTTGGGAGTATTGAAAGATGAGAACAGCTCACACACAGTGCCTTAAAAAAAGAGGCTGAAAACAGAAAAATGGTATTTGTGGGAGTGGGTGTTTCTTTTGAAAGATTACCCACAGGAGATAAAAAAACCCCAAGGAACAGTCAGACGTGACAAACATTCCAGGCTTTACCTGGCTCAGCCACTGACCCCAGCAAGTCCCCACCGATTGTCTCCTGTTAATCCAAGAGCCCCTGGCAAACTGGCCGGCACAGTTTTCTTTCCAAGCTGTATTTCACACCTCCCTCCCGGTAAATCCCTGGCTCAGGAGCTTCCTGACATCACTCCACAAGCTACAGGACCAGTCAAGACTCAAACCAGCCTTGTTTTCTCACCTGGAGCCTCGGGTGTGAGGAACCTTGGTGCCCTTTGGAAGCGCTGAGCAGAGTGGGAAGGAGACCTTTCCTTGAAGGTGTGAACCCTGAGAAGGCACCTGTTGTGCACAGTTCTAACCCTCACAGGAGGGAATTAACATTTTCAGGAGGATTCAGGAAAAGATGCTTCTACAGGAACAGGGCTTCAAAATAAAGAGCCGTGTCATTCCTGTGTCATTGTTTCAGTATTAATTACCAAATCTATGCATACACATTTTGGGCTATAGTGTAGTTTTCACAAAGTAACAGCAGCAATTAAGGTACATTTACAGAAATGAGAAAGTCAAATCAAAATATTTTGCCTCAAAAATAAAACATTACCAAAGTGCTTTGTTCATCTTCAATGCCGAGTCTCATTTTCGTGTTTTGTCTCCATTTTCATTTCAAAGGAAGTGTTGACAGTTTGGTTTGTATTCTGATCCAGAATGAAAGCAAAATTTCCCAACATTGCTCTGTCTTTTGAAGCTCAGATAGCAATTAATTGTCTCATTCCAGCGGCTGATCCCAGCACACACAAGCACTTGCCCCAGGCAAGTGGGGGAAGGTTTCCAGCCTCTGCAGGGACAATCCTGGTGACTGTCCCATCCCATCTCACCTCTGGAGGGTTGCTCACAATTCCCTACCATCAAGTTTTACTGTACCTGATGGAGAGGAGAAAAGGATTCTCTGACAGTTGATAAAGTGTCAAGATTTATTTCTTTTTCAGTTAGTTGTGCTTTATTCCCAGCTTGGGAAACCTCTCTTGTCCCCACAGCAATACTGGATGGAGCCACGTTTGCAAGTGACAATCTTTGGATCACCCAGCAGTGTGACTGTGAGTGTGTAACACACCCCACACACTCACAGCCCTCCCAGAACCCACACACAGGCTGGTGTTTTACAGCTTGCCCACCTCTGCCCATCCATGTCAATGACAGCTTTATTCTTATTTTGATTTCAGAGAGCTGAGGCTGGGCCCAACACATCACCCAGCTGGGAACAGTGTCAGCAGCAGGGTTTGGCTGAACAGACAGCCCAGGAGCTTCTGTCACACAGAGATGTCACAAGCAAGGACAGCACAGCAGTGACCAGCCAAGAATGTCAAAAAATGCAGACAAGAAGGAGGGAGGGGAGATGATACTAAATTACCTCCAAGGAGTGAAACATAATGGAGAAACAGTAAAGAGCAAAAGATAAAACTCCAGTTTCCTTTGAGAGAAGGTTCTGATCTATGCTCACCGTAACACAACTGGAGCTGCAGCATGACACATGAGCACTTTGGGGGAAGTTAAATGTGTTTGTCTCTCTATATCCAATATCAGACTCTTGACTACAGTAAAACTGTAAAAGAGGAACATTTATCTGTGTTCCCTGCTGTCAAACCCTGTGTACACACACTATAACATCACACCTACAAAACTCTATCCCAACCAGACCAGCACAAAATCTTGTATTTAAAAGAAAGCTAGCAAATCACAGAGCTTGCTGAAAATTTCATTTATTTGTATTGTAAGCCAAAGGATCGTCCTCAACTCAGAAATGCACTGCTCAGCCTCCTTGGGAGCTGTAACAATCAGTGCACTTGTCAAAAAAAATCCACAAGCAATTCAGTGACAGAGAAAAGGGACATTTTTTACACACATGCCCGTGCTGTGCAGACACACACATGCACACACTGAGCAGTTTCCAGTTTCCCCTGTAAGCAAAATGCTGGTGAGCTCTATCCATTATACCATTGGAAATAACTAAAACACAGGAGAGGAAGGGGAAATGAGGACATAAAGTCTTTGTAAGTATTTACACATCCCATTATTAAGATAAATGAAGGCTAATTAACATGGAATTAGCCACAAGTATGAAATACAAAATGAATTAAACTGGTTTCAAAGTAAGATGAGTATTACAACCAACTACTATTTAAAACTAAAATATAACATGGTTTTGGAAGCTGTAGTGAAATATAAATTAAGAATTCTAACAACAACAAAAAACAAAGTTACATAATTGTTTTAAAACACTTTGGAGAGCTCAAATTATTGCTTTTTTCCTCAGAAAAAGCCCAGCAGGGGGGAACCTCTCCCATTCTTCCTGCCAGCTGGTATTACATTAACAAGAGTCTTCATGTTAAAGCAAATACTTCATATATTTAATAGCTGTTAAGAACATAACTCAGTTCTTCCCAAACAAAATGTAGCACCTCCTGTGAACATAAAAAGCCCTGCTTTAATCTCTAATCAGTTCATATGCAATAATGCCTTTGTTTTGTAATGAATTCCACTCCTTCATTTGAATGTGCCCGTAGTTGCAGGGTTCTGCTGAATCACAGCTTACACAACCACAGCCTCCACAACTCCAGAGCCTCAGCACTGGGGCTGCAACTGTCTGGGCAGCAAGACTTTGCTCTGCAGCTTTCTGTGGCTTGGAGACACCATGGAAATCAGGAATTCAGCCTGCCCAGCATGCAGCTCCACCAGCCTCGTTAGACCTGTGTCAGCTTTACCCTGATATTTGAAAATAAAGACCAAAAGCAAGCTAATACTTCATACAAGCTCTCAGAATTGCTGGCCTAAAGGTTTACCTGTCATACATTATTTTAAACTTTTTAAATCAGCAGCTTTACCTTCTTTTCTGGTTCTGAAATCTTCAATGCTCATTTGGGTTACATTTCAACCTTCTCTCAGTAAGCAGAAGTGGAGTCTCATTTAAATTGGCAACTGAAACTTCAGCTGAAATAGAAAATCCTAAGGCAAGTTGGAAAGGCATTTCTGCTCAAGTTTAAATGACTTTCTGGGTCCCAGGCTTTCAATCACAACAGTCGAGCTGCCTCTGTCCTTCAGAGGTCAATTTACACTCCGGTGTCAAACACTGCGAGATAAGGGCTGGAGTCAAAACACATTGCTTAATCAAACTGTGATTACCATTTGCAGCAGAGGTGCAAACAAGGTTTCTGTTCCTGTCATGCTGGGAGGTCCAGCAGTAACGCTGGCCCTTACTGCAAGTCCCTGTCCCACCACTCCCCCCCTCAGCTGCCTGCAGCCCTGTTCTCTGCCAGGCTATGTCACAGACACTCTCACACTCCAGGGTTTGGGAAAAGCTTCTTGGAACTCCATCCTGTGCACAGGCTCTTATCTGTCAGCCTGGGATGGCACCAAGGTTGTGTTTTCCCTCCTCTCAGGAACTGTCACACAAGGAGAGAGAAATGTGAGAGATAAAAGGGAGACTCCTGGAGCCTGTTTGCTCATGAAACCCTGCATTAGTCCTGAATGGACAGGGGAGAACACCCAAAGCTGCAGTTCCTCAGAAATCCTATTTCAACTTTGGAACATCTCATCCACAGTCCCCAACCACATCTCTCTAAGAAATGTATGATACATGCACAGGATATCCCATCTGTGCCAGTTTTCCTCTCATTAGGAGAAGGCTTCATTATCTCACCCTGCTCACCCCACTCCTACTTTGCCTGTTAGATACAAAAGTGAGCAGTTCCGAGTCATGGCTGATGTCTTCTGCTGAACAGACTTGAAAAGTAAGGTAATTTTCTCTGCTGCTTCCTTGAATCACTCCTACACACACCCTTGGGGCTTACACCTAGAAAATGCCCTCTGGGAGTCTGCTCCTGGATCACTGCTCTTTAGGAGTGAGTTTGCTCTTGGATCACTGCTCTGGAGGAGTGCCCTCACTTCCAGTTCCCCAGGGAATGGTCCCAAGCACCTTTCAGCTACTGCAATTTAAATAAGCTCTTTGTGCATATCATGAGATGATGATCATGCTTTGGAAATTTAAGCTAAATGAAGTATTTTAAATAAACATCAAAGCCATTTTGTATCCTCTTTCACTTTGAGGCTATTCATTATGATCCCAGCATAAAAACCTTAACTTCCCCATCCCTGGCAGTGTTCAAGGCCAGGCTGGACAGGGCTGGAGTAACCTGGTCTAGTAGTGGAAGGTGTCCCTGCCCGTGGCAGGGTGTGCAACAAGATACCCATGCCAGTCCTTTCCAACCCAAACCATTCTAGAATCCTGTGGTTCTGCAATCCCAGAAATGGAAGTGCCAGGCAGAAATACATTTCCATGCAGGAGAGGGGAGTCAGGGGCAGCACTGGCCATCTCCCAAGGCAGGGATGGAAAACTGTCTGGCAGTGGAATACTGCTGTTACTGTGCAGGGAATAGCACTTACAGAGGAAAATGGATCAACAGTACCTGGGTTTGTACTCTTCATTGACAATAGTCTTGGACTGTGCCTAATGCAATTCACATTACCAAGCCAGAGAATACATTCTGAAACTGTAAGGGACTGGGGAGGCAGGCCACAACTGTACTCCACAAAGAAAGGATTCTCCTGCTGTTCTCAGCAACAATCTCAGCAGGCTTCTAGGATTTCCTGCTTTTCGTAATTTCGAGGGTTATTAGAAAATTGGAAAAAGAAGTATTTTAATTCTGAGTTTCAGTAAAAGAGTTCATATTCTTCCTTTATATCCTTCATGAAATGGAGTACAAGACTTAAAACTTCTGTGTAAGAAGAGAGCCACAGTTAGTATTTGTGGTTGGCCCCCAAGTACACAATGACACGATTTTCATACACCTTCTTCATCGTTTTCTCAATTTGCTTCAAAAATACTTGTGGAATTCTCCCACATAAAGTGTGCACTGTATCCAGAAATTTCGACTGCAGAGGGTAGTACAAGGACTGGAAGAGATTGTCTTCAAATGGAAACTAAGGGGAAAAAAAAAAAAAGAATTTTTAGTTTTCACTAGCTGTGAAATCTGTAAGAGAAAACCTTCCACAGGCAGGGAATGTGCTGTTCCTCACCTGCCAAGCATCACCAACCCCATCACTTCACACCCAGCCTGCCTGAGAGTGTGCATTGACAGGAATTTTATTAATGTATGGATACTGTAAGGAAACAGGCAAGCAGAGCTGTACACACCCAACATCCCAAGTGGACACAGGCACCTGTGTCTGTGGACAAGCTTCTGCCCTCCATGTGCCTGGAGGCTTAAGGTGCTGAGGGAGGACAAGCTTTCCCTGGGAATTTATGAACCAGAGCTATAACCCCAGTATGGGAAACTCTACTCCAGCATCTTTTTTCTACCTTCAGTATTACAGAAAAGCAGTGTATCAGCCTTTTTGATTACTGTAACACGAAGGTGAAATGTTTAAACCACCTCAAACGCATGAGGGGCCAAAACAACCTCGTTCATTTGTGTCTGGTGGGTTTTACACAAACACAGCCGCCCAGCCTGATGGCTGGCAGAGCGATCTGAGTGAAGCAGGAATCCCCCCTGGGACACAAGGAGCACTTACATCCCGGATCACCTCGTAGAGAGCCTTGAAGGTGGGCTGCTTGTCATCGTGGTACACACCCCTGTTGCCGTGCAGGATGGAGACCCCCTCCTCCTCCGCCCCCCTGCAGTTGCTGCCGTACATGCAGTGGTCGGGCCGGTAGTTCCACTGGCAGGGGAACACGTACAGACACTCTGCCCACGGCAGCAGGGCACAGGGAGGGAGAAGGGACATGTCAGACAAGAGTTACAGCAAATCAATCAGCCTGGGATTGATGGTCGGGGAATATTCAGTTACATCTTTTGTAAGTATCTCCGACAGAGACACTTCCCTCCCTCGTGGGTGACTACAGCCCCCAGCTGTTGGTCCTGAACAGACAGGACAACACAAAATCTGGGCACAACCCCAGGGAGCCCTTTAGGAAGCTGAAGTGGAAGAATCAAACCAGAGAGTACACAGCAGGTGGCACTGTCCAGCACCCTCTGCCACAGGAAGGCATTTCTGGAGTGACAGGAATGACAGGGGAAGCACAGAGTAGTCAGGGTTTGGAAAAATCCAGACTCCTCCTGGAGCCAGCATGGGAAAACTTGCAAAGTATATCCAAGGTTTGCTGCTGAAGCTGTCACAGAGGCCACGACAATTTGTTACACAGCAGAGCATAAGGGGTGGTGTATTTTATTCACAGCCCTCCAAAGAGTCAACAGCCATTAATTTCACAGGTCTAGGTTATTTAGAGATGAACCTAATTTCTCAAAAAGGCTCATAATTCCCTTTCTCCTGGTGATTTTTTTTAAACTCTGTGCACATAGTGCTTGCAATCTGCTTGTCATAAATCACTCCAGTCCCTGCAACCTTTCTGCCTCGGCCCTGGGGAACAATGAATCAGGGCTGGTGCCAGCAGGGCATGGCAGAAGCACTGAAGATTGAATTCTTCCCTTGGCCTTTCCCAGCTCCCCGGGAAGCTGCAGCTGGTCCCGTGTGGTTCTTGAAAAGCAGGAGAAAAACTTTCTGAACTTTTCTTCCCTTAAGGCCTCCCAAGCAGAGTTCTCCAGAAAGGGAGAGTAGTTTTTGGAGATAGGCAAAGGGAGTAGCTCCTCGTGCCTGGGTAACAGAGTTCTCTGTGGTTTTAACACACATTTATAAAAAGGCACCTGCAGCAGTCTTGGCCAATTCCCTCCCCAGGCAGTCTCAACAACCCAGAGCTTAAGGCCCCAGAAAGCCCAGTTTTCTGTGTTAATGGTATCCAGTTCTTTCATTTTCTTTTCTTGAGCAGGCTGATATTATGCAATTCATAAAAAATTCTTTACCAGTTCTGAGGAAAGGACAGGCTGTGGTGCAGAGGAGTCCACACACGTGGCTTTTACAGAGAACACTCATCACAATACTGAAGTATTTTTGCAACCTTTGGTTTTTTCCTGCACACCTCAGTGAACAGCAAATCTGGCTTCATCTTTTTCTTTCTACAGGAGACCACACTCCCTTAACATTTGTTTCATTTTGGAAATAATTCCCATTCCACTTTTCCCTAGGACTGGGGGTAATCTATGGTGTCCCAGAGACACTGATGTTTGACATCTGTCTGCAATAAACAGATGTTTGCCTTTTGCTTTGCTTCTCCTCACTCCAGCAGTTTGCCTGGATTTGGGTATATCCAATTACCTACCCTGTGACTCCTTTGAGAAAAAGTAAAGGGAGCAGAATAAATAAAGATAATTCCAAACTTGTTTTATTCTTAAGATCACTGGAGGTGATGAGGTCACATAGGAAACCAGGAGAAGCAGTAAGGATGGATACTCAGCATGCAGTCAGAAGCATGAAATAAGGTTCTCAGCTTCTCTGGGAAGTGTGTGCTCTGCTCCAGTGTTTAAATCCCTGCATTTCTCACCAGCAGGACATCGATGACATCATCTGCTGCCTGCTGAGACCGGTCACTCAGCTCAGAGGCTGCTTTAGATCAGATATTCCAATGGCTGTATCCACTTTCTGTCTGTATTAGCTTTGTTACTTATTTTTAAGTATTTATTTGTAAGTATCACAAGTCAGCTGAATTTCAGAAAAAAGGGGTTTAGCTTTGCAGAAAGTTTGGCACTTTCACATTCAGATAAACATCTGAAACAAAAACATTTTTGCAGCTACACCCTGGTCCAGTGACACCCTGAAGCACACATATGATGTGAACTTCATCCCTTCACTGCATTAATTTTATACCTCATTATTTTCTCAAATCTCCAGAAAACAGATTTACATATTCAATGGAACCAAGTCCAAGCCCCATTACCTGCAGCAATGTCAGAAATATTTTTATAGGTTATAAATCCTTTGAGGATGCAGTTACACAATAACTCCATACCAGAGTATTTATGCATATTATAAATAACAAATAGCAGTTAAAAAAGAAAATCAAGCTCAAGATACTTTCTCAACACAGATAATGACGACTTTGAGAATCATTCCTTACCTGGGTTAAAGTAAAAAATGATATTTAGCAAATCCTGGTCTCCCCACGTGATGTAATTTTTGTACTTTTGGTACAATGGATATAACATTTCCTCCCACGTCAAGCCACCTGGTATCAAGCTGTTCTGCAGGGCAGCAAAACAGAACGGGGTTAATATGATCAGTGCTGTGGAATCTGACTCAGAGTGGGCACACACAAATCTCTAAGTCCTACTAAGCCATGTTGGACACCCAGGTGAAAAAAACTAAAAACTGCCAGGAAATGTTAGACCTGGACAGGGCTGTAAGAGCAGAACTCTCTCTGTTCATCTAAACAGGAAAACAAGGTCTCCCAGGCCCAGCTCTGATGTCAGCTCCTGCTGTTCATTACCTTCCCATTCCAAGTAACAGGAGGGGAAAAAGGTGAAAAAGTGGAAAAAGTGCAGGGACAAGGTGAAAACCAAGATATAAAAGCAAGGAAAATTACAGACTAAAGATCATCTTCCCAAGGAATTAATGTAGTAAGAGGAATGTTTGTTCTTCTCTCCAGCTGTTCCTTACCAATGGGGGGAAACCCCTGGCATTGCCTGAGGAACCACTTGGGGTAAGCAAAGTTTTAGTGACTACAGAGTATGTGTTCAAGGACATTGTTCTGCTGTGAAAATGTTCCCTTCTCACCTACACCAGTTCACAGAGTCACTCCTCTGCAGCAGGATGCAAAAGTCTATTCACAACAGATGCAAAAATCACCAAGTTCTTTGGGTATTCACATCAAGCTTTCTAATTTTAAAAACAACACAGTGACTACACTGAAGATCCTTGAGCTTGTTCTTTCATGTATCTTTTCAGGGAAACGTAAGAAATTAAGGAACCATTTTTAACACTGCTACCAGACTGCTTCAGCTGCAAGTTCTCCCTGCTCCAGCCTCGAGGAAGTTTCATTTATTTCAATAACCACGTTCACAACAGCTTTTAGCATCCAATTACACACATTCCGTATTCCTCTGATTCTCCGTATTACTTCATGCAATTTTACACTGTGCTGGTTTGAAAGCAAAACCAGTGAAAAACTCCAAGTCAGAAACACAATTTAATAAGAGGAAAAGAAGGGAAATAAAAGAAAGGTAAAATAAAATAAAAGTAATAGTACAAAAAAACCACTGACAGAGTCAGAATACAATCTGACACCCTGTTAGGGTGGTAGTGGCAGTCCAGATGAGATGGTCTTGTCAAAACAGTGATCCTGTAGAAGCGTCTGGTAGCTCTTGTCTCCTCTGGGAGTCCAGTGGAAAGAAAGCTGTCTGTGCTGTCCCAAACCCTGGATTTATCCAGGTGGGAATGCTTGGCTCCTCCCCCTGGGCGGAGCATCTCACAATGGGATGATGAGTCATGCAGTGGGTCCTTGACGGCCCATTAAACAGAGATAACTCCTGGAGGGAGTTATCTATGACTCATGTGGCAAGGCATTGTTGGGCTCCTTAACAGAAGATAAGGAAAACACTGCCCCACCATGGCTCCAACGGCTTGCTTTCCAAGCCCTGCAAAACACAGCAATGCTGAGTTTCTGCAACAGCTGCCCTGACTCTCACCTTGAAGCGAGTGCTGCGGATCCGTGTCAGATTCATCAGCATCACCCCGGAGTTGAGGCCGGTGGCGCCGTAGAAAGGGTGGCGGGCGAAGCGGCTGTACCAGCCGATCTTGGGGATCTCGTGCTCGGGGGCCATGGCAGCCAGCTGGCTGGAGTTGAACTCTCTCAGGAGCTGCCAGATGTCATCGATGGGCCTCAGGAACAGCACGTCAGTGTCCACGTAGAGCAAGGAATCCACATCCTTGAGAATCACCTTTGGGGTTTGGGAAACAAGGCAGAGAGACGACGAGCACAAAGGTTATTGGCAAAAGGCACTTCTACTTTGAACTGATAATTTGGAGGTGATTGATTTATTGGCTAAATGTAATTACACAGAGGAGCAACAGTTATCAGATTATTGGCTTGTTGTTTGTTGTGGGTTTTTTTGAACTGCACAATAAAACAGCTACCAGAGCACTGAGGTTGGATTAACCTTCTTATGAAGCAGCAATTCACCGAGCTCCCAAAAATACCTGCAAGGACTGCTTAGTACCTGTTCAGAAATTACATGTAAATAATATATATTTACAGAGCTATTTTCAAGATCTGTAAGTGGTGAAGCATACAGTGTTCTCCACTGGCAGAAAGGGTAACCCAGAAGACCAGAATATTCAGACTTAGCTTCATATATAATTAATATATGCAACTGTTTCACATTAATTAAGACAACCCCATAGATCACCAATATAAGTGCATCCCCCTGAAGAACAAAATTTGGTTGTTAAACAGAAGTGTCACATTAAAACACACCAGGTCACATTCTGAGCTCTGTTATCAGATCCTGTATGAGGAATAAGCACAGTAAAGTTGGTCAGGGCAGAAGGGTGTAAACTGCAGATTAGAGCCAGGACATTTCAGAGGTTCCTGCTGACCATGTTCCCCCTTGTGGCTGCCCAAATCCTTACACACTCCTTCACTAATATCCATGCTGGGGCAAATGACCTGGTGCTTCAAGCCTTTGCAAAGTAATAAAGATCATTACCTACAGCTGACCATCAGTTCCAACTGCATGTTTGTTGCTCTTCTTCATTATTTGCTAAAACTGTCCAAAATTTCCTGAAGGATTGAAATTTTCTTACTTTGGTCTAGCCAAAAACTCTATTTACTTCTCTCTCTTTCTTGAAAATCAAACCCAAAAGGCTTTGGATTTTCACCATGTGGAACACAACAATCACTCTCTCATCCTGCAATGACACTAATGACAAACTCTCCTATTTATGCAGGTTACAAGAAATTCTACCAAAGAAATTGGGTTTTCCATAAATTCTAATGTATTGTCACTGAGGATTACCTGTGAAATAGAGTGAAAAACATTAGGATTTTCAACAAGTGGGTGAAAAATATCACCTCTAAGCATGCTCAACAGGAATCCACTAAGATGCCAAATCCGTGAGTAAAGACTTAAATGAGATTTTTCACCTGACTGAGCACTTTGGGATTCAGACTGACATTTAGTCAAGTTTAACAAATCCCTGACCTGTATTTCTGACAGGATAACTACACGCTCTTCCTACAGAACAGGGCAAGCAGGAGAAGGAACTGTCTCTGCATTTTAAACAAAACTTATGCTTACAACAAAAATCTAAGTAAACACATTCAACACAATCCAGATCTCTCTGCTGGATAGAAGATTACAGCAATACAGCATTTTCCCACAAAATTCCCACAAAGTTGCCTGTGGAGGTATCAGCAAATAAGTGACAAAAATAGTTCAATAATACACTAAGAGCTCAGAGTAAATATTTGCAGATGTTAAGTATCCTCAAGTCTGGTACTAAAAAAAGAAACCAATAAAAAGGACAGCTACTGTAAGAATAAATCAGTAGAAGAAAGCCAGTCTGAAAGGAAGAAAATTTCTCAGTTTAAGGATATCCTGGGTATTGTACATTAATTACCCTGCAGCACCTAGGAGCCCTGATTCACAGGGACCTGCTATATGAAGTCACATAAAATCAAAAGACATTAAAAAGAGAAAAATCACCCCCACATTTATTCTGAGACAGGAGGTAACACTGGAACACAAGCAGAGCAGAAGCTATTAGAGTCTGCCTGTGGATCCACAGCACCCTGCAGACCAGGTAAGATTTTTAAGGGGGATTTTAAAGGTTTTTGAGGCATTTCCAGTAGGAAAAATTTACCCCACTTCATGGGGAAGTTTAACAGGGGCCTACAGACCCTCCTCATCCTTCCCAAGCAGAAGCGACAGCCTGGCCACTGTTTCTTCCAGCAGAGAAAACATCCTTTCAGCAGCTTTCAACACACAAATAAATTTAAACCTGTGGAAGTCTATGGACTGTAATAATTTTCCTACAGATTCAAGCAGGTATTTCAGTTCTTTGTGCTGTGCCTACCAGCACCTGACCCCACCCTGTATTCCTCTTCTCAGAATTCACACACTCTCCTTTCTGCTGGTTAAAAGATTCTTCTTTCTCCTGTGTCCAAGGTGTTGCCCTGCAGTGACACCCAGCTGGCTAGAAAAAGAGCTGTGCTACCTCCTTTAAGCCCTTCCCACTTTCATATATTGAGTGTTAAGACTCCTTTAAAAGCTGCAGATGTCAGTTTGAATTGCTCACATCTCTCCTGGCTGTGCCTTGGGTAGGGGGGGGGATTTAATTTCACCTACTGCAGCTGTAGTTCCTCACAGAGCAGGAACCTGCAGGTGCAGGTTACAAGTGACACGCAGTGACCTGGAGCAGGAGCTTTGCCAGGCTCTGTCTGAAGGTCTGAGCTCACACAAACCATGCAGACACACCTGATAGCCTGGGATTTTGGAAAGGGATGGCCAGAAACATGCCTTGTTCTGCTTGTCTTCCCCTTGCTCTGCAGGCACTTACAGCTTAAAACTGTGATTTTTTTTTTCTTTTTTTTTTTTTTTTTTTTGCAGCTATATAGAGTATTCTTAGTAAATCTGTCAAAAAGTTCTGCACAGAACTGGCTATATTTAGCCTGGCACTTCACTTAAATACTCAATTATCTGTAATTTGATTTCACAACTTCTGTCTCCATAGATTCTGCCTGTGTTAGCAAGGTTGGCAAGGAATACCACACTCCTGAGTAAACACACGCTGCTGTACTGTGAAGCTGGGCTACCTAAGGGTTTCTGAGGGCTCATGTGGCAGCTCAGCACAGCTTTATCCAAAATTAGGGACAAATCACTAAGCTTGATGCTAGAGTAACAGTGCCACAAAGTTGAGTTACTAAACCTCATTGTAGCAAGAGATTAACTCAAGTTACAGCAGAGACTTTTGTCTAGATAAGGCCCTGGCATCTATTCCCACTGGGCTGGATACTTGAGCATCCCTCAAGAGGAAAGCTGTAACACAGGGATATTGCTAATCTATCTTAAAAGCTCTTAAGTAGATTAAGTGTTTTGAGAAGGGCTCTAAATGTTCATCCAAAAATCATCCAAAAATCCCTTAAGCATTTCAGGATACTTTAGCTGATTGTTTTCATAGCTCCAGAAGAGCAGCACAGAGACAGCTGCAGCCAGCCCTGAGGGACCAACATCCCTGGGACCAGAGGATGTTCCTCACCTGCTGTCTTAACACCCATGTTAGGAGTACAAACTAACTCCCAGTGACTGCTGAGAGCACTGCCCTCTCAGTTTCATTTCAAGTTTCATTCTGTCCTTACAAAAAGATCTCTGCAAATCTGTCTCTGCAAATCCCCTGGATGGTTTTATTGCAGCAGAGTGCAGCAAGAGATTGACTTGTGAGATTACACAGAGGCTCCATCTACGTCCCCTGCATCTAAGTGGAAAATGTGATCAGATGTCTCAGAATGCCTCTGAAAAATGCAGGATGCTGTACAGCCTTCCTTAATATTTTAGCATCCTGGGTAGACTCAACAAGTTGGGAATGTGCACCTCAGCCTGCTGCCCAGGACAGAACAGTTCAGTACTGCAAACTGCAGGGTCACATCCCACAGCTCTGCTTCCATCTCTGGGTAAAACCACTGAAAGGTTCTCACCCCATTTTCCCTGAACACATTCCTCAGACCCTCCTGTCCACTTTCACACGCCTGCTGGTGCTGCAGAGGAGATTTCTTGGCAGGAGAGGCACTTGTGAATCAAAGACTCGCATTCCACTCGGGCTTAGCATTATCAGGAGCAAGACAATTTGCACGACTGAGAGCTAAACAGATGATAACTACTGCTCTGCTGCTCTCCTGGGGTCCTCCCTAAATCCAGGCACATTTCATGCTGCTGCAGGGAAAAAAGCTCACTATGGGGAAGGATAAAAAAACCACAAGTGATATTCTGCTGGTATTTATTAAAAAAAAAAGCCAAACTAGTTCTTTAAATAGTAACACTTGGAACCCTCTGCTCCCACTGTGTGCAAACAGTTCAAGTGGGATAGTTATCAAACACCAGAAAACCAAAATAATGGCTGGAATTACCCAGAAACAGCCCAAGGTTGTGCCAGCTTTTCAACTCAAGCACAAAAGCTTGAGGGTCCCACAGGACATTTGCCACCTCAGCCATGACTACAGCTTGTTTATTATATCCACATCAACTCCGTGTCAGCTGCAACTCCTCTCGGACAGCCCCTCCTACACAAAGCCATAAACCTCAGCCTGACCACACACAGCACTCTGCAACTGCCCCTGCAGAAAGGAGCATCTACAGCCCAAGCTGCCCCCTCATTCTGCTGACACAACATGCAACAGTCTAATATTCCTTAAAAGAAGTTACTGAGGACTTCAGCAATGTGAAAGCGACAAAAAGGAATCAGTAAAAGCACTGTCCAGCCTGAAGGAATCAGCATGAATACACAACCCCTTTCTGTCATCAGAACAGTGAAGAGAAATAAAAGTTAAGTCATTCCTATGATTAGTCTACCAAAATGACAGAAAGTATCACAGAGGAAGAAACATTTCTGTTCACCCAGGACATCCTGACACTCTGTATGGAACAAGCTAACACCTAGGGATAATTTTCCAGGTGATACAAATATTTAGTCAGGAGAGAGAGGATCCCTGCTGCAGTTGGAGTTACTTCCAGCCCATCTGGCCTTCGTGCCGTTGATAGTCCACCCCTAAATGGCAGATCAGCAGAACTGCTGACAGCACATATTTTCTCACATATGTATTCACAGGCTACGTATCTGGACATGCAGCTGTCTCCTGATTGCTTCCATCTGAGAGGGGAAAGATTTCTTTGCCCCCTCCCACTACTCCCTAAGACAGCGATGAAGAAATCTGGATCATGTGAACAGCTTGTCACTTCACTGGAGTCACCCCAATCAACTGCAACCCACAAGATATTTTTGATAGATGTTCTCAGTTCCACAGAAATTGCTTTATGCAAACGTTCTTTCAACTTCTGATATGCAAAAATGGTTTCAACACTTCCCTTCTCTCCAAGTTTATGACACTGAGTATGATACAACTTTTCAGTGAACTTGAAGAGTCCAGGATACACCAAGCTCTTGCATTGAAATCCAACTTCAAACACACTGGAGTTATTACCTTAAGGGCAATTCTGACAGTCTTGGAAAAAAGAAGTAAAACTCAAGGAAAAGGGAATGCTGGGAGCATCAATTTAAGGGCTAACATATGGAAAGGAAGATGGTGGGTAAAGAGGGCTTGTTGTCAAGAATGTTATTTACAAAAGGCACGCAGCATCTACTCCAGAAGATCTGCCCTGAGAGAGCTCTCACACTCTCTCTGGAGTCTGGAGAGCCTGAGAGGCTCATGGAACCGGAGACAAATCAGAAACACACATCCTCTGTTAGCCAGGAAAAGCCAGGCTGGATTTCTGTGCTGGTTTTTTTTTACAGTGTCTTAAAGCACAGACTAAAATTATCTTTAAGCAGATGTTTCAGCCTGAAAATGGTTTAAATATTACACCAGCAAAGCTTCCTTTGTGTGGAATTCACCTTTTCCTGAAGCAACCTACTCAGAAATCCAGGTGCCTTACCGGAAGAAACAGGCGCTGGGCAGCACATGGTTTGAATAACTTTTTCCATTCCTGAGCATTTCCTACTGAGAAGGTTATTGGGTAAAAGTTGGACTCAAACTTCTTTGTATATGAGGAAGGCCACTCCTTCAACTGAAAGACACGGTGGGAGGAAATCAGACACTACATGTTGTAGAGCTTTTGTAAAAAAATGCATGCATAAGGAATTTATAACTGCGAACAGTAAACAACGTGCTCAGCTGCTACTTGTTGATGTCAGTGTAATTTTTCTCAGAGATTCACAGCTTATAACTAACTCATTTATTTATTTACCAAATGACAAAGAAACTCACCTTCTTCTCAAATTCAGGCTTCAGGGAATCCTCGGCAAAGATGTGGAAGCAGAGCCTCCTGTTGCTGAAGAGAACTGCTGATTTCAGCATGATCAGCGTCTCCTCCAGCCGGTCCCCACATGCCACCACTGCCAGATGCATGCATTGCAAGGATGAGGGCTCCTTTGGATGTTTCTGCTCTCCAGGCTTCCTGAAAATTAAGGGAGAGGCACATGAAAATTACAGAGGTAGACATGAAGGGAATCCCTCCTTAACAGGCATCAGGGTTGTTGGTTTTTTTCTTCATCGTTTTGCAGATATCATGAGGTTTTTTCTGGTTAGATGTTTACAGAACAAGCAAATAGCATGGTAATTTCTGCCCACGGTACAGATCAATAGTGTTACAATTACAGCATAAAGAAAAAGGCTGTTTTCTGTTATTCCTACATTTCCAGGTTTGCAAAAATCACTGCACAGTTTAAGGCAATTTCACAGCACCTCAAAGCAGACACCACCTTGCTCTGTGCAAATGACAGGTCTTTCCTCAGCCCAGAGGTCATGAAGCCAGAACAGAGTCACAACTACCCAGCCAACTTTCTAACACAATGCAGATCACACAACTGCATCCAGCAACTACATTTCCAAGCCCATAATGGCTAGACTGGAAGAAAACATCCATACTTAAAAAAAACCAACACTCCATCCATATGTAAATTGTTCTAACAGTTAATTAATTTTGCTATTAAAGATGCATGCCTTAATCCTGGCCTGAAGGCACTGGCAGAGTTTCAAAGGACTGCTCTCCATTTCACCCCATGGAATCCCAGAGATTTTGCTAAAATAGAGATTTTTGAAAACAAATACAGTCACATATCCCAGATGAATCAGACTATATTCCAAGGGCCAAACTGTGGGATTTTCACTTAGCACCCACCTGTGTGGGCTTTAAATACACTTCATCCAGATATAGGGAACACAGTAAGAGGCACAATGAAGCTTCCTGCTAGCCAGAAAAATCAAATTCTCCTGGGGAGTTGAAGACCTTTTGAAAACAGTCTTTTAGTTTTGTATTTAGCATGGAGGTATGTTGTAATAAATCATATGGGACTCCATTTTCTTCATGCAGGAAAAGCCAATTCTTTATTCACATAACTTATTTTGTCCAGTTTTCACAGACCTCGTGTGCAACACCTGGTAGTTTTCTTACTACTGCATTTATTGGTCATAAGGTGATTTGTATGTACCTGCTAAGATCCAAGTAATTTACTTTTTTTTTTTTTTTGTGGGTTCTCATGGAACAGATCTAATATTTATGCAGGTGTACTTGTTCTTCACCAGGATAGGCTGTTGGGTTAACAAACTCTTCATACTCAAGATTGTATTTGCATAGGAACTTGCAAACTATTGAGCTGCACTTAAAAGAAGTGACAGTCTAGCTATTAATTTAGTAGAGCCAGGCCTAATTTCACATTTTATAAGACCTTTCTTGTTTAACTTTTTTTACCTGTCTACAACAGAGGTAAAAATTGCATCCTCCAGGAATGCTTGCACCATGGTGTATCCACATTCCACCACAGATGGCACTTAGACACCATCACACAGGATGGAGCTGACCAAGCAAGTAAATCCCAGGCACAGTAATCATTCCTGGAGAGTTCAAAAGGCAAATCATAGATCACTGCCTGCTCTGGACATATCTCTGAGCAGGGGACATCAATGCCCTGCTCAGCACACACAATTACACACACACAATTAATCACGGAGCTAATGCTACAAACAGAAGTTCCAAATAAAGAGAAAAATGACAGTTTTAGGCTGTTATTATTTTTTTTCCCAGACACTGACATGCTGCTCTGTACAGCAGCATTCTACCCTTCAGAGTAACCCACCTCTGTGTAAAGGAACACCAGTCACTGGCACTTTCACTGACTGTACAAAGCAATAGTTTCATTAAGGGTTTAAAATCTTCTGCTTTAGTCTTAATTAACCCCCAATTTCATCAGTGTATAAATAATGGAATATTACATCTATGTGAAGTGGTATTTACTTTCCAACCTATTAGTGTGAAAATTGCTGAATTATTGACGTGAATAATTAGTTGCTCACACAGATCACCTTTTCCCCCTTCTCCCTATCTGTGGAATGTTCCCCCTTAATTGAGTCTCGAAATCAAGCCATGCACAGGCTGGGAGCTGCTTTGATGTAGTTCCTGGCAATGGAATTCACCGGGAGAGGGACTAAACCCTGCACTTCTATTGCAACATTTCAAAACCCCACAGCAAAGCACTCAGCTTTCCTGGGCAGTTTTAGCCACGGTGAGCTCTGCATTATGCAGCTGTTTGGCAGTGAAAAATCCAGTATGTGTAGACAACACTTCCAGCAGAAGCCATCCTTGGTGAAAGCAGAATGCCTGGAAAGCCCACGGGAGCTGGGATAACAACAGACATCCAACACAGACACTGTGGTGGACAAAGCTGAGCCTTAGGGGTGAGGAATTACCAACAGTGCAGGGGGTTCAAGAGCCTGGGGTGGCCTGAATGGAATAAAAACCCCAGAAAAAGGAGCTATTTGAACTACATTAGTCATACTCTGGGACACTGAGGGAAATAACCAGTGAGAGAAGTAGCAGTGAGGTGCAGAAGACTTTTGGGACACAACATTTTGCATCTTCTTTGTAAGTACAGAAAGAAACTTAGAGGACAGTGAAAACAAAGGTGAGCTGCAATGGGAGATAAACAGTGCCACAGCAGGATGCATTTGACTGCAATTTTAATTTAGCCTTTAAAAATAACAATTATCCACAAGCCTGAGAAGGGGCAGGTATAGAAAAGGCAGAGTCAAACTGCCTGGAGGGCAAACAAGCAGATCATGGCAAAGAACATCCCAGCTCCCCTGCCCTGTTCATGCATGCACCTCATACAGGGCGAGGAGAATGGAAGGGACAGGGAGGAACAACAGCTGGATGAAAGGACATCCCTTAAAGATGTGCAGGACACAGTCATATTGTCCTACCTGTAAAATAGGAACAGCTGTTGCAGCTCTAAGAATTTCCTACCTCAAGAGACTCCCAAGAGATTAAAAAGCCCATAGATCCACAGAGTAATGCAATTATTATCATTAGCCAATTCTTCCTTACATTTACATTCGTTCCTTTATAGTTCAACTTGTCTGTTATGAACAGTCTGTAGTTGGATTTTATAACCTAAATGAAATGTTTAAACACATTCAAAGCAATGCAGAGACCTGGGCGCTAAAGTTTAATCTGTTTGACAAGAAAAAATACACAAACCAAGATTAAGCACTCCAGAAAGCATCACAAAATCCTTGCAGAGCACATCCCCATGGAGTGGCTGAGGAGTGAACTCAATAAGATGGAGCACAATTAAAAGTTTACAGCAAAGATCTTCCAACAATACAGAGCAACTCCCATCCAGTTGCTCACTCATAGTTTGTTTACTGAATACAATTTTCTCAGAAAGGCACTGACACAGCAGGAGCAGCCTGAGTGCTCAAGCACAACAGTGTGCATTCCTAGGTCTTAAAGTTTAGATTACATGTAATTTTCTTATTAGTCACAGCCAGTGTCTCAAACATAATTAACCCAAAACCTGTCTAAATCAATCCAAATCCATTCAAACTAATGCATTCCCACCTCATTACAGAGCCTGCTAATCTATTCAAGCCTTCAAATCTATTCCTGAAAGATAATGCATGCAGACGCTTCCAAAACGCAAGATAGTTGTTAATTTTTGAAGCCTTCTTCCCATTATGATCTCATTTACTTTAGCAGCACAAACAAGGGTAGATTTAGGCATTGTATCAAAACTGGTGATTCACTGAACAGGCTCCTTCCCTGACAGCCGCCCCTGAGTCAACGTCCCAACAACAGCTCCGTGATGTGAAACACATTTTCTTGCACACTTTGAAACACAAATGTTTTTAAATCAACCTTTCTCACTTTGCAGCAGTTGCACAAAACCAACTTTAGCTGCTGTCAATCCAAAAATGGTTGAAGTCTCAACCTTCTCCTACCACTCAGAGAAAAGGAAAAAAGCCACTCAAAACCAGACTGGATGTTTCTCTCTCCTTTTATGAAGTGGGCTCTTTATGAAACAAGTAGGAAATACTTGGGGTTTCAGCATTTATTATCAAACTGAAGCCAAACTTGCATGTGCGTGCACACAGGCCTGCACAGGAGGAAAATGTATCTTGACAGGTTGCCATGAAAGGGATATTTTGCATTGAAAAAGTTACTTTCAGGGAGCTAAACGTGCAGGAGAAGGTTCATTTCCCCAGCCTTGTCACGCTGGTTTAGGAGAGAGCGTGGTCACATCTGCCCTTCAAATGTAACACAATCCTCCTTTTTTTGATACTTTGCACACATGGGTTTGGCACGTATCTAAAATTCTTTATATGAAAAAGTCTTACCGAAGGCAGAGGACTTGCTACTTCCAACAGGAATGAGCAGTAAAACCACCACAAAAAGTTTTCAAAGCTAAGCAGAAACTTACCTAGATTTCTCAAAATCATCTAATGACCAAAGCATGAATGTCATTGCTAGCATTTGTGAAGCACCAGCCAGCCAATGGTATGTGCCTACATTAAGCTTTATGTATAGCTTCTTAAGTTAAAAGAATTCTGCACTTCTTAAAACCTGATGTCTTCTGATATTATGTGACTACAGAAAGCAATATTACAAATCCCAGTCAAAATACCATCCATCTTCCCTGCAAGATGCTGATTCTCATGAAGCAAACACAAATCCTAACACACACCTTTGTTTCTGAGCAGAGCTCAAAGCCTGCATCCTCTGACAAACCAACCTGACAAAACTGAATTTAAACGTTTTACGTTTACAGACAGAACGTCACTAAAGTTCTGTTCATCAATTCTGCAGTCTCATACAAGTGTGTACACTGTGATCACAAGATCTTAAACAGTCCAAATCAGGTTTGTTATTATCCTGCATGAATCAGTTAGATAAGATGGGATCTCTCCCATCAAATAAAAAAAATAATGTTCCTTTGCTCATAAGGAGAAACTAAAATGATAATCATGGTCTGTTTCTTACAATCCCAATTCAAGCCCCCTACACTGCTTTCAGTTTAGCTTGGATCAGGCTTTTTAAGCCCAGCAAATCCCACCACCTGATGCCTTTCCAACCAGGTAAGCATCACCTCCACTTGAATGACTTATGTCATACCCTCCCTACGTTTTTTATGGATGCCCTCACCTGAATAAATTTTAGGAGTAACTAACGTAACACAGAATCTTTCAGCAAATGGCTGAACAGGACCCACAGAATTGTGCTTCTCAGTTATACAAACTCCTGCTGGGGCCAATGGTGCAGGATGACAAGGGAAAAAACAACTACCAAGCCCCACAAACAAAATTCTGAAGAAAATGCACACTTTGAATACTAAATTCCTCCCTTTTTAGCTGTCGTGTTGCAAACTTTGTAAAAAGGACTTGCAAAGTCAACAAATAATCAAAAAGTTAGATAACGTCAGACTGTGAAACATGAAGATGCCACTGAAAAGCACACTGAAGTGGAATGGTCGTTTACACTCTCTGGCAGTTCCATACTTTCTGGGCTCCCTCCTTCAGTGTTCTTCTTGATTTCCATGATAATCACAGAGATATGCCTTAAAGAAAAATGACTTCAGGAGGTACAGTTGCTAGTGGAAATAATCCTGCTTTAATACCAGCATTTGAATTCTGTCCGTGGCCCACTCTCAGCCTCAGAAAACATCTCCTGCATTCAGTGGGGTAACAATGCTGGGGAGAAACCAACTGCTTTAATAAGTTAAGGAGTAAGACCTCAAAAAAACAGGAATAGTCTTTCATTCAGAACATCTCTGTGAAATCACGAATCAGAGACACAAAGACATACCAAGTTAATTAGATATATGAGGTCACACTGACCATAATATAATTGGAATGCAAAGGGGAAAACAAGTCCTCCACCCACTGAAAGCTACCCTTTCTCAACTAATTAGTTTTTAAAAAAATAGCCTGCCTGTAAGGTGCTGGGAGAGGAAACACTACACCACGATTTAAAACACCTTTAAAGTTCTGCTAAACTGATTTACATATAAAAAACCTTCAAAACAAAAAGCTCGAAAGCTTAAAATTTGCCAGTTTGGAACCCACTGGCACCACACGACAGTGACGAGCCGCCTTCCCTTTTCCCTGGAAAACGCGCAAAGCGCAGCTCCCGAGGTGACAGCAGCCCCTCACTGCAGACAGCGAGTACCACAGTGCCCACGTCAGCCCCCGAAACAAGGCCAGAACTAAATAGCAAAAAGCCGCTATTGCAGAAGCTGCTCCGCAGAGGAGGGAACCCCCCCCGCTCGGGCACAGGGAAAACCTTTCGTAGCATCTCTGGCAACTACGCTGCCAGGGGAAACACGCAGGGAAAAGTTTGTACTTGTGAACCTCAGCAGCTTGCACAAGGGTCTTTCACCACCGATCACTAGCAGGGGAGGAACATCTGGGAGAGAGAAGCGCCCGACGCACCGGCACCAAAGCGACACCGCCGAGGGGACGCGCGGGGCGGGACGCGTGGGGCTGGGCACGGGCACGGCGACCGGGGGATTCCCGAGGGCAGGGCCGGGGGGACGGAGCCGCCCCCGTTACCTGGCGCTGGCGCTGCCGCCGCCCGCGGGGCTCCTCCTCGGGGGGCTCCGGCCGAGGCGCGGCGGGCGGCGGGCGGCGGCGGAGGGCGCGGGCGGCGGGGCCGCGCTGCCCGCCAGCAGATAGAGCAGCAGCAGCACGGCCAGGCACAGCAGGGCCGCCGCCACCTTGCAGGGCCGCCGCATGGCCGGCTCAGCACGGCCGCATGGCCGGGTGCGCCCCGCGGCACGGCCGGGCCAGCAGCACCGCACGGCCCCGTCCCGCCGGCCGCATCGCCACAGCCCGGCCCGAGCGGGGACGTGGCCGCACAGCCCGGCCCGAGCGGGGCGGGACGGGGCGGGGCGGGGCGCGCCTACCGTACTGCCTGGAGTAGCCGCCCGGCCCCGGGACCGCCCGCACACGGCGGAATATCGGGCTGGGGCACAGCCTGGATGTTCGCTACAGCGAGCAGTGCCAGGCACGGACCGCGGATACTCAGAGGGAGTTTTGGTTTCGCGGGTAGGCAGTGCTGGGAGAGCGTGAGTGTGTACAGAGAGGTGATCAGGAGAAAAAGGGGAGGCTCGTCTCGACAGAATCACAGAATCACTTGGTTGGAAAAGACCTCCAAGATCACCGAGTCCAACCCAGCCCTAACACCTCAACTAGACTATGACACCGAGTGTCACATCCAGGCTTTTTTAAAACACATCCAGTGATGGTGACTCCACCACCTCCCTGGGCAGACCAATACTTTATCACTCTTTCTGTGAAAAGCTTTTTCCTAATATCCAGCCTATACTTCCCTTGGCACAGCTTGAGGCTGTGTCCTCTCATTCTCTCAGTTGCTGCCTGGAGAAAGAGACCAACCCCCACTGCCCACAGCCACCTTTCAGGGAGTTGTGGAGAGTGGTAAGGTCACCCCTGAGTCTCCTTTTCTCCAGGCTGAACAACCCCAGCTCCCTCAGCCGTTCCTCACAGGGTTTGTGTTCCAAGCCCCTCATCAGCCTCACTGCCTCCTCTGGACGCACTCAAGCATCTCAATGTCCATCCTGAACTGAGGGGCCAGAGCTGGACACTGCACTCAATGTCCATCCTGAGCTGAGACACCCAGAGCTGGACACAGCACTCAATGTCCATCCTGACCTGAGGGGCCAGAGCTGGACACTGCACTCAATGTCCATCCTGAGCTGAGACATCCAGAGCTGGACACAGCACTCAATGTCCATCCTGAACTGAGGGGCCAGAGCTGGACACAGCACTCAATGTCCTTCCTGAGCTGAGGGGCCAGAGCTGGACACTGCACTCAATGTCCATCCTAACCTGCAGCACGTTTCCTCTGCCTGTGCTGGCAGGGAAACCGAGCCTCCCTCTGCCCTGCAGCCCCCGTTTATCACCTGCAGACAGTGCGCACTCCTCACTCCATCTGCACCGAAGGCAGGTGAAGGATGAAGTGCAATACTTGTAAAACCATGAAGGAACAAGGCACTCACTCACTCGTGGGTGGCTTTGTCCCCGTGTGACCCATCCTAGCCAGTCTGCTGTGGAACATCAGCAGGAATCACACAACACTGAATTTCACAGAAGTAAATCCTGCTTGGGGTCATAATCTGATTTATGACCTTGAAATGTACAGAATGACAGAAAAAGAAGGATTCTTGCTGCCCCACGGACTGGAGTACAAGCTGTGCAAAGAATGGAGACACCAACACTGGAAAGGGGAGAGAAGGGAAAGTAGAGCCTCACAAGTTTAGTACTGAAGAGCCTCCTGTGTCCCTCACGGAGCCACTCGCAGTGACACTGGCATTCACTTGGCAGTGGAGCTGTACAGCCTGCCCATTTTACACTGCTCACACCACATGCCTTCACCAGTGGTACCCCAAAATGTACTTTCCCTTAGCATCAGTTCAAATGCAATGAACAACTACTGTTCCAAGAGTTTCATCCAACTCGGACTGTGGCCAGAAATGAAAACGTAAATGACTTCATGCTAAGAGAAAATAGCAATACTAAATGAGAAACTGCAGAAAAACCACAATGCATAAACATATGCTCTTTCCCAAGAATATCTGCACTGCAATAAAACCCTACCAAACTTTACACTCAATGAAAAAGAGTACCAGCGCTGAAATCATCGAGCTGTTCGAATGTGTGATTTTTGTATCATCAGTAAAATCACCTTCTTCTCTAGATGTGTCAATTAAGCTCTCTCAGTAATTTTGTTTTGGATTACCATTTCCAAGGTTGCCAGATTTACTCATTATTAGCCATGTAGAGCCAATTGTGCTTATCAGCTGCAAAGCTTGTTTCTGTTTCTCAGGCAAACAGCAAGTTGTCCTAATTACTTGCCCAAAACATTGTAGATTATGCATTTTAATTCTTCTGTGTTTCATTAAATATATACCAGCCAAATTCCCTTCGTGAGAAAGATGCACTAAAAGATGTAGTCTTTGTACATTTCCAAATAAAAATTTTCATTGCAGTTGTAAAAAAATTCAGTATGTACTTTACAGAAGAAAGCAATACACATTCCTTAGAGATGCTACTTCATCCTTTACTTGGATGGAAAAGCAGATGGCTGATGCACCACTTTCTTCACTAAAATCAAAATAGAAACTGTTCTTTTACAAGGAAAGTATTAGCACAAAAAAAAAATATATAAAAGGCTGGGAGTTCTTAGGCTCTAAAAAATAATTCTGAGGCAGTCTTGGAAAGTGTCAGTTAGACAAGAATAAATTCTCAGATGAAACTTCTTTATCTTTCACAGGCTTGTCCTGCAAATTCAAATTTGTCTAGAGAAGATGGTGCTGACTGGTTCATAATCCAGCTTCCTGTCCAATATACTTATTACAGATTACTTTGTAAGGTCCAAAAGTTAATTAGTGCTGAAGTTCTCTGGAAGTGCATCAAAAGTTTCTGAGGACATGACTGAGGCCTTGGTCCAAAACAAATCAACATCTGAAATTAGATATCATTAACTTCTTAACACAAAAAAAAGCTTTTTATATGCCATGCATCTTCAATTTCTGCATGTGGAAAACTGGGACACAAGAAGTTTAGCTGAATATTAAAGCCATCCATCAATTTTAAATCAGTGGGGAGAACTATCTATTTTGAAGCAAATTATTTAATTTCTGTGCAGTACTTGAACTGCTGGTTCACTTCAGTACAAGAGTAAAGAAGTTTTCTCAAAAGGAGATGTCATATTCAGTCTTTAGTGGATTTCCAGTCTGGAAGATTGTTTGTCTACTCTTGTTTTTAAGAAAACTTTATAAGGAGAGATTACATAATTATGCTTTTTCCCTCCAGGAAAAATATTTGAATGCATTTCAGAGGGGGCAGTAAGAGCACGACAGTCAGCAGCATTTTAAAATGTAGAGAATTATCTAGAACCAGAATACCTCTTATAGTCGAAAGGCAGAAGAATTAGGTTAATTCTACATTAGGTGATATATTTAATAAATTACAGCTTTTAAACCAACTTTTCTGCTCTTGGATCTTGTTCTCCTTCATGCTGTATTTGTTTTGATCCATCAGGATCTGTCCCCTGTTCACCCTGTCAATGTTTGCACTAATCCAGTATCTTAGAAGAGCTTTATGTAATTGGGAATTCCTACTTCGACAGTGCTCGTGGGGTCAGTTTTCTGTTTACTCATCTTCTACCTTATCTGCAGCAAAGGAAAAGACAGATGAGTGTAAACATAACAAAAATAGCACATTTGTTGACAGGAATTAGTCCTGTCAATTAGGTTAATTAGGATTAACCAGTGAAAAGAAACAAACCATCTTCCCAACACACTCAAGTTCAATTTCCACACTTCTTTATGAAAAGCAGCTGCTGAAATATGCTCAGCCTGTGCAAGATCCTTTATGCAACCGCAGGTAAGAATTCATTCTTTTTATTTCTCCAGATGCCGGATTACAATTTTCACCCTAAACGACCCGGCTTTACACAGTCACACCGCCCACATCCATACTGGATGTTAATCACTCCCTTCCCAACAACTCTTACAAACATCAGGAAACCTCAGCAAATTTACGGGCAGCAAGAACTTAGAGCGGATCTTTAAACCGCTGCAGGTTTCCCGCAAAGGAGCAGAGCTATAAACAGCGAGGGGACGAGACAGAGCCGTCAGGGCGGGGCGGGCGGCGCTGAGGGGCGGCCATGAGGGGGCGGGGCTTCAGGAGGCTGGTCCGTTCCCAGTGCGCATGCGCGGCTCCGCCCCGCTGCGGGCGGGCGCGGGAAGCGGCGGCGGGAGCGGCGCGGGGCTGAGTGAGTGACGCGGGCGGGCACGGCCGGGGCGCTTCCCGGGGTTCTCCCGCTGGCAGCCGCTTTTCCCGAGGGCTCTGTCGCCTTGCAGGGCCCGCTGCTGGGTGCCTGAGGGAGGGTGCGGCCGCAGGTCGGCGCGTGGCCCGGTGTGAGGGCTCCGGCGGGAGGCTGTGTCCCGTTCTGGGTTCCTCTGTGCAGGAGAAACAAGGAGAGGGTCCAGCGGAGGGAGCAAAGGTGATGAGGGGTCTGGGGCATCTCCCTCATGAGGAGGGACTCGGGGAGCTGGGCCTGCTTGGGCTGCAGAAGAGAAAACAGGGGGGCACTCATTAATGTACGTAAATACCGCCAAGAGGTGTCAGAGGACGGGACCAGGCTCTGTTCAGGGGTGCTAGGGACAGGACGAGGAGCAGCGGCCGTGAAATGAAACACAGAAAGTTTCGCCTCAGCGTGAGGAAGAACAACTTAACGTGGCGAGTGGCAGAGCGCTGGGCAGGCTGCCCGGGGAGTGTGGAGCCCCTGTCTGAGGACATTCCGAGCCCTCCTGCGGTTCCTGTGTCACCTGCTGCAGGTGACCCTGCCTTGGGGGGTTCCTCCCAGCCCCAGCGAGTTCTGTGTTTTAACCCCGAGCCTCTCATGCATCATCCCCGGCCCTGCCAGCCCCTCCCGGCCCTGCTCCCTCCGCCTTTCCCTAGTGCACAGGAGAGGCTGGGGAATGTGGTTATTTGGCATACCTGGGGTCTGAATGTTGTGTTCCTCAGCTGTGAGGTAGCAGGGATTTGTGTAGGATCCTCTCCCTCCAAGAGGAGTTTGGGGTGATTAATTTGGGCCAGGGATGATCCAAGTGCTGGGCAGGAGAGCTGGGCCTGGGTTTGGGGCTGCTCTTTATTTGTGAACCTCTTGACTGGGGAAAAATAAAAATGCATGCTGGCAAGTCATCCCTGAAGAATCCAAATGAGATACTGGGGTTTTGGTACCTCTGAGCCGTGCTTGTGGTGTTGAGAGAAGAAGAAAATCCCCAGGAAAGTGCATCAGGTGTACAGGTGCAGGTGTTCTACCAAGCCAGGTGTTTCCAATTTAGATACAATTCCATAAAACACCTGCCAGCTTTTCAGTCTGGAATGGGTGGGAATGTTGCCCCTGGAATCACCTGATATGGTGAAATGAGGGGCTTTAATATTTCTCATAAATTCTGAACAAGGCTGATTACCCATCTGAGAAAAAGGGTGGTCTGTTAATTTGACCTTGTTAATGGTTAATGATTTCTGGCTGTTCACAAAATTTTCAGAATGGGGACATGTTTAGTAAAGATAACTGAAAGTGAGTGGAAAATAGTTCTTTCCTAAATAACAGTTCTGTTCTGGTTTTATTTGTTAAAATATTTTTGGTTTAGAAAGCTCGTTTTCAAAACCGTGTGACCTTTTGTAAACACACTTTCCAAAACAAACAAAAAAACCAAACCCAGAAGAAAAACTAAACAATCTATAACAGGGTTCTAAATTAAATCTGAGACCAGAAGCTATTGAAAGGTCAGGCAGTTGTATATTAGGTGAACAGTACTATATAAATTCCTTTTCTTGTGTTAAATATGCACACATGCCACTCTGTATACATAATCATGGTTCTGAGGGATGTTCTCTAAACTGTCCTTGAATCTGTTGCTCATATTCTGCCTAATATGTCTGTGAATTATAAAACACAGCTCTATTTTTTGCAAGTATTACTTGTTTTTAGGATTTTTTTTGTAGTGGTTTGTGTTCAGTTCACTACAGAACTGCAAAGGTCTGAGGTCTGCTATGTGTGAAATTATAAATAACAGGAAAAGCTGAAGAGTTTTAGGACTGAATTTTAGTGTGGTTTTCACATGGAATGTAACAGGTGCTTTCCTGTGCTCCAACTCTGCATTCAGTTGTGTCATTAAGGTGCAGAGAGGTGGCACCTTCATGTTTTTGATAACTCTTTGATGTTGTTGCTATTGTCATCAGTGTTTCTTCTTGAGCACATGGAGGATAATTATGTGGGAATTTAAAATGTTCTTACAGAATTTTGAAGATACACCACTTGCTCTCATAAATTGGAAGCTACAATCATCTTTTCTTTCTTTTCCTGTTTCTCTAGGGCCACACAACCAGTGTTGGCTTTTCCTGCTGGATTCATCATGATAACTCCAGCTTTTGAGCTGACCCAGGATCCAGATTTTCTTACAGTAAAAATCAGAGTGCCTTATGCCAGAGCTTCAGAGTTTGACATTTATTTTGAAGGGGAAGATTTCAAGTTTTATGCTAAGCCATACTTTCTCAGGCAAGTAGTGGGAAAAGTTTTCAAAATTTGATCTTCATAATAGGAAATGAACTCAATTTTGGTCCCTTCAGAGTGTTCTTCATCTGCAGCTTTCATTCTGTTGACTCCAGACAGCTCAGTTCATGCAAGGATTTGGTTTTTGGGATCTGGCCTCTTTGTTCCTAGGCATTAAATCATGTTAAAGGGAGTTGAAAGAAATACTTTTCTAAATTTACTGTACAATGGCTTTTTAATTGTAAATGGCCAGACAACTCTCTGGGTGTAAATTTTGTGGAGTGTCTCTTTTCCTGGGAGGAATCCAGGGGGATTGAACTGCATGGATTCCATTACTGTGAAGAGGAGTCATGTAGTTAAGTCCTTTGTGCTGCTTTTGGAATGTGCCTTACATTTTTATAGGCTGAGACATTAACTTGCAGAATTAGTCAGGCTTTCAGTGAAGCATCTCATTTTTTTTTGCCTGCAGATTGACACTTCCTGGAAGAATTGTAGAGGATGGCAGAGAAAAAGCATCTTATAATACAGATGAAGGTATTGGTTGATGTTATTGGTATCTGTGTCATGAAAAATGCTGCTATCTCCAGTAGTTTATACTTTAAAGCCCAAAAATACCCCAATAAAACAATAAATTTGGTGCTTGCAGAATCTTTATTACATGACTAAGACAGTAATCAGATTGGTGAATGCAGCTCCTGTGGATTGTTTGGTGGAAGGATTAAAAATTAAATAAAGCTCGCTTTCTTCTGTTGGTTTGTGTTTATACAATGTAAGTCAGGAGACTCCAAGTAGTTAAATATTCTCTTTCATGTTTTAGCATTAAAATCCTGAATTGTTATGAAATAAGGTTAAAAACATGCACAGGGATCAATGCAAAATAAAATGCTACCTGCACATGTCCTACTTCCTCTAAGCCTTTCTCATAGAGCAAAAATGCACATTTCTGTCTCATATTTTAATGCAATAATTATATTCCTGCTTTCTTTTAAGGTACTTTTACAATTCAGTTGCCCAAGGAGGTTCCTGGCCAATATTTTGAGGGGCTGGACATGCTGACATCTCTTTTAGCACCAAAGAAATCAAGATCAGCAAAACCTTTGGTAGAAGAGATGGGTATGACAAAATCGATCTTGTTTACACAAGATGATACATGTGTGTAATGAAACAGTTATAGATCTATAGGGTGAAACATATAGAAAACTACAATGTTTTTATTATTGACTAGTGCAAGGTATGAGAAGGGCGTGAATAAATCAAGGGATGGATAAGAGTAGAAATAAATGTTGCAAGTGATACACATGTCAGCTTTATAGGTTTAGTTATGTTTAAGTTTTTCCAAAATGTGCTTTAAAAGTATGCTAATGCTCTGTAGGTCTTTGTACCCCTCTAGTGGCTGTAGAACACACACACAGTTGAGTCTTCTGCTTTTTACAGACTATAACTGGGCTATTAGCTCAAGTGAGAAGCTAATTAAAATCATAAGTTCTAGTGCATGTCTTCCTTAACATCAGTGTATAACAGACAAAAATGTTTGGCTCTGTGATTTTTTTAATAGCTGCCTTAAATTATTGATAACATCACTTGGATTCTGTCAGGGTTGCCCTAGCATCAAATGCTGATCTTGTTGAAATCAGTGGAACAGGTATTTCAGTCTGAGGGAGTGCATTTAAAATTTCGTGTCCTGATGTTCATTTTTGAAAGTTGGGGAGTTTGCAGCAGGACCTGTGGGTTACAGATCTGTGTGACCCAGTGTTGAGTGAGATTTCTTAAAAGATGCAGTAACATGAGAAAGGCAAACACCAGTAGCAGGATAAACCATTCAACGAAGTAATATCTATTTTTCTATGTAACAGTTTTCTTTTTCTGACCATGCCATCAATACAGCTGCCTCTGCTGAGCTGTCTGAAGAGAATGAAGAAGAATTTGACTGGGAAATGGAACAGATTCCTTATGAAGAAAGCACTCCCCTACTGCAGCACCCCTATGGATTTGGGAATTTGCGCTCAGGGGTGTTCCAGAGGCTGCAGGTACATGAATTTTGTCTTCTTCTGTCTTAGAAATTCTGGGTAGCTTACTGTGTGGGCTCACAAGACAACAGCTTTTGAAAAGTGCAACTCACTTATGTAACTCTAACTTATTATTGTATGAATTGTAGTATTCACAGGTCTTGGAGCAGGATTGCTGTTTATGGAGGAAGTATTTACATTCTGTTAGGACATGTATGCTGCTTTATTACCATGAAACTTGTGAAGAAATGCTGATTTCTTTACTGACACTTTTTGTGAAGGAATGCTGATTTCCCATCAGCATTAATGGGATGGGAAATAACTTAATGATGTTTAAAAGGGCACTGCAATTGCCTATTAATTAATGTACAGCCACTTCAGAGAGTGAGAGTATTCTCAAAAGTCACAAGAATGTTGTGTGATTCTTATCTTGTCTTTGTTGGGGTTGTGTGCTTTTGTTTAACATTGCAAATTTATCATAATGCAAAATAACCTCCCTGCCTTATGATAAAATGGCCTGAATAGGCTTGATAATATCACAAATTCTAAGGAGCTTCAAATAATTGCATTTCCTTAGAATTTTGATGTTTTATTTGCATAGTGGAGCCTGAATTTGGAAGACTTGAAAGGGAGGTTGAAGCTTTTTTAGGGATTTCAGTGCAATGCTGACAAGCATCCTTCTTAAATCCTTCCTGGGTAAATCTTGTGTGCCATACCAGTGGCTTGGTCCTATAAATTTTGTTGCCCTTTGCAGGATGAGCTCAGTGATGTTATTGAGTTAAGGATCCAGACCAAACTCCTGCAGAGGAACGTAGGAGGCAACGTTTGGCAGCTGAGGCTGCCAAGTTTGAGCCTGATCATTACCTGTGAGTACTGATTGACTTCACCTGGCCAAGAACCTCTGAAACACTTTCCCTTTTCACAAATGATTGCATTTCAGATCACTTTTGGAAAGAACAGCTTTACTTTTGGTCTGGTTTTGTCTCATCAAAGTGGGTATGCTTAGTATGACACTGACACAAAACATTCTCATCTGTTTTGGGGTTACTCAACTGTTTAATTACTGCTTAAGTCTGTGTGGCTGCTGTCAGCTGCTGCAGAACATTGTTTTTTGGCATTTTGGGTTGACAAAATCAGAACTCTGTTTTTGCCTTGTGAAAAAAAGCCACACTTGTCTAGGAGGGGGAATTTGAGTTTTGAAGTGATAAAATTTTGTTTCGGCCACTTGGTTTTACAGCAGAAGGAGGAAAATGTCCAAACCAAAACTTTGTGTTTCTTTTGTGCTTCATTCCATGTAGTGAGGTAAAAATGATTCTCTGTGCCTTTCAGGTTGGAGTATTTCAGGCCAAGTTAGGCTCAGATAAATAAAATAAATGACAGCCATGAGATTTATTAATATAGATTGATTCCTGCCAGATGGATCTCCCAGTGGGAAGGATTAGTCCTGTGCTGTGTTTTGTGGGAACAGGAAGACTTAACCCATTTTGAGTTGTTTCAGAAGGTAACTTTGCAAACCTGGAATTTTTCCTCAGTTTCAGAGGCAGCCTCATGTCTTCCTGTAACACACAAAAAATAGAAGAGCTTTCTTAAACTACATTTCACTACAACTGAAGTAGTTCCTAACCTCTAATGGGATGCAAATTGTAGTAATTTCAAGTTTCAGTTTTAGACTCTGTGTTCTGGCCTGGTAGAGCTACACCATTTAGTTTAATGGCTGTTTCAGAACACATGATACCAGCCTTTCTTCACCAAAAATTGTTTTCCTGAGGAGAGCAGAAGCTCTGGTAGAAATGGGGACAAACAACTGTTCTGGTGGCCTTGAGGAAAATGTACCCTGGCTTATACCTCTTAGGTTGCTTTGACATTGAAGGGAGGCAAAGACCAAAATCTGTCAGTGTGAGAGGGAAGCAGATTGCATTCTGTGTTCAGGTTTTGTGTGGTGATTAAGGTAGTATTGAGAAATTTCCTGTGGGTTTTTTTTCAATTCTCAGTATTTATACCATTGTTTGGCTGGAAGGAAAAGCTCAGATGCTAAGAGGAGGCTTAGAGCTTGAATCCTTTAGGATAAATCCTCCCAGAATTAGTAGATTGAGATTTTTACCACAGTGGCTTTGTGCTGAGATGGAGGTGACCTCCCTGCCAGAATTCATGTACAGCTCTCCTTTCTCACCTTGCTGCTGCATGTCCTTGCTTAAAGTCCATCCCTATCCCTGCTTCCCCTTTACCTAAACTTCAGCTGCATGACTTCCTCCCCACAAATTCCCTGGGTCTTAAGTGGGAGAGCTACCCAATAAAATCAAGTGATTTATCTGAGAAGCCTTTGGAGTGTTTTCCTTTAGCTGCATTCAGAACAAATCAGATTGGTTCAGCTTCATGTGATGCTGCAAGCTCATCAATTCCCTGGGCTTCTGGGTGGCTCAGGAAAGGTGGAGGAGGTAAGGAAGGAGTACTGAAAGATAGAAAAATATTGGGGATTTTTAAAATCCTTTTCTGCTTTAAAGTCAAAGAACATATTTCTAATGGAAAATAACCTGGAGCCAAGTGAGGTGCATTCTATGGATGTGTTACTATGTACCCACATATAATGTGAATTGAAATAAATAGCATATGAAAGTTCTTTCTATTTTCCCTAGAGCTGATTTTTTTGAAGATGAAGCTATTAAGCATCTTTTAAAGTACAAACCCTGGTGGATTGATGCTCATAAAAAGATGACAGCCTTGCAGGGAGAAAGCCATCAGGAGCATGACAGTCCTGCATTTGGTGAGAATGTACATATGTATAAAAATGTATATATGCACATCTGTTGCTTGAATGATAATTGTTGTGGTGTCATGTTATAGGTTATTGTTCTTAAAGGAAATTTATTGCTCTAATACATTTAATATTTATTACTTTATGGGTCTTGAAGACCTTTTTTTCAAAGAAAACTCTTTTTGTCCATTATAAAAGCTAAAAGGATGTTTCCAGGGTGAGTAGGTGACCTTGTGGGAACACTGCCAACAGATAACTGAGGCTGCTTCCCTGCACACAGTGATTACAGAAACCACTACAAGTTACTATGGTGCATTTTCTTCTATTGTTCTTTGTTCATTTCCTATGTAGTATGAAAATCTGATATTCCTAAAGTAGATGATGATAATCCCTTCACCAGAAGTTCTGATAATACCTGCACTTCCACATTTTCTCTGAGTAGATGTTGTGTGTTTTACTGTGAATGTAATCTGATCTTCATTCCTGGTGTCTTTTCAGCCTCTGAAGCCAGAAATTGTTAATTAAGTCCATCATAAACAACTGATTTAAAAAACATTGGACAAAGGTACAAGAGGCTTGAAAATACAATAATGGGGGGTTCCCTTGTTTGTTTTTATCCATTCACTCCTTTGTAAATGAAACACTACTCCAGTTTGCTTGGCTTAAGGAATATAAATAAATTGAAGGGCTGCTGGATGATTTTATTGATAAGAATGTTTCTTTTCTCCTCCAAATTGAGGTACTGAGGAAAAACATGTCTGTTGTTGAGTTTTAGGGGCAACAACAGACAAACCCTTCAAAAGCCTGGCAAGCCTGCTAATGGAAATTACACAGAAAATGGGCTTTATAAAGGATCATCTTTGCTCCAAACCATTTGTTATAACAGATATCTCTTTAATAAGAATGATCAAAAAAAAAAATCTCACCTTCATGGGGCTGAGTGGAGAGGCTCATGCAGTTTTGTGCATCTTGAGGAAATTTAAACAACATGAGGCAATCTGGAATTTGGGTGATGTTAATGACAATAAACTCACCCTTTTCCCTGGAAAGCCCTCAGTTTGGGTAACATTTGTGCTGTTTGAGTAAGTGCCTGAAATGAGTGGAGGTTCCTAAACCTGAGTGAGCTGTGGTGAAGGAAACCACCATGAGAGGGAGTGCAGGTTCTACTTGAAGGTCTCCTGTGAATGGAAATGCAGAAGGGCAGGAGGTGGCTCCAGGCTGTTCCACCTGGAATCTGATCATCAGCAGGATGTGTCCCCTGTGGTTTTATATTGCTTTACCCAGCCAAAGGAATGGTGCAGTTAATCAGGAATTCCTGTCTGTCCTGTGTGAAGGAAGGATTTGTTTGTGAAGAAAGACATGTTGCTCCTCAAGTTAAATGTAAAAGCGAGTTTAGGGTGGGAAGGAGACATAAAAATTAGCAGTCTTTAAAAGTTTTTCTTATTCAGAAACACTAAGTAAAGAGAATTATTTTTTTTTCTTCCTTTTCTTGACTTAGACTGATGTCTTTTCAGTTGTTATCGTCATTGGTTTCTTGGAATCAAAAACTTGATTACTTTTGTCTTTATAATGTCTTTGGCTGCAAGAAGTAATTAGAAGTACAGATGGCCTTTTTTATTTTTTGCATGACATTGCAATTAACTGAAGATTTTCTTTGGTTGATTACTGCTCTTATATTTATCCCTGGTTATTTTCTCTTTGTTTTTGCATCATCAGATTCTTCTAATGCCTCATTACCAATTTTTTTTCTCTTTTTGGTTCATCTAATTAACATTTAAAATTTTCATCTCTCTTCTGTCCTTACATTGAATCTATTTTTATTTGACCTTTTTACTTTTTCTCCAGCTTGTGTGCATGGTTTGTGTATTTTGCCTTTTTAAATTTTTTTCTCATCCCAAGTGTCTTCTCTTTCTTTTGTCCTTTTTGTACATCTTACTGTGTATTCTCTTCCAGCCCTTTTTGTTCACCCTTACAGTGTCTCATTCAAGTAAAGTAATACTCCATAAAGCCTTATTAATTACACAGCCTTTCCCATGAGGGGATAAGATTTTTGGAAAGCTTGCTTGCTGCTGCTGCTGAAGTTTACATTAGTGTCTTGCTTCTACAGATTCCAGATGAAAGGGTTTGCATTTTCTAACAGTCACATTCACCTTGGTTAAAAGTTCATTTTTATTCTACTTCCAATTGCACAACTGTAAAAAGCTCCTCTTTAGGCACCACAATAATCTTCAAAGGCTCAGGCTGACATATGTATTTAATCTAACATTTATATGCTCCAAGGATATCTTATTTTGTTCAGGGTAACCTCTCATGCTTACAGTGACTGTTCTCTTTCTTATTTCTTTATAGAAAGAGAAGCAATTTCCTTTCCAAGTTGCACCTTTCAGTAGGCTTGGCTCAAATATATGCCATTGCTGGTGGATTCATAAGTTTAAGATGGATTACTTTTCTTCTTTCATCAAATTTCTGCAATTGTGCTGTCTACCTGCTTTGCTCAGTTTTCAGGGCTTTGCATCATGTGCTCCTTCCTGGCACTGCTCTGCTGCAGAGCAGGTTTTTGTTATGTGAGGAAATTCTGCTTTTTATTCATGCAAAACTCCCAATGATCAGTCTCCACTGTAAAATAGCTCAGCTTTTAAAAGGCAAGAACAGTAGGAAGAAAGAATGATGTATGGTGTTGATATGTTTGCAGGAACTGTGGATTCTGTAAAGAATAGTAAAGAAAAATGAGTACAAAGGAAATTATGAGATCCAGGAAAGGCTGTCCAAGTCCAGTGGTTCTGTGGAGAATGCCTGGAGGAGGGAGGTCAGAAGTGATGTGGAGAAGAAAAGACAAGTGAGGGAGATAACATTTGAATGGAGAATTGCAAAAGCAGGGGAGAGATGAACAAATCAGACTCGAGTGGCCATAGTTGCTGTGACTGTGGGTATGCAGAAGGGATAGATTTCTGGTTTTAGGACTTTTGGCTTATTTCCTGAAAAACTGAGGCTCAACTGATCATAGTCTACCTGACAGAGCTTTAGGGAGTCTCAAAGATGGCCACAATCTGCAACTTCCCAAAAATGGCCCCATGTACGAGAGCTTTCCCTGAATCCTCAGTGCCACCTTTTGAGGGACAGAGTCTGTACAGGAAAGAAAAAGTGGGAAATTCCACTGACCTCTCATACCTCAGCAGTTTGCAACAAATTCTAGCAATTTAACAGAAAATCAGCTTTCTTACTTCAGTTACTTGTTTAAGTTTGCATTATTGCTGAGTATTTTTAAGGCAGCATCCAGCACCGGGGAAGATGCTGACCCTGCACAAAGTCTTTGGGTGACTCCATTCAGAATAGTGCTGCCTTTCATCTCGTGATGGCTCAGGGAGAGCTTGAAATGAAACTTGTTTGCTACTGATTAATATCAATAACTAACTTTATTCTGACTAATCTGCTCTCTGCTGACTACTAGTCTCCTTCATCTGATGTTGCTGATTCCTTAACCTACGGGGATGGAAGCACACATTTAAAAACCTTAAAATTGTAACATAATATGTTAAAGAAAAAAAAAATAGAAGGAGGGGTCAGTTCTGCTCAGTTCTTTCCCTTGGGGAGAGCTGTGGGATTCAAGGCTTGGCTTGACAGGATCATAAACTGAGGCTCTGCTCTCACCAGCAGGTTGTCAGAGGTGCTTCCTGACCTGTGCTTTGCTGACTGACCACTGAGTCAGCTCTCTGTGTGGGTCCAGCACATTTCATCTGAGTGCCCCTAACACATTGAGAGCTGCAAGTGTCATAGTAGTCTGGAGATACAGATCTGCCAGTGATTTAAGTGGTGTTATCACAGTGTAAAATAGCAGTAGGGCTGTAACAAAACACCCTCTGGCTGTCAGACTCATCCTCCCCTCAGAGATTAAACTCTGCTTCACTGACACTCTGCTACTGGAGGACAATTTGAAGTATCTTCTTTTTTAACATGAGGAATGGCCAGCTTAAAACAAGTAAAAGAGATGATTAAAATGTAAAGGTAATCTCATCTGTCAGAAACTTTGTGAGATGAATGTCTGACTCCTTTAGATGTGGATATATTAACACACATTTATACTCTGGCATGGTTTTGCCACTGGCAAATACACAAAAAAAATTTAAAGTTACAAAAAACTTGCCAATTTAACTTACTTGATAAGTAGCAGCAAGTGCTGCTTTGCATTAGATTAATACTGATTGTGGTACAGATTGTTGTTAGCTAAAATTTGGCAGTGTAAGTGTACAGAAGTGTACAGGCTTAGTACAGCAGAAATGTAATTACAATTTTAATTGTTCTGATAATTTCACACCATGTACTTGGAAGTTTTGAATGGGGAAAACAAAGTAGGTGGTGTTTTGGACATGTTAATAATGAGTTTCATGCCTGGATAATTAATTGTTCAAAAACTTCAGGCAATGGATAGAATTTTTTTTTTTAACATTGAAGTATTTTCTCAGAGAAAGATATTTTATTTAGAACACCTGGCATTGTGCAGCAACTTAATGAACATCTTGTAACATTTACCTTTGGGAATTGTCTAGTCTACATGTTGTTTGCTATTATTTAATAGACCTGGAATTTCTGTATTTCTGGTCCAGTTGTAGATGTTATGATGCCTCAGAATTTGAATTTTAGAGGAAGAAAACTTTACTGCTATATTCATGAGTTTCACTGGGAGTTTCTTTGCTGTTTAACAGTGACGTGTGGTTCATGTTTACATTGAAGAATGAACTTATGAAGAAATTTACTGATAATCACCTATAGTTGTGACTCAGGGGATGATACTGACCTGCTTTGCATGAATAGAAAAAAGAGAGTTAGAACTGCCATAGTCTTTCTCAATTGTCACTTAGATTTTTGTCTCATACAATGTGGGCTTAAGAATCCTCATTTTACTTGGATCCTGATTGTGCATTTATCCCTGTGTAAGATATCCAGGCATCCACAGGAATCCTTGGCACCTGGAGAGGTCCAAAATCATCAGTGTGTAGATGCAGTGCTGTGCTGGAGCTTGATATTGACACAAATATACCAGAGCTTAATAAAAGTTGAAAAGGAAAGTGAGAGCTATTTAGGCTTTTTCTTGAGTGATGGGTGGCTTGTGATTAGTTACATGCTCCTTTTTAAAGACACTGTTGAAGTAGTATTACCACCTATTAAAGTGAATGTGCCAGCTTTAAATTCAAAATCAATTATCCTTTTACTTTTTATAGTTGTCTTCTCTGAGGAGGAGAGAGAGCAGATGAGAAAGTTCACAAATAAATCTTACCTTCTGGATAAAAGGAGCCGTCAGCACATATATCTTGGATTAATTGATATCCTTCTGGCATACTGCTATGAGATCTGTGTCAATGAAGGGGACAAGAATGTAAGTTAAAAAAAGTAAAAAATACTATATTTTTGAGTCCATCTAGTCCTGAACCCTGTGCTGCTGTTTAGGGAACTTACCTTTTAAAGTGAACTTATTCCCAGACATTAAACATAGATGAAGTTAAAATAAAAGACTTTATATCTCCAGATTTGGTGTACCTGAGGATTAGTAGGATTTCTAAATACTTGTGTTCTTCTGCAGCAGTGTTGTAATAAGAGTAGCAGGAGATTCCAGACAATTCTGTGTAGTTCTGGTTTGTGTATCTTAGTTTATGCAAATTGAACCAAATAATTGTTCTGTTTTGTTCTGTGTGCATACCTTGCCCTCTTGGAATTGCTTCCCAGATACGACTTTGTGCCTCACATCTCCTGTGCTGATATGAACCAAGGGGATGTTTTTAACCAAAATATTGGCACATGTAATCAAAACCATTCTGGCTTAATCAGACTGACACGCAGGGCATGGACTGTAGAGTGACAAGCAAAATGCCCAGACCTGCTGATTCACCAGAATAATCTGGGATTGTTGTTGTGTTGCATCTTAGAGCTGCACAGAATTGCAAATCTGCCAGGACCACAGTTGGACAATTTTTTATTGGTTTTGCAGTGACTGCATGATGTGTATGGAAAACACACTGAGGTTTTTCCTCCTTTCCCCCCCTGCCCTGTTTTTTTTTTTTTATTCCTATTTGATAGGAAAACCAAGACATTCAGGCCACACAAATCTTTACTAGAGCCAGCATTATAGATCAAGGCTTTCTGGCTTTTTGCCCCAGTCATCCCACTGGACCACACTTCCACTCAAATACTATGAATCTGTCACATATTAAGAATAATGACATTTTACATGTACTGCTGGCTTCAGGAGCCTCTCTGCAAGCCAAAAGTCTTGAGCTGTTTTCATGAAACAAGGCATTTGAGCTTGGCTTTTGTTGATTCAAGTCTCTGTTGCTTTGTGCAAAGGGACAGAATTCCTCTAAAATACCATTTCTCTGTGTATTGCTGTTATCTTTTAAAGATTTTCTGCATGGGCTGGATCATCCTACTATGGAAACCAACTCAGTTATTCAACATCTGCATTGAAATATAATTTTTAATGCTGTCCTGTGGCCATTTCAATGCATGTTTTGTAATTACTGCTGCTTATTCACAAAGGTTCTTCAATTGCTGCCAGAATGTTATCTCAAAGAGTTTGCCAGCAGTGTTGGATTAGATAATACTTGTTTTACTGTCTTCTCTTAAAATCAGGTTGAATCATCTTGGAACATCAGGAAACTGAGTGCAACATTGTGCTGGCTGGAGGTAAGGCAAAGGAAAGTTTTGTGTTAAGTTTTTGCTGGATTATTTGGGGTTTTTTTGGTGTTCTGTGTTCTTTCTGTGCCAAGTTTGCTCTTTTAGGATTGAAGATTAATTATATATCCTGTTTTTAGTAGTACCAGAAATTGATTTCTGGGCTCCAGAATGTAGTGGGCACATGTTGCTTTACCTGCCCCTTTCTTTTCAGCCTTATTCTGGGAACAAAAAAGGTTGGAAAAGACCTTTAAGATCCTCAGGTCCAGCCATTACCAGCACAATCCCCATGTTCACCATTAAACCACCTCCAAGTGCCACATCCCTGTTTTAGTTGCTGCTCACCTGTTGGAACCAACAGAGATTAGAGGAAACCCTGAATTCCATTCTCTCCACGTTCAGATTGTTCCCTGAAAGCACCCATTTCTTTCTAACAAGAAATTGTTACAGAGCTGGAGGTGGAAAGGACTTGACCTGGCCTGAAATCCATTAATTCTTAAAATGTAGTAAGGTGGAAAGGACTGTCCCAGCTCAGTTCTGAAGTGACTGAGCCAGGTCTCACTTTGCAGGGATCAAAACTGAAATTGGACAGGATTTTGGGGTCCAGTCCTTCAAACTTTTCCAGTAGTGCTGAATGTTACATTCAGTTATAACTAGTCCTGTGACAATAAGTTTTCTTTTGAGTTCTGCAGTAGCAGGTTACAAAGGGCAAGTTAAAATTGCCTTAATTTGTGATGTATTTTTCAGATCCATGATCTGACATAATGAAGGAGTTTTCTGCATGTGCTTACCCTGTGATAGAGCAGTTCTTGGTGCAGCCTGTGCCAACAGTGTATTTCACACCTAGAAAACTCACAATCCTGGCACCAAGCTGTTAATAACTATCTCTGTTAACTCCCAGCCCTAATGGTTTGTCTTTCATCATTCTGCACAAAATAAAAAATTGCCTCAGCTCTGGTTTGTTGGAGCTGACTGCCATTTTGCTGGCCATGACATGTACACACCTTAGCCTCTAAATATTAAATCACAAACCATAAATGATTTAAATGCTTGCTGGTGATCCATTAAAATGAACAATGGTCCTTGGTAGTCACAGAATGCAGAGAAGTGCTGGCTGTCAGCAAAGTGCTTTTATTAATTTTAATAGATTGAGAGTTCAAGATGAAGTAGGGGGGTTTTTTTATTAATTAATAAATGGAGCATTTTGTCTTGAAAAGTGAAAGCTGAAAGGGAAATCACTCTTAAGAAAGTATTTAATAACTCCTTAATGCCTCTGGCCTGAGTAAATTAGAGGTGTTGCTCACTCCTGAAGGAGGACAATGAACTGTTCTCCCCAGGCAGGTATATTTATCCCTGTCTTCAATATCTAGAATTTTCATGAAAAGCAGAGTCATGTATCATTTTTAAAGATCTTATATGTACACGTGTATTTGGTTAATATCATATGGGTTTAATTTTTCTTTATTCTTAAAAGGCTTTTTATAGCATCTCCTTAATATATATAATAATGTGGGACAGATGTAATTTATTGCTTTAATCTAAAGGATGGCAAAGTCTTGAGGTATTTTATTCCCATGTTGTCTAGGTTCTTTTTTTAATCCCAAACCACTAAAATGTACAGAACTTTTGTTATCTTGCCATGCAAACTCAATATGCAGTCTTGTTTCTATTTAACATTTCCATATCTATTCAAATACAGATTTTTAGAAGCATAATAAATCAAAATGTGCTTCCCCCTCCCCCCCCCCATAGTCATTCTGCTATGACTTTTTTCCTTAAAGGAAAACAAACAAGCACACAGACTAATTCAGATTTTTTACTGATGCACACAGAGTTTCTCCAGCATCCATGATGTCCTGGTGTCTTTTGGCAGAAGAGTGCTGTGCTATCCCCTGTACAGGCATTTTGAGCTGGTGACACGTGCCCTCAGTGACACAGTCATGATTCTGCAGCTGGGTGAGTGTTCAGGGACTGCAGGTTGTACCACGACATCTTTCTACCTTGGCTTGTTCAAGTTACCTGCAACTTTTCCATTAGGCATGAGTTACTTCTTTGAGGAAAGCATTAGTTTTAATTTTTGGACAGCAGGATCATTGAGAAGCAGTGCTTCAGTGGTTTATTTTAAATGCTTGTGAGTTGCAGGATTAAAAACCCACATAAATGGCAATATTAATCTTCACTACTGCCAAAAGCTGTTGCTGATTGAAAATCCCATTGACATTATAACAGTCAGGGAGTGAAGTTTTAAGGGGAAGATGGATGCTGTCCCTCCTCACTTATCTGCACTGCCTTATGTTGCTGCTCATAAGTGTGAAAAAGAAAATTCTGATAACAAAACTGCAGTGATGCAGTGCTGACAGCCTATGGGGTTTTTTTCTGAGGAGGATAATACATGAGAGGTAAGAAATTTGCTTTTCTTTTAATGTCACAATAGAAAATGGTTTTGCAGTGGACATTCAGTGATCCAGTGAAACACTGCCCAACTGGCTAAGCTATTACCAGGATGTTTCAGTTTAAAAGTTTGTAGAGTTCTTTCCTTGTGTCTCAGAATACTGCTCCATTAAAAAGAGAGAATAACAGCGAAGTTCAGTTTATCTCTAGATGAATGTTCCTCCTTGAAAATGTGGAAAAACACACAGAAGTCTGCAAGAAAAATGAATGTAGAATAGAGAAGTATGACTTAAACTTTGCTTCCCAATACACAGGATGAAAGCTGGTAGAGTTTTGTGATGGTGTAAAATCAGATTATCATATCAAATGGCACATACAGAGCTAGGGTCAAATTTTACCCTCATTTTGAAATAGTCTGTGGAAGGAGGACTGGATTTCAGAATCTGTAAAATTCAGGTTTTAGGCTGTTGTTTGGCAGCTCTCTCAGCAAGGAATTCCAGAAGGATCCAGTGATCTGCAGACAAAGTTCTCTGACTTTCCTGTTACACACGTTGGAAGCTTTCTTATTTTCACTTTTAAACACAATTCATGGGTTTTTTTAAAAAATCAGGAAGGTAGTATCTGCACATAAAGAGTTTATTTATTGATCAGTAAAATGCAGAGCTGTAACTGCAAAAACTGTTAAATCCCATGGGCCCATGTTCTAAAAGCAGACATTTGATTGTTTGCCTGATGCAGGATTCCCTGTTGCAAATCTGGCAAGATTTGAAGCCTCTCATTAGAGACCCATTAAGCCACTATAATCCAAAACTTTTAATTTATGAAGAAAGACATTTTTAGTTGGGAATTAGTGTAACATTCACTGATGTACATTGTTAGTTGGCAGATGAGTTACAGGAGTGGATGTTGGAAATGGTTTGGGCTGACAGCTTGACAGCTGGAACCTGAAAAAATCAGCAAAATTTTAATTCCACACATCACTTCTTTGTAAAAGAGCACACTTCTTTTTAGTCAAAATAGTGATGTTTGACAAGCACTGATGGGGATACAATTTAAAAGTTATTAGTTATTTTTGGGGTTTTAGGTTTTCTTTGCTGACTTGGTTTCCAAAACCAGTGGGTTTCTTCTGTTCTGTTTGTCATGGCTTTTTGCTCTCCCCATTCCTCTTCCTCCTTATTGCCCTCCTCCTCACCCTTAACTTTCATTCTCTGGTTATTTTTTCAGCATGGAATTGCTTACAAATAAGCAAACAAATTTTGTGCTTGAACAGCAGGGGGAGTTCTGATCTTTTTTGTTTCTTTTTTTTTTTTTTTTTCCCTTCTCCTCTCCTCTAAATCTGTAAAATGTAATTTCATCCCTGTTCAGGTTTCATAGCCTAGGAGGAGCCAGCCTCTTGGGAGAAGGTTATTAGATTCCATTTGCAGTGGTGGCTGTTTTCATTTGAATGTGGGTTTTTTCCCCACCATTAAATGCTGAAAATAATTTTTTTAAGTGTTCCAGCACTTAACCCTTTAGCAACTGTCATCAGAAAACTAAGAGGGGAGATTCCAGCTAATTGTAATGTTGCATATGATGGAAAAGTCAAACTGATAACAGAAAGTTTCATGGTTGTGGAGTGAGAACACATTTTTAATCTTTTGCTGTATTTATTGACTGTTTGTCAAATGGCTCCTTCCTGAACCCGAAGTGAGTTTTTTCTTTTGTTTTGCCAAACTATTCTGTGACTAGCAGAAGTGGGAAAAGTTCTCTCTACTTCCAGGCCCTCATCTACTGTTAGGTAATTCTTACATTGCCTCACACAATTCCCTGTGCTTGGCCCTGCTGTGAGCTGTGTGTTCCCAACCTCATTATTTCCCAGCACTGGTGTTTGTGTAGGCATAAAGGGGAAAATGCTCCTGCTAAGAGAGATGATGGGGCATAACTTCTTCTTATTTGTGAGCTACTTCTCAGCTTAGTTTGTTTCTTTTTCTGCCTGTTTGGGCCAGCAGAGCTGGGAGCAGTGGAGATGCTGGGGGAAGGGGCTGCTTCAGCTGTGGAGAATTACACGCATGGCTGGGCCTGCAGGCTTTGGGCTTGCAGAGATTCCTGCTGAATGCAGAGGCTCCCCATCCCCAGGGATGTGGATGCTGAAGGACAGAGTTACAGTGCTGCTGTTCCCAGCCTGGGAATCAGCCCCAGTTCCCAAGGTGGTTGTAGATAACTGTGGATATTAAACTGCCAGGTGTGAGATGATAAAGATCATCTGCTATGATTTCTTGTGGATCACAAAAAACCAAAAAATCTGTTTCCTGCAGGGAAAGCTGCAGTTTTGAAGTGTCTGCTGGACATTCACAAGATTTTTATGGAGAGTGACCCTGCCTACATCCTTAATGATCTCTTTATTACAGACTATTGCATCTGGATCCAGAAAGTCAAGTAAGTTCTTCAGTAGTTACTGGTGTGGGAAATGTTTTTAGCACACTTCATCTGTGAACAAATATCAGTAAAATAAATTCTGTCTCCTATATGTGGGAGTGTGATCAGCTTTTTTATTTAGTTTGCCCAGCAATTCTTTATACAGAAGCAAAGACATTCAGTGCATTTTTTTAATACAGTGGTACACCACTGGAGAAGGGAGGGAGGAATTGGATTTAAAACAAAAATGTGAATTTTCATTCATGTATTAATAGGGGTTTGGGGGAAAAAAACAGCCTCTGGGGAATTCTCATTCTATTGTGATCTTCCTTAGGAAGAGAAATGTTTATGTAGCACTTATGTAACTTCAGGATAAAGGCTGGAAGGAGCTTCCAGTTCAAAACTGACAGCACATGCAAAGCATTCCCAGCTGCATGGCACATTGATTTATGGGCTGTAGCAGTTGCACCAATTGATTATTAACACCAGAACAAGTGTCACAAATCCCCATGTGCTCTGTGCTCCTGCCCCTGCAGCTCTCCCTGGCACTGTGGGAAGCTTTGGCTTCCACTGCTTGAGAGGAAAGGGGGACTCTGCCACCTCCAGACAAAACCCCTGCACTTCTGTGTCTCACCTGTGTTCTTTTAATGGAGTCAGCATGGCTTATTTCCAGAGTTTGGGGTTGTTTGCAGCCAGACTGGTTGGAATACCAGCATGTTTTAATGGCTTAAAACCAAAAGTATCAGTAGGAAAACAGTGGGAAGTGGATTAAATGATTAAAGCAAGCTGCATGTTCAAATCTTACTAAGCTTTATATTGTTCTTGTCAGATTTATTCTGTTTTTTGTACAGCTTTTGTATTATTTTTCCTTCCTTTTTATATCTTCACAGCCTTCTCTGAAAGCCCACAAAAGGTGTGAGTTGCAACAGGCATGACTAATATACACACAAAAAATGCCATTGTTTTATTTGTTAATAGAGCAATGCAGACTCCTAAACCAGTGACTAAAATAGTCTTTGTGTTTCACAAGAGACTGTGGGGGATAAAATATCTGAAGTGCACAAGACACTGAAAGGGATATAGAGGGAATTTGGTGATAATTGTGATCAGAAGGGGGAATGAGACAGAATTGAGGCATCCTGCACAGGCTGTTATGTTCAGGTGTGATGGTTTGTAGGTATTGATTCTTATTCTCTGTGTGCTTTCAGTGACTCTGTTCCTATAGGTAACAATATATAAAATACTTTAAAAACAGTTACAGGTGTTTCCAAACGTTTTAAATCATCAATCCTGCTTAATTCCTGAAACAGCCAGTTCATTTTACACTGTCATATTTGAGGAGGCCTTTTTCAACTACACCTTAAATGTGTGGGAAATTCACCCAAGTATGGGGAAATTCAGGTTGAAGTTGTGTAGAAAAAGTGCAGTAAATAAAGGAGAAAGTTATTTCATGGGTCTTTCACAAAGAAATGAGTCATTAAGCAGTAATACCTCTGCTGCCCATATCAATGAATATAATGTCTAGCAAGTCAGTCATAAAACCCAGTTTTCTTTAAATCCAGCCCAGGAAAATGCACAGTAGCTATAAGTGACTGATAGATTAACACATTTCCTCCCAGACTCTCACATTATGTCCCAGTTAAGCAGAACTGACAGCTGCTGGAAAGAGGGCAATTAAGCTATCTTATTGTCAGAGTGACATGGCACAATGGCTGTCTGTCATTAGGAGAGCAAGAGAGAGAGAGAGAGGAGCTGCAGAACCCAGTCCTATTTTTAGGCCTGAATCAGGACAGCATTTAAGCATATGCTGCAGTCATTGCTGTGCAGTTCAGCAGTGTTTGAAGTTCAGCAAGTGCAAAGGGAATGGGAACACTTGGTTTTGTTCCTTTGTGTTGAAGGGAACAGCTAAGCTCACTTGTCATTCAGGACATAGCTTGACAGGGTGGTGATTTGTCTGTTCAAGGCAAGGGGTCCCAGCTCCCCAGGGTGAGGCTCCTGGAGAGGAGGGTGCTGCATCTTCCCTTCCAGGGGAAAAATGCTGTGACATCCCTCTGGTAATTCCCTCTGAAGCACTGGCAGTGTTTCCCAGAGCAGCTGTGGCTGCCCCTGGATCCCTGAAGTGTCCAAGGCCAGGTTGGATGAGGCTTGGAGCTCCCTGGGAGAGTGGAAGGTGTCCCTGCCATGGCAGGGAGGTGGATTGAGATGAGCTTTAAGGTCCCTTCCCACTCAGACCATTCTGTGATTCTATAATTGCTGTTGTGGTGGAAGAGTTTGGGGAGGGGAAGGTATTTACAGATGTTATTGTGGTGGTCTTTGTGTTGCAGTTATTTCCATTACCAGTCAGTTTGGGTACTTCCCTGTTTTGTTTCTTAACTATTATTTGCTCCATACAGGCTTCATTGACTTCTTTGTCTCCATTTCCTCCTGTCCTTTTGTGGCTGGGGATACTCTCAAAATCCATAGAGTCTTTTCCTTTTCTTCTCCTCTTTCCCTGTAAGCAACAAACTCCTGGAGTTTGTGGAGGCTGGGGGCTCTATTTAAACAGTTAAAACAGACTGTAGGCTCTTTTTAGTGAAGAATCTGTGCACTTTAAAACCAGCTGGAAACAAGCTCTTCAGCTCACCTGTGCTGGCACAGATCTCTGGGTTTAGGAAGAAAGTTTGGCACAGGCAAAAACATAATGGATATATCCAGTGAAAGAGAGCACACTTTCCAGATGAAGAGAGACACTCCTGGTAGGTACTAGCTTTTAAATATTCCATGTGGAAACAAAAATCCTTGTAGCCAGCAGTGTGTCAATAGCTGATTACAAATTTGGTTTGAGATCATAGTTTGGCTGTGGGTAAATTAGATGAATAAGTGAATGTGTCACTGGGCTGACAAAAGCTGATTTATTTTAAGCACAGTATATCTGGAATTGGAAATGATGAAGATGCTGAATAAGACACACACAGGTGGCTAATAGTCAATTGGGGATGGAGAGTACAAGCTAGGTCTGGAATTCTAAGGGTTTGGGGTTTTTTTTCTTTCAGAAAAATTGCTTTATTCAGGTGCCTGTTACTTAGGGAGAAGTAGATTCCCAAATGTGTTAGACAATGGAAGATATTAGCAAGTGTAGCTAAAATTTCATCTTTCTGCTTGCAATCTTAAAGACAGTTTCACCTGCTTTCTAGGTTCCTAGTATTTCCCTTAAGCTGCTTGTGAAGTGACTTAATAATTCCATCCATTGTGTAAAGTGGCATGTAAATCCTTTTAAGTGTTGTTAGGTTTTGAAGAAAAGGGAGCATGTTGCTCAGCCAAACTTATCAGAAAAGAGGGAAAAGTAAATGTTAACCTGGCTAACAAAAGCTTGACAAAGACCTATGGAGGCAGCTTGTGGTAAATCTCAGCAGGTGGTGTCAACATTTCTGTTGAAAAGCCAGATGCAGCCAGATGGAAAATTGCATCTTTAACCCCTGAGGTCATAATGACATGTCATCACTTCATTTGATCCCCCTGCTAAGTGAGCTTATCATCCACCCTGCTGTCACTTCTGTTATTGCTTTCATTTCCATAATAAAATTAAATTTAATTTGCCTGGTTTGCATGCTTTTGTTCTTTAGGTCCAGGCTTTTACAAGCCACTCTGATACATATGGCAGCCTCTCCGAGGTGAAATTAGAACTGAATTTGTGTTCTAAGTCTGGGGCTTTCTCCATCTTTCACACCTGCCTTTAGCAGAAGGGGATGAGGGAGAGGAGAAGGATTTTTGGGGAGACCACTGGTTGGTTGATGGCTGCAGTATGGTCAGCTGAGACAGGGCAATCCAGGTGTGCATTTACTGCAGGAGAGCTTTTTCTCCCTTCTCCAGGAGTCTGTGTTTGTGACCCCACAGGAGCTGTGTCCTTCAGAGAAGTCAGAATAGTTTACCCACTGTCTTTTGCTGTGCTGAGGTTCCTTTGTGTGGCCTGATGTCTTTCTCCAGTGTTTTGTGTTCCCCTTTGTGCCAGGCTTTATTCACAGGGTGGTTTTTGGCTGCTGTTGTACATATGTGCCTGCTGGCCATGACATGGGTGGGAGGCTGAACAGCTTCCTTGGCCAGGCAGGCAGTACAGGCAGTTCTGCTTAAGGGAACAGCCCCAGCCCATGGCAATTTAAAGCATTTTAACCTAATATTTGTATGCATGTTTAGCTTTAAACGTGTACCACTTTAATACTTGAAAATGTGTCTTTTCTGTGTTCCTGAATTGGAGGTGAAGCTGTGAGTGTTCCTGGCTGTTTTCCAGGGTTTTGTGCTCTCAGCATAGAATCACAGAATGGTTTGGATTGGAAGGGACTGTAAAGATCATCCAGTTTCCCACCCTTTGCCATGGACAGGGACACTTCCACAAGACCAGGTTATTCATCCATCCAGCCTGCCTGTTACACAGTTGTTTGCTTCTCACAGTTTTGTGGTTTTATGGGTATGAGGTGTGCAGGAGAATGTTTGAGCCCCTGTATATTTTTCATTATCACTATTTTTTCTACTTTTTAACTTGGCATAAAATTATGAAGATGGTTGTTTGTGTTGTATTTTGTAGTAGCTTCAACACGTGCAGTGAAGGAGAGCTGTGAGCTAAGACAGCTGAGCTGTTAAACTGCCTTGCTGTGTTCTGTGGAACTGTATCTGCTGCTTGATTTGTTATCCTTCACAAATACGTGCTCTGCACCCTGAGACAAATGTGATGTTGCTAATTTTGGTGACTGTAGGTGTAACATGCCAGTTTGGGCATGGACTCCTTGATTTAAAGTAAAAACCAGGATTCCTGGTGGCATTTATGCAGCCTCTGTAGAAGCTGCTGTCTTTATTGGAACTAACTAAATTAAAATCAGATACTCCTGAGCGTGTCATATTTGCTTCTCCTGGTTTGGAGGTGAGACAGCCCCTGAAAGGTGGGTTGGTCTCATAGGTCTGTTTTCCTTTTCATCTCTTCCTTACAATCGAAGCCTTGTCCTTGTTACACTGTAATTACCCAGTCTGAAGCCAGCAGGGAGTTACTGCTTGATGTGTAGGATGTGAATTTCTCCTAAATAACTGTAGGATTAATTACATTCACAGCATGTCACGGAGGTGATGAGATCGACTGTGATTGTTCAGGCCCCCTTTTCTTTTCCCCAGGTTTCCTGAATCCCTTGTTTAATCAATACAGTGTAATGTTGCCCTGAAGTGTTTAAGGCCTGATGCTGCAAAGGCATGAAGGAGTCCAGGACTTTGAGGAAAAAAAGGATTTGTGAGATACAGGGTTTTTACTGCCTGTGTCACATCAGATCCTAAAGTGCACAAGGGAGTAAAGAATTTGACTTTTAAGTATTGTGGTTTCAGTCCATTGCATTGGTTTTACCTCAGGCTTTTGTTAGATTTGGGAAAATATTTTGTAACATATAAATATCCTTGAGCTTCTGTAGTCAAATATGATCTTTCAATGAATGTAAATAGAATTTTAGCATACATCCCAATGGCACGTTCAAATAATTGGTGAAATGGATCATTTATCTGCAAAGTGAAGAAATTTGATTTGGTTATTATTTGCTAAAATCTGGAAAACTTTGAAAAACGTTTCAAAGTACATAGAAAAGATCTCAATTGTGTCACTTTAGCAGCTGTTTCTTCTTGTTTTCTTAAGTGTTTCGGGGTTTTAAAAAGCTCAAAATACTTGAAAAGACACAAGCCAGGCTTTTAAAAGTCTTTTGGTGTTTGCTTTTTTGCTGCTTTTAGGGTTGATAGTCATAGATTAATAGAATGGTTTGGGCTGGAAGGGACCTTAAAGTTCATCCCATTCCACCCCTGCCATGGGCAGGGACACCTCCCACTGTCCCAGGCTGCTCCCAGCCCCTTCCAGCCTGGCCCTGGGCACTGCCAGGGATCCAGGGGCAGCCACAGCTGCTCTGGGCACCCTGTGCCAGGGTCTCAGAACCATCACAGGGAGACATTCTTCTCAATATCCTGTCTAAACCTGCCTCATGAAGTCCTATTTCACCTTTATGGCATTTTCATGTTCCTGGGAAGGGTTTCATAGTAACCTTTGAAACTCAGGACTGTCCTACTAAATGAGGAGTGGATGGAGTTACTCTTGTAGCCTCAGCACCTCTACTGTGAAAAGACTGAGTTCAGATAGGAGCATTCAGGAACAAAACTGCCCTAAAAGGTTCTCAAATGGTGCACTGTTAATGTTAGTTTATGAAATTTTTGATTTGTGATGGGGGGAAGAAGGAATGTGTTAACACATAATAAAAATGAATTGGTGCTTTAAAGCATTCTCCAATGTTAGAGGAATATGCTAATTTTCAGCTGTTAACCTCCTGGATCCAGCAGCCGTGATTCCAAAGAACAAAGGCATAAGCAGTAATATATTCTGGATGAAAATCCTGCCTCTTGGCTCTGTGGGATTAATCTGATTTGTACAGCACGTTTAAAGCCCTTCATCCAGTTGAGGCGTGAGGGAAAATGCCCCTCCTGGTGTTGTGTTTCACGTGTGTTCCAGGGTCATGGGCAGCTGTTCCCTGCTCTGCCTGGGTTTGGGGTTGACTTCACCTTCATTGCTGCCCATGGCAGCCTTAGTTTAGTGGAGGCTGCAGTAGTTTCAGGTTTGATAAAAACTTCTCAGAGTGTGTGATGCAGAGAAAAGCCAAATTGCTTTCATGGTGCTGCTTTGAAAGCAGCTTTGCCATTAGCATGTGTTTTTAGCTTATGTTCTGCTGTAGCCAGTTGTGTTGACTTAGCAGGTAGTGTAACAACCCCATCACAAAACCACTTAACTTGATCTGTTTTGTAGTGAGAGGATTATGCTTTTGATACTAGCTTTTTAATGATAATGTCATTGTGGATGCACTGAAACCACCTAATTCTCTGCCCCCCCTCCCTGCAAAACAAAAAACCTCCTGTTTTTGAAGATTTTTGATTTGAAGGCTGTTCTTTCTTTTGCTGTTCTGCTTTGATAAGAGCCATGCAGGTACAAGGACAAAACCCCAAAACCTTGGTGCTGCTGGTGGTCACACCTGGAACACGGTGAGGCAGCTGGGGTTTCTCAGGCTGCACCCTGACTGTCCTGTGAAGACTTGCTGCAGTAGCTCAGGACTACAATCCCTAATTATTGTAGCTCATGACTACAATCCCCAATTATTGTAATTCCTTCTTAGCAGGTTTTACAAGCTGGCATTACTGCTGCTGGCAGGCAGTTCTGTGTGCAGCACTGTTTGCTGCCTGCTTGGAGCACTCGTGCTGTGCTGGGTTTGCTTCCCATTCACTTCCTTGGTGGCCTGGAGTGCTGAATTAAGTTTGAGCTGTCCCAGCTGCTCTTGCCAATAATGAGAGTGGCTACTTCAGATGGTCTTTGAGATTAATTTAATGCATATTTAAAAATCTGTAAGGGAATACATAATGTGTCCTGTTAGATTTTTTTTTCTTTTGTGGCATTAAATGTTATTTATTTAAAGGTATAAAATGAATTGCACAGCTTGCCCCAGACTGGCCATGAGTGCTTATTTGAACAATGTGCATTTTAATACAAGCAAGTCTAAAATGACAGACTCTGTAAAAGCTTGTAGAGCACAGTTATGGATTGGAGAATAAAAGACAGTTGAGGGCAACAGCTTCAGCAAAATAGGTTGGGTGATGCTTGAGAACAGTTTGAACCTGAGCAGGTGAGAGGGTGAGTGCACTTCAGCTGAAGAAGCAGAGTAGTATCATTTAGAAGAAAGAAGTGGCATGACCTTAAAATGCATCATTTGTAAGACTGTGTTAAAACACTGATTCTAGTGCTTGTTCAAAAAGATGTTGAAAAATGGAGAGGATTAGGGGCAGAAATACTTCATGAATGTAGATGTCTGAGTGACCTGTGTTGAGCCAAGACATCAAATAAACTCAGGAGTGCAATGGTAAGAAAATTAAAGGTTGATTAGGACTTGTCTACAAGTGTATGGGACAGAGATTTCAGGTTTTAGCCATTGAGTTGTATAAAAAAATGATATCACATGGTCTGTTTGGACAGGAAAAATTCAGACAGCACTAAATTTTCACATTTTCCTAGTGAAAAGTAGTTGAGTTGACTCATTCTCCTGGTGTTGTTGGGTAATTCTATACAGTTACTTGTTTCTATCAAAACTGCACAGCTCAGTTAAACACCTTTTGGTTCAAACCTGAGCTCTGGGTCTGATGCAGAAAGCATTGGGGATTCTGAGCAATTTATTATGCTACTAAAACAGGAAATGCTAAAACTTAGGTAGGACTTTACCAGTTTATCAAAGAGCATGTTGACTGTTGGTAAAACTCCCTACTTTATTTATTTTCATCCCAAGTCATCTGCTCTTACACCTTAGATCACAGTTCTTGGATTTAAAAATAGTAACTAATAATTTGCAGGCACATTTCAGTGTTTTGATGCATGTTTTTAATACAACTTCTATTTGTTTGCTGCCAGTGCCTCTCCTTAGGTCCTGCATCTTGCTTAAGGCCTGAGCTGTCACTTCAGGTGTCTGTAAAGCAGGAGGTGCACACAGAGCACTTGTAAATAACAATACCCAACTAATACAGTACACTGACTTAAGAGCCTTAAGGCAGAACACTGCCCTGAGGGCTCAGAAAGGTGATGGACAGGTGTGTATAATACCAGAATTTCCCCCTCATGTATGTTTTAGCAAGCCCTGTAAAAACATGGATTTTTAACAAGGGATTTAATCTCTCCTTCCAGCTGCTAGCTGCAGTTTTCCTTTGATGTTTTTGCTCTCCTGCCCTCTGTTGTTTTTTCCTATTTATTCCATCACTTTTCTATAGCTCAGATTCCTTCAGGCTGTGTCTGAATGCACCTTGCTGTGGGCAGAGAAGGCAAAGAAGAAAGCCATTTTTTTCCCCCCCTCAGGCTACTGCTTTGATTTTCCAAAGTTGTTGGGAGGCAGTTCCTGTGTGCCTGCAGAAGGGTCAGTGACCTGTGTCATGTCTTTTCAGGCAGCACAGCTCAGCTGAGTGGATTTCTGGTTTGATGAGGGGAAGGAAGAGCTCGTGCAGTCGTTGCCTGAGTAGGTGGAATATGCAGCTCTGGTCCAAGGGGGAAGCTGAGCTCCAGGCTGGGAACATCTCCCTGCTTTCTTTCCACCTTGCTCAGCAATTAACAATGATAATTATTTCTGTGAGGCATGATCATGGAATCATGGAACACTTTGGGTTGGGAGGATCCTTTATAGGCATCCAGGCCAACTCTCCTGCAATGAGCTGGGACATCTTCAACTTGGTCAGGTTGCTTAAAGCCCTGCCAACCTGGCCTTGAATATTTCCAGAGATGGGGCATCCACAGCTTCTCTGGGCAACCTTTTCCAGTGTTTTATCACTCTCATTGTTAAAAACTGTTCTTATATCTAACTGGACCCTGCTGCAGTTTCAAACCATCCCCTGTTGTTCAGTTGTGCCCCAGAGCAGCTGGGAACAGGTGCCCCAACACAACAGGGGATGTGGGAGAGCTGGCTGTTCTCTTCAGGCCCTTGCAAAAATCTGCTTTCCTGCCAGGAGTCTGCAAGGTGCTTGGGTTTGGTGTCTTTTCCTGTTCAGGCTGTGTGAGGTGAGGATGGACTGAGAGTGGGAAAGCTGCAGGTGGTGTTTTCCCCTCAGGTGTTCTGGGTGTCAGTCACAGCAGTGGAGCAGTGAGAGGTAAACTCTGATCAACCCCACTGTGTTGTTTGGTGGATAAATTCCATTGTAAAGGGGCAGGATCATGTTGGAGTAATGTTTGTAATTGTGCCTTTAAGCCTGTTCCCTGCCATTGTTGTTATTTTTGTAATATAGGACTTCGCTGGCATTATCCTGACACTAAAATTCACATTTTCTGCCCTGCTGTGTGAGTACCTTTCATTCCAATTCTGTAACACAAATTGGCTGATTTGCAGCATCAGAAGAGCTTTCTCCTAGATCACCAGCAGTGATGGTGAAGACCAAGTTGTAGGTAATGGTACCAAAGAAACTTGAGGGAGATGGGGCTAATACAGAGCAGTTGTCAGTGCTCCATTTCTGTAACACAGGCCAATATTGCTATCATTTTATAAAATCTCTCTCTGCATCTGTTTTGTGGTGAGTTATCTGTTCATCTTCCATTATTTGTGTTTATCATATATGACTTTGGAAGCTGTGCTTCCAAAAATGTTTGGACTGGCTGCAACTTACTGCAGCTATTTTGGCAACAGAGCTCAGTTAAACTATTCTTAAAGCATATAAATACTCTTCAGTTTCTTTTTATAGTCCAATATTAATTCCAAGTCTGTTTTCTCTTATGAATATTTTCATAATATCATCTACATAAGTAAGCTGTACTTGATTTCTTTTATAATCCATGATCTGTTTGGTTTCAACTTATCAAAAAGACCGAGTAATGAAAGTAAGATGTTATATTGGAAAGCTTCATCTTTTTTTTTAAATATTTATAAATGTGAAGTTCAGCTCATGCAGTATTTAGATTCATTATGAAAGAAGCACTGTGGAATTTCAGAATAAATATGGGGGGGAAAGTCACTTGAAACATTCAGACTTATTAACATAAAAGAAGTCACTTAAATTGAAACGATGGTGCTGTGTTTTCTATTTGATTTATGGTTAACAAACTGTAATACTTTAAGCTATGTAGATAGCAGTTCATGTTTACAAGACTGCCAGTTGGATTGCAGTGTAAGTACATCACTCTCCTGGTTTCAGGATCCACGTAATGCCCTTTCAAAGCCAGAATTCCAAGATTAAAGCATTTTATGTTCCCCTTAAGCCTGCTGGATTCTCCCATCAGCCGTTGTTTATGGGGCAGGGCTGTGTTTTGTCACCTGCACAGAAGGGGGGCATTTCTCATGTCCAGAGTAGACTCTTGGTGCTGCATTTCTGCTCCTCTCCATTTGAAGTGGGGACATCTTGCTCACAGGGAGATGCATTTTCTTTTCCAGCACTCATTTTCCAGTATGCTTGTCTTGTTTGCAGTGAAGATTTGCAGTGCAAGGAAAGCTTTTCCAGTCTCTGCCTGGTGTCTGTGAGGAAAAGTGGAAAAAAGACTTATTATAAACTTCCCAACCCAAGCCTTGGGCTCTTGTCCCTTCCCCACATCCTTGGACACCTCCACCAGGCACAAGGCATGGAATTAACTTGGATCAGCTGGCTGGTGGGTGCCTGCCCTGGCCTCCCACCAAGTCAAGACACAATAGCTGTGTCCTGCCAGCCTTGTCCCAGGAAGCTCATTGTTCATGCCTCTGCTTATTTTCATGAAATATGTAGGAATTCAAAGATCTTTAAATTCTAGTTGCTCTTAAATTTGATGAAGTTGCCTGCAGTTTCCAGGAGTTGTTAGAAAGGAAATGATTAACAGTTGGTATGGACATGGACAGTGTAACACTGTAAAGCCAGATTATTCAGGTTAAAAATCAGAGTCCATCATCTTGAGAGACAGAAAGCATGAATTCCTACCTGCAGTTGCATAAGAGATCTTGCACAGACTGAGCACTTTGGTTTTTTTTTGACTATTGACTTGAAGTTTAGAAATTAAGTAGTCTTTGATGTGTTGGGGAGATGGTTTGTTTCTTTCCTGTGAAAACAGTGATTAATCCAGGACTAATTCCTGTGAACAAATGTTGTGTTTTTTGCTGTTGTGTTTACACTCATCTGTCTTTTGTTGCAGATAAGGTAGAAGATTAGTTAAAGTTTAGGTCAATTTTTACCTAAGTCCTGAAGAACGTGGTCCTGTTTTTCCTTCACTAACATTCTTCCATTATCTTCTGTACTCATTGATCAGAGCTAATGAGATTTTAATGGAGTTATTTATGGCTTCTCCCTCTTACTATAAAAGTGTATAATAAACTGAGCACATGAAACTGTTGGATGGTGCTGTTTGTTTTTATCTCTGTTGATTTTACGACCTCTTCTGGGATTCTTTCAAATCTCCTAAGCCAGGTAGGGTATGGTGAGCTAACCAGCTAATAAAAGCTAGAAGAAATTTAGTAGATGTTACTTATTTATCTTTCTGCTGATTATAAAATATTTTCTGTGCTCTTCTGAGTGAAAGCCTTTTGATGCCATGAAAGAAAGGGTTCAGGTGCTTTGTGTATTTTTCAGTTCATGCCTTAAACTTCATGGTAGTATTGTTGTGCTTTAATTTTTAGCCTGAAAGGAATAGTTGTGCTCCCAGATCTGGACAAAATAAAATCTGTGCACAGATTGCCCAAACTTGTGGGGAATTGGGGTAAAAGTGTGTAGTAAGGTACTTTAGCAATAAAAACAGTGTAAAGGTAGTTATTGTCATGGTCTGTAAGTCATGCCCATGTCAGCAATGTGCATGACAGGGAAAGTGGGTGAAACTACTAACTAATTTCCTTCAGAACTTTCTTTGGAGTGTTTTTGTTCCCTGATCCTGAACTTGCTTTTTCAAAGCTATTTCACAATGATTGGAGGTCACTGACTGCTTTATAATTGAAGCACTCATTATAAATAACCTTGAAAGTGAAATAATAAATGGTGAAATATGTGAGATGCTATAAAACACACCCTAAAAAGTGTAATTGAGCCCTACTCTCTTGTCTCCAGGCAGATTCAGAGGCTCAAGTTCTTTTGTAATCCATGACTTTTTAAAGAGTGGTTTGGGCAAATGGATGGTGCCTTGAGTGTGATGAGTTTATTATTGCACCTAAATGTCCTTTGTAAGGGTTCTTTTCTTGAACTGGAGGGGTTTTGTGATCTAACCTCATTGTTGGACCATTTATGCAATTTTGTGCCTGTTGACTCGAGCTGTTTCTGCATTAATGAATTCTGCTTTAGTATTCAATGCCATCATCGTTATTGCTCCTGTGTCTTACCAGTCAGGGCTGATCAAACCTAGGCTCTTTCATGTCTTGAATATTTTATTAAAATCAAATTGTCTGTCAATTCTGTATCATAAGAATTCAGTCTTTTTTTTTTCTTTCAAGCTGCCTGAAAGGGCATGTCAGGTGTGGAGGGATGTTTCTCACTGTTAGCTGCCTTTCTGAAGGAATCGTGCTACTTTGGGGCTGGACCCCTGAAACTGAAGTTCTGTTACAGCCACTTGAGAATGTGCCTTTCCTCTGCTTTACCCTCCACCCCTGGCTCTCAGAATGGGCTGATCAGTGACCAGGGTGATCTCAGTTATCAGCTTCAAGCTTTCCCCAAAGATCACCAGTTTGGATCCAACAACCAGTTTGGTTGTTCCTGTAGCTGTTCTGGACTAGACAGAAGCTGCATCTGAATTTTAGAGCAAAGAACAATTTATTTTCTTTTTGAGGGCCTAGTGCTTTGCCAGCTGTGTCATTCTTGTATGAGCTCACTTTCTTATCTCCTGCTTTCGTGTTTGGCTGTGACTTGTTGAGCCTTCTGCTTTGAGAGAGCTTGAGCTGTAGATTTACTGCCATAGGGATATTAATTTCCATCAGGATTGTGACAGAGTTCCTGTGGGAAGTTCATTTGGCATTATCTGGAGACTGGATGTTGAACAATGTCTCTTCATACCCCTGCTGTCTGGGCAGATGAGGCTTGGGCTGGAGGACAGTGATGGATGGAATCCAGCAGGAATCACTCTGGGCAGGGGGAAAATGAGACCATTTGAAGGGTGTGGAGAGCCTGTCCCTTTGGAAATGCCCTTTTGTTCACTAGTGACAAACCCTGCAGAAACACCAGTGATGTCCTATTGCAGCCTGTCCTCAACCAGTCTGGTGGCAAGACAGAAAATTTCATGATTCCTTATAGTTTATCTGACATTTCAATGTCTCACAGATAGTAAATTTGCACACTCTGTATCTGAACTGCTGAGACTCTGAGATAATATCTGGTGATGTCTGAGATAATATTAACTCTAGAGTTGTCTTAATACTTGCAGTGCCTCTGGCTAAATGAATAATTGTGGGAAATGGTAAGCAGTGCTGCCAGGTATGTAATTTGGAACACATTTAAAGTGGGGATACTGGTCTGGTTGTATTGCTTGATATCTTATCTGTTTTATCAAAGAAAGAGGCTGTCTGTGAAACTTTCTCTCCTAAGTCTGGGTTTTGCCAGGCCTTGTGGAGAAAGGTAGTGTAAATATAGCCTGATGCTTTCTCTTTCAACTTGGTAACTTTCTTGTATGTTAAAGATGTAAATTAAGGCTCTTGTGATGCAGCAGACAGGAAGCCTCTTGCTTTAATGCAGCAGCTTTGCTCTGAGACGGATCCTGTGTGTCCAGAGCTCCTGCTGGGTGGAGATAAGTTAAATAACTGCCCTTTCTGTGTGTGTCAGCCCTGCTGAGGGGCACAGCAGGCTGCTGGGCTGTGTGTGAATGCTTCCCAGGGAGCTGCAGGGCTGGCAGGGCCACAGCCCCGCGCGGAGCCCTGGAACCCGCGCGCTCCCAAGGCACGTCTGCGCTTGACGGCCCTGCTGCCTCTGAGACTTGTTTATCTTGCCTGCAAGGCTTCAAGATAATTAATGGAAAGTGTTTCACACTCTAAAACAGGGCTCGTCAGCCCTGTGGAGCTGAGTCCTGCCAGCATGGAGGACTGATTCCCACTGGAGCACTGAGTGGGCCCTAGCCACTTGCAAGCAGCAGAATTATTAGTTAATTCCAAATCAGTTAGTTCCCATTCAAACACCAGGCTGGCCAGCAGAGCTACTGTCAGTGTTTGTGACATTGAAGGTCCCATGCTTGGTTCCTTTCCTGCTGTGCTGGGGCAGGAGCAGCTTGGTGTGCCCTGGCAGCTCTGAGCTGTCACTGGGCCGGGACTGAGCCAGGGGAGATAGCAGGGATACTCTGCTGGGTTGTGCCGTGTCTTACACCTTGTTTACACAGAGTGCTTCAGAGCAGGGGATGTTTGTATACAACTGTGAATGCAAAGCCAAATTGATGAGCCAGTAGAAATAATCCTTCTATTGTTTACAACAACAAAAGCAAGCTGGAGCTTGTGCCTGTGCAGGAAAAGTCACTTTCCATTCCACAGCAGTGATGTTACTGACTCCAGCTTTGGGAGGCTGTGCTGCCAGTGTGAATCTTTCATAGAACCATGGAATGGTTTGGGTTGGAAAGGCCCTTAAAGATCAGCCAGTTTCAACCAGTGACACCTTCCACTATCCCAGGCTGCTGCAAGCCCTGTCCAGCCTGGCCTTGGACACTGCCAGGGATCCAGGGGCAGCCACAGCTGCTCTGGGCAATGACATTCACTCCCATGTTTGAAATCATCTGCAGAGTGTTTTAGATCTGTAATTCCCCTGTCATGATTGAATATGCAGTGCTACCATCATCCAGAATGAGGAGCAGACAGCTGATTTTTATATTTTCAAGTTCTCTTTGAGTTGTTTGGTCTTTTTAACACAACTGCTAAAACAAGAGTACTGCATGTAAGGGAAGTACCAGGCAGATGGGAAGGTCTGAGCTGTTAACACCCTTTCTTTAAACCTTTTTCCTTATGTAGTGCTGGCTGATGGACATGGTGTGCAGAAGCATAATTATTTTTTTCTTCATCATTTGGGAAAAATGAGAATATTTTGTGGCTGGATGTACCCCCACCCCAAGTCCTGCATTTGTTTTTTACTGTCAGTGACTGGGTTGATTTTTGTCCTCCCTTCCAGCTTATGTGAAATCTTGGAAACAATCAAATCCCTGATGTCTGTCTGCAGTGAGACTTCTTGCTCACAGCTCCATGTTCTGGAGATAACAGCTGTCTTGACTCTTCAGATCCTGGTGCTCTCTGTACTCTCTGGAACAGAAAGCAGAACTGGAGCTTGTAGGAGTTTGGTGTTACCTGGAGTCGTGTCCTGCTCTGCTCCCACCCTGGTTGTCACTCGTGTCCCTGTCCTGCAGTCAGTCCCATCACCATCTCTTCTCTTCATGCTGCCACAGGTGGCCTTTGCTGTAAACCTCTAATGATTTCCCTTTCCTGTTGGCATAATCCTCTTTTTATTTTTCTCAGAGTTCTATCCATCGCCCTTTATTTGCTAAATCTCCTTTGATGCTTTGTTCTTTTCAGCCCAGTTTCACTCCTTTATAATCTAAGATCTGTAGAACAAGATTTTTTTTTTTCTTCTTCTAGCACCTGAAGAAACTCTCCTGTGCCTAGACAAGGATTACTGTAGTTCTGTCTTGGAATTTTAATTCCAGACTACATGGACAAGCCCCGAGATGCTTCTCTTATCTGTTCCTCAAAGCTATGCATTAAACAAAACATGCATCTGATCAGTTTAACCTGTAATTAAACATTTTCCTTAAGCAACTGACATCGTGATAACTAATAATTATCATGTGTAGCACCTTTAAAACCTATTATGCATGTTTATGTAAGAACACTATTACCATAATAATAAGATATCATTACCACAAATGTGCATACTGAATGAGCATGTCTTAAAGTAATCATGGATTCCATTAATCATACTTGAAAAATTAAAGTATTTGCTGTCTAATCTCTCCAACACTACTCGAAAGATTTTGGAAACAGCAGGGCCTGTTTACTGCAGGTCTCTCATACACAAGATTTCATTTCTGGTGTCTCTTTTTTGTTTTCCTGAGTTGTTACTTATCTTTCACCTTGGGAAGCCATCAGCTCAGAGACCCACGTTCTCCCTTTGACAGCATTTCCATGCTGGTTTTTAGTCTGTTTGCCTCGTTTTTTGTCCAGGGAGTGCTGCCACCTTTTCTTAAGGCTGATGTGAAATGCACTCCTTAAACTTGGTTCTCCTTCAAATTAGATAATTGACTTAAAGGAGATGAACTGATGGCTAATTGTAATTCTCTTAGTCCCTTGCACAGGGGCAGAAAAGAAACAACTCTGTTCTTCAAGTGTTCTTTGTTGGTTTGTTTTAAAGACATGATTGCAGAGTTGGGGAGTGGAGTTTTTTGGGTTTGTGTATAAAATTGTGAAGGGGTGACAGTTTGGAGTTTGTCTCATATTGAAAAGTTGAGCTCTGTAGGTTCTGATGGAGACTGGATGAGCAGAGTGAAAGTTGGGAAGAAGCATTTGACCTACTGAGAAAACTGAAATGAGACTTGTGTAGTCAGAATATTTGGGGTTGGAAGGGACCTTTAAAGGCCACCTAGTCCATCCCCCCCCTGCCATGAGCAGGGACATCAAATACCTGATGTGGCCAAGAGCTTAAAAAACCAACTTAATTGCTTTAGGGAGATCATTATTTTATCTGTCAGCAGCACCACTTTGAATTTAGTATCATAATGTTTGTTGAGTCAAACAAGTTTATCACTGTGTATTTTCTTCCTTAACATTTGGCATGAGGTAACCTGGACACAGCAATGTGTTTATTAATGCCAAAAAAGCACATTAGGTCATACAACTCCATAATACTTGATGCAGTTCTGTGATATGTTTCTGCATCTTACTGTATAAACTGCATTATAAGAGAGTAGTGAAGGAGGTGGACAGAGAATTTAAAGGACTGAGATTCTGGAGTAGGGAAAATAGGTATGAAAAGGTAGAGAAAAATTGGCAAAAACAGGAAAAAAACAACACAAAAATAGAATTAGGAAACAAAGTGAGAGATACAATGCAAGTGTGGGGAGAAAATTGGAAATTGCTTTTCTGTCATGATGGCAGCAGTGAAATGGGGGGATGAGACAGGCAGTGGGACCTGGGGGGAAGTTGTTGTGCCAGAGGGTGTGTGGTGAGTTGCTCATGGTGTCAAGGAAATTAAAGGGAACCACGTAAAATGGGCCAAAGCAGGGTTCTGTGACAGGGCAGACCCAGCCTTTGGAGCTGCTGTGGCTGTGGGCAGACAGGGAGCAGTCAGAGGAAAGGAATTGAACTTTCATGTTCTGAGCAGCTCTCACAGGGGAAGGGGGCACGTGCACAGACAGAGTTAGAAGGAAGGAAAGAGGCTGTTTGAAAAGCAAAGCAAAATGCTTTCTGAAAGGGATATAAACTCTTGTGACTCGGGGTATAAATCAGCTTCTCCCCAGTGTGCTCAGGAAGCAGATTTCCCTGCAGCCACTTGTTCTGTTCCCACCTACCTGCAAGGCTCCATGAACCTCTCAATGTATCACTTGGCTTCTTTTCCTTTCTCTTTACTGATGGAGCAGGGAGAATGCTTGCTTTGTTCCCAGTTAGGTTGGCAATTTCTCAAATCCCCCATAGCTTTTTGAGAAAAATGCAAGCACTTGACAAAAAAATGGCAATAAGTTGCCAGAAAGAAAACATGATTCTTATACATTTTTAAAATTTGGTACCCCTTTTTTTTATTAGAGGCTGGTAGGATCATGTTGCATTTAATTCTTAGCTTTAGATTTGAAAATTCTAGAAATATGAAATTGTTTTCTGTTGCTTTATTGCTGGGAGAGTTGTTTCTCAGTTTCCTGGTCTGTGGGTTGAACTAAGGAAATGTAGTGTGTTTTATTCAAAGTTTTTAAAGCATTTAAGCGTGGCACTGTCTGTAAAATGTGTAAGAAGCTGCACTGAATTTCCCTTCCCCCACTTAAAAATACAATTCCTTTAGGAGCAAAAAAAAAAAAAAGTGGAAGCATCTATGTTATACTGAGTAATTATGCCCCCTGGGAAATAGAATATAAAGATCTTTAAAATCATTCAAGTGAGAGAAGGAGCACTTTAACTTTTGCCTGGCAGGAGCCGTGTATTACATCCCCAGCTCCTTGCTCCAGTGTCAGTGTGTCGTGCCTTGCAGGTTCACAGCTCTGGCAGAGGAAATGAAACCCAGTCAGTTACTGCAGGATTTATAGCAGACCTGCTGCTGCAGGAAGTGGTGAAAAGCTGATTGATAGTCGGAGGCAAAACTCTACAACAAGAAACAGGATGTATGTTTGGGTTTTTATACCCATCTTCCCCTCTGCCCTCACCCCCCCTCCATCTCGAGGCACTCTCTTGCTTTTTAGCCTCTGTTTATAAATCCACTGTGCCCTTTGCTGGTAAAGCACGTGCTGCCTTCCAGCACTCGAGGAAATGGATGGGGCTGGACCAGAGGTTTGAAGCCAGTGTGGTGTGTCTGCTTTATTAGGGGCATTTATCTAAATGGTCCTGTAACTCCTGCTGAATTAGATTTCAGCTGAATTCCAAGTGAAGGGTGAAGTACATCTGCAGGCAGAGTTATTGAACATCTCCTGTGATCGTGGGTGCACCAGGCTGGGTGGGAGAGGAGGAGCATGGATCACTAATCAGCCCTGTTCTCATGGTTCATCTGCATCTCACAGATCTGTCTGGGAGGGTAGGAAACCAAAATGGTTTTGCTGCACATAAACTTCAGCCAGCCAACCCTGTGCTGCAGAGTGTGCTGCTAAAGACAGCAAAGCTGAAAAGGTTTGTTCTGAAATCTCTTCTCCCTCACTGTGTGCTGCTGGAGCATCCAGCAGTGGGATCATTCAGGAAGGTATCCTCAAAGCCTTTCTGTGGGATATTGTCTAACCTTGTGAGAGAAGTTACCCTAAATAATTGTAATTATGAATCCTTCTGATTTTTTTTTCCTCCTGTAACATCCTCTTTTACAATCAGGGTTGAAGAAGAAAGTTGTTTGCATACCAAGCAAATGGAAGAAACGTTTAAGATTCGCGTTCTCGTTATCGAATGGGAAAGTTCTCCTTGTCAGGTTCAATAACATATCTTGTTCTTTGTTAAAGGTCAAAAAAGTTGGCTGCACTCTGTGAGTCCTTGCAGAAAACCACGCTCAGCAAGTCCCACATGGGGCTGGAGCTGGAGGAGCTGGAAGCAGCAGCAGTGCTGGTACAGGAGGAAGAGAAGGCGTTAAAAGCTGCTGGCACAGTTTCCAAGCAACAGCTGCTTTGCTCTGAGTCGGAGACAAGTGACTCTGAAGAATCCAGCAGCACTTCATCATCTGAGACAGAAGGCTCTGATTCAGATGAGCAGGAGTCCTCGACCAGCGAAGATGGGGAAATAAATTCTTTCCAAGGCATGCTCCAGGAGGAGAGGACAGCTCCACTTATTGACTGTAATGGATTAAGGCAGGGCACAAACGCTCCGGCGATGGAGGTCAGTGATGGAAAATCAAAGGTTTCCTTGCAATCTACCACTCCTCCTGGAAAACTGGTAGAAGAATTAGAAATGCAAATCCAGTCTGCAATGAGGCTTTCAGAGCAGCCTGAAGGATTGGCTACTGCAGGCTGCATTTCACAGGAACAAGAAGAAAACCCTGTACCCGAGCGTGACAGATTTTCGGGAGATGCTGCTGGGAAGGGAAATTTCTTGGAGGTGTCTCCCAAGCCAAACCCGTTGCTTTTTCTCTGCAGCACAAATGAAGATGAAGACTAAAGGAGTGTGCAGGAGCACAGTGTGACCCCACGAGCTCCCAGCTTGTCCCAAGGCTGTCCTGTGCTGCACAAAGATGTTTTTCTTTTTTCTTGTTGGAGGCCAAGACTGGTTTGAAAAGAATTGATAGGACTATGTGATACTTCCACAGTTCATTTTTATTTTTCTCCAATTCAAGTCTCATATTTGATGTGAGAATGTATAATTTCAATAAACTCCTAGAAACAGATTTCATTAAGCTTATTCAGTAATAGAATGATGTCCTAATCAAATACAACTGAAATTACTTGTTTTAATTTTCTTTAGGTTTTGGGATTTACTTGAAAAATATCCTCATTATGTGTGTATAAACTTGTTCATGACATTATACTGTTACTTTTAAATGCTTCATAGCAAACCACTTCAAATAATGGTTATAAGTTTAGAAGTTTAAGTAATGATGGCAAATTATTTTAAGTTATACAAATTCTATATTTTTTTGTACAAAATAAGGGAAATTTCTGTGCCATCAGTAAAGATCCAATGGTTGTGTCTTGTATCTTGTAGACATAAAAGTTAATATTTCTGTAATCCTTCCACAAGTTCTTTCAGCAGTTTTGTCATGTCTTCACTCTTTTGTGCTGTTTTTGAAATGTTTCTACATGTGGACACTTCTGTTGCTGTTTGAAGAACAGAAATCCCAATTATTTAATCTTTTTCTGCAGATGCTCTCAGTTCCAGCACAGCAGTGTTAACCAGAGTGAAGGAACAGCACAGTTTGTGGATCTTGGGGCAGGACTGAGAGCAAACCTGGCCTGGGTAGTCCTGGCTTTGTTAGTCTGGCCCACAGCTTTGGCAGATTTATTTATCCTTTCTTGCCTTTCAAATGTTTGAATAATCCAGTCAGGTTAATGCAGTTTGTTAGCTAATTTCTGTTATTGAAATCAGGTGGCTGCTCCCAATTACCTGCTCTTTTGTTAGCTAATTTCTGCAGAAGGATTTGGGAAGATGGAACCTGGACCACCATGTTTGGCTCAGCAGGAGCACAGACCCAACAGGAGCATCTGATTCACTCCTCTGGAGAAGCAAGATTTGATTACTTTTCAACCTTTTTTTCTATTAAAAAGTGTATAAAAATCCTAAACTAAAGGACTTACTCTGTACCAGTGCTGTTCCCTGCTGGAAAGCAGCAGGTGAGCTCTGTTCCTGCACCATCTCCTGCTCAGTGAGAGCTGCAACCCTCACCTGCCAGTATTTTTTATGTTCTTAAATACCTGCTGCTTGCTTAATCAGTCTCTGTGTTCTGTTCCCTGGGGGAGAAACCTTTCCCATCCTGTGTGGCAGGGAGCACTTATTCTTCTAAATGCCAGCAATAAAATCCACACTGGAGCTGCCAAAGTTTGAGACAAGGAGGGGAAAAAGGCACTTCAGGAGAAAAGAGCAATGGTCCTGCTCTCCCCAAATTCCCGGGGTGAACTTCTGCAGCTGCCCAAGGGCTGGAGAAAGCTGTGTAAAATTCTGTGTTTTCTGGAGCTGATAGGGGATGTTGATTGTTGTGGATTGATGGATGGCAATTTTATGTGACCTCTGTAAGGGGTGGGGTGTGGAGTTTTTGCATGTGGGGTGATTGGAATTACTACCCAGCACACATGGGGTGCTCAGGGTGAGCAGTGTCTGTGTGAAAAGGCTTTTGCTGCTCCAGAAGGAATGCACAGAGACACTTAGAAAAGTGGAGCTTTAATGCTGTTTAGCCAAAATTGAGGCTGAGTCTGTCAGGTATCAACACTTGGGAAAACAAAAAACAAAACAAACAAAAAGGCCCAAACACACAAAAAAGGAACTCCTAAGAGATCACATTTATTTAGAAGGGAAGGATAGAGGGAGGGAAGCCTTTGCATCCAGGAGTTGGTTGGAAAAGGATGGAGATGTCTTAGGGACATCCTTTTTCATGTACTCCTTTACAACTAAGGTGTTAACAGCAACAAGTGAAATACTGGAAACCATCAGAAGGAGCTAAACAGAAGCAGATTTTGATTTTTATTCCTTTTTCTCATGGGAACGGTGCCACATTTTCCTCTTTTCCCCAAATTAAAAATTAGAGCTGAATTGATTAAATATCTCTCTTCCCCTGGCTTTTCTTAATTCCAAACAGATCCGTGAAAAGCTTGTAAAGGCTTCGCTGCACGTCAAAACAAGAAAGCATCGATTAGACTTGATTTACTGCAATAAATGATAAATCTGGCAAAGGCATTGATTCACAGCCCCGAGTGAAGGGGCCGGGTGACCCTCCGCCGGTGCCGCAGCTGAGTGTTGTCACAGCCCAGCCGATGGCTCAAGGCTGCAGAAAACAAACAGGGAAACACATGTCAGGCAGATAAATGGCTCTGCTGTTTAGAGCTCTCGGTGGAGGCCATTTGTCTCCGAGATAAGGAAGAATGCACTCCAAAGCCGCGGGGGAGATAAGCCGGGGGAAGAAAATGGATGTGGAGCCGCTGTGGTGGCACTTGGGAGGGGTGGCACGGGGAGAAAAGAGGATCCCCCCAGCCCGGGGTGTCTGCAGGGGGCAGGGTGAGCACCAGGGAAGTGTCTCAGGGGAGCTTGCAGAGCTTTCCTAAACGTTTCAGCAGTGGATGATATTTATGCCTTCACAGCAAACAAACAAACAGTGTCAGTGTCACTTGTCTGAGTCACCCGAGTGTTTCCTGAGCCTGCCGTGGATCTGTTCCTCCCCTTTTTCATGCTGCGTGGGCACATGTGAGGTGTGATTTGGCATTGACACAGCTCTGGGTTTGGAGTATTGTGGTACCCATGAATCAGGCTATTTTTACATCCTCAGGTTGTGGAGAAGTAACAGTCCTGCTTTGACAAATGTTGAATTTGGTGACCTGACTGAGATCAGATCCAAAATGCACTTGGTAATGCTGGTTTGCATTTCTTTAAATGTTTTCTCCTATCAGCAGCTGAGCACGTTGGGTGGCACTGTGAGGATGCTTGGGGACAAAAACAAGATCTGAGTGCCTTAGGTGGGGACAGAGATGCTGGCAGAGCTCCATGAAGGACAGCTCTGACCCAAGAGCAGCTCATTCCTGTGGGAGAAGTGATAAGCAGGGAAAAGGACAAAAAGTTGCAGGTCTAGAAAGCAGCAAGGTCAGTGGGTGATAATGTTGCTCCCCAGTGCCCCCAGGAGCTCTGTGGTCAGTCCCTCTCTGATGTTGATGTGCTGCCTAACCCGGGAAGGTCCAGACTCTGGGAGGGGAGCACAGAAATAGAGTGAAAAGGAGTAAAACTCAAATCTGGCAGTGGAGATTTCTCTGTCTGCCACTGACTTGTGCAGAGCAAGGGCAAGAAGCTGAAATCTGCCATTTCTGGTGTATTCTTAAATAGCTTTCTGTGTATCACTGTCCAAGTGACTCAAGGCCGTCAGTGCCTTGGGAGCTGTGGTGCTCACCCACACCAGCTGCAGTCACTGCTTCTCTAAATCTCTGGAAATTCGACAAAACTGGCCAAAATTAGATCCCAGAAACCTCTCAAAAACTGTAATGTGTCTGAAGGCTTGGCCTCTATCCCACTGTGTATCAGTACCTCCATAAAACACCTCTGAGCCCTCTGTCCAGGGCATCTGTGAGGCCTCAGCACCACCTGGACAAGACTTTGGTGGCTCTCTGGGACAGGTTCTTTCCTCAGGCAGTCCTGGGGCACAGCTGACTTTGAGTCCATAACCCAGGATAAAACCCACTGGATCTGGAAACAAATCCCTGATGTTTCCTCCTGGCAGGAGGATCACCTTCCTTGAAGCACCCAGAAAAGTAAAAGCCTCTGTCACTCATCACTGGTTTGGCTTGGACCCCTCTTCTCCACGTGGAACCCCCCTTCCTGAGTGTCACCCTGCTCCAGGATGTCCCATCTCTGCTCACAGGATGCTCATCCGCAGCACACCCGCTCTTTATGTCAATATATTTTATTTTATTTTTTATTTTCTCATTCTGCCACTGGGATATGCTGAGACCTCACCACAGGGTGGGTGGGAGCTGCAAGGGCTGAAGAAGCAGAGCAGGGAAGCTGCTGAGCAGGGAGCACCGAGCCAGGGCTGACCTTAAACAGAGCAGTGCCTGGGGAGCCAGAGGAGGAGAAGGTTCAGCAGCCACTTCTGTCAGGAGCCAGCAGCTGTGTGTGCTTGGCCTCTGCCGTGCAGCCCTTGGCTTCCCAGGGAGGGCAGGGATGGCTGCTGCTGGCATTTTGCAGCCTTCAGTTTGTGCTCTTGGCCTGCAGTCAGTGGTGGGGTGAGCGGCTGCAAACATCCCTCTCTCTCTAATTACGGGCGTGTGAGAGATTTGGGAGTGTAACTCATAAATGGTAATGAGATGTTTAGAGCATAAATCAACAGAATATCCAGATGAGACCGAGCTCCCCTCAGCTGTGCTCCAAACAATCCAGGTGAGTGACCTGCTGGCTGCACCCTACCTGCCGGGGCCGTGATTACATTTCATCTCCTGTCCACAATCCTGGGCAATTACACAGAAATGTCCCATTTCCCGCAGTAAATAAATAGGGATCCGTGTTTTGCCTTGATGTAGCTCCACCTCCTCTAATATGCTGCATTGTCCATTGATTTGCCTAATTATGTGTATTACAACTGCACCAGGCGCTGGGTAGCAGCAGGGGTCCGTGCTGGGGAGAGGAGGAGGGTGATTGCTCCATCTGTTCCTCCGAGCTGCCGGGAGAAGCGTCGGGAGTGAAGTGGGAAATGGAGGGAAGGAATTACCATTTAGTGCAGGTGCCTCTGGAAGGGGGAATCCCACTGCCAGGTGCTGGCAGGCAGCTCTCCTGAGCTCCCCACGTGCTTAATTACCCTACAGCGAGTCTTCCCATCTCGAATTAGAGCAGGCAATTGCTGCTGAAGCCTTGAAACAAAACGGGGAGAGTAGCGGGGCTTCATCCATCTCACTGCAGAGACCTGCATTTCCCATCCAGCAAGATCCATGCCCCATTCAGCCGAATTTAACAGCACTTACCTGGAATGAGATGATTAATTTTAAAATCTGAACGTAGGAGTGCAGCAGGCAAGGTCAGAGCATCCGAGCTGTGACTCTGGGTTCCCGTGATGACATTACCAAAAACAAGCAAGTGCACTGCTTTGTGCTGAGGATTTGAGAAGTTGCTCAGGGCTGTGGGAGCAGGGAGAACCAGGAGAGCAGGGGATGGGCTGTCAGCAGTTGCTGTCCTGAACAAGGAGCTCTGTTCCTCCTCAGCTGCTTCTCCCTGTCAGGCTCCGGGCTCGCTGATGGATCAGGGGTGGCAGTAGGGTAATGTGCTGCTCGTTCTGCTGCTGCTGCCAGCAGGTAACTCAGCAAATCAGTCTGTTAGTCCAACTGGAAAATACCTGAGGGATAAAAACTGCCCAGGACCTGTTGTGTGCCATCGTAAGGAGCAGTGCACAGGGGCTGTAACACCCTGGGAATAACACACCTGGAGGGAGAACACTGTCAGAGTTAAAGTCGTGGTGTGCATCCTGTGGTGTTTTAAATTGCCTGAGCACTTTTCTGTGGGCTCCTGCACGGCGGGGCAGCGCTGTGAGGAGTGACACACGATCTGTGCAGGCTGGGCTGTGCCCAGGTGATCCTGCAGCGCCCTGTGGGAGGATCCCAGCTGCATCCACACAGGCTGCATCAAAGAGCTGCAGGAGCTGTGAAACTGAGCCGAGGTGCCTGGCACTGCTCCAGTCCTTTATCCACGGTGTGAAGGATTAGACAAGGATTTGGCATGGGGCGCCAGTGGAAAGTTGCCTTTTACCTTCAGATGTCCGACAGCAAACCCCATCGGTCCCGGGGAGGGAGGCTCTCAGAGGGTAGGGGGAGTAACACTCCCTAAAAATTGGGATAAGTCTCTATCCCAAGAAGATACTGCTGCTAACATGACTGTGCTCTGAAATCCTGAAGGTTTGAGCTATGAATAATTGCAGTTATCTATTGATTACAATGCTCTCAGGCACAGGGTGAGACTCTGGGGGTGTCCTGTGCAGGGACAGGAGCTGGGGTTGGATGATCCATACAGGTCCCTTCCAACTCAGGATATTCCAGGATTCTGATAGCTGAAACAGCTTGTGGAGCCTTAATACCCTGCTCTTAATGACCCTAATGGAAAGTCCTAAATCACACCTTGATTATAAACTGCAAAGCTGTTGGGTGTCAGTGCAAAGCCAGCAGGGGCGGGGAAGGGCGTGTGTGTGCCCACACGAGTCTGTGTGTGTGTGTGTGTGTGTGTGTGTGTGTGTGTGTGTGTGTGTGTGTGTTAATCAATTTGCTTTTCAAAGTGGCTAAAAACAGAAGCCTGAGGAGTTTCCCCAGCGAGGTGATTTCCCTGGATGCTGCTCCTTGCGCTAATGGTATCCTCTCAGCAGAGAAAACATCCCACTCCAGAGCTGAAGTGGTTGGCAGGAGCTGTAATTAAGGTGTGAAGAGACTTTCCAGACAAGAACCTGCCTTCCCGTGTTGGGCTCCTCGCTTGAGAACAGAGACTCTGTGGCAGTTGGCTTTTACACACGGGCTTGGAAGCCTGTTTGTATTCTTGCCATTCTGTTTGGATTGCTAATCCTCCAATTTGCACCTCAAATCCCCTAAAATAAAACAAGGGCAGAAATGTTATCGCACTGATTTGCAGTAATAAGTGTAAGGGAACACAATATTTATAATATAAATATTTATAATGCAAGTATTTCTGGACCCAACTTTATCAAAACCTCTTTCTCAAACTGCAATTAATATATTTTTTGAATTACTGCTAGCTGCTAGAACAGTAATTCTGAGGCTTAGAAATATGGTTTAGGTATTTTTTTCTTAAAGATTTGTTGGCTTTATTAATTAAGTAGAGATTTATATGGGGAAAAGAGAAACTAAAGGAAACAGTGATGTATTAAGCTCAGTAGGAGAAGTGATTCAATGTGAGGAAAGTCACAGACCAGTCCATTTGGAGAATCTGTTGGATTTTGGGGAGTCATGGGAAGATATTTTCATTGATAATGTGAAGCAGACCCTGGTGCACGTGTCCGTGGGAATGAATGCAGGAGGCTCTGTGCTGGGAATGCCCAGCCCTGAGCATGTGGCTGCTCAGGGATCCACATCCTCCTTCCCCATGGGCTGTGACCTGACCAGGCACTGCAGAAAGGCCTGGAGCTGCAGTATCAGCTTTTCCTGGCTGCGAAGTTGCTTTAAAACAGCCCCAAGTTCCTTGAAACAGGCTGGGTGTTTCCACTGGATCCCACCCCAGGCACCATGAGGGATGAGGACGGATAATTTTGACTCATTGCTCTGGTTTCTTGAGTGACCATGGGCACCTCCCTTACACTCCTGGCACCCCACATCCCTTAAGATTCCAGCACCAGGCAGTGGTGCTCCCCAGCCACAAGCAGGAAAGAGCTGAAATCCGTGTTCATACTCTATTTTTCTCTTCAGATTACGTTTTGCTGCCAAATCACCAAGATTACAGGTTAATCAGTGGTGCAGAGAAACTGGGGGATCTGGTGCAACTGGGCCTGAACGCTGGAGCAAAGCAGTGCCAGCTCCAAGCTGTCAGGGCCCTGCTGGGATATCAGTTTCGGGCGGATGTTTCATGGATCAGGGAAAACGGGCGGGATGAGCGGCAGCGGCGGGGAAAGCGCAAATACCCGGAGACATCCAGCTCTGGGGATGTGGTTTGAGAGCTGAGCTGCCCCTCGCATCACACAGGCAATTACAAGCTGTGTGGTGAGCAGATGGGAGCTCCAGGGAGGCTTTAAGCTGCCGGAAGGTGCGTGAGGGAAGGCAGGAGAGGAGATCCAAGCCTCCCCTGGAGAGCGCCAGCCCCGCGCGCCGCAGCCCCGGCTGGATGCGCTCCACGGGCGTGCTGCTGGAACTCTGGGGAGCTGGATGCTGCTGCTGAGCTGGATCCATCCCAAGGATGCCACAGGAAGTGCCTCTGGAGGCTGGCTCTGTGCTCAGCCACAGGAGATGCCATGAGCCCACAGGCTGTGCTGGCCTTTCCTCAGCATCCCCTGAGCTCCAGGACTCCCAGGCTTGGATGAGACCTTTGGGTGCTGCCACGTGCTGGAGCAAAGCCCCCTGTGAGGACAAGGACATCGTGACTGGAGGGTGCTTTGCTTTGCAAACTCAGTTGTGGCTGCTGCTGTTCTGTCCCAAGCTTGGTTTGTGTCCTTCCAGCAGCCTGGCACAGTGGAGCCCATGGAGAAAGAGGCTGGGAGCTTGGCCAGAGGTGAGACCACAGCTTTCCTGGCCTCTTCCCTCGCTGGTAAGTTTGCATCTTGCTTTGGGGAATAAAGACAGGGAAAAAAAAGTGGACACATCTGGCTTAAAAATAAGCTGCTGAGTTGCAATTTCCATCAGCTCCAGGAGGCTCCGAGGTGCCCAGCAGTGGCCTCTGCCCGCTGCGGGTGGGGTGGGAAATCGGAACCTGGAGATTTCACAGGCGACAGAGGAGCTGCATGCAAAACACACGGCACAACTCGAGGAAAAGCGCCTGCAAGTCGCCAGCCTGAATTTTCACTCCACCCTAGTCCAAAAGCAGCCCCTGGCAATTCTTTGCTGGCTGAGATTAATCCGTGGGTGTCTTTAATCTCAAAGGCTGAGTCGGAGCAGAGCCTCAGTCGGTGCAAGCCCGCCCGCCTGCGCCGGGAGTTCTGATTCCCTTTTTCCGTTACTTTTTTTCCCTATTGCCACAACAATTAATTAAGAATGGTTCTGCTGAACCCTGTTGATTCATTTGGCACTTGGAAGCTTAATGAGGTGTGAACCTGCAGACTGCGGCATCGGTGTAGCTGACACGGTAATTTATATCAATTGCCGTGATTAGTCCAGCTCCTCAATCACCGCGTCGTTTCTCCCAGCAATCTGTCACAGCCCGGACGGGGGGACCTCAGGGCTGGCTTTCTCTTACACTGCCAGCAATGTTCTCGAGGTAACGAGGAAAATACAACTCATAGGATGCTCTGAGAATGGCAACACACAAATTTGCTTTGGTAGTGGCATGTACTTTTCTCTCCTGAGGTGACTGAGATGCAGCCCCGGTTTGCAGTTGTGGGGTTGGGGTGCAGGTACCCAGGTTTTGGGAGGGTGTTCTTTTGAGGTCAAAAGGTCTTATTGCTTCAGCCTGTCAGGAGCTGGCTGTGAAGATCACTCTGTGGGTTGCCATGCTCGCTGTGCCGTGTCGAGATTATTCATCAGTCACTTCAACTTCTGCAAATTCAGCCCGGGGCTGTTGGAGCCACCCTGGATCTCTTTGCCCGTAACGTGGGGTCGAGCCGAGCACAGCAAGGGCTGTGGGACCTCTCTGCAACCAAACCCCTCCCCAGTTACGTCCTTGGTGAGGGCACTGCTTCCTATCAACTTCCATATTCTAACAAAAATCGTGGAATCATGGAATGGGTTGGAAGGGATCCTAAAGACCATCCTGTCCTATCTCTGCTGCCATGGGCAGGGACACCTTCCACTGTCCCAGTTGCTCCAAGCCCCAATGTCCAACCTGGCCTTGGAGGCTTCCAGGGATCCAGGGGCAGCCACAGCTGCTCTGGGCACCCTGTGCCAGGGCCTGCCCACCCTCACAGGGAATTTTTTCTCAGTGTCTAATCTAAACCTGCCCTCCTTCAGGCTGTCACTACAATCCTTGTGAAAAGTCCCTCTCCAGCCTTTTAAACCCCTACCATCAAACAAATGTGACCATTTTGAGTTTTGGGAACAGCTCAGTGTTGAGGTGTAACAAGAAAGAGAAGGACAAGCTCCCTTTTAGCAGCCTGGCTTCAGCAAAGCCACCACAACTTAAATCATCATCTCTGCTCCTCCAAAACACCTCCTTGATGGGCTGAAGGTGCATTGCCTGCTGCTGCATCGTCTCCAGGTATCCCTGCACACACCTGCCTTGTTTGCTGTGTGAGGGAGGGACCAGGGAGCCCATTGCCACCTCCTGGCTGGGGACAAGGGCTGAGATGGGCAGCAAGCCCCTTGGTGGCAGCTGCTGGGGGCAGAGGAGCGTGGGGCACAGCGGGAGTGGGGCTGTAAATCAGCCCTGCTGCAGGGCAGTGCTTTACATCAGCCTCCTTGGGCTGGTGTGGCTTCAATGGAGCTGGTGCTACTTTTTGTTTATTTTATGCCTGGTTAGTGGGAAAATAAACAAACCACCCCCCTGAACTGGAAGCAGACATGGGAGAAACTGAGCTACGCCACAATAAACCCGCTTTGAGTTATTCCCTTAAGCTGGGTCTCCAGGCAGGAGAAATGGGTGCATGAATAAATCTAAAAAGCTGAACAATGGAGGCAAAGATCTTTTCAACGCTCACAGAACCAACAGGAAATCTTTAAGTTGATTTTTCTGGAAAAGAAAATTCTGCACATGCGATGCTAACGCTTTTAAACTGATCAGAGAGGCAGGGGCACCTCATTTCTGTACCATTGCAGATGTGTAAGCTAATTTTAACACCCTTTCTATTTTCAGCACAGAGTCCTTAGAGTAAGTGAGCATTTGACCTGTAACCACTGAAAGTAGTGCTCACTTTGGGGCCTATGTGTAGAGAAATATAATTTATTTTAATGATGTTTAAGCTAATGAGCTTGGCTAATAGATATTTTTGAAGCCCTTTATAGGGGTTCAGTCATGGGACAACACGCCACTGGGCACAAATGCTCATTTACTCTGCAAAATGTCAGAGAATGGCCCAGCTATTAGTAAAGTGCATTCTGTTTGATTTTTAAGAATATATTTCCATAAATTACTGGCCCTAGAAATGAAATAAATCAGCCAGCTATTCAGTGAAATCTTAAATGTTAATTGAGAGTCATGGGAGCGGCTGGAGCCAAAGGAGAGGAGGAGGTAGGGGATCTCCTTGGATGCTGCCCCACCCCATGGCTTGACCAACAGGCCCCCCATGGATGTGTTCACCCCAGGTGTGGATTCACTTCTGCTGCTGGAGATCCTGGCAAGAGACCCCCACATGGCTGGGCCACTGTCCTGCCATCCTGGGTGCCACCACTGAGCAGGCTGGGGTCAGCTGGACAGGCTGGGGCTGCTCTCCTGAGCAACTTGGACAGCCTGGGAGTGAAAAGTGAGCCCTGAGGGAGGAGGAGGATTAAGAAACTGTCTGAGGACTTGAGGACCAGAAGGGTGATGGTCAAATGAGTCACCCAGTCTGGGTGCAGGCACTTGAATTGCACCATGTGTAGGCTGGTGTAGGTTCAGCTTCTTCCCTACACACCTGGTTGAGTTTGGGGTATTGGGATGGTTCCTTACATGTTCCTTTTTTATTTATTTTGCCCAATGCCAGCTAAGCAGTGTTTCCCATTGAGGGAAGATGTTTCTTCCACGGGCACCAGCTTGAGTTGGTCACGTTTTCAGCAACCCCAGAACTTTGCAGAACTGGGCAAGGGAAAATGTATCTGCAATGTCAGTGCATCAGGGAATACCAGAAAGGAACAGACTTTGCAAGGTCTATTTTCCTGCCCTCAGGCAGGTTGATCTGTGTCAAAATCATTCCCAGAAACTGTTTATTTAACCCCTTCCTGAGCTCTGCCAGCACTGGAGACCCCACAGTGTGTCCCTGCCAGCACTGTTAGAGTTTTGGTTACAGCCTGTGGTGTGGATGTGTTGTTACACAAGTGCTTAATAACAGGGACAGCGGGTTTCTCTTCTCTCCTTATTAGCAGCAGAGATGTGAAAGCTCCTCCATGCCCCAGAACAGCAGAGGCAGAGGGAGGGGGCAAGGGCAGCAATTAAATCTGTGTCAGTGCTCTCTGTGGGCAAACCCTGAGGCTGCTCAGGACTCTGGATCTGAACTCCCCCCATCTCCTTTCCCCTTCCTTCTGTCAGGTGGGATGGTTTGGGGTTGTGCTGTGCATCCTGCTGCCAATCTTTCTGCGGGGGCTCCTCTCCTCTGGACACTGATCCACAGGTAAAGCTGTGCCACCTCCATGTGCCAGCAGGCCAGGCCTGCACTGAGCAGATGAAAGATTATAGTGATCAATTTGGTGAGAAAGGAGATTTTTCTCCATCTGTCCACCCTCAAGGCTCCATTTCCTCATAAACCATTCCCCGAGACATCAGGGAAATTGAAGCTGTTCAGAGCTGGAGAAGATAGTTAACCCAGAATGAATGAACCCCCGACAGGCTGGCTGGCCCTCTGCAGCAGGAGGGGAGCAGCCAGCCCAGCCCGTGGCTCTCCTGCACCACCCTGCCTTTTGCAAAGTGCCTTGGATGCTGATGTTTTCACCCAGTGTCTTGGGTTATGGAACCAAAAATGTGTATTCTATTTCATCTGCTGAAAGCAGTTGGGAAGATGTTGGGGGGTGGGTGCCTTCTGATAATGGGCCAGCTGTTCAAACCAGGTGGGACAGTGCTTCTTACCTCTTTTCACAATGGGCCACTAATACTCCCCAAGGGTTTTCTTCCTCAAGCTGTTCCCCTTCCCAAAATAGAACATCCACATTCCATCATCCCATTGTGAGATGCCCCACTCAGTGGGGGGAGCCAACCATTCCTACCTGGATAAAAATTGAGACTCAGGAGCAGAAGGTGTCTGGCTTCACCCGGTTCCCGGAGGAAGACTGGACCCTTCTCACCATCACTGGACCCTTCTCACCACCACTGGACCCTTCTCACCATCACTGGACCCTTGTTCTACAGGATCCTCTCTACTTCAACAGAACCACATCTGCCACTCCAGGAGGACTCACTTTTGGACTGCTTCCAACACCCTGACCAACAGGGTGCCAGGCTGTAGCTCTGACTCTGTCAGGGCTTTCCAGGATTGTTGTTTGTTTGTTTGCTGGTTTGGTTGGGTAGTTTTGTTGTCTACTACATTTGTATTGTTAATATTCCCAGTACAGAACTGTTATTCCTATTCCCAAATCTTTGCCTGAAAGCCCTTAATTGCAAAACTGTAATTGGTGGGGGTGAGGGGTTTACATTTTCCATTCTAAAGGAAACTCCAGCTTTCCCTGGCAGATCCTGTCCTTCCAAACCAAGATACCCAGCATCGCTCCTCTCCGAGCTGCTCTGCACCCAAACCCCCCTCCCCTCTGCTCAGGGATGCCCCTGGCCCGAGCCAGGCACGAGCAGGGCTGGGATGGAGTTCCCAAACCCGTGTGGGAAGAGCTCATTAGCAGAGCCCGGGGCTGACAGGCTGCCCCTGGCCGGCCGCAGCGATTCCCTCCTTTGGAATTCAGGCTCCGTGCCCCGGGGCTCGCTGCTCGCTCAGCGATCCCGTCTGCGATGTGGTTTGATTGGTTTGTGTTTTAAGGGAACAGCAAACGATGAAGAAGACACTTCACAGGATCTGTGTTTGTGCAGCTTTCCTGTCCCGTGACTCCGATCCTCCCGGCGTCATCAGCACTCGGTGCCAGGATTTTTGGGAGTAGGAGGGTCAGCTCTGGAGGATCAGGGCAGCTTTCCAGGTGGGACTCCAGGACACAGCAGAGCACCTGCCTCCCTTTTCCTCTTGGGGCTGGATGAACCAAAGGGATAAAATCCTCATCCTTACCCAGGTGTGCCCCCTCTCCCCACCCTGGTTCTTGCAAGGCATTTCACTCTCTTCCTGCTCCATCACTTCTTTTTTTTTTTCATTTCCTTACTGCTACAATGGAGAACATTTGTTACAACCCCACAGAAGCTTCTTGCCAGCCAAAGATCTTCAGGCCCTTCCCCAGAGAGAGCAGAAGAAAAGGGGAGAGCCACTGGCTTTGGAAACATCCTGCAGGAAGATGCTGTGGGTGTCTGTGCAGGTGAGCCTGCTGAAGGAGAGACCTGAGGGGTTTCTGCAGGTGCACGGGGGTGGTTTCCCTGAGGGCCAGGGGTGGCCAGGGATCAGGAGTGGGAAGGTGCTCCTTGGAGAAGCTGAGAGCTGCAGGGCAGAGCTCAGCCTTCCCCTTAACCCTGTTCAGCCTACAGATGCTCCAAAGCCGTGAGGAAAGGATGGCACTACGTGATTTTATTTTTGCCTAAAGCCAAGTTTCTGCCAGGAAAATTTCTCCCACGTATCCTGAACTGAGCCTGCGTGGGCAGCCCCCAGCAGCTGCTGCTGTCTCCCACCAAAGCCCAGTGGTGGCAGGGAGGCCAGAGCTGCATCCCAAAATAATTGGGCTCCTCAGGAGCTGGAGAGCAGTGAGCTCAGCCTGGAGGAATGAAAACCACTTATCCTACAAAGATACCCCTGGAGCAGTGGGTGATGCTGGGGGATGATGGCCCAAGGGAGAACCTTGTGGGAAACACCTCAGCCCACTGATGCTGCAGGAGAGAGCTCAGCTCACAGAATCACAGAATCACAGAATTTCCAGGCTGGAAGAGACCTTCAAGATCATCAAGTCCAACCCATACTCTTAACACCTCAACCAGACCACAGCACCAAGTGCCACATCCAGTCTCTTCTAAAACACATCCAGGGATGGTGACTCCACCACCTCCCTGGGCAGGCCATTCCAATGCTTTATCACTCTTTCTGTGAAAAACTTTTTCCTGATATCCAACCTATACTTCCCTTGAAGCAGCTTAAAACTGTGTCCTCTTGTTCTGTCAGTTGTTGCCTGGAGAAAGAGACCAACCCCCAACTGACTACAACCACCCCTCAGGAAGTTATAGAGAGTGATAAGATCACCTCTAAGTCTCCTTTTCTCCAGGCTAAACAACCCTAGATCCCTCAGCCGTTCCTCACAGGGTTTGTGTTCCAAGCCCCTCACCAGCCTCATTGCCCTCCCCTGGACACGCTCAAGCATCTCAATGTCCTTCCTGAACTGAGGGGCCAGAGCTGGACACAGCACTCAATGTCCATCCTGAACTGAGGGGCCAGAGCTGGACACAGCACTCAATGTCCATCCTGAACTGAGACACCCAGAGCTGGACACAGCACTCAATGTCCATCCTGAACTGAGGGGCCAGAGCTGGACACTGCACTCAATGTCCATCCTGAACTGAGGGGCCAGAGCTGGACACAGCACTCAATGTCCTTCCTAAACTGAGGGGCCCAAAACTGGACACAATACTCGAGGTGCGGCCTCACCAGTGCTGAGTACAGGGGAAGATATGGCTCTTCCCACAGCCACCATCCTCCTGCCATCCCTGTCCCCATCCTCCTGCCATCCCTGTGTCCCTGCCATCCCTGTGTCCCTGCCATCCCTCTGTCCCTGCCATCCCTGTGTCCCTGCCATCCCTCTGTCCCTGCCAGCCCCGACCCGCAGCTCCCTCTGGGCTTTCAGATGCTTCCACAATGCCAGCAAGGCTTGGGAGCAGCATGCTATTGTAAGCATGAATGCAGAACCAGTCCCTTTCCTACCAGCTGTCAAAAAGTATTATTTAATCTCAAATAGCTCTCAGTGGCTTTTTTTGTTGTTGTTGTTTCCTCTAGTTTGTTTTAAGAAGGTTGTTGAGTGTGAGAAAGCAGGAAGCAGTGTCAATAACACAGTGGGGTTTTTTTCTTTTCACAGACACCCTTTGAACTCCCTTTACTCTGCCTCCCCTCCAGTTACATTTACACACCCTATAAATAACCTTCCAGGGCTTTGAAATGCTTTTATTAAAGCTAAGAGTGGAGATTTTTTTTTTCCAAATCCAGTGTTATTTGCTGCATTATCTGTAGACAACCTTCAGCATAATTACTATAAATGGCTTTAGGTTTTAACCCATCCCTGTGTGTGCTGAATGAGAAGGAAAACCCAGCAGAGAAGTGGCAGAAGCCTGGGAAGGAGATGATGGATGTGCTGGGACCCCATGGCCCCAGCTCTCTGGGGTCTGTGGGGTGAGGGCAGCTGAGTCCAAGCCTGACCCAACTCACTGCCACTGAATTGTCACTGTCATCCTTGGGGACAGCTGCCCTGGACACTTGCAAGGTCCCACAGGAGCACTGGGTGTCTGAATCCTGCAGTCCCTGCAGTGACAGCTCTGCTGGGGGCACTGGCACCAGTGTTTGGGGATGAAGGCTGTGGGTCCATGAGCAGGGTCTCCCCAAGTCCAGCCTGCCCTGCCCAAAACCCCAGAGGGTGCAAATGTGTCACCTCTGCACCCAAGGAGGGAACCTGCACCAACACCCTCACGTTTGGGGTCAGTTCAGCACCATCTGGCTTTCTGGGATGGGTATTTCTGTTGCTTTACCTTGGTAACTCCCAATTTTCACTGATTTAAGCCAGAAAATGATAGTCTTCCATAATAATTCTCTGCTGCCCTGCAGCACTTGTTCCTTGGTTTCCTGTGCCAGATCTGGCAGTTTTGGGATTTCTCTGCTCTGGGTTTCCTTCCCTTCCACTGTCCTTTGTGGTGCAGCAAATCGAGGGGAACCACCTGTACAGTTTTTACTGACCCACATTTTGCTCTTCTCCCTTTATTTTTATTTATTTTTTTTTTTCTATTAGTCCTCACTGGGCTGTGGCTAGAGAGTGCTCTGGTTAAGTTTTGCTGTCTTCTGGAGCCAAGCCCCTGGCAAACCACCACCTCCCCTTGTGCAGCCCTCAGTGTCAGCAGATGGAGTTTTCTGGAAACTTAACGAGGTGTGAGACCACTCCCCCCAGCCTTACAGCCCCCAGGAGTGTTTATCTCTGCCTCTTATCTCACTAAATGATGAAAATCTCTGTCACCATCATCAATCTTCAATTTTCTGTGCCACGGGGCTGATGCAGGGAGCTCCTGCACTCACCTGGGCTGGGAGTGGCTCTGCCCTGGTGAATGTCCCTTGCAGCCATCTGCCACAAGAGCTGGATCTAGATGGCCTTTAAGGCACCCACTGACCCAAACCATTCTCTAATTCCGTGATTCTATGAATTTCAAAGTCAGGAAATGACAAAACCAACCCGTGATATTTTGAATTAATTGAAATATTTCTCTTTGTGAACACTTTTTTCTTGTTCAGCTAGTAACTACAGAGGTACAATTAAAAAAAAAAAAAGCTCATTAATATGATATTAAATAGGAAGTTTAGTCTTTATCATAATTTTAAATAGAATAAAATGTCATGACTGTGGTGAATTAAACAGTCTTTAATGCATTTATTCCTTCACAATGGATGTTGCTGTTTGGAGGTGGACATTTTTGGTAAGGGGAATGAAAACCAGACACAAAAAAAAAAAAAAAAAGAAAAAGGACTCTTGAGAAAATATTATAACTGCCTAAAAGTAAACCCACTAGTCCTGAAATATTTATAAATACATTGTTGGTATTATTAGGATGATGCATTTTGGAGGAGCTGAAGGAAGGAGGAATTTTCCTGACCAGCATGCTGGGAGCCTGGCAGGTAATTTTCTATTCTAGATGTTGCTTTTGCAGGCGAGTGCGAGCGATGAAGGGCATTAGCTAAATAAGAGATGATTTAGTGGTGATGGCACTGTTGGTCCACAGATCCCACAGCTGCTAAATTTCAATATAAACTCCGTAACTCTGGAGGCAGAAGGAACCAAACACGCACAAGAGACTGTTTCTGAATATATTTTTCCCCCTCTCTCCAATAAAAGGCACAAATAATAGCGCATTTTTCAAAGTGCAAAGCGCTTTACATTGCAAATAGTTGCATTAAATTTACATTTCATGGGTGAGTGGCCATAGCTGCTGCTTGCCACATCCTTGCTGGTGACACTGCAGCAGTTGTACATGATCTAGTGTGTGTGTGTGTGTGTGTGCCTGGGATGTCCAGGAGCAGAGGGGGCTGAGGGCAGAGCTCTCCTGAGCTCCACAATCACCTCCCACAACCTCGTCTGCAAAGTCAGAAGGGAGAGGAGTGGGAGAACAGGTGCTGGGAGAAGGCCTCCTGCAGCAAGGTAGCGAATTCTTGGCAAAGCCAAGGGGAAATCCCTTCTCCCAGCACTGGAGGGACATGATTCCTGTGCCCTTGAGGCCGGGGGGAGCGAGGCAAATCCTTTTATCAGGGTGACAGCCAAGCCCTGCTCCTGCTCAGCTTCCCTGCAAAGGTCAGCACACTCGCTGTCCCCGTTCCCCCCAGAGCTGATGGATGAGATGCAAACACTGTGCTGACAGTTGTGGTGGCCATGGAAAGCTCATTTTCTGCTGCTCCTCACTGCCAGGTGCAGAGCAGCCACTGTTACCTCGATAAGGGCTCTGCCCCTCCTGCCACACACCACCCTTCTGGTTTGTGTTGGCAGGGACAATGTTCATGGAATCACGGGGTCATTGAGGTTGGAAAAGACCTCCAAGACCATCAAGCCCAGCTGTTAACACAGCACTGCCAGTGCCAGTCTCCAGTGCCACATCCACCTGTCTTAAATCCCACACCTCCACGTGCCACATCCACGTCCTTTAAATCCCTCCAGGGATGGCGACTCCACCACTGCCCTGGGCAGCCTGTTCCAGGGCCTGACAACCCTTCAAGTGAGGAACATTTTCCTAATAGCCAATCTCTGATACTTTCCTGTAGAGTATCCAATCTAAGGTTGATTTTCACGCCCTCCTTTGAGGAGCTCCCTGATTTTCCTGCCGAATCAGAAAAGGTTGCCCTACCTGTCCCTGCAGACAATTGCTGCTGTGCTTGAGGCTGCTGACCAAAACCTGGATGCTCCCTGGGGCTGGGTGGGTTGTGGGGATGAGTGTGCAACCCCCTGGCCATGGTCATGTCCCTCTGCAAAGTCCCTCTGCCACCAGCACGTCGTGTCAGACAGGAGCCCAGTGCTCCTTCACTGCTGTAAGAAAATGTGGGGATTTGTTTTCTCCTTTCTTTGTTTATCTGCAACATCCTTGGTGACTTTTCTGATCAGTCCACACGGTGACCTTCTCACTGAGTGCATTGTTTCATTTCTAGTCTCAAGGTTTACTCTTTGTCATTTATCTGTGTTGGCTTTGGCACCTGCGAGCCCGGGGTCTGCACCTGAGTCACTCCTCACCTGCAGGGATGATTCCTCATTAGCTGCTGTGCTGGCATTTACCATCCTGGCAGCCTCTGGAGCCTGCCTGGTGCGTGGGGCCAGGCTGAGTCACAGCTGGGTTTGCATCCATGGAGAATTGGTAGAGACCTGAGAAGGCTCAGTGGGGTCTGATCCCATCTCCAGAGAGCTCAGCAGGGCGGGGGTGCTGACACAGGGGGGAACGTGTCCATTCCAGGCACAGAACAATCATTAATTTCCTGTGGGATTTATCCTACTGTGGGCTTTGCCCACCACTGCCCACACTCACAGATTAAAAACCCACGTGGGTTTGCCAGCCTGAGCTGCAGCCATGACTTTGCTGATGCGTAACTGCAGCCGCCTGTTGGGATTTGCTCTTCTGGATTTGTTGACAGGCTCCTGGGAGAGAGCTCCTGTTTTCTGAATCTTTCTCCTGCTCGCTGTGCTCCTGTTCCCTGGGAGCAGCAGGGCTGCTCAGTGTCACTGAGCCTGACCCCGTGGCACAGCCCGTGCCACACCGCGGGGCCGGCTCCTGCTGGCGGCATCATCCTTTCCAGAACGGGCCCTCCGTGAAAAACATCCCAAGCAGTTCCTTAATAAACTGGTTCAGAGTATAAAGTATTTAACTGTTGTGTAATTTCCTGGCAAGCCAGCGGGTCCCCTCATAAATGCAGGAGCGTCGAGCTGGCTCCTGGCCAGAGCTCAGGCGTCCCTGGCCACTTGCCCTGTGCCAGCTCGTAAAATCCTCCCTTGCTGGCTCCCCTCCCCGTCCCCACTCCCCACACCAGATCCCTGTGGTGCCACAGCCAGGTAGGGGGGGGGTCTCTGTGAGCCCCCCAAGTTGTACTTCAGGCTCACTGCCCTGTGCTGTGCAGGGAGGAGGCTGGACAGTGTCACCTGGCCACCCCAGCACTCGTGTGACAGAACCAGTTTTTCCCCTCCAGTTCGCACACACGGAGCCCTTTCCCCCGGGGTCAGATGGTTTCTGGCGCCTGCAGCAAAGCCACAGGAAATATCACCGACTTCAGGGGTTTCTCTGGGTTTTAGCAGTTTCTCACCTTTCCAGGCAGGAGGAAAAGCGTGGAGAAGTGATTCATCCCAACCCTGGAAACCAAAGCCAAACCCCGCAGGGAACCAGCCCAGCCAAACCTCCGAGTGCTCCAACCCAAGGTCACGGCTGTGGGGCCTGACTCAGATACCTCAACCTTTAGGGTCTGATCCCAGGGGCCTTATGCCTCACCACAGTGGCCCATCCCTTCTTTCTGTTCATTAATTCCCTTCAAGGCTGCTGCCTTCCCCACAGCTTTTCCCCTCCGGGCACAGCTCCTCGCTCATGCTGCCGAGTGCCCGTGGGTCTGTCGGGGTGCTGCTGCATCTGCTGGGGTGTTGGTGGGTCTGCTGAAGTGCTGGTGGGTTTTTTTGGGTGCTGGTGGCTCTGTGGTGGTGCTGGTGGCCTGCCAGGGTGCTGCAGCCTCCCATCCATGTGCTGTCCTGATGTGCTGGCCAGCTGAGGGAGGCGTTTGAACCGGGAGGGAGGTGGGAGCGGGATGCAGCTTCAAAGGCTCTGAACTGGCTGCCAAGAAGTTCAAAGTGGCAGATTTGGGGGTTGTTTCAAGCCTTGATACCTTGTTTTCTGAGCTGTTTGGGATGCTGTGGTGGGGTTTGGGAGGCTCTGGCAGCCTGGCTGGGTGTGTGGCATGGAAACAGGTCCCGTGTTTGCTGCAGACCCCTCGGGCAGGGGATGATGCCTGAGCTGGTGCTGCAGCCCCCAGCAAGGCTGGAGGAGAGAGGAGGAGGAGACCAGATGCCTTTTTGTGTGAAATGAATCCATCTGGCCACAGACAGACAGACAGATGGACAAACAGACATCCCACACTGTGGGCCTGGGTGGGTGGCAGGGGCTCTCCAAGGAGAAGGATGGGGAGAGGAGGACGTGGAGCTGGGCTGCCTGAAAACACCTGGGCTGCAATGTGAGAAGATTATTATTCACCTGGCTGTGAGACCGGGCACACTGGGCACACTGGGCACACTGGGCACACTGGGCACACTGGTCTGCCTGGATTTCCTGTGACACCACCACAGAGGACAATACCTGACCTGGGCTGCCTGGGTCTGCTGGAAGTCCTTCTTCTGCCTGGAATCCATTAGGATTGTCCTAGATGATCTCTAGGGTCCCTTCTAACCCTTCTAATGACTCTTTTATCCTACATTTTTCATTCTTGTTCTTCAGACCCTCCACATCTCCACAGAAGCATCCATTTGGGTGTGAGCAAAGGTTAAGTTCCCACAGCCCTGTGTGGGCCTCCCATGTTCAGCCCCATTAAAGCAAAGAGTGAAGGAGATCTGCTGGCACCAGGCCCTGTGCAAAGCTCACTGAGGCTGATGAATTTTTCTGATAAATTTGAGGACTTTGGACCCTGCCCTTTGGCACTTGTGGCTGAGTGCCCTCAGAAGGGATTTACACCCAGTGGGTGAGAGAGGGAGCTGCTGGGAAGCCCCTTCCATTTTCTCACCCACAGAGGTTTATTGCATTAACAGATTTGTTTTGGGTAGGCAGATAAAACTCATGCATCTGTATTTCTGAAGGAGAATCACTTACAGGCTCTCTCACAGCGTTTGGAAGGATGTGCTGGCCTGAATCTGCACGAGGATGCAGATTGTGCTGGGGATGGTTTGGATCTGTTTGGATCGTTTGTGCCAAGCCAGAGAAGCAGCAGAATCATCATGATGTGAATGCTCATTGGAAGGATTTTGTTCTTGTGAGATTTCTTGGGAGATTTTTGTTAATTGTCTTAGTAGGGGGTGGCATGTTTGAATTTGGCAATTCCTACACTAAATGCACAAGAAGGCAAAATCTACTGGCAGGCCTTCCCCTAGAAATGCTCCCAAACACCCACCTTGGACCCATTCCTCATCAGTCCAGGTGATTATGGTCACATTTTAGCCCTGTATGTGTAAGTTAGTGGGACTTACATGTACATTCTCCCCACAGGGAAGACCCAAGCACCTGCTCAGTACTCTGCAGAATCACATCTTCAGTGCACAATGATACAAATTAGGATTTTATTCACTATTTTATACCAGCACTATGTGTATTTTGCTGCCTAAAGTGGGGTTTTTCTCTCTTTCCAGGCCAATTTCACACCAGTCTCTTTGCTTGCTTGTCCTGCATCTATTTGCTCCAACCAGCTTCTGCCATGAAAAGTTTCATGTGGAAGCACCATCCCACGAGGAAATCAACTGTGTTTTTGTTTAAAATTGCCCAGTTCTCCATATTTCCTTATCTTTAGCTAAGTGGCCATCACCTCCTAATTATAGTTTCCTCTTTTTTTAACTACTGTGCTCAATTTACAGCCTAATTACTCTTACCTTGTTTGTTTAATGAAGCTTACACAACGATCCCTGTGATCTCCGTGAAACGTTACGCTGGGATTTTACTTTTCACTTTATAAACTGCCATTTTATATTAATGTTTTTAACCTCGGGTTTCTAATCATAAAGTCATAAGGAGTTTAATTGATTTGAAACTAGCCATGCCCCGAAGTGTGTACATGTCAGATTGATTCAAATTGATCCAACGTGTTTAAATAAAACTCGTGCCAAAACCCCGTCGCACCTTATGCCACCAGATATTTGCCCAAAGCCCTCCGGTTACTTAATTATGCTGCCATCTCAGTGCAATAAATTATTGATTGGGATGTGGTTTTGTGTGTGTTTGTTGCAGTTTGGGGAGGCAGAGAAGCTCCCCAGTCCCACAAGGCAGCCCAGGCACGTGGTGTTGGAGGGAACTGCTGCAAATCCACGTGGTGCTGGTGCTGGAGGCTCCAAGCACTGCTCACTGCAGCAATTGGCAAGTGTCTGGTCACCTCCTTGTGTCTGCTCACAGTTTGGGTCAGTTTGGGTGCTCTGAGAAGCAGTTTAAAGAAGGGAAGGGGAGGCCACAAGGTGTGGAGCCAAGCTGACACAGCAGCAACATCTGATTTCAAACCGAGCGTTCTGCCTGGGAATCCCCAGTGTCTGATCTGTCACTATGTTCTTCTCTGTTTTTCTGAAGTTCTGCTTCAGCCTTCTGATGTTTTACTTTTGAGATGGAGTTTCTCACACACTTTTCATGTAATTAATGATTGTTTTGCATTCTTTTCTGGAGGAGAAGAGAATTGATGGACTGTTGGTTTGACCAGTGTGGTTGGAGAGGAAGATTTTCTTCTCCAGTCCATGGTCACTGCTGGAATTCTATAAATGTCGAGGTCTGTAAATAAACTGCCCCTTTTTTTTGCCTTGGACATCTCAGTGTGTGAGTGTTGTTCTTTGTGTCGTATTTCAACACTGATCTGCTGGGTCTGCTCTGCACATGGACCTGCACAATCTGCTGAGATCTGACAGATCCAAACGTTAGCAGCTCGCAGACACTCAGCTCTCTCGTGACAGACACAGAGGCTGCAGCCCCCAAGGCAGCCCTGCAAACTGTGACCAGCTGCCTCCCACAGGAGGCTAAATTTGGTCTCTCTGGCTGAGGGATGCAGCAGCCATTCCTGCTGTTGAAAATACCCGAGAAATACCAGAAATCTCTGCTTTGTGGTGAGCACCCTGAGATGCCTTTTGGAAAGTAGGGTTTGAGTCAAGTGACCCAATCAGCAAAATCAGATGCTGCATTTTTGCCTGAACCTGCCTGAGCAGAGCTCAGGTCGTGTCACCATCAGCAGGGTGACTTTCCAGGGCTCCCATCCCTCCCCTGGAATTGTCCACACACCTAGAAAAGCCTGATGAGCTGATTGGCATGAGTGCAAATTCGTGAGGTAAAACGAAGACAGTTCAATCTAGAAAGATGGCAACAGATTTTTTATCTTTAATTAGACCTCAGTGTTACTATTGGATTTTTTATTTATTCTGTAGTTGAATTAGATTTTAATAAAATAGCTACATGTGTCAGTACAGATGAGAAGAGACAAAACTGCTGAGTGGCCTAAAACATGTCAAAGTTGATTACAGTGACTGGTACAGTCAGAAGCAATGAAGTCAGTTTTGGTTTTAACCATCTTGGATTGTTTGATTATAAATTTATGCCAAAAAGCATTGGCTGAGCTATGATATATGTTAACGCAAAGGTGTATAAATGAATAAATAAAATCCCAGCAGGTGGATGTTGAATCCCAGTAAATATTTCCTGGCCAGCCCTCTGTCACAGCCGTGCCTCCTTCCCAGTTCCAGAGGTGAAGAGTTTGAGCCAGGTGAGGAGAACCCCACAGAAAAGCTTCCTTGGAGTCCTGGGCTTTGCTGATCTGCCAGAGGCAGCAGAGCAGGGGCAGACAACAGGGGTGTAGTGAAATACAAAAATGCTGTTATCAGTCAGGCACTTGATTTCCAAGTTTCAGGGTAGATTTCCTGTGAGTTTCAAGTTTGTGCTCCAGCTTTGAGCTTCAGAGCGCTCTTTTCTATGTAGATGACACTAATTAACCAGATGAGCTCTGTTCCTCACAGACAGGACTTGTGGATTCAAAGAAACCAGAAACTCAGAGCTCAGAAAAATCACATTTGTTTGCTTTTATTTAACTGTTCGTGCCCTTGAGACCATGGGTAAGGGAGGGCTTTGTGCACACAGAAAGTGCACGGGAGGTGTGACTACATCTTGGCCCCATCACTTGTGTGCTCCGTGTGCCACCTTGGCCCACAACAGACACCCAAAAAATCCTGTCCTAGGCTGTTGTTTCTCCACAGGCCAAACAGAATCACAGAATCACAGAATTTTTAGGTTGGAAGAGACTTTCAAGATCATCAAGTCCAACTCAGCTCCAACACCTTAACTAAACCATGGCACCAAGTGCCACATCCAGTCTCTTCTTAAACACATCCAGGGATGGTGACTCCACCACCTCCCCGGGCAGGCCATTCCAGAACTTTATCACTCTTTCTGTGAAAAACTTTTCCCGAATGTCCAACCTATACTTCCCTTGGCACAGCTTGAGGCTGTGTCCTCTCCTTCTGTCAGTTGTTGCCTGGAGAAAGAGACCAACCCCACCTGACCACAGCCACCCTTCAGGAGTTGTAGAGAGGGATAAGATCATCTCCAAGTCTGCTTTTCTCCAGGCTAAACAGAGGTATTGTGCTTTGATTCCAGGGGAGAATTCCCCAGGGAGCACTCGTGCTTGTGTTGCCCATGCTGGGGCAGCCCTCTGCACACAGTGTGTAAATCACACATCTCCACCTTGCCTCGCCAGTAAAACACTGGAGCTCTAGAAATAATGTGCATTGCTCTCGTGAGAATATTTTTTATCAATTGGCCCATAAAATCCACCAAGGAATTATGTGAGTACCAATATATCTCCACCATCCTCCCACTGATGAGAGCGTTTATTTGGTGGAGACGGAATTGAATTTTAATTTGTTCTCCTTCACGCGGGCAGTTTTCTTCTCCGGGTGTAAATACGGTGCTTAAACAAACCAACGAGTCTTCTGGGACGTGGGTGATGTGCATCACCACTTTTCATGCCTTGGTGGCCCTGGCTGATGGCAAACACAGCAGCTCAGCCTTTCTGTGGCCAGCCAGCTCTGTCTGAGCCTCCTGAGCAGCCTCGTAGCCACTGCTGGATCCATTGGAAGGGACAGATTTCCCTGGGTGGCCTCAAGTGAATTTTTTTTTTTCATCTCAAAATGAATTTATTATTTTTGGGAGGGGGGTGGGGGGCAGCCCTGAGTGCCCTCAGCACTGTCTGTGCCCACACTCTGTAGCTCCACACGCTGCAGGCAGTGGCTGTCTGTCTCTGTATGCACATCCTGAGATTTGCAGCAGGTTCTGGCACCTGAGGACATCTCTGTGCTGCCTTCACAGCTCTGACATTCCACAAGTGCTGGCGGTGACATCACCCAGGTGGGGCCTGGGCTGCTCTGACAGCACAGTCAGAGCTGTCCCCCAGCCTGGATGGTCACCTCTGTCCCCCAGCCTGGATGGTCACTGCTGTCCCCCAGCCTGGATGGTCACCACTGTCCCCCAGCCCAGGTGGTCACCTCTGTCCCCCAGCCCAGATGGTCACCACTGTCCCCCAGTCCAGATGGTCACTGCTGTCCCCCAGCCTGCATGGTCACTGCTGTCCCCCAGCCCAGGTGGTAACAGCTGTCCCCCAGCCCAGATGGTCACCACTGTCCCCCAGCCCAGATGGTCACTGCTGTCCCCCAGCCCAGATGGTCACCGCTGTCCCCCAGCCCAGGTGGTCACTGCTGTCCCCCAGCCCAGATGGTCACTGCTGTCCCCCAGCCCAGGTGGTCACTGCTGTCCCCACACCCAGGTGGTCACTGCTATCCCCCAGCCCAGGTGGTCACTGCTGTCCCCCAGCCCAGATGGTCACCACTGTCCCCCAGCCCAGATGGTCACTGCTGTCCCCCAGCCCAGGTGGTCACCACTGTCCCCCAGCCCAGGTGGTCACTGCTGTCCCCCAGCCCAGATGGTCACTGCTGTCCCCACACCCAGGTGGTCACTGCTGTCCCCCAGCCCAGATGGTCACTGCTGTCCCCCAGCCCAGGTGGTCACAGCTGTCCCCCAGCCTGGATGGTCACTGCTGTCCCCCAGCCCAGGTGGTCACTGCTGTCCCCCAGCCCAGGTGGTCACCACCGTCCCCTCTCCACACTGACCAAGGTGCCAATCCTGCCCGCAGTGCTTTGGGCTGGAGCAAACCCTCTTTGCCACAGCAGCAGGGGAGGATCGTGGCATCATGGAATAATTTAGGTTGGAAAAGCCCTCTAAGATCATTGAGTGCAGCTGTCACCTCAGCCCCACCGTGCTCACCACTAACCAGTGTCCTCAAGTGCCACGTGCACTCATCCTCTGAACACTCCCAGAGATGGTGAGTGCACCACTTCCCTGGGCAGCCTGTTCTAGTGCCCAGACATGTTGGAGAAATCTCCCCAAATACCCACCCTAAACCTCCCCATACAATCACTTGGCCCATGTGGTTTTCTGCATCTCACGGAGTGTCTGGGGCTGTCAGAGGTCTTGGGGGGAAACGTGTGTGGTGGAGCCAAATGTTTCCATGGTGTGCAGTGGGCCAGCAGAGCAGCAGCAGGTGCTGGGGGGGCTGATGGACATGGGATCCACGGGACCTGAGGGGCAGCCAGGCTGGAGGCAAAACGGGACAGTGACACCCGTGGAGCTGGTGATGGCTGTCTGCAGGAAAACGGGCATTGCCCAGGTCCCCAGCTGCCCCTCAGACTCCAGCCTGAGGATCCAGCCTGAAAACCAACTGATCCAAACTCTGCTTTTCCTGGTGCACATATCCGAGCTGCAGCCCCGATGGCTCTGCAGAGCAGGGCATCCACAGCTGCTCTGTAACCTGAGCACTCCCTGCTCTCCCTCCCCGCAGGGAGAGCCCCAGGGCGATGGGAACAGCCCCCGGCAGGCTGCCTGGCCCTGGCTCTGGCAGCTCGGTGGTGGTGAGGGCTGGAAGGGGGCAGGCAGAGGTGAGGGCTGATGGCAGTGTGAGGACAGGATGATTTATCCCCAGCCACTGCCGGGCAGGGGGATATCTTTATCTCTGCCGAGCCCACAGCTGGCTGATGGAGCGCGGCCCGCTCTCCTTGATAAGCGTGTGGGCAGCATATATAATTCTTGCAGAGCCTTCCTGCTAACCTAAACAGAGACTCTGCAAACTTTATGTGCTCGGGAGATAAAAGGTAATGAGACTCCATACATTTCCTGGCTGAGCCCCTTTACCAACCCTTCAATTGCTTCCAAAATGCCCCGTCGTAACCTCTCCATTAGAAATAGATTGGCGGTCTTAATTCTCCTCTTATCACAGACAGCGCCCCGGGGGAAGAGTCATGTCCTTCCCCTGCTGCTCTCCGGGGGAGATTTGCTTCCCCATCCGGCTGTAACCCGGAGCAGGCAGGTCCTGTGCTGCCGGCTGTGCCACACAGATGGGGAGGCGGCAGGGATTTGTGGCAGTTCATGTATCTGCGCTGATGGAGAAGAATTAAAGGAACAGGGGAGCATTGAAAACAGACAATTGTATTCCCGAGGTCGGGCTATTACGTTTTATTTATCATTTAAAAGTGCCGTGCCTGCTGCTCTTTGAAACCTGCTGAAATCCAGCCCTGCTGGTGCTGTCCTGGATTTGCAGAAAAGAGCAATTTCTGTTCTCCATTAAACAAAGATGCCATCCGCTCCATCAGCTTTTGGGTTTGGTTCCAAGCAGCTCAAAGCTATTTTATGCTTCCTGATTTTTTTTAAACTGTGGCTGATGCCTACTTTTCTTTGCTCCTGGCTCCCTGGTCAAGCCAGTGAACAGAATCACATTGCTTTAGCCTGGTCCCAGGAATCCAGGGGCACTTCCCAGCCCTGAAACACTGATTGTGTTTCTAGCACTGAATTCTGCAATTCCTGCTCTGTTTCTGGAGGTAAATAAGCCAAGGTGAGGTAAATAAGCTGCCACCTGTGCTTTGTGCCCTGTAGTCTTTCTGGGTCAGCCTGTGGCTGATCCATGAGCTGCTCCTGGGATGCTCCCTGCCTGCCCTCCTGCCACAGAGACTCCAGGTACCCAAGCTCCACACTGGGGCCACCTGTTGCTGGTCTAGGCTGGGATGTGTTTCATATAAATGTGACACATAAACCTCTCTGGGCTCTAGTGAGGCTGATGCCAGGTGTGCTCCCTGTTGTCCAGGACTTCCAGGATGGGTGTGCTGGGAGCAGTGGGATGTGCTCTGCCCTGCTGGGGAGGACAGAGAGCCCAGGGGATGTTTCCAGGCTGCTCTCTGCCATCTGATGGGCTGGGGCAGTCCCTTGGACAAGCACAGATTGAGACTCCTGAAGGTTTGGATGGGTTTATCAGGCTGTGCTGCTCAAATGGCCCCAGAACATCTGCCCAAGGCCAGTCTGACCCTTGCTGAGGAGACTGGTGAATGGGAGCTGCTCCTCCCAAGGCACTGCGAGGCAGCCAGCCAAGTGCCAGAGTATCACCAAATGACTATTGATTTTCTGGCAGGGTGTCTGAGCTGCAAGCAAGAGAGCTGCTCTTTAGCCTGGCTGCGTGTGGGGAAGAGGAGAAAATCAGCAAAGTGTCACTCACAGACTCCAGAGTGCCTTGCTGACCCTGCACACCCTGGGTGCCAAAGAAAGCCTCACTCCCAGGGGTAAGGGCAGCAGGCACTGGAGCTGTTCTCTGTCATGTGGGTTTTACACTCTGAGGCCTGTGCAGGCAAAGGAGGCACATGGTGCTTTGCTTTTTTGGGGGGCTGTGCCCACAGGTGACAGTGTGACAGTGGCTGGGGAGCCTGAGGCAGGCGTGTGGCAGGAAGGGGGCTCGTGCCAGAGAATCACAGAATGGTTTGGGTTGGAAGGCACCACCTCATTCCAACCCCCTGCCACAAGCAGGGACACCTTCCACTGGACCAGGCTGCTCCTAGCCCTGCCCAACCTGGCCTTGCTCACTTCCAGGGATGCCCAAGCCCTTGCCCCTGGGGTTTTGGTGGCTGTGGCTGCTCAGAGGTTTGTGCAGCCAGTTGCACTCCCTGAGGAGCAGCTGGGAGTTGTGTAACTGCTGCCATCAGGACGGTGCCTGTTGCTATAACTACAGTGCTCAGGATCCTGCCTGGCCAGCAGCACTCCCAGCGTGGAGGGAGCAGGAGGGCTTCTTTGATTCCGTGTTTATAGTATCACTTATGGAGGAATTGCATCCTGAAATCAAATCCTAACAGGTTTGTATCTGTGCTTCAGAGAGCCCAGGAGGAGATTAGATAGCTCTCCAGTGTTTGGGTGCTGGCTTGGGGTGTCCCACAGCCCCTGTGTCACAGTGTTGGCAGCTGGTACAGTGCCTCCCTGAGCTGCAGGGCTGGCCCCCAGCAGCAGGCAGGTTAATCCACCAGGAGAGATGTATGTCTGGGTCAGGGCCCTGGAGCGATGCTCCTCCAGCAGCTTGGAGCTGTTTGTGTTGCAGAGAGTGCTGCCTCAGTTTCCCTCTGTCTCTCCAGTAATCTCACACCTACCCAGGCACAAACACAGCTCTCCCCGTGCCTGTTAGGAAAATGTGGTAAGGGCCACTCTGACCTGTGTGGACAGTCCTGTCCTTGCTCCTCCATCCCCACTGCCCCCAAACATCCTGGAGAGCCCTGCCTGTCCCTGCCGTGGCTGCTTCTGCTCAGAAATCTCAGCAGTGGGTCAGGGTTCCATTCCCCTCAGGCTGGAGGGGTTTCCCTGAAAGCTCCCAGCACATCCGATCACGATGCTCTGGCCCAAACTGGTACCTTTTGTGTGTCCTGCTCTGATCCCTCAATCCCAGGCATCATCCAAGGGATGTTTTCCAGCAGAAAGAGCCTTGTGGCAGAAGGAAAAAGTCAGTTCTGCCTTGGCAAGTGCCCCATCAGGAGCTGTGGCCAGAGTCCACCACAATTTTTTCCCACTCACTCTCGAAGCTGCAGCATCTGGGCCATGATGGAGGCGGCAGGCAAAGCCCCCCAGGGCTGCTGCACCCCAAAGTGTACCCCCTGCTCTACTCCCATCTGCCCCAGAGGGGTCAGTGAGGGAGATCAGAGGGCACGGAACCCTCTGCAGAATGTGGCCAGGCCGGCTCAGCGTGGTTTGGAACGAGGTTTATCTGCCCCCATCAGCTCCTCCTGGGCTGCAGGAGGACGAGGTGGCTCTGCAGGGCCAGTGCTTTGCAGCTGGGCTCCATTTGGGGCACTGGGGGCTTCCTGGGATGAATAAAGCCTCCTAGCAGACCGTCTGTGTAGCTCCAAGCCATAGTGTGTGCATCCTCTGCTGCCTTGCAGTGAAGATCTCAGGCGGGTAATGACTTTCCTCGGCTAATTTAGCCCCTGCCCAACTCTGACTAATTACAAGCCCTTTTAGCTTTATTCTTGGGTAACCCTTTAAGTGTTTCCTTTGGAAAAGGCGTTGCTTGTGCTAAATGCCGAGCCTATGAGCTTCTCAGAGCCTTTTTTTTTTTTTTTTTCCAGGACAGCATCAAATGCAGGCTGCCAAGAAACCAGGCTGCAACACGTGTGGAAGTGCTGCTGAGCCAGCTCGGGAGTGCCCGGGGCAGGGATGGGGCCAACAGCAGCCAGCAACTTAATTTTCCTCTCCTCCTTTATATGGAGGGAGGGAAGGAGGAGGAGGAAATGTGTTGGACATCTTCTGGCTGCACTTTGAACTGAGTAATAAAACTGTACCGAGGGATTGATTTTTGGTGCCTCCAGGCACCTCTTGCAGGAGAGGTGTGGGATGTAAATTTTTCTGTTGGGTCAGGATTTGCAGCCAGGCGAGGAGGGAGTGTGGGGCTGCTGCCCTGGCCCCTGCCCCAGCCCTGCTCCCACACCTGCGGGGTGATGTTGTGCCCAGGACAGTTGTTTATCATGGGCTGGCTGGGGGAGTCACCAGCAGCCTGAGAGGCTTCTTCTCCCCCAGCTGTGCTCACCTGGGGCTGCTCCACGTGCAGAGATGGCTGCTGCAGATGTGCACCCTGCACTTGGCACTCTTTGATGAGCTGGAGGTCACTTAGATCCTTTTTACAAACGAGATGGAGCAGGAAAGGGTCTCCCTGGGGGATTCTCCCTGGAGGGGGCAGATCTCGGCTGTGGCTCCCTAAAACCAGCAGCCTCAGCAGCAGAGCCTGGTGCTGCCTCTTGCCCCACCCTGGCAGAGGTTGGGGCAGCTCATGCCCACATCTCTCCTGATTTGGCAGCCTGGGCAGGCAGAGGCTGGGCAGGGAGGGCAGCTGACAGTGCCCTCCTGCTGGGCTGTGATCCCTGCATAGCCCGGGAAGCACAGGGGTGTTAAAATAAAAACCAAAATGTGTGGCATGGGTAAAAGGTGATTTATGGCAATGAGCAGCCAGCAGAGCTGTGAAATGGCTCTGACAATGGCTTGGTGTAATAAGCTGCGAGGGGAAGTGGCAGGGGGGGGAACACGTGGCAGAGTTATGCAGGGATCAGTAACCCCTTCAAAATTCATTAACAGCAAAGATTCACTCTTGATGTTTTAATTATCTGCTAGACACAATGCCCTGGACAACCAGTGGCTTATTTTCTCTCCTGGGCTCCAAAACAGGAATGATTCTCTCTCTCTCCCAACTTAAGAGGGATGGAGCACTGTTGAAAAAAAAAGCCAGCATGCAGGCTGGGGAGATGGGGAAGGACCTGGGTGTGTTCCCAGCATCACAAGGGAACTTCAGCAGCCCCGTGGAATGTCTGGCACCCACCACACTCAGAGGACAGCGAGGTGTGTGTGGCATGGCCTTGCCACAGAGATGTGTTTGTGAATTTAAAGGAGTTATTTAGCAAAGCACCAGAACTGGAGGCTGAGCGATGGTAAATGGAGCAGCTGTTGGCTTCTATTTTCCTCCAGCAGCTTATCAGAGATCATCTCTTCAATCAAAGGCACTTAAAAAATCTTTGACAATCAATTCATATTCTCCTCTGTGCCGGGGAGAGAAGAAATACTAATAAAAGACCTCCCATGATTGCCTCTGTAATTTCCTTTGTACAAGATAAGTTTAGGTCCCAGTTCATAAAGTACAACACGTAGGACATTAAGTTGTTGTTTTATTCAGAAAAATGCTGCCAGCCCCTAAAGAATTCAATTTTGTGATTCATAAAACCTTTATTCCACATCTCTGTGTCACGCTCTTTGAATACATAATCCCAGACAGACTTGATTGGTAAAAAGATAGTCCTATTTTTAGCTTGGAAAAACATCAATACGGCAGCAAGGAAAACTTTCCTTGCAGAGCAAGGGAAAATGTGAGATCCTGAAACATTAGGTAACAACAAAACACTCATTAAAACTGATGGCTTTACAGGAGCTACCTGGAGCCAGGGAAAAGCCCGTTCATAAATACTTGAATGGCACTTTGTTGTGTCGTTATCCCTTGTTAGCCACGTCCTTGAAGTGTCTCCTGCAGGAAACAAAGGTGCACGTTGGGATCCCGTGGAGATGCGTGAGACTGGTGCCAGGGGGGGATCTGACTGGGGCACAGGAGGGGAGGAGCTGCTCTGCTGCTGCTGGGGCAGCCAGGCAGCGCTGCTGCCCAAGGAGTGCAGGGGGCACGACCCCAGGGGCTTCAGGGTTAAGATGTGACTGTGCTGCTGTGGCTCATTTTTAACCTCTGCACCCCACTGCCACGGGTTTGCAGACTTTGTGCTGCTCGGGGATCTGAGATTCCCTGCTGAAGAATGAGCTGGGGTCTGTGGTTTTATTGCCTTTTCCCTTTGGTTAAGGTCTGGTTGCCCCAGAGCGCTGGAATTGGGATGCTTGGGATGCTTCAGCAAGCAGGCTCCACTCCACTGGAGAAACAAGCCTAATAGGAAAATGCAAATTCACCAGAGAGCAGGTATCAAGTGGAGATATTCTCCCTGGCCAGGTGTTTGTGCTTAGGATACAGGCATGTGGATGTGCCAGCTTGGATTTTGCTCTTTCTTCTAATTGTAAGTAATGGGAAAGCAGATGTTTAGGGCCATATTCAACAAGGCACTGAGGTATCTAATGGCCACTGAAGGGTTTGTGAGCCCCAAACACACATACTCAACTCCCTTCCTCCAAAACCTCAAATCCCAAAATGTTGGGGTTTTTTCCCACATGATGCTCTTTCATCAATTTGAGATCAAACAAACGAGCAGATGGCAAAACTGCACCTGCAAAACCTCTGCCAAAGCCTCCCCTGGACCCAGCTCCCAACTCCCCCAGCTCCTCCTGACAGATTTGGGGTTTTATTTTGTGCTTTGAATTCTTCAACCGTGCAGCTCTGTGCAGACAGGTACAAAGGTGCCCAGCACTCCCACCCTGACCAGGACCCCCCATAAATCCCCGGGATGCCTGTGCACCCACTTCTGCCTCTCTTTCTGCCGGTCCTGCTGGGAAACAGAGCTGTTTGTGCCTCCTGATTGATGGCGGGCAATAAAAGGCTGCGGCTGAGACGAGCGTGGTTTATCGCTCTGTACCTCCTGCCCGGGGGGAGGCGGCTGCCCCGCGGCCCGGCCGTGCTGCCCGGCCGTGCTGATGGATGCTCCAAGGCCACCGCCTGTCCCCGGCTGTGCCCCGCGGTGGGACGGGGCTGGCAGCGAGGGGAGGAACCCCTGGGACTGCAGGAAGGGTTTGGTTCAGGCTGCTCAGAGCTGGAGCTCTGCCATGCACTGTGCCAGGGGCGGTATTCGTGCATTTTTATATGTATGTGTGTACATACACATCTTCTCCTGTGCTGGGCACTGGTGAGGACACACCCTGAGTGCAGTGTCCAGTTCTGGGTGTCTCAGTTCAGGATGGACATTGAGTGCAGTGTCCAGCTCTGGCCCCTCAGTTCAGGATGGACATTGAGTGCAGTGTCCAGCTCTGGGTGTCTCAGTTCTGGATAGACATTGAGTGCAGTGTCCAGCTCTGGCCCCTCAGTTCAGGAAGGACATTGAGTGCAGTGTCCAGCTCTGGCCCCTCAGCTCAGGATGGACATTGAGTGCTGTGTCCAGCTCTGGCCCCTCAGGTCAGGATGGACATTGAGTGCTGTGTCCAGCTCTGGGTGTCTCAGTTCAGGAAGGACATTGAGTGCTGTGTCCAGCTCTGGCCCCTCAGTTCAGGATGGACACTGAGGTGCTCAAACACGTCCAGAGGAGGCAGCGAGGCTGGTGAGGGGCTTGGAACACAAACCCTGTGAGGAACGGCTGAGGGAGCTGGGGTTGTTCAGCCTGGAGAAAAGGAGACTCAGGGGTGACCTTATCACTCTCTGCAACTCCCTGAAAGGTGGCTGTGGGCAGGTGGGGTTGGTCTCTGTCTCCAGGCAGCAGCTGACAGAAGGAGAGGACACAGCCTCAAGCTGTGCCAAGGGAAGCATAGGCTGGATAGTAGGGAAAAGTTTTTTACAGAAAGAGTGATGAAGTATTGGAATGGCCTGCCCGGGGAGCTGGTGGAGTCACCATCCCTGGATGTGTTTAAAAAGCCTGGATGTGGTACTCGGTGTTATAGTTTCGTTGAGGTGTTAGGGCTGGGTTGTACTCGATCTCGAAGGTCTCTTCCAACCTGGTGATTCTGTGAATTCTGTGAATCTAAAGACCCTCTCCTCAGGTTGTGGGGGGTGGGGAGTGTCAAAACCCCTCCCAATTAGCTGAAAATTATCCACCGGGCCATGCAGGGAGCAGCAGCCTGTGGGCATCCGCAGCTCTCTCAGGGCAACAGGTAGCAGAGGCAGCGGGGTGGAGGAGCATCCCATCGCCTCAGGCCTGACCTTTATCTGCCCGAGGAAGGAGAGTGATAACTCACCGGCAGCACTGCCACCGCCGGCTTAATTGGTCTCATCTCACGAGTGAAGATAAAGGTCGTAGCTGAACTCGTAGCTGAGTTCAGCCAATATGTTCTCCATATGGACAAGAAATGTTGCTTTTGTGCTAGCCATGTGCTGAAGTAGGGCTTACTTTATTTTTTTTTTTTCCCACGGGGTTTAAAACTTCGCTGTAGCTAAGCACCAGTCATTAAAAGCAGCTCCAGCTATGAGAAGAACTTACGGTATTTATAGGCAGTTAAAAGAAATCGCTGCTTCCCATTTAATGCTCCAGTTCAGCAAGTCACTTAAGTGCAGGGTTAAATTGCAGCGTGTGATGATGAATCCTCCCCACACTGGGCATGTGTGCACCTTCCCCTGCTCTCCGAGGGACTTAAGTGTGCTCTTAAGAAGGGAAAAAGCAATATTTATGGGCTTTACTCAGGGCTGGGCTGAATCGAGGCCATTTTATTAGGAGAAAACGTAGCGATATTACATCAAAGCTCGTGTTATTTATGAAGAGCTGCAGTCCTCTTCTGACGGCAAGACAATGGTGGGGAGTGATCAAAGAAGGTTTGAAAGCCACGGCGAAGGCATTGTTTGTGGCATTGTTTGTGGCACCCGGGGGAGGAACTCCTCACCTCTCCTGCTTATCTGCGGCTGCTGCTCCCAAGCCAATATTGACACGGGCTCGGCACCGCCGGCTGAAGGGCACCGCGTGTTGAAGTAGTGGTATTTAACATAACAAACACGCTAATCATTGTATCAACACCGCTGCCTGCGAGAGCTGGCGTGTCTGAGGAGGGCTGCAGCCCCTTGGAGCTGGCTCTGTCACAGGGCAGGGGGTGGCAGGGGGAGCATCCCCTCCTGACCCGGCTGTTGCAGAGCCAGGAGAGGTGGGGGGAACAGGGGTGCCCAGCGGGTCTCCATCCTCGCTTCTCCAGCAAGCCCTGGGTGAGCAGGGCAAGGGCATCGAGGGGGACACGGATTTGGGGAGCTGGAGGCTGGGTCCTGACGCTGAGCACCGTGTCCTCGCCCTCTCCTCCGAGCTGGTGCCAGCAGGAGGGAACTGGAGGGAGCTGGGATGCTCCTGCCCGGTGCAAGCAGCTCTGGGACATCTCCCACACCCTGCTGGACACGGCTGAAACCCGGGCTAGAAAGCTGAAGCCGAATTGTAACGCCAGTCCTGGAGCAAGGAGGCAGGGGCAGGGTGAGGTGTGGAGCTGACAGGGAGATGTGTGGTCCCTGGAGCCCAGCATGGCAGGGACATCGCCCAGGGAGCCCCAGGTGCACGGGCCTGCTGGGACAGCCGGTGGGAAGGGGTGGGAGAAGGCAGGGAGGGAAGCCAGCGTGTCCCTGTGCTGAGGAGTTCCCCTTCCATGTCCCACTGTGTCTAGGGATGGCAAAGCACATTTCTGAAGGCCGTGTTGTGAGCTTACCTGTTCTGACTTCCTCAGTCCTTTGCAGCGGGGTTAATTTCCTTTTTTGGATTTTTTCCCTGGCTTTTTAGGATTTTTTTTTTCCTTTTCTTGGAGTGCTGGCTTTCTTCAGAATATAAATGCCTGAATAATCTCAGCTGATCTTTCTTCATTCTCCTCTTGGGACTGAGGTGTGGAAGATAAAATTCCTCCCCCTCCTTCCCGGAGAAACAGTTTATCCAAGGAAATGGTGTTGTTCTCTGAAGGAATGCTGTCCAGGGGAGCTCGGCACTGGTGCCCAGAGCAGGTTCCAGCCCTGGCCAGCCCGGGGAGGTGGGAGCAGAGCAGCATCCTGCAGGGATGGCCCCAGTGAAGCCTGGGCTTCATGGGGGTTGAGGTGAAATTCGATTGCTTCCTTTGCAGGTGGCAGTAAGGCTGTGACCCAAGGGCTCGGGAACATCTCCGGTTCCTGAATTTGCTTCCCTTCGAATTCTCAATGCCAAAAACAAAACAAAACAAAAAAAGGAAAAGAAAACAAAGAAAGAAGTAGCAAGATCCCAAGAAGTTTTGGTCTCACAGCACTGGGAGCTCAGAACCATTCGTGTGGGAGATGGTGAGGGCAGCCTTGCCCCAAAACAGGGGTGGTGGGGCAGACCCACTTGGAGCTGCCTGGGAGGAAAAGCCTGCATCCAGGACCACTCCTCCTTCAGATATCTGTGAAGGCTTTGAGCCCTTGAAATCCATTATTAAAAACTCTCTTTGACTTCAGCAGGAGCAGGATTTCATCTTTCGTCCGAGTTTTGAGCAGAGAAGGGATTTCAGCTTGGGGAAGCTGGGCTGGATTAATCTTTTGTGTATAGGCTTCAAACATCTTTCACATTCACTTTAGCTTTACCTGTGTTGAACCAGGAAATAAATAATGGATATGGGAAGTAGGGTAATGCATTGTGGCACTGAAACCCTGGAGATGGCTGAATAATAAATAAAAGCCTTTTATCAGTGGCTTATGTCCTCGCTGGCTGAGTATCAAGCTGGGCAGCGAGAAGAGCAGTGCAAGGGTGAAGGCAGAGGAGAGGAAAAGGCAGCAGGAGCACAGCAGCTCTGGGGGAAAGCCCCTGGGACAAACCAAGAGCAGCAGCAGCTGCCAGTGCACTGGTGAGGGTGGGGTTTTGTGCCACAAAGCAGTGTCCCCCTCTCAGGGGGCTGTGACTGTTTACAGGCCAGCACTGAGACAGGATTTGGGGAGTTTTGCTCATTGCCTGGCTGGGAGGTCCCACCACACCCTGCCAGGGAAACTTCAGCACCACCACAATTTAGAGAGGAATTCAGTTCAGAGAGACTAGTTCAGAGAAAAGTGTTAACTCCTGACCTCCCTGGAGCCTGGAGTCATGAATTGCAGGAAATGCTGGGAGGGACCACGGGGAAGGGGAGGACTGAGGCTGGGCTGAACCCCAGGAAGAGAATGTGGTGTAAAGACCCCAGACCAGGACCCTTTTCCAGGGAAGCAGAACCCAGCCTGTGGTCCTGGACCATGCTGTTGGGAGCTGTGTGGATCCCAAGAGCCACTCAGCTGCTTCACAGAGATGCCTTGGAGCTGCAAGGAGGCGTTGGCAGCTGCAGGCGTGGATTGCTTCTCTCTCTGCACATCTGTCTCCAAACCCTCTCACTGCATTGTTGCTATTTGCAGCAACCCCCCCCTGTTTTCTACTTAATGTTTGTCTCTGAGGAGTGATCCCAGGGGGCCTGGCAGGTTTCTGGGGCCCCTTGCTCTGTGTGTGCTCCTGGAGGGTTTGGGACATCTGAGAGAGGGAGCAGATGGGGACTCACCCCAGAGCACTGCTCGGGGGAGGAGGCACAGGGGGATGAATCCACCCCCCTGCCGGGAGAAACACGTGGAGGAGTTTGTCTCCGTGAGACCGGGTGAATCCCAGATAATTCCTGCAAGCCTGCGTGGCCGCTGGAGTTAATCGATGCCATTTGTTTGCCTTTGGGGCAGAGGATATCGATCCCTTTGTCTCCCTCCCTCCTTGCCTGATGCCAGGTGTCTGAAACGTGTCCAAGTTGTGCAGGTGCCAGGCCGAGTGGCAGCTGAATTATCACCTGGGTCACTCGGTTGCTGTTGGAAATGCACAATAAGCTCCCGGCCGTGAAAGAGAAAGAAGAAAAAGCCAAACAAAACCCCCAGCAGCTGCAAGCCCTCCGTGCCGGCTGGAGAAAAGCGTGGCCGGAACAATGCCCTGACCCCTGTGCTGGGCCTGCTGCAGGGGGTGTCCCCACTCCTTTGGGGCAGGGACCCCCTCCACCAGGGCTGTTGGCTGGCTCCCTGTGGGTGCTGCACCCCTGGGAGGTGGCTGTGGCTCCCAGCTGCCCCTCGGGATGGCTTTCCCTGCTCGGCAAGTGGCGGTGGCTGCGGCACAGCTCTCCCCCTCCTCCTTCTCCTCCTCCTTCTCCTCCCTGCAGCTCTGCTCTCATCCATAAACAGCCTAATGCAATTCCCTCCAGCCTGCCTCTGCAACAGGTACCAGCTCTAATGAGGATAACTCGAGGGGCTGAGTGATGGCTCGTGAGCCGACTGAGCCTTCTCACTGCTGGGCTGCTGTCCCTGCCCGTGGCATGGGGCTGCAACTGGAGCATTTTTAAGGTCCCTTCCAATCCAAACCACTCTGTGAGTCTATGGTTCTGCTGGCTCCCAGCACGACAGCTCCCCTGGCAGGGTTTGTGCAGGTGAAGGGGTCCATGGGCCACCTCACTACCTGTGGAATTGCACCCTGTCCAGCCAGAAAGGGGAGCAGAGCAGGATGAGGCCATTGGTGCTGGCCCATTGGGGTGAGTGCTGTCTGTGCTGTGTGTGGCCAGCCGTGTACATCAGCAAATCTCTCCATATGGGTGCTCCATGCTGTGCATGTGCTGGGGCACAGAGCAGCAGCAGCCTCCCCTCTTGGGCTGTTGCATCCAGCATGGTGAATTTCCCTCTGATAGTCAGGACTTTGCCAACTGCTTAAAACTATGCAGTGGGTACTAGAAAGGATCTAAGATTGGGATTAAAAAAAAAGAAAAATATTGCTACTTCATTCTTTTGTGCTGTGGTCGTTGAGGCTCCATGTGGACCAAGCTTTTTGGGGCAGTTTGGAGAAGCAGAAGTGTATCCAAGACAGTCACTAAACTGCTGGAGATGGGGGCTTGGTGCAAGGTGCTTAGCATTAATTTCTCAGCCAGCTGATGAGAGACAGTGCTGCCAGTGCCTTTTCAATGCTAGCAGAGCTGGTAAGAGCCAGGCCTGGTGGTTCCTCTGGTGCCAGCCAAACCTGAGTGACCAGAAAGGCTCAGCCCACACTAACTGCAGCTGGAGTCTCCCTCCTGTTTGAGCTCAGGGATGATCTGGCAGCATCCCAAAGCACCCAGCCTTTGGCTGCTGGCACCCACAAGAGTGCTCAGAACCCCATCCCTTGAGCAGCCTGGATTCAGTGGGAGTTGCCCGTGCAGCTCTGAGAGCACAAAGCAGCACTGAAGTAGCAAAGCGTGTTATTCCAGCAGAGCAGAAACCATCAGGAGTGCCCCTGCTAGGGCTGCAGAGGCAGCTTTAATGCCTCTTTTGACACACAGCAGAAGCATTAATAGGAAGCAAGGAGCATTTATCAAACACCTGAAGCATTCTCCTCTGTGCAGCTGATGGGAGCCAGCTGCAAATGTTTGTATGTGTGCCCTTGCCGGGGAGCAGCCAGGGGTTTCTCTTCTGCTGCAAGGAAATGGTGTCAAAACTGTGAGTGAGTGTGTTTGGGCTGGGGCTGCTGGGCCCACTGATCTGTGATCTGTGACCCTTGGGCTGGGCAGTGTGATGGGACATCACAGTGAGTCAGTGCTAGACTGCGAATAGATGGCCAAAGAAAGCTCAGCACGGGCTGGTTCTGGAGCCCCAGAGGGCAGAGAGCAGCTCTCCTCAGGTGTTACACCAAGCTGACTCCATCACCCCAGGCAGCAAGGGGAAATCCCAAACCAGGGATGAATTTTCACCGCAGCAGCTGGAATGCTTGCACTCACATTCCTCGATCGCTCCTTTTCATTTTCCTGTGGGAAATTGCAGAAAACGCCCTCCTCCTGTGCCGTGTGCCACTGGGGAGCTCCCAATTTCCCTGTGCAGCTGGGAACGTCTCTTAGCAGTGCCAGGCATCTCACCCCCACAGCGTGGCCCTTGGGTACCCGTGCCGTGGGAGACAGGAGCTGCAGGGCCCTCGGGAGCTGCAGGGCTCTTGGAAGAAGCATCTTGCAGATGTCATGATACCAGCCTGATCTGCACTGCCAGCTGTCATGTCCCCAGGCACCTTCCCTGTCGGAGGACGTGGAGGGACGAGTGCCACAGCAGCAGCATCACCCACGAGTGCTGGGGATGGCCACCACGTTTGTGCTCTTGCTGCTCAGCCAAGTGTCGGCTTCCACAGCTGCTCTCTAGACGTGATTTAAAATCCTGTGCACACGTTATTGCCATTCACCAAAAGGTATTTTGACAGGGCTCTGTGATACACTAATTAGAAACAGTCACTTAAAATCCACATCTGAAATGCATTGTGGAATTGAGGTTCAAGGAGTACAGGTTTGCTACAGACACCGGATTCCTAAAGAACAATTTCCCACACCTAAATAATGATGTTTTCCATCATGTAACATCCATTAGCTATAACTTGGCAGTTGCATCCATCATAATATGGTATTTCGGGGAAATAAATGAGTGTATTTTTCTCTCTGAGCACCAAGGCAAAAATATCTCGCTGCTGAAATATCGAGCAGGTTTATACAGTGAGACCAAGTGCAGATTTCTGCTCTAATACATTGATTCAGCCATTAACATACAGCACAGACTAGTCTGCTTTCTCTTAATCCTGTAAGTTCAAAACTAATATTTTCATAGGTACTTCTTAATAAGGCTGCTTTTAAATCATGCAACCAGCTTTCCAGCAATGTTATTAAACAATAACATGACTCTGCCAGAACCAGCCTGTATCTGTGGCTGTTCCCAGTAGCTGAAGCGCTTTTTAGTCTTGGGAGGGTGTGGGCTTTCCTTTCACTTTTTTAAAAACGCTTTTTAAAAGCACTTAAATTGATTTTTCCAAGTTCTTTCCCACCATACGTACGCGCCAGCAGGTCCCTGATTTTTCTCTTTGCAGAACGGGGACTGGGGCGGTGCGTTTCAGGAAGAAGAGTAGCACAGCTCCACACACATATGCTTTCCCTGTTTTCCCCGTGCCGTTGATGGGAAGAGCATTGACATTCCGGTCGTACTCCGTCAGCGTCACTTCTGCTCTGCGCTGGAGCGGGATGTGCCGCTCCGCTCCGGCGGGATGAGCCAAAGGAGGAGGAGCAGAGCAGTGTTTTGCTGTGCCCCGAGCAGCACCCCTCACGTGTGCTGCCCGGGTGCTGTCCCTGGGTGCCTGTCCTCCTGCATTTTTCCAGCTGTGAACCGGGAATGAAGGCAGTGCTCCGCGGGAGGGATGAACGAGCAGCGCGGGCAGCGCAGGGAGCGCCAGGTAAAAGCTGCACCTTGGCAGGGGTAATAGCTGCACCTTGCCAGGGGTAAAAGCTGCACCTCGCCAGGGGTAAAAGCTGCACCTCGCCAGGGGTAAAATCTGCACCTCGCCAGGGGTAAAACCTGCACCTTTCCAGGGGTAAAACCTGCACCTTGCCGGGGGTAAAAGCTGCACCTTGCCAGGGATAAAAGCTGCACCTTGCCGGGGTAAAAGCTGCACCTTGCCGGGGGTAAAAGCTGCACCTTGCCAGGGGTAAAAGCTGCACTTTGCCAAGGGTAAAACCTGCACCTTGCCAGGGGTAAAACCTGCACCTTGCCAGGGGGTAAAAGCTGCACCTTGGCAGGGGTAAAAGCTGCACTTTGCCAAGGGTAAAACCTGCACCTTGCCAGGGGTAAAAGCTGCACCTTGCCAGGGGTAAAACCTGCACCTTGCCAGGGGGTAAAAGCTGCACCTTGGCAGGGGTAAAAGCTGCACCTTGCCAGGGGTAAAAGCTGCACTTTGCCAAGGGTAAAACCTGCACCTTGCCAGGGGTAAAACCTGCACTTTGCCAGGGGTAAAAGCTGCACCTTGCCAGGGGTAAAACCTGCACTTTGCCAGGGGTAAAAGCTGCACCTTGCCAGGGGTTAAAACCTGCACCTCGCCAGGGGTAAAACCTGCGCTTTGCCAGGGGTAAAACCTGCACCTTGCCAGGGGTAAAACCTGCACCTTGCCAGGGGTAAAAGCTGCACCTTGCCGGGGGTAAAAGCTGCACCTTGCCGGGGTAAAAGCTGCACCTTGCCAGGGGTAAAAGCTGCACCTCGCCAGGGGTAAAAGCTGCACCTTGCCAGGCTGAGGGCCTCCCCCAGCACCTCCGAGGTCGGTGGGGTTTGAAGGGGATTTACCACCCCTCGGAAGAAGGAAAAGGCTCGTCTGGGTTTGATTTAAAACTGGCCCAGGCTGTAGTTTAGCTGCATCCATGAGACTGCTGATGTGAAACTGCTGCTCATCTGGGAGGAGGAAGAGGAGGAAGCAGCAGCTGCCAGATGGGCACTGCCTGTCCCCTACAAGCCCCTGGCCCTTTGAGGGGTGGTGCATCATCTGCTGGGGTGCAACTGAGTTGTGGGTGAGGTGAGCAACACTGAATGGGAGTGAGCAATCAAATACACCACTCCTTCCATATTCCAGCCCCAGAATTTGCCAGCTGGGAATCCTTTCCCTAAACAACAGTGGGGGAAAAGTGCTTTGGGGATTGGGGATTGCAGTGGAGTGTCACTCTGTCTTGCTCTGGGACTGACACCCAGGAAATGTTGTATGGAAGCAAGTGTGTTGAGGGATGGAGAACCCTGGGATAATTGATAAACAAACCACACACAAGCAGCACAGACCTTGGAAAATGTGCCAGTTAAAGATTTCCAGCGATATAATCACAGGATATTTAAAACGCTTGATTCTCAGCAAGCCTAATACGAGGGCAGTTCCTGAACCTCAGCTACAAAGCGAGACCACATGCTGGAACAACACGAGCACTAATCTCAGGCTTTAATAGACTACAAGAGCTAAAAAATGCTCCTGGGACGACGGCAGCAGACACCTCATGGAGCGAGTGAGCAGCAGAGAGAAACAGGCTCTGGAATCAGCACCTTCCTCTCTTCCACCGGGTGCTGATACAGGAGATGGGGAAACACCAATGGGACCTGCTGCTTCCAGCAGTGCAGCCCCCATTGATTGCCAAAGCAATAAAATCAGCCTTCAGTCGAGCACTGCAAAGTTGCACAAAGCATTTTTGATGGATTGCACCTATCAAAACTTTTAGCGAGAGGAACAGTTACAATTAACAGGCTGCGAACGGGATCTTCTCTGCAATTTTTTCCTTGACATCATCAGTAATTACCTGCACTAAACGTGCTGCTGCTGCTTGGCGGGGGCCTGTCAATCAAAGAGGCAGCTGGGGCCCAGAACATCATAAATTTGCTGTCTTAAACTTTGCTGCCAGACTGAGGGAGAAGCGCTGGCAGAAGGGTATGAAGCATCTGCAGGGCTGAGGATGAGGAGGGAAATTACTCCAGGGCTGTGCCACACACACCAAGTGAAAATGCCAGTACTTCCAGCTCTCCAGAAGAGCCATCCCACAATTACCTTATGTGAGCCTGGCAGTTCCCTCCGCTGGAGAGATACAAGGTTATTAAGCAAATATGATTAATGAATAAAAGAACCTCTGGCATGCTGGAACGAGGCTCTGAGGCCTGTTGGGCTCCAGGAGGATTCATCAGCTTGTGCTCTGGGAACTGCGTCAGATTTCTGCAGTAATATGATTAACACGCTGTGTAATGGGCTAAATCCATCCCCAGCGTCCCTCCAGTTAAGCCTCTGTGTGGACACCTGGGATGAATTTGGCCCCTTTACAGTGGATGCACTTGACAGAGCTGGAAGAAAGAAGAGCACCGAGTTACTACTACAGCTGGGAAGGGGGATGGCAAAAAGGATGGAGAGGAGGGAAGCGATCCAGAGCAGCCCCTGCCCTCGGCACCCTCCAGAAGCACAGGAGGGCTGTGGGTTGGAGCAGATGCATGCAGAGCCTGCGTGCCTGCTCTGCCATCCCCACAGACAGCTGCCACTCCGTGCCACCTGCCAGCCGAAGCCCTGGGACTTGGCCACGCTCTCGCCTGCCACGTGGAGCTGCCGTCCCCGGCTCCAGAAAACGCGGGGCTGCCAGACCTCACCGGCTGGGGGAACGGGGAGGACGGGGAGCGCTGCCTCCCTTATCTGCGGGGCCAGATTGCGAGCAGCTGCGGGCAGATAAAGAGCGATGGAGATCGGCTGGAGGAAGGCGTTTGCTTGCCCTGCAAAGCGAACTCGCCCTCCCTTTTCCCGGCGCGCTCCGGCAGCAGCCAGGCTGCCTTCTGGGCAGGGAATCTTCTCTGCCGCAGGGGTAGAAGCAGGAGGGTGGATGATGTAAGAGCCGGAACCTGAGTGACTGATTTCAGTTTCTTTGCAGAGTACTGCTTTATCTCATCCTGGCGGGGTTGCTGCTGCTTCCTATCTGCCCCAGCCCGGGCTGGGTGTCCCCCAGCACACGTGCCAGGCTTGGCCACGCGTTGTGCTCCAGTGCTGGAGTGCTCTTTCATAGGTAGGCTCTGTCTTGCTCTCGTGTCCTGTACTGCATTAATTGCAACATGATATTTCTTACCCGTTCCAATGTACCTTCCATTTTGGGCAAGTTCCATGTTTTTGTGCTGTTTTAATAATTTCCAGCAAGTACCTTTGTTTTCCATCCTTGGATGGTTTCATCTGCGTGCTCACTGTGGTCCCTTACAGTTCACTTCAGCCTCGTAATTCCTGAGCAAGGAATCGAGTCTTTAGAGGAACTGCCTAGAAAGGGATTAATCGCAGCCAGACCTCGTTAAAATCCCGTTGCCACACCAATTCCCCACACTTACAGAACCTGACCACAGTGTGAAAATTGATATTTATGCTGAGGAGTGTCAATGCACTGCCTGTGCACTGTTCCCTGATTTACTGTCCTCTGGGGGTGTGAGCTCTGGGGATGCCAGTGAGATGTGCTGGTTTATTTCCAAGCCCCCAAAAATGAAATAACAGCCCACCTGGGCCCTTCAACACCAAATGTGATCAGCACATTAATGCTGCTGGATTCTGTGGATGATCAGCCTCCAGCATTACTGCCTGATTTCTTGCAGCCTGGTTCCTGCAACTTGTTGAACCGGGTGAAAACAGTAGCAGAACAGCCAGATTTTGTGATAGGGATTGAAAATCTGCTTTAAATTAATTTCTCTCAGCCTGTGGTCTCCCTCTGTCCTGCTGGTTAATGGGGGACAGCCTTGGTGACAGATTTCCAAGGAGACCCAAACCATTGGGGAAAGTTTTTCCAGAGGGACATGACCCTCCAGATTCCTGGGGACCTGTGTTTTCCCTGAGCAGCACATCCCATGGCTGGCTGAAGAGTGCTCCTTCCCCAAGGTCTGTAATAGGTTTCAGAGTTTGTTGAAACTGATAAAAATCTCTCTTAGCTACCAGGATTATGACACAACAAAATAGAAAAATTTTGTGATTCTCTCTACAGTGGAAAAACTCTGCAAAATAAGTGTCTGTTGGCTTTGAGAGTCCCTTGCTCCAATACTCTTACCAGATGGCTGACGGCTCACAGGGATGGGGCTGCTCTGTGTTTGCAACCCTTTAGCTCCCGTGGAGACATGGCTGTTTTGTCAGGAAACAGCAGGTTCTGCCTGAGATCGTGGCTGTGGCCTCTGTGGCTTTTCAGGGTGCAGGAAGACAGAGTGGGAACCCACATAACACCTGGCAGGGCACAGCCTGCCCAGCCCCATGAGATACCCAAGGCACTGCTGTGGCAGTGACACCCTGCAGCTTTTCCATGGGATGCTGCTGTGGCCTGGAAGAGCATCTTGCCAAAAAGGATGCCAAGGCACATGCAGTAGAGCAGGGGCAATGAGAGTTCTAATGGTCCTGGTGTGACCAAAATGGATCTGTTAATGTAGTGCCTGCAACTAGGAAAGACAGGCTTATTTCTGTACCTCCCAGGAGACAGGCTGAAGCTATTATAAAGTTATTAAGCTATTATTATACACAGGTATTAAGGCTGAATGAAGAAGTCAAGTGATAGGAGGGCACACAAAAGAGACACCTCAGAGGTGTGCACCAGAAGTCAGGGAGAGGGATGGGGAGGTATTTGTTGTGGGAAGGGGCTGGTGTATCTGCAGGATCAACCAGGGCCAGAGGAGATAAACTGTAAGTCACCTCTGAGCTCCTGACAAGGTGTGCAAACCATTCTCTTCTGCCATATGGCTGATTTGTGAGGATTCCTGCAGGGAGCTGAGCTAAGGAGCCCTTGTGCTGAGGACATCCTGCTTACCAGATCACTAAATGCTGTTGTGCTCTGCAGCATGAGCAGGGACCACCCAAGATCCAAAACCCAGGGGAAAGCCCACCTGGCATTGTATTTGTTATGGGCCTCTGCAAGGATTATGTCATAGTGTGCAAAGCTTGTGTTTTTGGTGTGAGCAAGTGTGCAAAGCCTGTAAGGTCTGAATTCAAGCAGCCAGCTGGAGGAGGGAAGCTCAGCGAGAAAGGAGGATGCCTCAAAACCCAGTGTGGGCAGCGTGCTGGATCCACTCAGAGCTTAGAAGCTCTAAACACAGTGGGATACAGCAGCTGGATCTTTTTCCAGCAATGTGAGCATCCACCACAGGGAGCAGAGCCAGGGCTGTGACACACAAGTGCAAAACGTTAGTCAGAAAGGACAAATGGAATGTGAAAAAACCACCAGAAACTCCCAAAGTGGGTCAAATTCCTTGATGCATCTAACAATAGATGTAGGACGGGAAGGACGGGGTGGATTCAGTTGCGTGCCCTCCCGTGCCTCCTAAAATTTGGGCTGCACTGTGAGCCTGAGTCCGTGGTGGTGGAACTCAAAGCAGGTGGCTGAAATCGTGGAAGCCTCCAGCTCTGCCTGCTCCACCCGGGGCCTGCCTGGCACAATATTATCTTCATGCCTGAGCGAGGAGGACTTGGCTTATTAAACTTGCAAACCTGCCTGGCGCTCGCCCTTGGGTATGCAGGGCTGCCTGCTCTCTGGGGCAGGATGTTCTAATGCTCCTTTTAACGCCACGTCTACCGCAACCAGGCCTCCTTAATTGGCTTGTGGTTCCCACCAGCACTGCCAGCACGGAGCCAGCCACGGAGGAAAAGCTGCCAGCCGCAGCTCCCGCTCGCTGTTGGTGCATCATTAGCTCGCGTGTTGTCTCTCTCCCCGAAGACAAACACGCTGTGGAGCCAAAAAAGGTCTGTGGGGAGGATGCACTGCAAGATCCAAGCGTGAGAAGTAGGGGAGCACAGGTTGTTCTCATTGCCCTGCCCCACTTGGTTTCTCCGCTCTGCCAAATCACAGGTTTTCAGTGGTATGGGGGAAACTTGCAGCGAAATATCCTTTTTTTCTTCTCTCTGTTTTATAAGAGAACATCCTCCCCCTTCCTTGCTTTAATCACTTTAAAACAACCCTAGAGGAGCAAGACTTGGGTAAATAAATGTGGGAACCAGGGGAGTTCTTGAACTGTTAAAGAAATCAATATAAATCAGAGTAACCTTGCCCTGATGTCTTCCTTATCACCTCTGAAGCTCTACCTGCCTTTGTCTAACAACAATCTCAGTTAATTAGATAATTAATCTAATTATCTAATTAGGTGGAATCACTAATAGCTATTCCACCTAATTAGGCCAGTGGCTGTATCTCAGCAGTGGTGGTTCTCTCTTTCTGGCTAACCCTCCACCTTCTGCCATGCCTTGAAACCAGGCTCTGACACAATTCACAGCTCTTTGTTTGCTTTAACCAAAACCACCTGGAAGCAGTTTTACATTTTTTACTCAGGCTTTCCTTGAATGAAAGCAAGGTGGCCAGTTGGAAAGTAGAAAAGGAAGCTCTCAGAAGATTAATTTTTTTTAGCAATGAATGCAGGAAGCTCTTCATTGTTTTAATTCATCCTCCTGATGCAAGATTAATTTTAGCACCGAACACAACAACCTGTTATGAATTGATCCTGGGGAAGTATATTGCTCTGAGGCTGGGGAAACAACATAAGTAGCTTTTCCCCCCCTTTATTTGGACAAGTTTAGCTAACTCATGGCTGCAGTCCCAACTACAGCCTCTTCCCCGCGGAAACGCGGATTGTGCTCCCGCTGCAGCTTTCCCAATCCCTCCTCTGTGTGACAGCACCAGGGAGCTGGCAAGAATTAAAACTAGCCTAAGGCCATTGGTCCCCTGGCAGCAGAGTCCCACTGCTCCTCTCTGCAGGGATGCTGTGGTTGGCAGCCCCACGATGCTTGGTTTGGATCACCTCTGTCCCTCCGTGAGCTGTTGGTGCCTTCGGGGCTGCAAAGCTGCCATGCGGCTCTCGTGGGGCTTTTTCCCTTTAATACCTAAATTGGATTGAAGGGTGTTCCTGTACATTCCAAAACAAACCAGCGTCTGTCTGCAAAACAGCCACATTTGGCCCTGAAAAGAGATGGATGTGCTCACCCTTTGCACCCAGAGCTCTGCTTCCCTGGGATGATCCCACCTTATGCGCCAGGAAAAGCCATTCAGCATCTGAGTGGTCAGGAACTGAGACTCTTCCAGCCCCAGGAATGTTTAATGGTTCACTGCATCCCTACCTGTCACTGGAGAGCACTGCTGGATCCCCTCTGATCCCTGCAGCCTTAGTGGGTACAACTTGGAGCACCACTCTGCTTGGGCTCAGAGTCACAGAGACCATGGGAAACCTGGCTGGAGTCTGGATGAGGTAAAAGGGCCAGGTAGGTTCTGCAAGAGCATTTCTGCAGTGAACCCCTTCTCTCACCTGGAAATGCTTCCTTCCTGTAGTGCTCCCAGGTTAATCCACTGCAAGAGCATCCAGATCTACGATCTGGTTCTGGGGAGAGTCCTGCTCCTGCCTGTCTGGAATGATGAGCAGCTCACAAACACACAGCTTTGGATTGGTTGGGGGTTTTTTTCTATATGTGTATGTAACGAAAACACCATAAAATGTCTCCTTGGGGTAGCTGGATTTTTCTTTTAGAAAAGCATGTATTATATATATTTTTCTGAGCTGCTTGGAGCAAAGTTGTCTCAGCATTCTCATTTTGAAACCCCCGTATTGAGGTGTTTATTACAGAGTCATGAAAACCCACATTTAGTTGAAACTTGGCAAATGTTTTTTGGCTTGAAGCAAGTTTTCTTTTGAAGGAGTTTACTATTAAGTGTTTAAGGTGGGGTTTTTTTCCCTTTCTCTCTATTCTTCTTGTGAAAAAGCAACACCTTCCAGAACTGGGTTCAGAAGCAGAAGGCCAGCTCTGCAGCATGAAAGCTGTGAGTTGAGCACAGAGCTGCAGCCATTCATGCTTTTTTCTGACATCTGTTAAGAGAATGGGAGGAAGGGAAATCAGCTGTACTCTACGAGAAAAGAAGCTTTTTTGTTGTTGTTGTTTTGGTGAGTAGTATCTGCACTCCCCTAGATGCTGATGATCCCAACACCAGCTGCACAGAGCACAGCATCCCTGGCTGCCTGGAGCTGGTGCCTTCACACGCCCCAGAGCAAGCCAGATCTGCTGTACCTGGGAGAAAACTGAGCATGCAGCAGGCTTGTTGCTGTTGTGTGACTTAGATGTGTATTGAACAACAACATTCCTGACAGGGGCTGGGATCATGTTGTTACAGTTCCACTGGAGTAACACAGCTACTGCTGCTTTGCTTTGTGCAATGGCCTCAATATTGACAACAGTCCATACTTCGTTTTATACTCCCAAGCTTCTCTGCTTTTTTCAGGTGTGCAGACCCATTCTTTCCAAAGTGGGGCTGTGCAGGTAAATAACCAAGTTTATGCAACCCCTGCTAGCAAACTGCACATCCCACAGTGCCAGGAGCAGGAGTCACTGGTGGGAAGTGGCTGTTGCTGTCCAGGGGAGCCCAGCCAAAGTCCTCTGCTCCTTTCCAGCCTACAAGCTGGGAGAGGGGTGAGGATGAGGATGGCCAGAGCAGACAGCCAGATCTCAGGCTGCACATCAGCAGGACCAGCCTTAGTGACTTTGTGTTTGCTTATGGAGGTGGACAAACATCTCCACAGAGGGCCAGGACCTCTCTGCTGCCTGAGCTGGTTCCTGAACTTGAACCCAAATGGGATGGCTTCTGAGATTCTGAAATACTGCAGACAGGGGCAATACTGCAGATTGGGGTTTTTTCACCACTTCCAGCTTCTGGCAGCAGCTAGAAGCGGGAGCACCAAAGTCTCCAGAGCGAGCCTGCTTTTTCTGGCTCTACCTTGCAAACTCAGGAAGTTTGAGGAGGTCTGATAATCACCCTTACCTTGCTTATTTATCAGCTTGGTCTCCACCCGAGGGCGTTCCCGGTGCCCTACCTGAGCTGGCTTTGCTCACACCACCGTGCTGGCTGGCTGCCACTGCAGCACTCACTGAGGTAGGAATACACACCATTGGTACTTTTGGTCCCATCCTCCTGTGCTTTTCCCATTTCTGCTCTCCTCTTGAAGATGCTTCAGCAAAATGCTGTTTGTGCTGTGAGATAACAAAGGACTGCCACCACTTTGTATCACAGGATCATTTCACTGTGCTATTTAAGATGCTTGGTTGGAATACCTGTGGTTGGACAAGTGTGAATTTGACTTTACCTGTACTGAGGCTTTTCAGCCCCTTCCAAAACGCATAACTCACTTAGGTGATTGAATTGCAATGTTGACTTCCTCTTCTTTCACTCATGTTATCCTAATATTTTTTAATATATTTTATCAGGAGTTGTTTTTTGATGCAGTCCTCCCAGATGTCATTGCTATGCAGATGTTACACAGATCTACTGACCATTTTCCACTTGCTGGGTTTCACCAGTCTGTCCAACGACTTTGTGTGTCTCCTTATCACAGGCTTCTGTGTTCTACAGACAGCATGGACCTAGGAGATCAAGGTGCTTTTTCCTGGTTGCCAGCATCTGGCCCAAAGGGGGAGGCAGATTTGGAGACGTTGCTTGTTTCTATGGATAATAATCAATAAAAGCCATTAGGGAGACAAGTACATACATCACTAAACTTTGACCTCTGCTCTCCAGATCAGTCCCAAGATGCCTATTCATATGCTGGTGACATCCAGATTGCGCTGTTGCAAAAGCCTCTTTGCTTGGGAAGGGATTACAGATTTAAATTGCACAGCCTTTGCTATCTGTAGAGTACAGCATGCAGGATGCTTAGCTAGAGCCTCTAGTTTTTGTTGGCTTTCTTTACTACTCAGCCAAGTTTTATATTTAGCGCTGTTGCATGCAGAGTGTTTTATGCCTCTCTACCTTTCAGGCTGTTTTTCACTCCAGTCTGACTGGCATTTTAAGGGTTTACAGACCCTGGAGATTCCTGGCACTGGCTGTTGCTTGCATATTGCTCCTCATCTTTCAGATCCTTTTTCTCCTACGTTGTTCTTCGGCAGGCTGTTTCTGATAGAAAGTTTTTGGCTTGCTGTTTGAAGTTCCTGATAGTCGGCATTTGATCAGTTGCTAATTCAGTTCTACAACTTTTTTCCAAAGAAACCATGAAAGACGATCTAAAAATAGATTTTAGAAAAGAAAGAAAACTTAAAAAAAAAAATCCCCTTATTTTGCTGAATACAGGAAGTTTTAGGTTTTCTGGGAGAAAAACCCCAGATACCAAATTTAGAAGCAAATCAGAGATCCCAGGATGTTCGAGAAATCCATTTCTAGGCACAAAAGCTGGATGAAGAGTTTTCTTCTCCCTGTACGTCTTCCTTTCCCTTGAGAGAACATCTACTGAAATCTGCTGGCTGGGAACAAGCCAGATGAGATCCTTTGATGTGGGTGGGTGAGAAGGGAGAGACAGGACTCCAGTGACAGCATCAGGGTCTGACCTCAGCAGGGTCACAGGGGCAGAGGGACTGGGAGCTGCTCCACCGGGTGGTTCCTTCTGTGAGTGATCAAGGTCCATCTTTACATTGAGAGCCTCTGCTCCTCCCACTGCAAAGCTGTTTCTGTTCCGTGTTCCTCTGAAGGTTAGAAACAGATGTGTAGTTTCCATCCCACGTGTCCAGCATGGATCAGTTGTGCTCTCCTTTCTTGTCTAAGAGCTCTTTCATTGCTCCAGTGTGCTGCCTCCTTCCCAATGTATTTTACAGTGGTCATATCTCCTCCTTTGTTTCCCCAGGCTGAGTGAGTTGAATTTGTAGAGACTCCTTTCATAAAATAGGTTTTCCATTCCCCTGACCATCCTAGAAACTCTTCTCCATGCTTGTCCCTGCTTGAATGCATTTTTGCCTTCAACTGGAGAATTGTCTGAAGAATTCCAACGAGATCTTGCCTGTGCACTGTTCAGTGGCATTAAATGCTTCTCTGACTCTATTCTTTGGTACTTCTGACACCCCTGCTTGACACTGGCCTTTCTAGGAGCTAAGTCACACCAGTACTCAAACACCTGGGACAGGTTTTCTCCCTCCTGCATGCCACACCAATGAGCTTCTGCTCCAGGTGAGAAAAGCTGATTACAAGCAGCCAGCTGTCAAATTCAGTAGCAGCATATTTCACCCCATATTTCCATTTTGCTCTCTCAAAGTTGCTCTCTTCTTCCAGTGTGGCGTTCTGCTTCTCATCTTCAGGTTATAAGCACAATCCCTCCTTTTCCTAATGGAGTCATTAAAGGAAATATCGAGTAATGTTCATCCCCAGGCAGTTTTATGAGGACCTCTACCAATTATCTCTCCAGCTCCTTCCTGCTTCATCCCTTGCCCACTTTGCTATGCTTGTGCTCCCAGCAAACTAAAAATATCCCATCTGACCTTGCATCCAACTCATTGCTGAAGTCTGGAAAATGGAACACTGTGTGGTAACTTCTGCTTATCATTTTCCCACCCCCATAATTATCAGTAAAGTCTCTGAGTGCCCCTGTATTAAGCCAAACTGGTTGTTAATTCAGTGAGTTTTGCTGGAGTGTGCATACATCTCCATGTTGCACGAGGGCTGTCCATTCAGCCAGCTCTGTGTTTACACAATCCCTAGCACAACGCTTTCCCCAAAAAGCTTATGAACTCAGCCTGGGCCACATATTCAAAGATGTGGTCAAGTGTAAGTGAGATTTCCAAGAGTAGCTTCCTCCTGACTTCTCTCTGGCATCGGCACCTGAAGCCAAGCTTTGAAAGCAAGAGAGGGTGCAGTTTGTTGGCCACCAGTGCCTCTGGGCAATGCTTGTTTTCTGGTTTGGTATTTTATTTTGTGGTGAAGACTTCCAGGCTTCTGAGCATAGGCTCCTGCCTGCCCTGCCAAGGATGCTCTTACGTATGGCAAACATTATGCTGATTTGTGTGAAGTCTGCTGGCTTTCCCACAGCCTCTTCTTCTTCCACCCCTGGACGGTTTCTCCTCCATGCTGGAAACCTGTGCAGGCTCAACACATTTAACCCTCTTCAGGAGGGCACAGTGAAATGAATGCTGGCTGTTAAGGCAGTCTTGTGTAGCTGGTTCCCCATTTCTACCCTCAATTGCTAATTTCCCTTTCTACCCACTTCTACTAAAAGGTGCTAATTGTGTGGTGATACACAACTTCCCTGCCCCGGAGAGCGGCAGCATCACTTCTGATCCTTTCAGGTCTTGCTAAACGAATAGAGAGGTCTGTGTCCTGAGCCTGACTCCAACTCCTATATAACATATTCCTTTTTAATCCACAGAAAAGTCATTTACTAGTGGTTAGACTTTAGGCTGTTCAGGGCAGCAGTCACTTCTGAGAAGTTACGCATGTGTGATGCAGAATTACAAAAATGTGTATTTACCACAGTGACCAAGGGGGCTGAAAAACTCAATATTTATGTTTGGCATTGAACCCTATGCACAAATAGTGACTTTGGCTGGGTGCAGCGTCCCTGTTTATTTTAAAATCCTTTTATACTGATGGTCCAGGTGCAGGGAATTACCCCTTCACTCCTGGCACCCCAGGTTTTGGAGGTCTCACTGTGCTGAAGAAGCTGCTAACAGGATGTTTATCTCAGGTGTGCATCTCAGAGCATCTCTGGACAGCTGCTCTGGGGAGGGGTATGGACTGCTCACTGGGGGACTGTTGCCTGTTTTCAAGGCTGAAGCAGGGGAGCAGGAGTAGCTGCGATGCCATTGGGGTGAGGAGGATGCTGAGCTGCAGAATGGGAATGAAGCTCCATCTGTCTCATCCCACTATCTCTGTACTGACATGGAGGATGTACTGAAGTAGTTTTCTCTGCACCTCCCAGTATAGGATGTGGCTGCAAGGTTGGCCCAAGAGGTTTGTGGCCTGTGCTGTGAACTTGCCTCCCCCACTGCCATGTCTCTTGTGCCCTGGAAACACCTGCAGCCAGTGTCTCTTTACAAGGTTTTTGTCATTAAAAATCCACATGGTGAGAGAAGGGTGGAAAGAAGTGGGTTAACAGGACCCTCTTGCAGATGGGAGTACTCTTAAACAAACACATATTTGGCATCAATGAGAAAGTGGCATCTTCTGGAGGCAAGGGTGGGAATTCCATCAGGTGGATTTAGCACCTGCTGAACATCACTGTGAAGTTCAAACCATTTAGCTGGAATGAGTTTGGTTTGAAAACTTGTGCCACGTGGGAGCCTGGAAAATTCAGTCCTTAGAGTTTTGAAATCCAGACTACTGGAGTTAAGGAGAAGTGTTAAATAACTTGCCCAAGGCTGCCTTGTGAGGGCATGAGAGCCCAAACACCATTAAAAATCCTCAAATATTCAGAGAGGTGCACTACCTGTGCCACCTCAGTAAATTTTGAGGCTGGCAGGATAACTCACTGTGCTAATACCAGAGTGTGAAATAAATACCCCCACCAAGGCACTTGCCCTTTCGTTTGACTGTATTTTCAGCCCTGACTTCTGCCAGTGGTTCCTGTCTTGGTGCCTGGAGAGGCCAACAGGGAAGTGCTGCCTGCAGCACACAGCATCCCAAAAACTCTGGCTGGACCAGCCCACCAGTGGCCATGGCACTCCTCTGGAACCCTCACGAAGGAAGAGACCCCAAACTGTGGCTTGAAGGGTGCTTAACAAACTGGGAATGATCACCTCCTGACGGATGTATGGGATTGAGTGAACTCATGCTGTGCTTGGCTTGCCAAGTTTTTAACATGTGACGTTGAAAGCATTATTTGTCGAGGAAGGAAGGTTTCAGGGGAGTTGATAACGAAGGATGTAGTAGGTTTTTGAAAGAAAACAACTTTTGCTGAGAAAACAGCAACCCTGAAACTTTTTTGAGGAGATAAACTGCTTTCTAAAAATGGGTCACAGCTCCCTGCTGTTTCCACAAAAACTTACTGTGTGCCTGTGGCGGCTGTCACTCTGCTTAACACAACGCTGTGGAGCAAAGGGCAACACCTGTGGCAAGAAAATGGGAGTTGGACCATGCCTAAATCTCCTGCTGTCTCAAAATTTCAATGCTTTCAATGCCCTTCTGTGCTTCTCAGGTTCTCCACTGATCTTGTCCCCAAGAATGGTGCTGTTCTTGTCCCCACACTCTCCATTGTCATGAAGGTCTGGTAGCAACTGCACACCAGGTCTGTGCTTACCAGACCCCACAAGCACTGCTGAGCTCCTGTTCCCACACAGATTCCCAAAGCAAACGTTACAGCTATAATCTAAAAGAGCAAAAATGTTTGGAAAACAGCAGATGCAATGGGAAAATGACACTTCCTACATGTGATAATTGTGCAACCTTAACTCTGCCCTTGGAGTATGTCTGCGTCTTGCTGTATTGTTCAGGAACTTGTGTGGTGAAGAAAAAAGTCGTTGGAAGTCTGTCTGGAAATTAAAGTGGTTGGTGGAGGTGCCAGCAAGGGTTAAATTACCTGGGTGGGGATGGGGGGCTGGGTAGGGTAAGTGGATTACACGCTCTTAAATACAGGAGGTGACTCTGTCAGCATGATTTCACTGTTAAAATGGGCATCAGTGAAGGGAAAAACCCTCTGTGGCTTGTGAGTCCAGATTCCTAAAGCTTTAATGCACAGGACATGGTTATGTTATCTCCTGCCGTGTAGGTGCCTATCCTGCTTTAAGCCACTTACATCGGTTTGCTTTCAAGCAATAATTTTCCTTTTTTTTTTTTTTTTTCCCTTGTACTCAGCCATAGATTAACTTTGCTCAGGCTGTCTCCACGCTCTCCCTGCAGCCCCACTCACCACTCTCTCAGGTACAGCCCTGTTCAGCCCACATCCCTCCTGTCTGCCCTGTGCCTTGCCTGGGGATGAAGTTTGCTGTTCACTGATGGGAGATGTTTGCTCGGCTTAGTCACCACTGAGAAAGTGGAAAAGCACAGTGGAAGAGCACAGTGGAAGAATGTCTGCACTGCAAGACGTGTGGCTGTACCAACTTTTCTGCCTTCACTCATCGCCCCTTGCGCCATCCTTCCTCAGCTGCTCATGGCCCCCATCCCCTCTGGCTGCTGCAGAGGAAAACAGCCCCGTGTGAAAGGGGCTCAGCAAAGACGCTGACAGCTCATGCTTGGCGTGTCACCATCCCAGCCCGCCCTGCCAGCGCTTCCACAGGCCCCAGGGGGGCCGGGGGGGGATCTCAGGGCACGGCTGCTGCTTTTTGGGAAACGCTGCTTTTTGAGAATGCCACTTTTCGGGAACGCCACGTTTTGCCACCTCAGGAGTTTTGCAGAACCAGAGCTCGTGCTTGGCGGAGCCGACAGATCACTGAGGGACTGATGGGAACACTTCTGGAAGCAGCACTACAGCAGCGCTGTCGAAACACCTTGGCCTCTGGGCGGGCCGCTGCCCCGACCCCGAGCCTCAAGCCAGCTCACAGAGGTGGCAGCCGAGGCATCCGTGAGGGCACCGGGAGCCCCGTCCCCGAGGTCAGGGCACGCAGCAGGAGTTGCCTCCCTCTGCCCAGCCCCTCCGCTACTGCCAGCGCAGCCACCGGGCGGGCGAGCCGGCTCTGGCCGCCCTTCCCCTCACGGAGCGGGCCTGCCGTCCCCCCGTGCGCCGCCGTCCCGCCCGCGGCAGCCCCGCTCCCCGGGGGATAGGCGGGCGACGAACCCTCCGAGGGGGCAGGGACGGGAAGGGAAGGGGGCCACCCGCGGGCTGCGCGGAGCCCGAGCCCTCCCGGCGCGGAGGGGCCGCGGCGCGGGAGGGGCGGCCCGCGGGGGCTCCGTGAGGGCGGGGGTGAGACCCGGCGGGGCGGCGCAGGGGGCGCTCCCGGGGCGCTCCCGGCTCCCCCCCGCTCCCTCCCCGGCAGGGCCGGCGGCGGGGCCGCCCCCATTGGCCGCGGCGCGGCAGCAGCTCCGCCCGCCGGAGCGGCGCGGCGCGGGGAGGGAGAGAGAGGGAGGAGGAGGAGGAGGAGGAGGGAGGGCGCCGGGCTGCGCTGCGCTGCTAGTCCGGAGCGGAGCCTGGCAGCGGCAGGAGCGGCGGCGCGGGGTGCGCAGCAGCCGGAGCCTGCTGGACGGAGGCAGCCCCGTCCCCCCGCCCTCCCTCCCCTCGCCTCTTTCTTTGTGCGCAGGGCAGGGGCGGCCCCGATCCATGGTCATGGGCGACAAGAAGAGCCCGACCAGGTGAGCGGGGGCGCGGGGGCGGGCGGGGAGAGGCGGTAAGATGGAGGGAGCGCGGCGCGGCCGCCTCTGCCCCGGCCCCGGCCGAGGGGATGGCGGCGGGTAGGCCCTGGCTGGCAGCCGCCGGCGTGTGCTCGGCCCCGGCGGGGGGAGGCGGCGAGGGGCGCCTAAGATGGAGGGAGCGAACGGGGAGGGGGCGGCGAGCCCGCGCCGCCCCGCCAGGTACGCGGGGGGCCGGGGCGAGGGGGGGGGGGGGAGCCCGCGGGCGGGGAGGGAGTGAGGGAGGCTCCTAAGATGGAGGGAGCGTGGAAGGGCAGCAGGAGGAGGAGGAGTGCCGGTGTCTCCCAGCCTGCCGCCGGTGCCAGGGCTGGTGCGGTGCGAGCGCAGCCATGGCGGCTCCGCTCGGCTCGCACTCCCCGCTCCGCGCACTCGCCGCTCCCAGACAAAGGGAGGTTTAACAAGGTGGAGGAGGGAACGCGCCTCCCAGCCCGCAAACTCGCCCACCCACCCTCCCACCCTCCCGCCGCGGGCGGGGGGACGCGGGCGGCCCGGCCCGGCGGGTTCGGCCCGGCGGGGCCGGGGCGGAGCTCGGCGCCCCCCGCACCTCTCCGGGCCCGGCCCCGGTCGGGGTTTGTCGGCTGCTCCCGGCCCCGCGGGAGAGCGGCGGTGCGAGCAGGCGCTGGGTTTCGGGGCTCTGTAACATGGTTTCTCATGTGTGTGTTTTCTTTCTCTCCTCCTCCTCCTCCTCTCTCTCTCCTCCTCCCGCCGCCTCTCTCCTCCTCCCCAAACACACACGTACACACACACGCTTCCCCTCTCCCTCCCCCTCCTCAAGGCCGAAAAGGCAAGCCAAACCTGCCGCCGACGAAGGCTTTTGGGATTGTAGCGTGTGCACCTTCAGGAACAGCGCCGAAGCCTTCAAATGCAGCATCTGCGATGTCAGGAAAGGCACCTCCACAAGGTACGTCCGCACCTTTCAACGCGGCTCGGGCTCCGCGCTGGGCTGCGCCGACTTGTTGATTTTTTTTCGCTGTTGCCTGGATATCGGCTGGTTGCATCCCTTCTCTCCCCCGATGCGGTCCCTTCTGTCCCCGTTCAAAAGCTTCTGGATTTTAAAAATTCTCTTTCAAGCGTTTAATTGGAGCTGGAAGACATGTTTCGTGGATGTGGCAGCAACCTGAATCTTTTTGTTCTTCTGTGCTTTTTTTTTTTTGTGGCTGGTGTACAGAGAACCTTTTGGAGATGTACAGCCAGCCAGAAACGCTCTGACTGTGGTTTGGGGCAGATGGTTTTCTGTGGTTTGGGTGAAGGTTTACCTGTGTTCTCTAGAGGAGTAGAAATGATTTAAGATTAGGGAGCGAGAAAGGAAACGGCTGAAACTAAAGATGCCGTGAGAACAACTCCCTCCCTGAGATGTTGATCTCTCGGTGACTGTTGTCATCAGAAAGGAATCGGCTTTGTGCTCAGTGTGGGAATGGTGCGGGATTTTGAAAGCTTTAGCTGTCAGGTCTCTCTGATTGCCTTGCTCTGAGAAACTGTGGAGGTCTTTGTGAGGTGGTGAGTCTGACGTGCAGTAGTTAATTTAATCTCAGAAAAGCCCCCGAAGTTGCTGTTTCTCAGTTAGAGGGTTCGGAAAGTTTGTCCTGGAGGTATCAGTTGATGCTAAAACAGGCATGTGGTGCTCTGCTTTTCCTTTCTTTTTGTGATTTGTTCTACCATGTTGATTTCTGATTTTGTTCACATTGCGCCTTCCAAATTTGAGTTCCCATTGCGGTGCTCTGCCAAAGAAGTAGTCTGTGAGGTTTCCATTGTGAAAGGCAGCGTTTTCCTTGAGTGCAGCTGTGTATTGAGGTGCTCTCATCAGCAGGCTGTTTGCATGACTTGGCTGTCTTGGCTTGATTGACAGAGGAGGTGAAAGCGCCTTGGGTTGTTATTGTTCGCACTGTGCTTTAGACAATGTGAAGTGCCTACATTTTTAATGGGGAGCATGTTCTCGGGCCATTGAAACTCTCTGAGTTACAGTAACAGAGCGCTGAAGTGCCTCACTCTCTGTTTTGTGATGCACGTCAGCTACAAGTATCTGTGCTTTTTACAAAATGTACAGAGGTGTTGAACTTAAACCAGTTGTGAATAGCGCGGTTAGAGCATTGAGTAAGGTCAGGCTTTGGGACAGCAGTGTTCGTGTGCACCTGGAGCTGATTCTTGACTCATTCAGTCTTACTTAGTCACGCAGCTGAACCTTCCCAGCACGTTTTATTCCTGTGGGTTTCTGATTCCTTGCCTTCCCCGTTGGCTCAGGTGGAACACGTTGCTCCTGCAGCCGCCTGGTCCTGAGCTGCTCCTCCGGAGCGTGGCCGTGCAGTCCCCCCACGCTCCCAGTGCCACACCAGTGCCTGGCTGTCAGGGGGAGCAGAGCCCTGAGGAGATGCAGGAGCTCGGATGGGATCTAGCCTCTATCAGACGCTGTTATTTTCATTGGCCACCATGCTGCTGTTCGTTTGGAGAGCAGCAGCCTGCTCTCACATGCCCTTACGTTTTTTATTTTTTTTTTAAAGATAATTTTCAGGCTGTTTGTTGCGGTGGTAGGATGGTTTGTCTTTTAAAGGGCCATTAAGAGCGATAGCAGTCGATGATTTCAGGTTAAGAGCTGTAGCCTTACTTGCAGATGTGATCCTCGGGTCTAGAACATTGTAATTCTGTTTAGCTTTTAATGGACCCTTATGAATGGCTTCTAATTTTAATTCATTTAATTCATCAGCTTTCTATTCATTTTTGCTGCTTTTAAAATTGCTTTTGTTTGTAGAATTTGAGAAAGTATTTAAAATATTCAATGGCCCATCATGTCTTCTTGCATATTTGTATAATTTATGAATAAATATAACAGAAAGCAGGAGTGATTGAGTGTTGTGAGAGAGCACTGTGTGTTGGGAAGTTCTGGGAGGTCAGAGCTATTTGTGATGTTACTTTGAATTTTATAGTATGTGACATACAAGTCAGTGCTGGGAAATTATTCACCATTTTTTAAATAAGTGACTGATGTAAAGATACTTAATGAGATATGATTGATAATTTATTACTTGAAAAATAAGGTGTCTGATGAGCTTGACTTTTAAGTTGCAATTTGACAAGTTGATGACACTTTTCCACAGTTAAAACTGCCTTGCTTCATTGTGACTTACTTCAGTAACACTTACGGAAATTTATCAAACTCACTTTAAAAAAAAATTCAACCAAGTAGTGAAAGACATGGTGAGGCAACTGTTTTTCATCAAATTATTGTGTGCAATCACAGCATGCCCAGGGATTTTTTTTAAGATCTGGTATGACCTACTTCCCTCCTCCCTCCACTGTGAAGCCAGTTATTTGTTGTGGAATTTACTTTGGCTGATAAATATTCTCTTATTTAAGAGCTGATGAGGCCCTTAGCTAATTCTCACCGTGTGTATATTTTTTCAGACTCAGTATAATCTGTTGGCGTGTGGGAGGGGTGGCTGGCAGCAGTTAGAAGTTTTATCTTCTCTGATCCAACTATCCCCTTTCCCTAGGATCTTGTAAAAGGAGCTTCAAACAACAGTGAGCTTTAGAATTGACCTGCCAAGTCAAAATCCTTGTAGAGGCTAAACAGTTAAATTGCACTCGACTGTTTTTTCAAGGAGCTGTTTATAAATATTTCAGGTGCACTTTTAAATAAAAATTAGGTCAAATCCATCTCTGAAGAATTGTTGTGCAAAGATTATATTAAACCTGTACCACTTGAATACTGGATTTGTTACAGTATGTCACTAACTTCCTTTCCTCACCTGGATTCTTGCTATTTTACGGTTAAACTTTTATTACTTTCTATTTAGGCAACTGTGATGAGGTTTTTTACTGTTTTCCTTCTGTGAGGCTGATGGCAAAGACATCAGCTCTGTTCAAGGCAGAGCTCAGCTGGGTGAGATGATGATTTAGCTGGCTGCAGAGTGAGCAGTGGGGAGCTCTTTGCTGGGGTTTACAGCGCCTTGTTCCTTTCCTGGAGGTTTTTATTGGTGTCACAGCACAGGGAACTGGTCACCACTTTCACTTGTGTCCTGTGGCTCTCCTGATGGTTGGCCCTGGTGTAGCAACACCAGCCCCTGCACTCAGGAGAGGACTGGAGTTGAAACTTCAGCCAGGAAGTTTGCTCCACAGACGCATGTTCCTTTCCAATATCCATTACTTCTTCAAACACGGAAGGAAAGTTTACTTTGGATTTCCTAAGAATGTGAGGGCAGGATTTGGCCTCGTGTTTCCTGTGAGTTCCTATTTGGGGGTAGGTGATGGCTCTCTGTTTCTGTTTGTTTTTCTTAATGGCATTCTTGCTCCTCTTCTCCTTTGGTTCTCTGATAGTTTACATATATTGTGTTCCTGTACACCTCTTGTAACTTCCTCTCTCCTCCTAGGCAGGGCTGTGAAGTGTTTCTGCATGGGATTGTTTTCAGACTTCATTGTGAAGGAGAATATTTACTCCCCCCTCCTTATGATTTCAGGGAAATGGGTTTTTGAAACTTTCTTTTTGGATTAATAGGCGAGCAGTGCTTCTCTGATGTTAATTTTTCTCTAAATTTGGGATGAATGCTTTTCTTTTCCAAACTCCACATCCTCCTATCATCAATGTGCCTTGAGTACAGAGAAATGCACTTAAAGTCAGTGGAAAATGTGAAAGCAACAAATGGATGCCTGATATGCAAATTAACAAAACAATGGGAGCTTTTAGTACAAAATTGAGTTGAAATGTGCATGTCCTCTGCAAGGTATAAATTCAGCAAGCATTTCTGTGGTTTTTGTTGCGTATACCTGAAGTCCAGGGTTTGCATCAAGTGATGTGAATGTACACATCACTGTGGAGTGCCCAAGGAGTGATGACAGTAGTGCTTCACCTTTTTGCCATCCTTATTTTTGAGGGGAGGCCAAGTTAAAACTATTTATATTTATAAAACAAATTCTCTTGTATGGAACAGATGTCTCAGCTACTGGCCTTTGTTTCCCTTTAGTTCTGCAGAAAATTCTCGTGTTTGCAGGATCTGAACTACCACCTTGAAGGATGCAAACCACTGTGCATGTCACCATGGAAAAGTATTCTCTTCTGCATCCAAGCTGGGCTGACCAGAATAGGCACCAGCTAGTCCTGCTATTCCTGGAATGAGGAATCAGGCTTATGATCCTGACCTTCATACAAATAATATGTGCCCTGCTTATTTGCCATGTGTTCACAGGACTGTTCTGAAAACTCTCGCAGTGATGTGTGGCTGTGGTGTAGGTTGGAGGCCAAGTGGTTTAATTTGGTTCTCTCAAGTTAGTTAGCTTTCACTTGCACTAAGGTGGGTTTTATTTAGCATCATAGCTGGCCTTTAAGAGGCTCAATTTTTATAAAAATGGCTATGTAACTTGTCTGAAAAAAAAAGCTGTTGTGGAGGCAATGTTGGTGCTTTTACTCTGGAATACTTGTTTTACAATTTGGCTGTTTAAATCTGTTGTTAAATCATCCCTATTTTTCCTGTTGATTGCTGAATTTAAATGGCTGTTGGATTAGGAGGAGTGAGGCATGTTCTGTACCAGCCTGGAGTTATGGCAGTGTTCCACTGGACCAGCCACATCCTGAGGATGTATCCCCTCAGGACTGCTATTGTGGTAGTGGAGGGTGCAGTGTAACTCTGAGTGCTGGAATGCACAATACCTGTGTGCAAAATGTTTGCCCGTGTGCCAGGAGTTCTCGAGATCTCTGCTGTCTCATCCCTTATTCACCAGCACTGCCTGAAAGTAAGTGGCTGTTACTTTGTGGATTTGGGGAGTGCTGCTGCTAGATCTGGCAAACCCACCAGGGCAGAGGAGCCAAGGGCAGGAGCAAACACCATCTGAGCAAGCAGACAATGCTGATGGTTCACAGCAAACCCTGAATTCTGGGGCTGTGGTTTGACAGCACACCAAGTTTGAATCTGTGACTTGTATTGCAGAACCACATGAGTCTCAGCCACATGGCTTGGAGTATTGATCCATTATGAACTGACTTCTGCTGCAGATTCATGCTACGCTTTTTTTTTTAACTAGCATGGAGTTAGTCTGTGAGGCTTCAACTGAGCAGATGAAGCTGTTCAGCTTCAGATCAGCTATTATCTGTCAGCCTGGTGCAAGCATAACCCTGGCATAAGATCTGTGTCTTGTACTTTGGCTGCTTGAAAGAAGTGAGAGTTGTGTCCTGATTTGCTCTTTGCGGTGTTTGGCTCTGGCATTAATGATCTCATTACCATCACCCCAGGATTTCTCTTAGATCTCAGCACCTCTGGGAAATCATTCTCAGCAGGGAGAATCCTCAGTGTTGACGTGCAGCACCAAGGCAATACCCCTTTGCTATGGTTGTCAAGTTTGGGTACCTGAGAAGCTGTGGGTGGCAAATTCAGTAGGGAGTGTGGTGGTTCCTGTGACTCACTTTACTTCCACCACTTTTTTTTTTTTTTCTGAATGTCCTACTAAGGAATAATAGCTATACCTGTTGTTTTCCCTTTTTTTATTAGGATAAGAAGATCTTTTGGTTAAATAATAAAATCTTAAGCATGGATAAGGGGTATTGATAACATTTATGTAGAGTACCTGTTGGGGTTAAGTGTGGGTAGTAGGGTTTAATGTCAATCTCTGATTTCTGGTGGAGACTCTCTGAAGATCTAACAGATAAACTGTGACACTGAGCGTGTTAATACATCACTGATAATATGCAGCGTGGATATTATTCATTTTTCCCTTCCTCCATAGGCTGCTTTTCTGGGAGACAGGAATCTAAATCAAAGTATGTATGTGCATGTAGGAGGAGAGGGCATGCAACTCTTTTATTGCTGTGAACAGACGTTGAGTCCACTGGGATGCTGACCCCTGGCTCCCAACAGGTCCTCGTGGGGAACTGGTAGGCAGAGGAATGCAGAGCAACTTTCTCTGCATGCCTTTCTTAATTGCCCTGATTGTTTCATGTTCCTGTCAGCTGCTGCTTCAGAGGGGCTGCTGCCTTTGCACGGCTGGTGGGTGTGTTTGCACCCTGATGTGGGGTTTGTCTGGTAAGAGGAGTTGGTTGAACTGGAAATAAGACAGTGTGCAGTGTTTCCTGGAGTGATAGTTGAGAGGAGGGAAGTTGTGGATGCAAAGTGTGGGTTCCCTGTGGTCATCCTCTGCTCCTGTGGCATCCTGGCTGAGTGTCCTGTGCTCGGTGTTGGTGTTCCCCAGCAGCCTGCAGCACCCTGGGACTCTGTTTTGGCTGAATTTTTAGGTCCCTGAAGAAAATGCATGAGACCCTCATGAGGGGTGGGAGGAGTCAAGAAATGTGCTGTGGGCTGGATGGATTGTTTTGGCTGGCTACACCTGGCTTTTGTGCTGTAACTTGGACACCCCTGCCATAACTCAGTTCACAGCTGATCTTGAATCGAGTGTCACTCGTACTCCAGATGCTTTGCATTATTGGTAGGCTTACTGTTCCTTGCTGTTCCTTTTCTTCCTGCTCTGTTGGGCTTGAAGAGCCCAACGTGTTCCCTTGGTGAGGAACACAGAAGTTCACAGCACTTCTGGGGAGTCCTGCTGCTCTGCAGGAATATGGCAGCAGAGTCAGACACGCGGCTCCTGCGTCAGGCAAAGCATGTGCTCTGCTTGTCCTTTATTTCATGTGCATGTCTCCTTGTCTGGGGAATTCTTCTTAGGAGGAAACCCACTGACCTATTTTGTGGGATTTCAGGTGGTTCTGTAGGTTAGTGGGTTCCAGTCCTGCAATGTAGGTCACTCGCAAGGTGTGCTGGAGTTTCGTAATGTGTAGCTCTGACCTGAAATAAGATTCATACAGACTCTCCCTGTGGCTGTGTCTTGCAGCTGTGCTTTGTCTCTTTGCACTGGGCTATTTCTTCACTAGGTAAAAGGAGAAATTTGGCCATCTCCAGAGGGAAGGGATCTAACAGGAAGGTTTATGAGTATTTATTTGAAGTTGTTTCAGACAGATAGGGGCAAATTTCCCTTATTGCCACTTTATGTTAAGGGCACAGCAAAAAAAGCAGACCAGGAACACTGAGTAGCTCATCCATGCTACCCTAAGCAGATGTCCAGGATTACAGGATACAACAGAAATAATGTGGAAATGCCTCCATTAGGTTTATGTAAGTTCCTTTTACAGCTGACATATGCTAAATACATCGATTGTCTCTCTGTGCAGACAGATTTCCTTTACATCAAGCAGAGCTCCTTTTGCACTTTTTTGGTACATCTGGAGGTACAACCAGACCCTTAACATTGCTCTTCCCATAACCCAGCTATTAATTAGGAGCATGTTCTTTGTAGCAAAGTGCTAATTGGTACACCAACGAAGTCACTGCCTGTTGAACATTGGAAAGATAGTAATTCTCACTGGCTCAAGTAGAAGTGAGAGAGAAAAGCATCACTTCTGTTTGCTGGCCCACTGGGGCTTTTTTTGACTGTTCAGTAACTCATTGTATTCCAAATCTTGTGAATCTCAAGTTTTCCCTACAAAACCCAAAATTAATTACTTCAGACTGGGTGTTGCTTTGATAATATTTTATTCCTGAAGTTTTCTCTGTGTTTCTGAAAGTCCAAAGTACACCCGCAGCCAGTCTTCTGTTAAGTAATACTGTAAATTCATAAGGAAAGGGGCTTGTAGAGATCTAAAATATGTATCATGAAACCAGGAGACCTGATTTGAACTGTTTGTGGTCTTTCCTGAGACACTGGCCTGGCATTGTGGAGCACACCCTTATGCCACAAGGATCAAGGTACTAAAAATTTGGAGAGCGAGTTTTTACAAGGGCGTGAAGGGACAGGACAAGGGGACTGGCTTCAGACTGGACAGAGGGCAGGGTTAGGTTAGGTATTAGGAAGAAATTCTTCACAGTGTGGGTGGTAAGGCCCTGGCACAGGATGCTCAGAGGCTGCCCCATCCCTGGAACTATTCCAGACCAGGTTGGACGGGGCTTGGAGCAAGCTGGGATAGTGGAAGGTGTCCCTGCCCTTCCACATGGCAGAGTGGTTGGAACAAGGTGGTCTTTAGAATCCCTTCAAACCCAGGCCATTCTATGATTCTCTGTTCAGAAGTTCCAAAAACTTTAGTTTTAGGATCTTACCAGATTGGTTGTCTTTAAATAAAATGGAAGCAAAACAAATCAGTTTTGGATTTTGTTTAGGGCTAAACAAGGAATAAATGTTTAGACATGTTTTCTCGAGCAGATTGTTCATGGGGATTTCAGAGTTATAATGAATTGTTTGTAACATGCAGAGGTGCTAAGTGAGACAAGATATCTTGCCTGAGATAAAGCTGCCTTCTCCAGATTTATATTTTTGAGTAGACAGAAGTGAGAGTGATCATAATCTAAAATATTTTATTGGAACTAAATTATTCTTGTGCACATGGAACTGTGTCTGGGTAATTCATGTTCAGCTTCATGTGGTCGATTTGGGGAGGTGGACAGAGGATGCAGAACTGCAGGGATTTGGTGGCTTCAGTGATGTAAAGTTGATCAGAAAACTGCCTGATGAGTGGTGAGTGGGGGTTACTCCCTGCACCCCAGTCCCATATGTGCAGAGTTTTATAAATTATAGGGGTATTTATTAATGGAATAAGATTGCCTTTTTTTTGCCTTTTTTTTTTTTTTTGTTATCTATGTAGTAAATAAATACATGAAAGGATTTATATTTTCTTTCAGTTCTATTTGCAGATGACAGTGGGGCTTGTATGATGTTAATGTGATTTCAGCCTGTGTAAGAGTTGCTGGAATTCACCCTTTAGCAAGTCAGCTAGCTAAATATCCTCGGGATGCCATTTTTAATCTGTATGATTATATTCACTGTCTGTGTTATAATTTGATCAAGAAATTTATGTCTATGGTACGTGTTTCATTCCTTTGTTTAATTAAAAAGAAAAAAGATCTAGTTTAGCAGGAGGATGTAAATCTTACTTATGCTGGGTGGACAAAGCATGCTGATCTGTTCAGGTTGCTGGAAATGTGTGTCTCTGCTGAAATATTTGGCTCTCATTATATATCTTGGAGCTCTTATTCTGAAAGTGCTTTCACTGTTTTTTTTCGGAAGTGGCACAGAGCACTTTCTCTTCCTGAGATGAGATTTCAATAAGAGAGGCAATACATTGATGGATGATGGCCCTGTGATGGAGTCAATCAGCCAGTGCAGTCATTTGTCTCCTGGGGATACAGGGTAGAGCACATCATTAGCAG